>JAQPPZ010001422.1:5492916-6185833 GCA_028583015.1 Wollemia nobilis
CTCTTTAGCAAATTTTTCAAAAAAATGTGTTAAAGACGAGTTCTTCACACTTTACGAGAAAGAAAAAATTTATTCCATTTTTTAGACGACGATTCTAGGTCGAATCGTATGACTGTTTGCTATGGTGCCCCCTCCGAGTTTTTACCCAAATCGAACATTTGAGGTAAAAGCGTGGAAAAGAAAAAATTAAAAAAATGTCATTTTGAATAAAAATAAGAAAAATAGGGTAAAACCCTAATTCATTTTTACTGTTCACTTTCGTTGTTTCAGAGCTCTGCAGGCGAAATGGTGGAAACGGTGCACAGATCGACAGAGATCCAGTGCGGGTTGCAGGTAAGGATCTAAACCTAGTTTACTGTGTTTTTAACTTGATTTACTTGATTTTTGACTTGAATTTTAAGTGTTTTTGGGTGTCGCGACCATTTTTAGGCCACCAAAAAAATTGTCTCTATATTGTCGATTTCATCTAGGGACAAAATCAAAGAAATAGGGGCAATCCTGTCCAATAAGGGGTGATCCCCAAATTGAAGAACGAAGATGATTTCGTCCTATTAAGGATGATTTTATCTAAATTTGGTATGATATCATCCAATAATGGGCGATATCAACTTTTATGGGATGATTTGATTTTAATTGATTTTTTTTTTAATGATTATGTACTAATGATTTTTGTTGTTTTATTGCTTATTTTGTAGAGGGGATTGCTAAAGAGTCGGGAGTGGAAATACGGAGGTCTAAGAGATGATTTGGCCATGCTCGATCAGGTCGAGCGAGATAGATTGGCAGAGGTAGTACTACAACATGTGGCAGAGATGCCACAAATTCCTATAGACATGGGGCTACTGACAACCCTAGCAGAGAGATGGTATCCGAAGTTGTCCTGCTTTCGGCTATTGATAGGGGAGATGAATCCCACTCTAGAGGATGTATGGAGGATCTTGAGGATCCCCATACATAGTCGATTCATGACCCCTTTGGCAAATCAGGGCCACACTATGATGAGATTGTGCGAGGACCCAAGCTTCATCCTAGAGAAGGGCGAAGTGAACATTGAGGCTTTGAGGCGGATGCCTAGGGCATCTTGGTTGACCCAAGTTTTGGTAGGGGTGGTGGGTGGCCTTATTCTATGCCACCAGAGCGGATGCAGATTATCGTGGCTACTTTCAGATGTGGTCTATGACATGAGAGACCACGTATACAGGTTTTCTTGGGGTAGCTTTGTATTGTGTCGCTTGTATAGGATCCTTTACGGGGTCATATACAAGGGGGATCAATGTTTGGTGCTGACATCACTTCTACAGGTTTGGTGCTGGGAGCACATTGTGGTGTAGAGGCCGATAGGGCTTCCACTAATAAGAGTTGATCGAGAGAGACCTCAGGTTTTCTATTGGTGGCTCCAGAGAGGGTCACAGTGATGGATAGATCTGTCGATGTCCCAGAGGTTGTTGGATGACCTCACCCCAGATTGGATCACCTGGAGACCATGGAGAGAGCATCCAGGGTGGGTAGAGGATGGATAGGAGTTGGCTCACATCAGGCAAGTCATATGGTTGAGGACAAAGTGGGGAGAGGTAGAGCTCCACCGCTACGACCAAGTTTTGAGGTAGTTCGGTCTATAGCAGGGGATCCCTACTCTTAGGGATTATGAGTACTCTCAGACTGTGTGGGATAGTACCACACTGAGTGGGGCTCTAGACATGCAATGGTTCTGGAGTCAGGATGCTGATGATGCCCCCATTCAGCCAGTGGATGGGGATGATGTAGGGATAGCAGATGGATATGATGCCTGGTATGCAGGCATCCACCCTCCTCGGATGATGAGGGCATAGGGTTTGATGCACATTGTAGTGCAACGGATGGAGAGGCGACACCAGGATACCATCAATGCAACGAGGGGTCATGGAGGGAGGGATCAACGATGGCCTCCTAAGGAGAGACGTCGGAGAGTACCACAGGCTCCAGAGAGACAACAATAGCTAGAGAGGAGGGAGGAGAGGAGAGAGGAGAGGAGAGAAAGACTCCCTCCTCAGTAGAGGGATAGGCCACCATCACCCGATAGGGGCAAGGGTGTCGAGGTGGGGGAGAGCAGCGAGATGGCAGCTCTTTGGGTAGAGAATGCCCACCTATGAGCTTAGGTGCAGACTTTGCAGGATGAGGCTACACGACTCAGGGCTCGAAGCGAAGGGGTGAGCATTCTGGAGCTGGCGCGGTCGGTTGCTCAGACCGTGTTCTATCAGGGAGTGTACTACCAGCTGGTTCCAGAGGGCCAGAGGATACAGTTGCTAGTTGGCATTGTGGAGCCGATCAGGATGGGGTCATCGAGGACATCATCACGATCGACATCGAGGACCCACGATACAATACGGGCTTCGATGGGACCACCTCCTCCACCTCAGGGCGGGAGAGGAGATGAGGCTGAGAGCTCGAGGTCTTCTCGAGACTAGATGCACATTGTACATAGACTATTTTTGAGATGATTGAGTATGCCAGGGTATAGATTGTGGCATACCAATCCATTTTGATATGATGTATATACTTCTTGATATATATATGATGTTATTTTTGTGATATGACTTGTGCATATGTTTTATGATGCTTTAATATTTTAATTGTTGATTGACTATTCATGTAATTATGTCGTTGAAAATATTATAATTTTATGTCATGCTATAAAATTAAATGAAATAATCTGATGTAAACAAACTGGTTGTTGTGGTGTGTTTTGATGAAAATAAAGTGACTTCTAACAATAATTTCAAAGGACATTGTCACTGTTACATGACCATTTCATGGAGTCACCGCTCGCTAGGTCATCAAGCTAATCCCGGTATGAGAGAAATATTGCTAAAAGTAAAAGGGTGCTTAAGAGACTTTCTTAAGACTTTGTGTTGTGATGATGAAAAATGATGATAGTGATGATTTGTTTTCAGATTTCCATGAAAATATTATGCATGAAATATTAAAAATATGATTTTTTCTAGGCATAAAATTCCTAAGTATGATAGAAATTTGAACAATTCCCTAGGAATTATACCATCGTCGCAAAAAAATGAATGTTGACATAATGAAATGAAATAGGAAAGTTTTCATTCTTTTTAAAGCACAATTGTGTAACATAATGATTTAAGCCATATGCTTTTATGGATTAAATAAATGGGAAATAAAATTAGAACGATGGTTTGCGCTAGGCATAGAATTTTAGGTATAGACTTATACCATCATCACGAAATCCAAAGAAGAAATTGATATAATAGTTTTATTGCATAGTTGATTTTTGATTTTGAGATAAACAAAAAATATAAAAATGAGGACTTGCACTAGGCATAAAATTCCAATTTAGGTTTAGGAACTATACCATCGTTGCGAAAGTCAAAAATATATAAATGTGACTTTATTGCTAGATTTTTGAACATGTTTTGCAAGAAAATTTTGGATTTTTGAAAAAAATGTATTTAATTGATTTTACGCTAAGAAGATATTCTCAAGTAAGAAAGTCAAATTATTCTAGAAGATTTGAATAAATATTTTAAATTATCTCAAAGACAAAATTTAGATTTATAAGGAACCCCGTGTGCATACGTGAGTTCATTGCCGATCTTGATCTATCATAATGATACAAAATCTCTCAAACACAAATGTGTGTGCAATTGTAATGTTCATTTACCGATTTTGAGCAAGATAATTTGATACAAGTAATTTGAATTAACCAAATGAGTGTTCGTTGACCATGATTTATATGCATGTAACCATACCAGACTACTATGTAAGTCGGGTCATCAAGAGCTAGCTGATCCATAAGTGGACATAGGTTTGTACAAAAGAAGGTCACTAATGTGACAAACATATCACCACGCTAGGAGTTACCCAATGTCAAGCAAGTTGGGCACAAATCACCTGTTATGGGGTTTACCTCACAGTTTTCGAATAATTGAGAATTCCAGGGATTCAAGCTTCACACTTCCTTCTTTCAAAGGGGGGGAGGGATTTATTGCTTTTTGTTTTTTCTTTTCTTTTCTTTTTCTATTTTTTTTTTTTGCTTGACACTGAGATAATGCTGAAATATTGCTGAGATGGTACAAAATGATACTGAAATAATGCTTCTGAATAATTTCTCTTTTTCTCATGATTTTTCTTGATTTTATTTTTCTTTTTCTTTTTCTTCCTATACTAGGGATACTTGCTCGGATTGGATGTAGAGCAAGGGATTTTTATTCTAGGTAGGAGTGAGCTTGTCCTTTTGTCAATTCTCAAAGATTCTAGACCATGTGCATGATAGGATAGCAGGGGAAACTTTTCGCTCAAGAGACCACTTCTACTATGTAGCATCGTTTTGAATTTGCAATGAAATCATTTTAATGTGAAAAGGTGTACTTGGTTCAAGTAAATAACAAGATCAGTTCTCTATGCTCAAAACTTTATTTAATTCAACTGTGGACTTCGATATAAGAGAGATTAATAATCATACCAAATAAGATCAAGATATTTATTCATGTGAGTGTGAAAGTGAGGGATTCTAGATAAATGCTAATTTATCCAAAATAACTGAAAATATAACTGCAATACTTCAAGAATTGACAGGTGCAAAATAGAAGATGTTTTTGAGGATTTTGATGATTTTGATTTTTTTATATTTTGATTTTAATTTATGAATTGAGAGAATACATAATATTACTATTTTTGAAATTTTTATATGAATTACTAATATGAGACAATATGTATAATATATACAGTGACGAAATTACCAGATTTATGCATAATAGTGCTTAAGATGCATAATGTTCATAGGTTCTTTAAGATCTTTACCATCTAAGGTAGCTAATATGTATGCTCCCGATCCAAATTTAGCAGTGATAATATATGGCCCAAGCCAGTTAGGCTCGAATTTGCCTTTAAGGTCTTTAGTTGCATTAGTATTTTTTTGATTTTCTTTTAAGACGAGGTCACCGATCTCAAAGGATCGATTATGAACTTTCTTGAGATATGCTCGTTTGAGCTTGTTCTGGTAGGCACGAAGATGCTCCAAAGCATTAATGCACTTCTCATCTAGGAGTTCTAGCTGACTAAATATGCTAGCACGATATTCATCTCCTACTTCAGTATCTTGAAGTAGCAGAGCCAAAGAAGGAACTTCTAGTTCAAAGGGAAAAACAGCTTCAGCGCCATAAACCAAAACAAAAGGTGAAGTGCCCGTGGGAGTACGAATGCTAGTTCGATAAGCCCACAAAGCAGGATATAATTGAATGTGCCAATCATGGCTAGATTTATTGACCAGTCTCTTGAGGATTTTAATTAATGTTTTATTAGATGCTTCTGCTTGGCCATTACCCCGAGGATAATAGGGAGTGGACCAACGATGTTGAATTTTATATTTTTGACATAGTTTCTTTACATATTTGTTTTTGAAACAAGTTCCATTATCCGAGATGAGATTTACAAGAATTCTGAACCTACAAATAATTTTATTAAGAATAAACTTGGAAACTTGTGTTCCAGTGCAAGAAGCTAAGGGCATAGCTTCGACCCACTTCATAAAATACTCGGTGGTGGTTATGATGAATTTGTGTCCATCAGATGACATAGGATTGATTTTTTCGATGATGTCTAAGCCCCATTTTGAAAAGGGCCAAGGAGATGAAATAGCCTACAGTTCTTATGCAGGCGCATGGACAAGGTCAGCATGTTTCTGGCACTTGTCGCAATGGCACACGTAATCATGTGCATCATTCTCCATGGTAGGCCAAAAATATCCTATCCTAAGGAGCTTCTTAGCAATGGCACTACCACTAAAGTGTCCCCCACAAGATCCATCATGGGCTTCACTCAAAGCTGATCTAGACTCTTCTAGATTCAAACATCTCAATAGGATACCTTCAAAAGATCTCCTATACAACGTATTGCCAATTATTACGAAGCGACTTGCTTGTCTACGTAATAACCGACATTGGTTTCTATTAAAACCTTTAGGGAAGGTCCCATTTTGAAGAAAATTGAGGATGTCAGTGTACCAAAGTTTAGGAATAGTTTCATTGATTAGAAACACGTCCAAAGGTTCCAAGCATGATTTAGTTGAAGCGGGTTCCTGGAGTCAATGAATAATGATGGTAGCATATTCGTCATCTAACTCCAAGGGTAAAAGAGATGCAACTGCGGCCATAGCATCAACCACACGATTGCTAGTTCTAGGAATAGCTTCCAAGGTAACTTGATCAAATAAAGATATTAATTGTAATACATATGCTTTATATGGGCACAATTTATCATCTCTAGTCTGATAAACATTGTTAATTTGATTTATAACAAGTTGAGAATCACCGAAAACTAATAGATTTTTAATTTTTAGTGCCAGGGCAGCTCATAATCCAAGGATTAGAGCCTCATATTCAGCAGTGTTATTAGTATAGGCAAACGTTAATTTAAAGGATAGAGGTATGAGATGTTTCTATGGAGATATCAAAATAATACCTGCACTAGCCCCACTCATGCATCGGGCTTCATCAAAGTATAGGGACCATTGCTCTGAATGATCCGCCTCTAGTTTAAGGCATTCATCAAGAAACTCAATGACGAGGGGATGGGTGGACTCTAAGGGTGCAACAGCTAATTGATCTGCTATGATTTGACCCTTAATAGACTTCTATCCTATAAACATGAGTTCAAACTCGCTTAGAGCAAGAACCCACTTTGCTATGTGACTAGATAAATAAGGTCGACTCATGAGATACCACAAGGGATCAGATTTAGCAATAACGTATATTTTTTGACTGAGCATATAATGGCGTAGTTTCTATGTAGAAAATATGACTGCTAGACATAACTTCTCTAATGTTGTGTAGCGGGTTTCATAACTAATTAATGTTTTGCTAATGTAATAATTAGCACGCTCTCTTTTCTCATCATCAAGTTGAGCTAACATAGCTCCTAAAGCAAAATCTAAAGCAAAAATATACAAGATAAATGGGCGATCAGGTTTAGGTGGCAAAAGTATAGGTGGGTTAAGAAGATATTATTTGAGGAGTTCAAATGCTTCCTTACATTTCCCAAACCCCCCCCCCCCATCTCATTGTTATCAATCAAGTCTTGTATTTTATGTTCTAATATTTTACAAGAGTTGGTAGTGTGTCCAGGTCCTCTATGGAAGTCACAATGTAAATCTGCTCTGTATCTGGGTATAGTTGGATTAGGTTCCCAAATATTTGGTAATTGAATCAAACCTCGTTCTAATAATTATGGTAGAATAGTTGATAAAGGTTGATTTAACCTAGTAAATTCTCGAGGAGGTCTATCAAGAGGTTTCAGTACAAACTTCTCCGTTGTCTTCGTAGCATTAACATTAGCAATATTTTTGCTATCGGTGACTCCATCACCCACAACTTTTTTATTCTTATATTGATTTTTGGATGTTTTCTCATCGTCTCTCTTTTTAATCTAGCCTCTCCTAATGAGAGCATCTTCCACTCTTCGGGCTAAGTCTATAGCCTGATCGAAGGTGGTCAAGGTAGTGATTGATAATTCGTAAGATAGTTGCTCTTGCAAATTATTAATAAAGATGTCCAACATCTCCCTATAAGGTAACACAAAGTGCAATTTTCCTATCAACTGTCTCCACCTAGCTAGGAAATCAGCAAAGCATTCATCTTTGTCTTGTTTTAAGTTATACAAATCTTTAATGGTCACATATCTTTCGATGTAGGCACTAAATTGATGAACAAAAGACTCAACAGTTTCTTTGAAATTCCTCAAAGAATTAGTGGGTAATTGATAATACCACTCTAATGCCATTCCTCCCAAGCTTTTTGGGAACATTTTTAGTAATAACAAGTCATCATGTGATATATCATGACATGCTATCCTAAACATACGAAGGTGCTCTATGGGATCTTCGGTTCCTTTATATATGGGAAGAACAGGCATAGGAAAATGTTTAGGATACAGTTGTGCTACGACTATAGGATCTAAAGGCTGACTACACATCTCTCGATAATTGTACGAGGGACGGTAGGGATCTATCTGGTCCATGTGGGAAACTAATTGTTTCACCATGGCTTCAAGATTGCTAGTTTGTCCACCATATTGGTTCGGTGGCACATAGGTATGGGATCTATGAGTGTATGATGGTGTGACATAAGGATTAGATGTTATATTGCTATTATGCAAAGTGTTGGTAGGAAGAGTATTATGAAGGGGATTTGTAATAGTATTATGTTGTACCTTAGATTGTTGGTAATTGGTGTTTGGTTTTGTTTTGGGTTTTTGTTGATTTGAGGTATGTTGATCAAGAGCTTGGTGAAATAGAGCAGTAAATGATGGTTTCTTTTGTGCGGGAATGACCCTAGGCTTGTTAACAGGCACTTTAGATTGTTGGGTAACCTGTTGTTGTTGCATGCTCTGGATTGCAGCTACTATATCCAAATTGGATGGTCTAGCTTGATCACTCTCTTGTTCAATAAAGGACAAGGGATTAGTGTGTGTTTGAAATACTTCTTCTAGAGTTGCTTGAGTGTCACTAATTTGATCCTTGTCCATATGGGCTGCTCTATTAAAAACACCAATATTAGTGTTAATGAACTTCCATAATTGTTCCATGTTCTCAAAAGTGATAGCTCCTCCCGGAGACATTTTAGGGGATGAGGATCCTTCCTCTCTAATAGTTTCTTCTTGTTCATTTCCTATAGCAAGCTCTTCTTCTTGCTGGTCTAGGGTTTCTTCTTCCTAAACTTGGTCCTCAGGAGGGACATTTTGGTCAGTTAATGGTCTTCCTAACCAATCTTCATCTTCTTCGGTTTGTTTTCCATTCCTAAGTCTAGGCATTGTGCTAAACTTAGGTTTTAGAAAATATATATACTTATATATATATATATGCAATAGGGTTGAGAGGTATATATTTTAACTATATACCTACTATAATACTTTAAAAGGAAATGTTTTGTTGTTTTTGTTTTTTTTTGTGATTTTATTATATTATTATTTTGCGAGAATAAAAATAACAAACAACATGCTAGTTGTAAGAAAACAATAGTAGAAAGAATCACTTAGTTTTCTATGAATAGTTTATGGATATCATTGATAGGGTCAAGTTCATCGGGAGTCATGAAATGCTCCTCTTCAAATTGGAAGTTGTTTTTCAAGAACTTGACAAAGTGTGCTATGGTAATATGATCTATTTCAGACTCTGACATGTAAAAATAAAGTTCATGGCAATACTCTCGATACAACACAGCTCTAGGAACTCTATTCCATATCTTTCTATCCGTAAGAATGACTTCTTGATCCTCTATATGAGATAGAAATTTATGTACTACAACTACGTTCTCAAGGTATTCCTCAAAGGTGTATAATTCAGAAGACACAAGTGCTCTTTTATCGGCTAACCACCTATGGCAAGCTCTCTAAAGTTCATGATACAAAGTCACCTGATCAGGATCCAGGATTCTATCTAGGACAAACCTCTTAATTTTCCTAAGTTCTGTAGATCTAGATTCAATAATACCCAATCTCCTATCAAGTTCGTCCCACAAAGGTTGGGCTCTATATGTTTGAGGTACTCTAAGCACATAAGTAATCTCTATGGCCGTTAATTGATTTTCAACATTTATGGAGACAACTCGTCTTCTATTATAATCTACCATCTAAGTATGATATGCAAATTTAACAATTTTCTAATGATTCTAGATGTTCTTAATAATGTATTTTTTTTTGGATTGTTTTCAAAAGGTGTTTTTAGTTTCACGTCGGGTTCACCAAAATGTATCGCCCAAATTTTTTGCACCCTTACCTTCAGGCTAAAGGATCCGTGCCCGAAAGGGGGGTGCGAAAAGGATGGAACAATACCTCGGATGGAGAGGCCCTTTGAAGGTCGCACCTCTCGGGGGAGGGGTATAAAGGTGAATTTTTGATGGATGGTGGGGTTCACCAGGAAACTTTGAGTGGCAGTTTCCATGCCTAGGTTGAGAATGGGTTTGATTTGTTCATTTTATGTTCAATCATTCAGATTCCTAGGTTGGCCAAAATGAAGCTAAGCTATTCTATATGAATATTCTGATTTATATGAAGACAACAAACATAAATGAATCCTAATGTGATTGAATACAAAGAATATATAAAATGGAGAAGAGTACACCTGATTTCTGATGTCTGATGAAGATTCTGAAGCTTGTAGGAGTCCAGATCATCCCGAATATGATAGGATCATCTATAATTGTATAGAATCATCCCAAATCATAGGAGATCATCCGAGATCACCCAAGATCATCAGCGACCTGATGAATTCATCAGGCGAATTCGTTGAAAACCTGCAATCAAGAAAACAGACACCAAAAACCAAAAATACAATTGCAAGAATGATGCAAAATGATAGAAATAAGAGTATAGATGCTTAAATGATAAATCTAGATATCAAATTAAATGAGATGCACTATTTTGGAAACTTATTTTGAATTTTATCATGCAATTATGCTAAATGAGGTGAACTCCAAGATGCAAAATAGAAGTAAATTAATCTAATGCACCAATAAATAAGGAAAATGAGATAGAGAATGCAAACTCAGGGCTACGATTGCCCCCAAGCTGAATTGCAGTCAAGATCGTCTGCAATCGTACGAGATCATCATCGATCTTGACAGGATCATCTGAAATTGTAGTTGAATTGCCTGCGACGATCCAAGCTACCTCCAGCTGAAACACAGTGAAATCCTGCAACAAAACTTGAAAACACAAGTGCAAATGATGGGAGATCACATCAAAAACTAAAATTGCAGGGAAATAATCAGCCAGGCAGCAGGGGGATAAACTGGGAAAATCCCAGTTTATATAGGATTAGGGGGAGGTTAGGAGGTTGGGGATCATCCCAATCTAGGAGATCCCCAATGTGGGAATCTCCAACTGCACAGACATGCTTTTGCCCAAGTTGGAGAGGTCATTGGAATAGAAGCTAATTATGAAAATTTGGTTTTGGGACGAAATCATCTGGACGTTCTATTCCAGACGAATTCGTCCGATTTGGGATGATATCGTCAGATCGACGACGATATCATCCAACGGTCAAAACAACCTCTAAAAATGGCATGAAAAATGAGGTGAGCGGTTAACGAATGGTTTTGGGGTTAAAATTCAAATTTTTATCTGATGGTTTAACTGCGCCAATTTTAGGGTGCTACAACAATGCATCGAAACAATAAGAAATTAAAGGTAAAATTGGGTAGGAAAGAAGCAAAGAACACACTCCAACCAATCGTCACTGAGGCTGCCACTCTCATGGAGGTGGAGGAAGCCCAAGATCAAGTCGAGGAGGCACCTCAGCCTACTTTTCCTGCATCTTCAGTAGGGTCATCTGCACCACAGGTGACTGTTCACCTAGTTAGCATAGGTCTGGATGAATATCTTTTGCAAAATGTGACCTTCGGTCCTATTTTAGAGACTACACGAGACATGGGCTAGTCGATAGCCCATCGATACCCAGTTGGATCTGTAGTACCGTTGGGTGAGCCACCCAACCAAACAAACTTCATTTATGTCGAGTTGGATCAAGTTCCAACGTGGGCACCCATGGAGGTGGATGATGACAAACAGTTCATGGTGAACGTTCGATACTTGTCCAACTCCCTGAGCATGCCATGCACATTTTTGAGCTCTATCATTGACATGGATACGACATTGGTATTTTTGAACAAGGATGAAGAACCCCTCTTGAACCATGTTATTAGTTGGCAACTAATAGGTTCGGATTAGGATTGCAGATTTAGGGACATGATGATTTACTCACTATATCATTGGATCATTTGTACTTGGGTCTAGGGGATGACATGGATTTTAATCTGTATCATCCTAACATGTCTATAATTTGGGGAAATAACCCAATGGTGTTAGTCATCACCATTGAGAGACCAAAGATTGAACATGAAGAGTTCTCGGAGAAGAACCCCAGAGGCAACCTGGGTCATCAAAAATCATATCACAACCGATGATACCGGTATGCAGGGGCACAACCCCATCATTCTAGGAAATATCGATTTGGGATATCTTTGTAGTGAAGATGTAGAGGAGTCCACCTCCAAAATGAGTAGACCAAGTTATGATGTAGATGGCGAGTCCTCAAATGATGATCAATCCAAAGAGGAAATTGACCGAGCCTTCGTGGTTCTGGTATTTCTATGCCATTTGCTACCTAGAGAGCAATTAGATGAGATACAAGAGCATTTCATGGTCGATAGTTATTATGAATATGAGACAGAGGAGGCCTACTTAAGGCCTCATCCAGCTAATCTCCCAATATTCATGGACACGATAGAGTGGCCTACTCATAGTAGCAATCATAACGATGAGGTTGAGATGACCGATCCGAGGCTAGTATATCCGCTACATATATTGCCTATGGAGTCGGAGTATGTTATAGAAGAGGTGCCTCTTAACATAGATCACTTTGAAGAGGAAGCAGAGCCAGTTTTTGCATCGGTGTCGTATATACGATCATTTTATCTGATTTATCTAGATAGTGATGATAGTGATCGTAGAATCAGATACATGGGGCCACATCTGGAAGATCACCCCTTGCATATGGGGGGAAGTGAAATATTATATATTTACAATGATGATGAGGATTCATTGGAGATGGCCTATTTGGGGACTCATCACCTACGTAATCAGAATCCACCTCGAGGTTTGCCACCTATTACAGCTACGAGTTTGCATCGAGAGATTAATCTCCAGCACCGCCTCAGGGAAAGAATAAATCTGGAAGAGGAATATCAAAGGCTCTTTCCCCATCTGCCTACTTATGTCGAGCTACTTGAGCCGAGATATCCCATTTTGTAGTTAGTGCATAGAGAGGATCCAGTTGTCTAGGAATCCCACAGGGAGGACCCTTTCGTCCCCGTGCCATCCGAGCTAGATCTTGGGCACAAAATCTACATAGATGATGTAGATTTTAGTCTATGTGGTCTTGGAGATCAATTCCATTCCATCAGCATGGTCTCCATTGATTTGACCACTCCACTCCATAATCCAGTAGATCCATCCAAGCCATTGCATCTAAACATGGATGCTATCGATTGGGATCATGTTGATTCGCCAGTAGAGCCTAAAGATTTCTTCCCAAATGAAGAGATGTTGCAACCATTTCATTTTGGACCAGGATGCACTTATGATGTCTATCACGCTAAAAATACTTCCAACGAAGAACATATAAATCCAGTTGATGACATCCATTTGATCCCTACACCTCATCAACTTGAGGAGGGATCCCATATGTCAGTAGAGGAAACCTTCAAAGTGGATATCGGTAATGACCCCACCAATCCAAATGAGGTTAAATTTGGAATGAGTCTCACTCCAGATGAGCACGCTAGCATCATCCCTCTGTTGAAAGAGAGACCCGACATTTTTTCTTGGACATACAAAGATATGCCCAGTCTAGACCTGAATTTGGTTACTCATAACCTTTCTCTAGACCCATCCAAGAAGCTCATCAAGTAGAAGCTCAGAAAGATGCATCCAAAAATAGCCTTAATGGTGAAAGATGAATTGCAAAAATTGTTGGATGTAGAATTTGTCATTTCCATCGACTATCCAGAATGGGTATCCAATATGGTGCCTATAGGAAAACCAGATGGAAGGATCCGTATTTGTATAGATTTTAGAGATCTCAACAAGGCAACACCCAAAGATTCATTTTTGTTGCCCAATATAGATTCTCTAGTAGACTCTACTACCGGTCACAAAATGCTCTCCTTAATGGATGGTTTTTTTGGTTACAATCAAATTCGGATTAAGCCCGAAGACCAGCACAAAACCATGTTTATAATGCCATGGGGAACATTTTGCTACAAATTTATGCCATTTGGTCTCAAAAATTCTGGTGCTACATACCAACGGGCCATGACATACATTTTTCATGACTATATGCACAAAATTATGGAAGATTATATTGATGATTTGCTAGCCAAGTCATTGCTACGAGAAGAGCATGCGGAGGTCTTGAGAAAAGTCTTCGATCGCCTGATAGAGCACAATGTCAGGCTGAATCCTAAGAAGTGCGTATTTGGTGTAACTTCTAGAAAATTGTTAGGGTTCATTATCTCCAAGAGAGGCATCGAAGTAGACCCAACGAAGGTCAAGGCCATTTTGGAAATGCGTCCTCCCACCAATATTAAGGAATTAAGGAGCCTTCAAGGCAAGGTAGCTTTGATAAAGTGATTTATCGCCCAACTATTGGATAAATGTCGACCCATGAATCGACTACTACATAAGGGTGTCCCATTCAACTGGGACGAGGACTGCAAGGTAGCCTTCGTTGAGATAAAGCAATACCTAGCAACGCCACTAGTGTTAGCTCCACCAAGGCTAGAAGAGCCTTTTTTGCTATATATATCGACAATAGACTTTGCGTTAGGGACCATGTTGGCCCAAAAGAACGTACAAGGCAAAGAGCAAGCCATATATTACATTAGTCAAACCTTGGTGAGTTACGAGCTAGGATATGCATATGTGGAAAAGCTATGTTTAGCAATAGTGTTCACTACCAAGAAATTGTGGCACTACATGTTAAGTCACATGACATATGTGATATCAAAACAAAATCCTTTGCAGTATATGATGAGCAAGACATATCATAATACACGTACTGCAAAGTGGATCATGCTATTGATAGAATTCGATCTAGAATTCATAAGCCAAAAGTCCATTAAGGGACAGGTCATAGCAGATCAGTTAGTTGAGGTGCCACTGTCCAAAAGTAGGCCTTTGACAATCGAGCTTCCGGATGATGCAATTTTTGTAGTATCCAAAGCTCCCAAACCCGAAGAACCAGAGAACAATGTTGATATGACTCTGTTATTTGATGGTTCAAAGTGCGAGCAAGGAGCTAGCATAGGGATAGTGTTTTTCACACCGCAAGGAGCTCCAATGCCCTTGTCGTTCAAACTAGACTTCCCATGCACCAACAATAATGCTGAATATGAAGCCCTACTTTTGGGCCTTCATACAGCCATCACCATGAATATCAAGAGATTAAACATCTTTGGTGATTCCATGCTCATAATTAACCAAGTGAAGGGACTATTTCAGTGTCGATGTCCAATACTGAAAGCCTATAAATATCTTGTTGCCACATATCTAGCTAAACTAGAATGGTACGACATCGAGGCAATCCCTCATTCATCAAATAGATTCGTAGACACCATGGCTTCTTTGGGATCCTTAATCCCTCAAAATATGTCTATCGACTTCACTACCATCCATGTCAAGATGCTCTCGCATCCTACAGTAGAGCGTGTAGCCTTTGATAACAAAGAATCAGTCAACATGATTAGTGTGGAACCAAAAGCTGATTGGTTCTGCAAAGCTGAATACTTTCTCAAGAAAGCACCCTAGGGGTCTTTAACCTCCTAGAGTCCTACGGGGAGTGGCACCACCATTCACCACAAGGTTGTCTCCTAGTATACATTTGCAAAAGTAAATATGCAGGGGGTACAGGTTGTCTTAGCGATCGAAGCTGAGGCTCATCAGAATTGGATGTCACAGATTCAAGACTTCCTAAGACTTGGTTTTGTCCCGGAGGGACTGTCACGTGCCGCAAGATGCACATTTAAATAGAAAGTGACTAAATTTGTCTTGATAGGAGACATTTTGTACCGTTAAAGTTACGATGGAGTTCTCCTTCATTGTCTTGAGCCCCAAGAGTCATCTTGGGAAATTTTAGAAGCTCATGATGGTACGTGTGGTGGCCATTTCAGCGGCATGGCCATCATCAAGCGCATCCTTATAATGGGTTATTATTGGCCCACTATGGAGAAGGATTGCAATGTGTATGTCAAGAAATGCATCAAATGTTAGCATCATGCTAATCTTATGCACCTACCATCACAGGCCTTACAGCCCATCCAAGCGGCTTGGCCATTTGCTCAGTGGGGGTTTGATCTAATTGGCAAGATCTCTCCTATGTCATCAGGTCAACATACATTCATCATTATGGCTACTGAGTATTTTACAAAGTGGGTGGAAGCCATTCCCTTAACAATGACCATGGGAGCTCGCATAGCAGAGTTCATAATGGAGCATATCATAAGTCATTTTGGGGTACCATCCAAAATAGTTTCGGATAATGGAAATTATTTTAAGAACAAAATTGTGTGAGCTTTAACCTCTAAGTACCGCATCAAACATAGTTTTGCATCTCCATATTATCCACAGGAAAATGGGCAAGCTAAGGCCTCAAACAAGACTGTGGTAGCCATCTTGAAAAAGATAGTGCAAGAACACCATAAGGATTGGCATACACAACTACCCCTTGCATTATGGGCTTATAGAACTAGCATTCGGACTCCCACTAGGGCAACTCCATTTTCACTAGTATATGGCACTGAGGCCATTATGCCCTTAGAGTTGGAAATTCCAAAATTGCGCGTCGCATTGAAAGAGTTCATCGATGAAGACACCGTGCGGCAAGCTCACCTAGATAAACCAATTGATGCTCGATGAACATCGCATGAATGCCCTTGAGCATCTCCATGTCTATCAAGAGTGACTCAAATGAGCTTAGAATATCAAAGTCCACTAGAGAGACTTTGAAGTTGGGGATCTTGTGCTGAAAGAAAACCAACAGAACTCAAATTTGTCACCCGATATGCGAGACAAATTTATGGCTAATTGGCTAGGACCCTATATCATATCTAAAAATATTGGTCTAGGTACCTATCACTTGACGTCGCTAGGGGGTGTTGAGGAGCTTGAACCTCTCAACATCATCCATATTAAGGCGTTCTATGCTTAGAGTCTATTAGAAAAAGCTCCAAAGGCATCTGTAAGCCCTTTGGTCAGTAAAAAAGGCATCAAGGATTTCTAAAAATTTCTTGGTCAACCCAAAGGCTCCGAGGGTTGCTTAAAACTACTCGGTCATCCCAAAAGGCTCCAAGCTCTCATTCGAGTGATTTTGTCATGTCAGAAAAAGCTCCAAAGGCATCTGTAAACCCTTTGGTCAGTCAAAAGGCACCAAGGATTTCTAAAAATTGCTTGGTCAACCCAAAGGCTCCAAGGGTTGCTTAAAACTACTCGGTCATCCCAAAAGGATCCAAGCTCTCATTCGAGTGATTTGGTCATGTCAAAAAAAGCTCCAAAGGCATCTGTAAGCCCTTTGGTCAGTCAAAAGGCACCAAGGATTTCTAAAAATTGCTTGGTCAACCCAAAGGTTCCGAGGGTTGCTTAAAGCAACTCGGTCATCCCAAAAAGACACCAAGATTTCTCAATCAGGAAATTCTTGGTCAACTCAAAAAGCTCCAAAGTTGTTGCTTAAAGCCACTTTGGTCAGTCCAAAAAGGCACCAAGGATTTCTAAAAATTGCTTGGTCAACCCAAAGGCTCCAAGGGTTTATTAAAGCCACTCGATCATCCCAAAAAGGCACCAAGTATTTATAAAATCACTTAGTCAACCCAAAGGCTCCAAGAGTTCCTGTAGCTTATCAATCATCCTAAAAGGCTCCATGCCCTCTTGCTGAGAGTTTGGTCAACTAAAAGGTTCCAAAGGCATCTGTAAGACCTTTGGTCAATCCAAAAATCTCCAAGGATTTCTAAAAATCACTTGGTCAACCCTAAAAAGCTTCAAAGGCATATATACTCATCGTTTGGTCAAATATGAAAGCTCAAAAATGTATAAAAATTTGAAAATATATAAAATTCCAAAAAAATTGGTAAAGCATAAAATCCAAAAATATTTGCTTTTGCAGTTTGCATTTTCATATATGCATTCACATCATCATATTGCATTTAGGCATTTGTCATCCATTGCATTCCATAGTAGAGTGTAATGTGTCTATCAAAATCTTACAAATGATCGCACGTTTGTGTTTCAATCATGCACCCTTGCATTTATCATAATTCATTGCATTCATACATGATACCTATTGCGGAGAAATATGTATGTATATTAAGTTTTCCAATCACTCAGCCATACCTAGTGGGTTCTTCAGATATTGTAGAAAGCTTACTTTGTTGTTATAGACAAGGTCATTAGTTGGGATAGTGCTTCAACATATCAGAATCCCATCACTAAGAAAAACAATATAAAATCTTACTAAGACAAGAGATGATGAAAGTTGCGAAAGCAGTCTTAGGTATCTAGAGAGATGGGTTTCATGACCTACTTATCTTGTAAATAGTCGGTTTAGAAAGGTGAACTTTGGCAAAAGGACAAGAATTTCCCCTATAAATCCCAAAGTTACAAAGTTTAAATCCCAAGTTACAAAGTGCAAATTTCAAAATACCAAGTTCAAATCAAATGTACATAGTGAATCAAAAGCACTATAACAATCCCTTGCTCAAAGAAAATGGTAACACGTGGACTAAAAATGATTTTTATCACTACATATGAGCAAGTAAGAAGGGTGAGAACTTGAATCCCTAGATTATCCACCTTTTGAAAGCCATAGAGTGATCCCCGATCGCAGCAATGGGTTGGAAGAGTCCCACCTACAATCGGAGGGGTAGTTCTATTGGGTGATCCCCAAACGTAGCAATGGGTTGAAAGAGTCCCACCTGCATTTGGAGGGGTAGCCCTGATCAATTTGCAAGATGAGCTAGCTCTAGGTACCTAGGATTATCTAGTTGTATAAGTCTAATCAAAGCTGAAACAAGGATGGTACGATCGTATGAGGAACCCTATCTCACATATGGGTTGAAAGAGTCCCGACTGACATACGAGGTATGCTTATGATCTATCTGAAAATACTCATATGCACACACAGGGATAATGAATAGTTGGGTCTATCACGACAAAAGCCTTGTCCAATAAAAGCCTTGTATAGTTAGTATGTGATTTTTGGAGAAGTCTACTAGGGTGTTTGAGTTTCAAGGAAAACCCCAAAAAGTTCTCTAATAGCAACAAGATACCAAATATCATTAAACATAAAAAATACGAGTCATTCATTCATCAGAATGCATTTTACAAAGCACAATCAAACATATAGGATAGATACCGCATGAATATCAGAAATGATGTTTAGACGACCATTGACTATATAGTGCAGCAAAGAAAAATATACAGAATGCCATATTCATTCATTAGCATTATACTAATCCATTTCACTGCATTTCATATATGGGTGATTAATTGATTAAATTATTGTAATGAGAATTATCAATTATTTTTCATGATTGTCATACATTCTGTGGTGTCGCATTTTAAAATTGATATACACAGTTTACATTCATTCTTTATGTTTTAAGTGATTAAAGCATACAAGTTCATTCCCATTAGATTACGATTATGTACATAATGCATTACCATACATTGCATAGCATGCCATAACTTCATAAAAATAAATGCATGCCCACAAAGCAAAAATAAATATGCATTCAAAATAAATACTGCATCCATTTGCATCCATTATATATGGCACATCTAATCATATAGATCACTGCATAACATCATCATCATAAAAAAATAGCTATCTAGTGCATGTCATCCATACATTGCATCATATAAACATTGCATCATATCAACATAGCATCACATAAGCATTGCATCCATGTGCATCAAATAAACATAAAATCAAAATTAAACATTAGATACACATAATGAGCCAAAAAGACCAAGTCATATATATGCAAAAAGAGTACATATGAGGAGTATCAAAATACCCATAGGCTACAAAGCGTGTAAGTCCTCGACCTTACACTCAAAATGAATACAACATAGCAAAAGTATAGTCTACATCTAGCAGAGCCCAGGTCTAGTTTGCTCCCCCTATACCGGAGCTCTCATCACCTCCCTCAACATTGTGCTCTAGAGCCTGCTCTCCTGTCTGCACTAGCACCTGTGGTGGGTCCTGCTATGGGTCCTACCTGCCTCTAAATCCTAAGGTGCCCAACACATGAGAAAATGGTAACTACAGCAGGCTAGTCCCCTAACTGGCGGCCCCTAAAGTCTGCCCTACATCTCTAGGCATGGCACGCGATGTCGCCCCATGTGTGCTAGAGGACCTGTGCATATTCTCAGTCCTATGAGTCCTATGACCTGAGCTCACCATAGATTGCCTTGAGGTCCTAGACCTAGTATGCTAAGACTCTAAGGAGAAAGGATCCTCAAGAACCTATAGCCCGTGCATCTCAATATAACCGACTAGCTGATCAACGCGAGCAAGCTGGGCTGCATGCATCTCATTGGTCCTCATGACCATACTACATAGTCGCTCTACCTCGGTCATCAGATCCTGTGTAGCTACTGGTGCTATTTTTGGTGCTGCCAGAGGCCCCATAGTAGCCTGAGGAGGTGGCATAGCCCCCCTCGATACCCGAAGGAGATCCCTCTCCACCTCTACTATAGTTCATTGTGCCTATGCTAACTCTAGAGTAGTCTACAATCTTTGAGCCTAGGCCTCTGCATCTTTGGCCCACGTAGTCAGATCTTGTATCTGATCTTGCACCTTAGTAAGGCGCCTATCCCTATCAGCTACTCTCACCTCTAGAGTGGCAATAGTAGTATCTCGCTCTAGTTGCTATATGTGGAATCATCCTAGCTGACTCTACAAGTCAGCCACCTGAGCTAAGAGCTGACCCTCTATGCTATTAGGAGGGACCTCACCCTCCTCTAGAGCCTCCTCATTGGGGTTAACCTCGGGAGCCTCCTCGATGATGGCCGTTGTGCCCTAGCCACCCTCTGTCCACTGGTGCACCCTGCGCCCATTAGGATCCACCTCTGCCTCTACTTGGTCTGGCTCTCGGCCTAGAGGCCCTATGTCGTACCATCTAAACATGGACCACCACCCGTCATACTCTGGAGTGGTCCCAATAGTCTTGACTCTAGTCTCTTGGTAGTCATCAACAGCATCTCCTAGAGGCTCCAAAATGATCCACTGTAGATCATGCTCTGCGACCAAGCATCGGTACCTAAGGGGGATATCTGGAATATCCTACATGAGCCCAAACTATCATAGGACCCAAGAGTAGAACTAGTACTCTTGAATCTTGGCCTTATGACCGATCAACCATCTATCATGGCATGCCTATCTCAGCCACTGGCCCTCCTCTGGCCATGTTGGGTAATCCATATAGGGCCACCACTGAACATCGTTCGGGCCAAGTGCCACGAAATGAGTGATATAGTGTTGGACATCACCAACATGGATCCTCCTATGGGTACCCTCCTCCTCATGAGGCCAATAGGTGGTATAACATTGATGATCATCAACAATAGCAGTAGTCCACAATGGCAGATCTACAGGATGCTTGATCCAGATGTGTTGCCACCCCTAGATCTACAACAAAAGACTATAGCTTAGGCCCTTATGGCTACACTTCATAATCTGGTACAACTCCCTATAGAGTTGACATAGTAGGGTGCTCCCCCAAGCTAGAAGTAGAGGCACCTCTGTAGAGCTCTACAACACCCTCCAAGTGGTGGACAGGAGGTTCCAGGGAATCCTCGTGCTCGAGGAGTCTGGAAGCATAATCTATATTATGAGGTGCATAAAGAGGGCTTCTTGTGCAGAGAAGACATCCTCGTGGTACCACTCACCAATGTGCACCCCTCCATGGTCAATTGCATCCTGAGCATCCTCGCTCTAGTCATCGAAGATAGTATAAAAAATAGCCTCCTTTACCCTGGAGGTAGAGGAGATGATGGCCTCGCCATCAATGGGGATCCTGAAGATCCTATAGACATCCTCTAAAGTAATAGTCATTTCACCTATAGGTAGGTGAAATGTGTTGGTCCACGCATTCCAACGCCGGGCCAACGCAGTCAGGTAGGATTGATCTACCCTAATAGTGGGTAGATCCATGACGTATCCAAACCTGATAGCTCGGAACCAATCTCGATCGTCATCGGATAAAGCCTCATAGAGAGTCTTCAGAATATCTAGCTCTCGAGCTCTAGAAGTCAATCTCTAGAATAAAAAGCATAATTTAAGACAAAATCTAGCTAACTAGAGCTAAAAAAAAAAAAAATAACAACAACAAACCGCAGATGAAACCTGCGGTCCCCAATTTGTAAATTGGGAATCGCAGCTGAAACCTGTGGTCCCTAATTTGCCAACTGGGAACCACAGCTACCAGCTATGGTTTAGGAGTGGCACCCATTTTGGGTACCCTCCTAGACCACTAAAGCATAAAATTAAATTCCTAAAGCTAGCCTAGACTAGTGGGGTTCATTACCAGTAGTTTAGTGAGGTTCATTATCTGCATTACTTAATGTAGTTCATTTTATTGGTATTGAGTGTGCGGTCTCAATTTCGAGTTACCTTGCCCTCACCCTAGCCCCAACTAGTAGATGGCTGATCAGGATCCACCATCGAGGTCGAGGAGTGTAATCATGGTAGAGTGTGGTAGCATTTTAGATCAGGAAGGGTCTTCTCACTCTCAGAGCTCTCAGATTGCTAATGTTTGCCAAGAAATAATGAAAAATTTCAAATGGGAATTCAATTTATAGGTTTTCCTAGTCTCGACGAACCGTAGCTGACACCTGCGGTTTCGAAACTAGGGTTTTTCACCCGTAGGTCTGACCCACGGTTCCCAAAATTTGGAAATGTAAACCACAGACCATACCTACAGTCCATAACTAGCATTAAATGCACTCAAAACCCATCGTGGGAAGGTCTAAAAGAGCAAATTAATGACTTCCACCGGATAAAAATTCAAAATCAATGATTAAAATTGCAAATTTGGTGATGTTAAAAGCACCAGGACCGATCAAATACATGCAAAATTAAAAAAAAAAAAAACAAATAATTAAAAACCAAATGTGCCTCGTATTTAGTGATTTATCTTATACACTTGGTGGTTGCAGTGAGTTGCCATCCATGCAATCCGGCAAGATGAGTAAATCACCATAAGGAAATTTGGGGTAAAATTGTCATTTCTTTTATGACATCTTTCAGCAAATCATCGACAAATATGATTCAACACAAGTCTAATTGCATTTGTATCATTTTGATTCCTTAAGATGGCTATTGTAGCCTGACTGCTCCAGGGGATAGAAATGTGCCAATACTACTAAGAGTTGCAATCATAAGCTGAACTAGGCCTAGCCAAGGCATTAAAAGGCTCGAATATTAATTTGTTCAGGATCATTCATTATGGTCAAGCAATTTTGTCGCTTCATACATTGTCATTACCCTCATCGACTCGTCGCTTGAGGGGGTAGTCATAATTTCATAATCATAATCAAAGTCAACAGAAGATCCCTGAGATCGTAGATCCCCTGATCTTGTCAAAATTGCGTTCGTTCTTGCGAATCATTGTCAACAACTATCATAAGCTTCCCCCTTTTCTTGGGGTAAACAACAAATATGATAATTGGTTTGTAACTCTCATCCTTCGGATTTATGGGTCAGAAGATACCCATACTTGGCATTGATGCTATCCGAACGTTTGATGACGAGGGTAGACTTGTCAAAATGTAAGCCTTTCACAAGCTGGAAGCAATGATTCCAATATGCACATCCTTTTGTTGGACCTAGGGCATCTAATGTTGATCTGACTAATGATCATCATAGAACCTTAGACATCATTTTAGGATGTATATTTTTGCTCAGCGTTGTTCAATCTCACAACGCATCTCAAAAGGGGTATCTATAGACACCTAAAACACGTCATGTCGAGGGCGACTACTCATATGGACATGCTATAAGACCATATGGAGGATCTTGGATAGACTCCAAGATAGAGCAGTGGTTCTAACCACTCAATTTAGGCATTTTGGCCTAAGCAGTCTGAACCGCAGCCCAGACCTGTGATCTCCAATCTAAACCATGGTTGACACCTACGGTCTGCAGTCTGGACCGCAACTATGACCTGCAATCTTAACTGAAGTTCAGTTAGGCCTTCCATCCGAGCCAAATCGATTGGAATGACCAAAATATCTAGAAGGAGGTAGTTGAAGGATGAAAGATTCCAGAGGCTTCCATCCCAACTGTCCTAACCAACCTTCTTGGTCTTGGCTTCTCCATGAAGCCACCCCTAGCCCTAGGGGCATGCTATAAATACCCCCTCCAAATGGGGAGAAAAAGAGAGAAAGCATTGGAGATTTGAGCAGCGAAGCCCTGGCGAATTGTACACTCAAACTGAGTATACTAAGAGATAGAGCTATTGCACTTAATCCCCGACCCTTTTGCCACCATTCATGATGAATTGCATTATGGATGCCCTAGGTGCTTAGGAGGATCAAGAAATACAAATTCGAGCAAACGAAGGCCCTTCACATCGAATTGACCACCAAATCAGTCTGAGGACACTGAAGGCAACCCTTGAACATCAATTTGGACAAGGAGATTGAGCCCACTGCCCCTAATTTTGAGGGTAAACTTATCAGAGGTCAAACCACGGTTGTCAGTCGTGGTTCATAGTGCAGACCGCTCACCAGAGCTATGGTTTGCAATAGGTGACAAATCACCTTACTCTTTTATTTTTTGTCCGGCTAGTTAGGTTAGATTAGTTATTTTGTTGATTTAATAGCATTTTAGAAGACTTTTGACCGTATAACTAGGCTAGATTCACATTTTATGCTTATGTTTCAATTAGGGCTAAAATGCTTTCTTTATGCATGTTTATGTTTCATTTTCTACATTTGATCCATGCATAGTGTAGATGCTATTTTACTTTATGCTATTACATGAATCTTGATTCACTTTGCATAGTTTAGCAACTTTCTTTATGCTTTCTTGATTATGCATGTTAATGGTGTCATTATGCATTTTACCTAAAAGGGCCTCATCACGAGAGGTTGCCTATATTTTTGAAATTCTTGTTGTTTCTTGACCGTAGGGAACAATTCCAAAGGAGAGATAAAGCATCCAATCCCTTCCCCATTGCGAAGAAGAGGGTCATCGACACCCTAGAGCATTTCGTGTCACCCTAAGGGGCATTTTGATCACACCTACCCTTGATAGGGATTAAACACTATTGTAATTAATGTATCAAATGGGTATCCCTAAGAGGGACGAATCTGTAATTTGACTTCATTGAAATTAATAAAGGATTCCTTGTATTCACGTTATTTCTTGTTATCAAATTATGCATGCCTATTTGTGTATTTTTCTTCGATTGTGATAGTTAGATCGGGTGTGAGCCTCTTTGGTGGTTACAGATGCTACAGGGTACATGCTCTAACATAGAATGAAACTACTTATTTGTAATGACTATAGTCACCTTATATATGTTGGTTGTGTACACAAAATATGATGTGTATACTCATGCCAATATTTTGAAACCTTTTACAAACCTACCACATGAACCTACAATATCCAAACCATATGATATCAAATTTGAACCATTATTCATAATCTTCTTTTGATAGTGCCCAACTACCATTAACCATAGTGCAATCCCATTCTATTTTTTTATTTTTGTTCTGAGATGTTTACATTCCAAGCATTTGGTACTGTCTCACTGGCCTTGCAAACAAAAATCAACTTTTTATATGATGCATATAGATATTCTCCTTGGGATCCCATTTTATCCCTCATCTATATTTTATGATCTTCAACTGACTCTACATCATGAATTTTCAAATTCCAATGAAGACAATTGCAGTCCTTTATACCCCTTTAATTTTGAAAACTTATCACTGAGCTATTATGGGATGTTTGATCAAACAACCAAAAATTTGATTCAGGCTGAGTAAAATACACTCTTGGTGGATTACCAAAATTTGCATCCTTCCTCTTACATATGGGTACTCTAAATGGGATCATCCTTTGCTCCTTATAGCCTTGGATGTAAAATGTGTGTAAGCCTTGATCAGATACTATGATAATATTTCTAGTGAATAATATTAGTATCTAGTCCTACACTTGCGTCACATATCCTTCCAGCTATCTCAGCAAACCTTGGGATAGGCATACCCAAACAATGGAAGTATATTAATAATTTCCACATATTGAATTACAGCTAAATCTGGATGCTTGCATATCAACATTGGTATTTTGTGTAATTTTACCACTCTTCTCAACTGATTTTCCTTAAAATTTAATACATCTAACTCCTATTTATTCAGTATTAGACCTAAAATTTTGCAAATTTCCATCAGCATAATTGAGAATTGAGCCTTTGAATCCACCACATAGTTATGTAATATCCCTTTATCTAGGAAAATAGATAGATAGAAAGGAGGATGGCCTTTTTGGGTAATGGGGAAGGAAAATTTTGTAGATGTACCTTTGATATCTGGGAGTTCTCTAATGGCAACATTAGTTAAGTCTACCTGAAAATCTCATTTTTCAATCCTGTAAACTTTGGAGTTGAGTTTCTAAAACAATTATGAAATTGTTTCACCATTTCTACCCCTTTGCTGAATTGTTGTAGTATGGAAATACAATATTTTACAAATTTACAACCTCTTCTAATTTATATCTGATCCTTTGAGAAAGGGCTATGAACCAGCACTTGATTTATCGATCTAGTACCTTATGGTGGTAAAGGTAGGATGGTAGCATCTTCATGGTTTTTAGGATGAGATACTGCAAGACTTACATTTTCCTAGTGTTCATAGTCCTATATTGTAATACATGCCATCGTATTAACCATAAATGGGAATATTTTTATCTACTCCAAGTGGTCTTCTCCTCTTTAAAAATGAATTTCATTATGGAACATAGGCTTAATCAAAGTTTGACCATGTTCTAGTTTTCTATCATTACCCTTTTGTTCTCCTTTTTTTAAATTTAGCAATGATTTTGTTATTAGCTGAAAGCAAAGTGGTTGATGGATTTGATGTACCATAGACACATAATCATTGGGATCCTATCTCTTATTCTCTGATATCTATCTTTCCATAAATTTTAACTCCTCAGCTAGCCTTTGAATCTTCATCTTCAATTCTTGCTCTGTTCGATGCCTCTATTCCTGACCCTTGGTGAAATAACCATATTCTATGCTTTGGCATAGGTGTGGTTCAATATATTCAAGGGAAGGTATGAGAACTAAACTTTGGAGGGGATAAAGGTTTTCTCTAGGTGATTATTTTCCTACTTGGATCAAAATATTTTCAACATGGATGGCTTCTTTGAAAATTTATGGGAAAATATTTTCTCTAGATTGTTGAATAAGAATGCTTATATCTGGGTGGAAAGCATAGATATAATACATATATGCTTGAGTAGGGGATGGTTGGAACTCATGAGGAATCCTTCTCCACATCATTTTGAATCAGATATTGAATTCAAATATATTTTCAAGGGATGCTCGTTTGATAAATGAGAGTTGAGTGAGTAGTAGAAAAGGATCTCCATCAAAGGCATCAATGAAATATTCTACTAAATCTACCCATGTATAGATACTTTGATCCTCTAATATCCTATACCACAATAATGCTTTCCCTTTGAGAGAGAAAAAGCAACTTGAGCATCACATCTTCAAATGTGATATTATGCATAGTAGCCAAAGAAGCTACATCTTGACAATGCTCAAAGGCGGTTTTTCCTATACCATAAAAGCTTTGTAGAGTTTTCAACATAACATTAGAGATATTATACATATACTAGATATTAAGGGGGCTTGTATCATTCCATAAAGGACAATATCATTGAGCCATTGATCTTGGGTGTGCCATTGACCTTTCAATACTTTAGGATTTTTTTCAGAAGAGATTCACCATATGGTTATGGTTTTTGCTACTGCTCATCAAATATTGGGTCCTCCAAGAAATTAGGAACTAATTAGGGTTTTAAAGATAACCAATCATAGGCTTGGATCTAGATTTATAGCAGAGTCGCTAGGTTATTTGAAGAAACTTATTGCTCAAATTAGGGTATCATTGAACCCTGGTTTATTTTTAATGGTGGGACGTAGGTCCCACCAAGCATGCCAAAAATTGTTGGTCCAAAATATACCTATGGTTTATTATTGCACCCAAGACTTGGTCAACATTGAATTATTGGGTAAGCTACAAAGCTTAACCAGGTCAATCTCCAAATAAGGTTGGATCCTATGAGGTTCTAACTAGCTAAAACTATGATGGGGGGAGGAAAAGAGTATTGAAAGAGAATAAATGTAGCTAGAACTTAAGATGGTATAGATTAGACAACAACAATAAATGCATAAATATCATGGAATGAAACAACCATTAAAACCTCCTAATAGACCAACCAATTTTATCTCATGTAGAACAATCTTAGCAAATATTTAGTTCAACAGACTATAAGTTCCAAAACCAAAGAATAAACATGCACAAGAATATAGAAAGTAGAATTAATGTCATGCACATTCATCTAGCTAAATAGAAACATTCATCCATTCATACATATATTTTCTACAATATGTTGAACTAGAGGCCAAACAAAGATTTCCTTTGTATTGCTTCTTCCAAAAATATTTATACATGCAACTTGTAAATGCCTAAGAGCTGACCCTTTCACAAGAGGTCATTGCTCTTATTTATAATGCCTCTATGGTTCAATATTCAAAATACAAAAAATAGTTTTATTTAGGTAGCCCAATTGGTAGAAACATCATGTAGCATCATTGATCAAAAATAGGATATGGTGTTCAGGTTCTAACTACAAATCAAAGCTTCACGCATGTAGAAAAGTAATAGAAATAAGCTTGAAATCTGGTCCATATTTCATTCTTTGGAAATGCTTGTCATTTTTGATCTTGTAATGGCCTTAGCAGACTAAAATCTTCGTAGAATATTCTACTTGTTGTAACCTATGATGGTCATGACATAGAGACATTTCATAATGTTGTGTCTCTTTTTCATCTCTTGGGCTTCTCTAGCCTTTACAATCGTGATATGGGAACATGTCATGATGTCACACTCTTTTCCTGCCTCGAAGCCTCCTAGGACTCGATGATCATGATGGAGGATCATGTAGTGATTTTGTGATACTCTTTTGTCCTTGAGTCCTTTCTGACCTTCATGACCACAATAGGAAAACATGTCATGATTTCATGATACTTCTTTGTTTTTTTGTTCTTTAGGCCTTGGCAACCATGATGGAGACTCATGTCATAATTTCACAACACTTTTTCCCTTTAGCTTTCCTAGGCTTTTATGATCGCAATATGGGGGCATGTCATGACATCAAGATGTTTCCTTGCTTCTTGGTTGCCTATATTTTTGTGACCATGATCTAGATGCATATTGTGGTATCGCAACAATCTTTTGCCTTAATCTTCCATGAAATTTTGCAATCGTGACACAATGACAATTCGTAATGTCATGCCCTTATTTCTGCTTGAAGTCCCTTCAATGCTTCACTATTGTAATACAGTGAGAAGTTGTGATGTCGCTATGTCACACCTTTTTAGAAAAATTTAGACTCTTCAACCTAGTTCTTCCATCGTCTCTACAAATACCTACTATCTACCTCTTTTCTTTGAAGAACACATCCACATATTGTTGTATTTTCCTGATTCTTCTTACCACAACAAAGAGATATGAGTGGGTGAGAAGAACACAAAAATCACCCATAGTTTATTTATTTTATTCCAAGAAACACCAAGGATTATTTCCTAATAGTGGCCAATATATTTTCCAAAGAGATTTTTAGTTTGCATGGTTTTCTTGAGATGATTATTTTAGATAGGGACTCAAAATTTACATATAAATTTTTGTAGGCCCTTCATCATGTAGTTGAAACAAATATGAATATTAGCTCTACATATCATTCATAGATAAATGGTCAAATGGGAAGGGTGAATCAAATCTTGAAATACATTCTTCACATGTATTGCATGGATCAAAAGTCTCTATGGGAAGACTTTTTGCATCTAGTTGAGTTTGCATATAATATTGGGTACTAAATATGTCACCATTTGAAGCCTTGTATGGTAGGATATGAGAAAATTCTCTATCTTGGGATAACCTAGAGGATCAAGTTGTCATTAGACCAGATACAATTAGAGATATGGAGGAACATCTCAAGATAATTAGGAAAAGGCTAAAGAAAGTCGATCATTAGAATATCTACATCGATATGAAGTGTTCACCTAAATAATTATCTATAGAGGATGAATTTTTCCTAAGAGTAAATCCAATTAAGAGTTTCATCAAGTCTACTAAGTTGGATCCTCAATATTTTGGGTATTGAGATCATTTTGGTGTCTTATAGACTTGCCTTACCACCCAACCTATCTAAGATCCATGACTCTTTCCACATATCCTTGCTTAGAAATTATGTTATTGATCTTAACCATGTGTGGGATGTCTCAAAATTATAGGTGATAGATCCATTGGCCATTGAAGTGAGGCTAGTAATTATTTTTTAGTTTAGTTCCAAAATAATGGGGAAATGAACTCTAGAACCATGCAAGGTCCAATGGGACCAATATTTAGATAAAAATGCCAGTTACAAAAAAGTGGATGAGATGAAAAGACATTTTCCTTATTTGTTTGAATAATGATGAAATATAATACTTTGTAGGAACATAGCAAACTGTATTTAGTCCTAAAGGGGTAGTATATCACAATCCTCCTTGGTAATACTAATTATTCAAGTTGGACTTTATTTTGTGATTAATATCTAATGCTTAGTTTTATAGTTTGATGGATATATACTTTTAATATTTTATCCTTTTTTTCATAATAATATGGTATTGTTGATGCTCTGCTTGGTTGCAATATCAGGTACTCTTATGGGTGGGCAAGACTATTAGCCACAAGGAAAATGAGAGACCATATTGAAATGAAAATGATGATGATCACTTGGTCATCAAACAACTCAGAGTAACATGAGTGAATACAATTTTTCATGTAGGTGCATTATGGTTTGTGTAGGCTCATCTTTGTGCCATCAGACTAGGAAATTTACATGCAACTAGCCACCTTAACATGAATCGATGATATCTAAGTCTATCTTAAATAAGGATCCACTAATTTAGCGATAAAATAAAGGTACAAGACATCAAAAGAATACTTTTATTTAGAGCACTTTCCCTTGATGCATGTGATTGAATGATCTCCTTGATAAATTATATGGATTGGTTCTAAGGTTGCTTGTTAGGATTGGAGTAAAAGATTATTGTTATTTGATTTGTTTGTCTAAGGAAGAAAAAATTAATCCTAGACTAATATTAGACTTAATATTAATCAAAATAATGATTAATGTTAGATAATCTAAAATTAGTATTAATTAATTGAATAATTGATATGTTTCCCATGTTAGATTTGTTATCTAATAGAAATATGATTAATGTATAGCATTAGTTCTAATATTAATCAAATAATAATTAATAATATAATGTTAATAATGACAAACTAGGAGCACTGTGAAGTCTCCTATAGATTTTGGCAGTGAAAAAATAAGAGGGAGAATATCAAATGTTGAGCATAAAAAAATTAAAACTGATAATGACATTGCCAATGGAAAATAGAGAACCTTGTTTCAATAGGTTATTCCGGGTTCTGAAGACAACAAATTAGGAAAACCCCCTCAAGGGGGAGAGGAATAAATCCCAAACAATCTAAATGAAGTTCCTCTCATGGAACGTGAGAGGCCTCAATGGCCTTCCCAAACACAGGGAAGTCAGTGCAATAAGAAATCAAGTGAATCCAACTATTATCATGTTGCAAGAAACAAAAAATGATGAGATTCAGTCAAAAAAATAGCAAAAAAAATCTGGAATCAAGGGGATATGGTTTGCAAATCATCCAGAGGAGCATATGGAGGCCTTATGACTTTGTGGGATCCCCGGATAGTAGAAGGCACCATTATTCAGAAATATGACAGGGTTCTTAGTGTTTTATTTAAGGAAATAAATAGCAACAGGTCATGGATCCTTTCAAATATTTATGCCCCAAATTCAATTCAAGGGAGAGCTCTACTATGGGAGTACTTAGGCAATCTGAGTGAAATATTCCATAATGTCCCCTAGATTTTGGATGGGGATTTTAACACTCCTTTTTACCCTTCAGACAAAATGGGTGGAAATGGACCACCTATCAGGAGCATGTATGAGTTCAATGACTTTGTGAACTCCAACATGTTGATGGATGTAAAACTTAGAGGAGTGAATTATACCTAGAGAAATCGGTGGATAGGGTGTCATCTCATTCAAGAAAGGCTTGATAGGTTTTTTCTATCAAAGGAGGCTACAACTTTGTTTGGTGATTCTACCCTGCAAGCCCTTCCTAAAATTGCCTCTGATCATAATCCCATTTTGTTTGAGATCCCTAACTCTCTGTCCTTCAAGAAACCTTTCAGATTTCAATCTATGTGGATCAAACATTCCAGTTTCAGAGATAACTTCAGTCAGTGGTGGCAGCAGCCTGTCAGGGGTAGTGCAACTTTTAAACTTGCTAGAAAATTAAAGTTTGTTAAGGAAAAGCTTCGAACTTGGAACAAAGAGGTCTTTGGGAACCTCTTTGAAAATAAAAAATAGGTTGTTGAAATTTTTAAGATAATTGATCAGAGGATCCAACATGGTGATGCTAATGAAACTACTAGGCAGGAGGAACGAACAAAACTAGTAGAGTTTCATAACATTTTGGCCTGTGAGGAAATCTATTGGAGGCAAAAATCAAGGGCTCTTTGGTTGAAATATGGAGATTCAAATTCCAAGTTTTTTCACGTCACCACACTTAGAAATAGAAGCAATAACAAGATAATTTTTTTTTAAAAAGCAGATGGTTCTATTACTCAAGACTTAACAGAAATAAAAAAGGAGGCAGTAACTTATTTCAATTCTATCCTTGGTCAAGAATCATAGTGCAATGAGGAGGCCAAAGATATTCTCTTGCAATCCATTCCTAGCATAATAAATGAGGATATAAACCTTAAGCTTCTAGCTCCATTTTTTGATGAGGAAATTAAGGAAGCCTTGTTTAGCATGGAGCTAGACAAAGCCTCGGGACCCGACAACTTTCCCCCTCATTTCTATCAAGCTTTTTGGGACATCATAAGTGAGGATGTAATTTCTACTATCAAATAATTCCAAGCAAGCAATCATATCCCAAAAGGTATCAACTCTACTTTTATTTCTCTAATTCTTAAGAAGCAAACCCCTGAATCTATGGCTGACTTCAAGCCAATCAGTATGTGCAACGTTTCTTACAAGATCCTAACTAAAGCCATTGCAAATAGAATGAGAGATATTCTACCCCACATCATAGATCCATGCTAGGGAAGATTTTTCCAGGATAGGTCAATCTTGGATGGAGTTATCATAGTTCATGAAGCTTTGCACTCCGCTCATAAGACTAGCAGGTCTATTTTTGCCCTCAAGCTTGATATGAACAAAGCATTTGATAGACTAAATTGGGACTTTCTAATTGTTGTCCTTCTTAAGTTTGGTTTTCACCACCAATGGGTTAATTTGATCAAAGAATGTATTTCTAAAGCATGGTTCTTGATTCTAGTTAATGGAACAACTGCTGGTTACTTTCAAATTCGTAGAGGAATTCAGCAAGGGGACCCTATCAACCCCATGTTATTCATCATTGTGGCAGAAGCTTTAGGCAAAACCATCAAAAATGCTTGTAGTTCAAGGCTAATATCGGGAATCAAGGCAACATCTCTCACTAGGGTTGTTTCTCACTAATAATTCATCGATGATACCCTTATATTGACTAAGGCATCGGTGGTTGAGGCTAAAATAATTAAATACATCCTGCAACTCTATGAGGATGCTACTGGTTAGAAAGTTAATTTCAGTAAAAGTAAGTTATATTTCTTGAAAACCCCCATTCAGAGGCAAGGAAGGATTGCAAAAATTTTAGGGTGTGATATAGCAAACCTCCCCACTTCGTATCTTGATCTCCCTATTTTCATTGGTTCTCCGAGAGAGTCAATGTGGGATAGGGTTATTGAAAGAATTCAAAAAAACTTGTTGGATGGAAAGGTCATCTTCTATCTCAAGCGAGAAAGCTAACCCTCACTAAGGCCTCTCTTCAGAGCATTCCAATATATTTTCTCTCCATTTTCAAAGCCCCTATGAAGGTTTTCCAAAAAATTGAGAAACTCCAAAAAGAATTTTTATGGACTGGATCAGAGGAGAAAAAAATGATACACCTTGTAGGATGGACCAAAGTGTGTAGACCCAGGGAAAATTGGGGCTTAGGTCTGAGGATAATTACTCATGTAAATTTGGATTTACTAGCTAAGCAGGTGTGGCGTCTCATTTCTGGTGAATAAAATGAATGGACAACTATCATCAAACGAAAGTATCTTCAAAATATGGAATTTCTAAGTGACTCAGTTCCAATCAGAGGTTCTGCTTTTTGGAAAGCAATTATTAATTGTAATGAAATCATCAAAAAGGTTTAATATGGGTTTTAGGAAATGGTGAGAGGATAAATTGCTGGAATGACAGGTGGGCTAAGGATAAACTACTGACGCAATATCCTAACTTAGTCTGAATCAGAGATATCACAGAAGAACTCATTGCCAAAAAAGTCTCTTATTATATGGTTGAGGATAAAGGTAGAATGAAGTGGAAACAAATAAGAATTTAGGGATTTCAAGCGAAATCAAATGATCTTTGTAACATTCTCGGGAAACAATTTATCCCCATGAGACCCAAGGAAGATCAAGTGACCTGGGCTCCTACGAAAAATGGGCAGTTCACTGTTAAATCAGCTTACAAGATTTTGCTTGATGACGAGGATTTTGTCCTCCAAAAGGACTTAGTTTGGATAAAAATTTAATTCTAAAAATTGTAGTCTTTTCATGGATGGTTATCCAAGGAAGAATTCTAACCATTGATAATATGATGTGTAAAGGTATTTGTATCACTAATCATTGTTATCTGTGTAGGGCTAATTGGGAGACCATTTATCACATTTTTCTTGAGTGCCCTTTTTACTTGACTATCCTAAGTGGGGTTTTTTAGGCCTTCAATATTTCATGGGTTAAACCAGCCATCGTACTTGATTTGTTCGTCCAGTGGCCTTGCCACTTTTCAAGCCAAAGACTTAGATACATGTGGAAAATTTGTCTCAATCACTATATTTGGCAAGTGTGGTTAGAAAGGAACCATAGAGTCTTTAATGAGTCTATCCATGATCATCAAACTATCATTGCCAGGATCCTATCCTTTTCCAATGAGAATGTGAATCTTATCCCTTTTGATAGCTATAAACCTCATCTGCAGGAGACCACGATTGCTCAATATTTAAGCTTAACCTTGTTAGATGAGTCTGTGCCTAGGGTAGTCAACTCCAAAGCCAATGTTAAGTGGTATCGACCTCCTATGGGTTGGTTTACGCTTAATTTTAATGGAGCATCTAAGGAAAATCCTGGCATAGCAGGCATTGGTGGCATTGTGCGAGATCATAATGGGAATATGATTATTGCATTTTTTGAATATTTGGGAACAAGGACAAAAAACAAAATTGAAGCTAGAGCTATGTGGAGAGGCCTTCAAATGACTCAAGACTTAGAAGGCAATTTGATCATAGAAGGAGACTCTATGCATGTTATAAATCTCATCAATAATTGGAAAACACCTCCTTGGAGGATTAAAATAATTTTTCAAGAGGCTAGGATCCTTTTCCAGGGAAGATAGAACAGAAAAGCCCAACATGTCTTTCGAGAAGCTAACAAAATTGCTGATAAGCTGGCCAATTTGGGTGTCGATGGTGACGGACTATTCAAATGGGAACACGCTGTTCTGAGTGAAGTAGAGGAGCTTATTCAACAAGAATGCCAAGAATGATAGTCAAATTTACCAACAGGGAAGGCACTATAAGTTTGAAGGCTATGAGTATTCCCGTCTCTTTTTTGAATTAGACTCACAATAAAAATTATCCGAGCTATCAGTCGTCATGGATTCTTCTTGGAAATACCATAAAGACTAATGGGCACATTCACATGTTAGATAACACGGCTCCTAGTCATCTTAGTAATTTGAGGTTGGTTGATAATCATAGGGAAGGAAAGAAACGACAATATAAGACTTCAAACCAAAGCCATGTGGACCACCAGATAGCCACCGCCATAAATCTAGCCAGCAGGTTCACTTCTCCAAGGCTGATTGGCCAAGATAGTATGTGGTACCAAAGCATGTCATATATGAAAGAAAGCAATTACCAAAGAATTATTAAGAGTAACTGTCAATACAAAGTTTGTGGGAGTTTTTTTTAGTACTCTGCTATGTGTGTCTATAGATTTTTGTTTCTCCATTGTCTCAAGGAAGGGATTTGTGTCTGTTTCTTTTTTGTAATTATGATGCATGTGTGTTTTCTCGAGGTATACCCAAAATTTTGTATGGGAAGTTTCTTTTTGATAACAGGCTATGTGCCTTACCGGATGTAATGGCTTTGGGGGCATGTAGATTTTACATATATAGGATCCTTAGTAAGTATATGTTCATCAAAAACCCTGGGCTGATTTTTGTAAAAGGTTTTGGGTCAACCTGTAAAACCCGGTATTAATGCTATAGTATCTTATCTACCAAAAAAAAATATAATGTTAATAATCTAATATTAGATTTATTAATACTATTTTGCTAATGTTACGGTCTAACCTTTAATTGATGTTGATTAAATATTTTTAGCACATTCATTTTTTATTTAATAGCTTTGGCATCAACTGAGCTTGGTATTTTCACCTCCTCGATTACCTTGGTTTTGGTGCCTTGAATATCATAGTGGAGCATTGTAACCCTAGATAGCCTCATTGTTTCCTTCATGCAGTATTATGGATTGATGAAATGCTATCTTGATGGTATCAGGTAATGCTAGCATTACCTATGATGGAGGTGCTTGGCCCCCATGCTATGGCATTTAAATATAGACTCCTAGGCTTATGTTCAAGAGGACACACAAGAAATAGATCTAGAAGGCTAAGGCATATGCAAGGGAGGAACCTCATGAGTTTCAAGGTGGTGGTGACATTGGCTTGTTGGCAACTCCAATCATCCTTGAACCTAGGTAATGCTTGTTGTGTTACTATTCTTTGATTTTTGTGTGAGGTTTTACATTGCTTTGTTGTGTTTGATTTCACCTTGTTGGTTGTCTCCTATGTGATTTTGGTTGGCATTGTCAGTATTTTTCTCATTCACCCGCCATCATGAAACATGATCTTCATGTGCAACACCTAGTTTATTTTTTCATGAGAAGGCAACCATGTAGAGTGATTGTAGCTTAGAATAAATCATGGATATGGGAAAGTTAAGCATGTAGTTTAAGAGATCATTGTGGAGGTATATGATGGAGAGCCAAACTTTCCAATCAAACCCAATTCTCATTCAAAAACTTGGAAAGATTTATAGAAAATGGTATCAGTCTACCAAATAAACTCCTTTATTTCGAAAGATAGTTTATTTTTTTTTACAGAATTTCCTACCCTGGAAGAAAAAATAGCCCCAAATTGGTCTAGAATGGCCCTCTTGCATTCAAATCTGCAACTTTGTCTCAGCATTTTGTAACCCCTTGTGCATGCCTTTGCTTCCCCTTTTAAAATTTTTGGCGTGACTCTCCGTTTCCCTTTTGTGGCCCTTCGTTTCATTTCCCGTGCCTCTTCATTGTTTTGGCTTTCAAAATGTTTTTCTTTTCGACTCTTGGTCTTCGTCTACTTTCATTGCACCTTGGTGCCACATGCTGTTCAGTGCTGCCACTATAGACTCTGTCCGCTTGTCAACCAATGATGACGTTCGGTATACCCATCGCTCGATAATTTCCTCTGTAACGGCCCCTGTAACCGCCTGCCCCTTTTTTTTTTTGAGTCACGAAAAAACATGTCGCGAAATCGTGACACTTTTTCCTTCTTACTCTTTCTCTTCTCTTTTAGTCGTGAAAATGCGACATGTCGCGATATCACGACACTTTTTCCCTCTTGCTCTTTCTCTTCTCTTTTGGTCATGAAAATGCGACATGTCGCGATATCACGACACTTTTTCCCTCTTGGTCTTTCTCTTCTCTTTTGGTCACGAAAATGCGACATGTCACGATATCGTGACACTTTTTCTCTCTTGCGCCTTCTCTTGTCTTTTGGTCGTGAAAATGCGACATGTCGTGATATCACGACACTTTTTCTCTCTTGCACCTTCTCTTGTATTTTGGTCATGAAAATGCGACATGTCACGATATCACGACACTTTTTCTCTCTTGCGCCTTCTCTTGTCTTTTGGTCATGAAAATGCGACATGTCATGATATCGCGACACTTTTTCTCTCTTGCGCCTTCTCTCGTCTTTTGGTCATGAAAATACGACATGTCGCGATATCATGACACTTTTTCTCTCTTGCGCCTTCTCTCGTATTTTGGTCACGAAAATGCGACATGTCGCGATATCGCGACACTTTTTCTCTCTTGCGCCTTCTCTCATCTTTTGGTCACGAAAATGCGACATGTCGCGATATCGCGACACTTTTTCTCTCTTGTGCCTTCTCTCATATTTTGGTCACGAAAATGCGACATGTCGCGATATCGTGACACTTTTTCTCTCTTGCGCCTTCTCTCGTCTTTTGGTCACGAAAATGCGACATGTCGCGATATCACGACACTTTTTCTTCTTTGCCAACATGTCACGATATCGTGACACTTTTTCTTCTTTGCCAACATGTCGCGATATCGTGACACTTTTTCTTTGTGGTATTTTGCTTTTCTTTGGATGCTCCTGCATCAGACACCCGAGGTGGATTGAGAAGTGACCTTCACTTTTGTACTGTTTTGTCACCTTCTTTTTCAACATCTCAAAACTTGCACCTGCCTTTGTAGTCCACTTAAACTCCTTGAAATGCCTCTTCTGATCTATTTTGGCCTTGTACTGAGTATTCATCTTACTGATATGTTGTTGTACCTCTTCATGTAAACTCTTTATGTGCTCTGCAAAATATTCAGCCTTAGCACTGCTCTTTTCTCCTTTATCCATCGTTCTCAACTCAGAAGCATTCCTTGGACTACTCCCACATACAATCTGGAATGGTGATTTACCAGTACTCCTATTGACAGTCCTATCCAGAGTAACTGGGGCTGTACAAGCTCTCCAAGCTTTAGCAAAATTTGGGTCTTTAGGGTACAAACCCTTAAGTTCTTCAAACCCCACAACTTCCACTCTCATTGTTGTCAACAAACTCTTTTCATCCATCTCCTTTAGTGGCTTTAGTTTATGGCGCACTCCTTCATTTGTTAGGGAGTAAGTGTTGGCATGTCCATCATGGACTACACGGTGATCAAACTGCCATGGTCTTCCTAACAGCATATGGCAAGCATCCATAGGCAGGATATCACATAGGACCTCATCCTGGTATCTCCCAATATTAAACTTGACTAAGGATTGTTCACTGACCAATGCCCTATGGTCCTTTCGCAACCACGCAATCTGGTATGGATGCGGGTGTCTCCTCCTCTCTAGTTGTAACTTAGTAACCATTTCTTCAGAGACCAAGTTATCAGTACTACCATTATCTATAATAACATTATAGACCTTACCTGAACATTTGCACCTTGTGTGGAACAGGCTCCTCCTCTGGTCTGGTTCTTTCTCCTCATTCAACAAGGTTCTCCTTGTGACCATAACTTCTCCTCTCTCTACCTCCTTAGAGTACTCTGATTCAGCTCTTTCATCTACAATAGCAACTCTAGCATTACCCACTGGCCTCCTATTTGGCTTCTCTTGGTGATGTGGACACTCATATGCTCGATGTCCTCCTTCTCCACAATTGAAGCAGGTTCCACGAAACCCTCTTTCTCCATTTTCTTGACTATATCTACCTCTCCCTCTTGGGTAGTTGTTCTGACCATGGGATCTGTAATCATTATCTCCCTTCTGATCCTGACTGCTGCTAGCTTCTTCTTTCTTCTCATCTCATCCTCCATCTATTCTTCCACTAGTTCTTTCTCCATGACCTCTTCCTTTCTGCTTACCCTCAAACCTTCTGTTCAGCTTCTCTTCAACTTTTAGAGCAAACTGGTAAGCATCCTCAATGGTGCTCATCCTAACCAGACTCAACTCTTCTTGAATACTGGTTCTCAATCCATTGATGTAACGAGCTACCTTCTCCTTGTTAGCCTCAGAATGGCCAGTTCTAATTGAGATCTTGTAAAACTCCTCTGTATATTCTTTGATAGATTTGCTTGACTGTCTCAAACTCTGCATTTTCCTCAATAGATCCAATTCATAATCTGCAGGAATAAACTGTCTCTTCAACTTCTCTACCATTCGATCCCATCTGGTTATCTTTTCCTTTCTGCTTCTATTTATTTCTAGTTGCACTTCTTTCCACCATATGCTAGCATGGCCTTTCAACTTTGTTTTTGCAAACTTGATCCGATCTGGATCTACAACCTCCTCATACTCAAAATACTCCTCCATATCATTGATCCAATCAATCAACTCCTCTGGATTGAGATTCCCAGAATACGTGGAGACATCAAACTTTGGCTTCTTCCCAATCCAAGATATGGCCCTAAATAATCTAGCTTCTGTAGGATCCATTGCTTCTTCTTCATCTGATGGATCATCAACCTCCCAAGCTTCATCTTCACTACGGTCTTCTCTCCTTGGCTCAACCCCTCTTCACAACTCCTCTTGCAGGGCTTGCACTTGCCTCTGTAAAGCTCTGAAATCTCCTTCCGGTACCACATTTCTCCCACCACCATGGTTTCTTCATGGAGGCATTCTTCCTCGCTCTCTTCTCACAACCCTTCCACAGATCCTGGTGCAAACTGCCTCACTTTCGATGATCTTCTCACACACTCAGGAACCCTAAGCTCTGATACCACTTGATGGAGAGCCAAAATTTCCAATCAAACCCAATTCTCATTCAAAAACTTGGAAAGATTTACAAAAAATGGTAGCAGTCTGCCAAATAAACTCCTTTATTCCGAAAGATAGTTTATTTTTTTTACAGCATTTCCTACCCTAGAAGAAAAACAGCCCAAACAGGTCCAGAATGGCCCTCTTGCCTTCAAATATGCAACTCTGTCTTAGCAGTTTTTGACCCCTTGTGCATGCCTTTGCTTCCCCTTTTAAAATTTTTGGCGTGACTCTCTGTTTCCCTTTTGTGGCCCTTCGTTTCATTTCCTGTGCCTCTTCGTTGTTTTGGCTTTCGAAACATTTTTCTTTCGACTCTTGGTCTTCATCTGCTTTCATTGCACCTTGGTGCCACGTGTTGTTCAGTGCTGCCACTGTAGACTCTGTCCACCTGTCAACCAATGATGACGTTCGGTATACCCACCGCTCGATAATTTCCTCTGTAACGGCCCCTGTAACCGCCTGCCCCTTTTTTTTTTGAGTCACAAAAAAACATGTCGCGAAATCGTGACACTTTTTCCTTCTTACTCTTTCTCTTCTCTTTTGGTCGTGAAAATGCGACATGTCACGATATCGTGACACTTTTCCCTCTTGCTCTTTCTCTTCTCTTTTGGTCGCGAAAATGCGACATGTCGCGATATCGTGACACTTTTTCCCTCTTGCTCTTTCTCTTCTCTTTTGGTCGTGAAAATGTGACATGTCACGATATCGTGACACTTTTTCTCTCTTGCGCCTTCTCTTGTCTTTTGGTCATGAAAATGCGACATGTCGCGATATCGCGACACTTTTTCTCTCTTGCGCCTTCTCTTGTCTTTTGGTTGCAAAAATGTGACATGTCGTGATATCGTGACACTTTTTCTCTCTTGCGCCTCCTCTCGTCTTTTGGTCACAAAAATACGACATGTCACGATATCATGACACTTTTTCTCTCTTGTGCCTTCTCTCGTCTTTTGGTCACGAAAATGCGACATGTCGTGATATCGTGACACTTTTTCTCTCTTGTGCCTTCTCTCGTCTTTTGGTCACGAAAATGCGACATGTCGCGATATCGTGACACTTTTTCTCTCTTGCGCCTTCTCTCGTCTTTTGGTCACGAAAATGCGACATGTCGCGATATCGCGACACTTTTTCTCTCTTGCGCCTTCTCTCGTCTTTTGGTCGCAAAAATGTGACATGTCGCAATATCGCGACACTTTTTCTTCCTTGCCGACATGTCGCGATATCGCGACACTTTTTCTTCTTTGCCAACATGTCGCGATATTGCGACACTTTTTCTTCTTTGTGGTATTTTGCTTTTCGTTGGATGCTCCTGGCATCAGTATAGTTAAACTAGACTAAGACACTATGTCCAATAGGCTAGCATAGATGGAATTATGGTTGGAAGTAGGAATTGACATCCCCTTCTCTAAATACTGAGAAGGGATAATCCCAATGCTAATGTCAAAAGGTTTGCATTCATGGAGAATGCTAGAAAAGTGGGGAGACATTTTAAAAGTATCCTTTATACCACAAAGGTATATAAGGTGAACCCTAGTTACCTATGAGAGATTGGCCCCTCCTATCCACTCGAGTGATGTCTACAACATCTTAGACTCAAAATGTGGGTGTCTAGTCAATGTATGTATTTCATGGATACTCTTGTAAAACTTTTGGTTAAAGAAAAAAATCTCTCTGAGGTTAGTTACCTTTTGGGGTTGTTACAGTTGGTATCAAAGCTCTAGGTCATAGGGATATAAGCTTCCCTAGAGAAAAAAAGACTTAGAGATGCTTGAATTGATGGATTATTTCTAGGTAGATGGCATTCTATTTGGAATTAGGATATATATCAATATTATCAGTGGATGATAGTATCTTGATGTTAGTACATTGGGAAAATGTGAGTAACTAATAGGTAGGAGGTTTGATAAGAAAAACTTGAACCTAACCTAAGAAACTTCGTGTGACCTAGAAATTGTGGCACAAAGTTTAAGGAGAGAAAATAGAGGATACTCTATCCCATTGAGATAGGCTAGGTAGGGTAGTGCTAATACTAGACATCCAAGAGAAATTTTACGAAATTCTAGTAGAGAGGTGGAGAACCTCACTGCTATTGTCTCACTTTTACAAGAGCAATTGGAGCAATAGAGAGAATATATGGACCAAAAGAGATAGAGGATAGAAACCTTTGTGATTCAAAATAGAAATCCTAAGGGTAGACAAGAAGGAAACCCTCCCTCAGATGAGCAAGAGGTTAGGGCCCTTATAGAGGTAGAATTAGCCAGAGATTTGAAGAATGTTAAGACCTCTAAATTCATCGAAAAGGATGGGGTGATATAGTTGAAGCTTGGGTGAATGATTTGGAGACCTACTTCTCCATTAAAAAATATTCTTCAATAACTTAGACTTGTTGGGCTACTCTCCATTTGCATTATACTGGGTTGGAATGGTGGAATATTTTTAAGTTCAATCTAAAAATTGAGGCCATTAATTTATCTTGGGTAGGGTTTGTGGAGGATTTTAAGAAAATATTCCTTATTGAACAATATTATGTGGAGAAATTCAAGGAATTTTCCACACTTGTCCAAGGAATAATGACAATAGAGGTTTACCACCAAAAATTTGTAAAATTGCTTAAGTATGTATCACTCTATGAGAAGGATGGGCATATGAAGGTATATAAGTTTATCTTGGAGACTAATCCTTAGATAAGGTTGATAGTAAACATGCATAAGCTTGAAACTCTACATAAGGTATATGATTAGGATCGTTAAGCTGAGTCCTACCTACAGTTAAATAAGTCTTCCTTTAATCACATAGTTTTATCATAAAGAGATCAAAAATCCTCAAGGAAAAGGAAGAGTGTTGGTTATAAGAAATAGGAGTAAGAACATGATAAGAGAAGTAAATACAACCCAAGGTTAGAAAATAAAAATGATGGGAAATAAGGGAGTTCCAAGAAGAAATTACAAAAGAGGAAGGATAATGGTACCCCTCAAGCATAGAAATAACATGACCCATCTCAAACCAAGAGATTGAGGGAAAAGAAATAGGAAAGACACCCAATATCCAAGGATGGTTTTTATGATTGTGGGGGACCTCATTATGCAAACAAGTGTCCAAATTGATCAAGACCATGCAAAACGATTGAAGAACCCAACTACATAATCTATGTGACAACTAGAAACAATAATTTGGATGGACAAGCCACACCTATGATTCTATACGGTAAGTTGTTTAATAATAAAGTTAAGATTTTGATATATAGTGGAGTTATGAATTGTTTCATTTCTTCTAGTATAGTCAGGGATTTGCTAAAAAGATTGAGATTTTTTGCACAAGGGTGGAAAGTTGAGTATGGGTCTGGATAAACCTACTAAAAATATCAATATTTTCCCATAGCCAATACTACCCTACCCAATGGATCTACCCTTTGGCACTTTTATGTAGCACCACTACATGCCTTAACATCATATTTGGGATGGATTGGCTAAAGGCTCATGAAGCCTTAATTAATTTCTAAAATAAATGGATGGACTTTATAGATAAGGACAAGTAGAGACTTAGAGTGCATAGCGAAAAAGGATTTTTTTTCCTCAGATGATATTTGAAATGCAAAGAAAGCTATTAGGAAAGGTTGTATGGTATATGTCATTAAATTAAATCACAATATTGAGAAGAATAATAAGGAAGGATTGTTTGAGAAACATCCAATATTGTAGGATTCTGGGGATGTTTTCCCTAAAGATCTTCTAGGACTACCACCTAAACATGATGTTGACTTCACCATCAAACTATTTCCAGGTTCAAAACCCATTCATATAACCCTTATTAGATAAATCCTATAGAAATGTAGGATTTAAAGGTGCATTTTTAGGGGTTTTTAGAAAAGGGGTTAATTTAACCTAGCGTATCACCATGGGATGCACCGGTTCTTTTTATCAAAAATATGGATGGTTTGCTAAGGTTATGAATATATTACAAAATGTTAAATAAAGTGACTGTAAATAATAGGTAACTTTTATCCAATATTGAGGATTTGTTTGATAAAATCAAGGGTGTCAGTATATTCTCAAAGACTGACTTGAAATCAAAATACCATCAGTTAAGAATCCATGAAGAGGATACTCACAAGACTACTTCAAGACTAGGTATGAGCATTATGAGTTTACAGTTTTACCTTTTGTATTGACTAATACCCCGATAGCATTCATGAATTTTATGAACAATGTGTTTAGGGAGTATTTGGATTAGTTTTTCTTAGTATTATTGAATGACATTTTGATATATTTCTAGAATAAGGAGGGGCATGATAAGCATTTAAGGATTGTACTAATATTTTTGAGAAGGAACCAACTCTATGGGAATCTATTGAAATGTGATTTTTATGTCCCTAAGGTATAGCACTTATGACATATTACATCTATTAAAGATATAGTAGTAGATCCAAAGAAGATAGAGGTCATTTTGAGTTGGCCACTACCCACTAATGTTCTTGAAGTGCATAGCTTCATGGGAATAACAAGGTATTATAGGTGGTTTGTAAAGGACTACTCCAAGATAGTCTATTCCATAACTAACCTTTAAATAAAAGGGAATGAATATAAATGGATTAAAAAGTGTGAATCCACTTTTGAGATGCTTAAAGAGAAGCCTACTACTACACCTATTATCAATATTTCAAACCCATAAGGGAATTTCTTAGTTTGTATTGATGCTTATTTGAAGGGTTTGGGAGGAGCTTTATCTAAGTATGATTCAATTGTAGCATATGATTCAAGGAATATCAATAAGCATGAGGTCAACTATGCTATGCATGATCTAGAACTAGAAGTTGTTGTGCATACCCTTAATATTTGGTAGCATTATCTTTTAGGGAAGCCTTTTGAGTTGAGGATTGACCATCAAAGTTTAAAGTATATATTTACCCAAAAAATTCTCAAAGCAAGGCAAAGAAGATGGATACAGTTCTTAACAGAATATGATTTTGGTATAGCATATATCAAAGGCAAGGAAAATAAGGTTTTTTATACCTTGAGTAAGAGAATGCATATAGTTGCTTTGACACGATGTCATGTGGACTTAATGGACCAATTCAGGGAAATGTAAGCACAATATTAGTTTTGTAGTGAAGTTCGAGCCAATATGGAAAGGAAATATAAGGAGAGTAAGGATTTTGGCATAAAATATGGACTTTTGTATTTTAAGGATAGGGTGGTGATCCCTAAATCTGGTGATTTAAGGAATTTTATTATGTAGGAGGTGCATAGATCTATGTACTTATCTCACCCTAGAGGGGAAAAGATGAGGAAAAACATGAAGAAGAGCTTCTATTGGTTAGAAATGAAGAAATATATCACTGATTTCATGGCTCGATGTTTGGAATGTTAGAAAGTAAAATCCAAACACAAACATCCAACTGGTAATTTGTACCCACATGACATACCTATACAAAAATGGTAGGTGATATCTATGGGATCCATAGTGGGATTACCTACGACTAGCTATCAACATGATGCAATACTTGTAGTGGTTGATATATTGACCAAGGTTGTTCATTTTATTCTAGGAAACACCAAGGATGATGCCCTGATAGTGGCCAATATATTCACCAAAGAGATTTTTAGGTTGCATGGTTTTCCTGAGATGATCATTTTAGATAGGGACTTCAGATTCACATTTAGTGTTTGGTAGGCCCTTCATCATGTAGTTAGCATAAATTTGAATGTTAGCTCAACATATCATCCAGAGATATATGGTCAAATGAAAAGTCAAATATTGGAATACATGCTCCACATATATTGCATGGATCAAAAGTCTTAATGGGAATACTTTTTGCATCTAGTTGAGTTTACATATAACAATGGGTACCATACTTCCTTGAAGATATCACCATTTGAAGCCTTGTATGGTAGGAGATGCAAAATTCCTCTATCTTGGGATAACCTAGAGGATCAGGTTGTCACTAGACCAGATGTGATCAGAGAGATGGAGGAGCACCTCAGGAGAATTAGGTAAAGGCTAAAGGAAGTGGTCGATCATAAGAATAGCTATGTTGATCTAAAGCAGTAGGGTATAGAGTTTTCCTAAGAGTCAAGCCAATGAAGAGTGACATCAAGTCTACTAATTTGGATCCTCAAATTGTTGGGCCTTTTGAGATCATTGAGAAGATCAATCTGGTGGCTTATAGACTTGCCTTACCACCCAACCTATCTAAGATCCATGACTCTTTCCATATATCCCTGCTTAGGAAGTATGTTGTTGATATTAATCATGTGTGGGATGTATCAAAATCTTAGATAATAAATATGACAGCTATTGAAGTGAGGCCAATAAGGATTTTGTATTTTTGCTCCAAAGCAATGAGGAAATAAACTCTAGAACAATGCGAGATCCAATGGGACCAATATTCAAAGAAAATTACCACTTACAAAAAAGAGGATGAGATCAAAATACATTTTTCTTATTTGTTTGAATAATGATGAAATATAATACTTTGCAAGAATACAACAAACTATGTTTATTCCAAGGGGGGAGTATGTCATGACCCTCCTTAGCAGTACTAATTATTCAATTTGGACTTTATTTTGTGATTTATGTCTAATGCTTAGTTTTGCATTTTTGATGGATATATGATTTTAATATTTTATCCATTTGTGCATAAGAATATGGTACTTTTGATGCTATGCTTGGTTGTAGGATCAGGTACTCTCATGGGTGGATAAGAGTATTGGCCACAGGGAAAATGAGAGATCGTATTCAAGGGGAAATGATGATGACAACTTGGTCATCGAACAACTCAAGGTAACATGAATGAATACCATTTTTCATGTAGATGCATTGTGGTTTTTTTATGGTCATGTTTGTGCCATTGGACCAGGAAAGTTACGTGCAATGAGTCTCCTTAACATGAGTCAATGATAACTAATTCTATATTAAATAAGGAGCTACTCATTTAGAAGTAAAATGATGGTACAATACATTGAAATAATGCTTTTATTTAGATCTCTTTTCCTTGATGCATGTGACTAAATGATCTCCTTGATAGATTAGATGGATTGGTTCTAAGGTTGCTTCTTAGGGTTGGAGTAAAATATTATTGTTGTTTGCTTTGTTTTCTTAAGGAAAGAAAAAATTAATCCTAGACTAATGTTAGACTTAATATTAATCAAAAGAATGATTAATGTTAGATAGTCTAAAATTAGCATTAATTAATGGAATAATTGATGTGTTTCCAAATGTTAGATTTGTTATCTAATAGAAATATGATTAATGTCTAAATTTTAGCATTAGTTTTAATATTAATCAAAGAATGATTAATAATCTAATGTTAATAATCTAAGGTTAGAATTATTAATATTATTTTTCTAATGTTATGGTCTAACCTTTGATTGATGTTGATTAAATATTTTTAGCACATTTATTTTTTAATTAGTAGCTTTAGCATCAACTAAGCTTGGATTTTTTGCCTCCTCCATTACCTTGGTTGTGGTTCCTTGAATATCGTAGTGGAGCGCCTTAACCCTATCTAGCTTTGTTGTTTCTATCATGTGGCATTATGGCTTGATGAAACATTATCTTGATGGAGGCACTTGGCCTCCATCATATGGCCTTTAAATATGGACTCATGGGTCTGTGCTCAAGAGAACACACATAGAACAAATTCGAAAGGCTAAGGCGTATGCAAAGGAGGAACCTCATGAGTTTTAAGGTAGTGGTGACGACTTGTTGGAAAATCCAATAATCCTTGAACCTAGGTGATTCTTGTTGTGTTACTATTATTTGATTATTGTGTGAGGTTTTATGTTGCTTTTTTGTGTTTGATTTCACTTTGTTTGTTGTCTTCTATGTGAGTTTGGTTGGTATTGTCAAGGTTTTTCTCGCTTGCTTGCCAGCATGGAACATGATATTCATGTGTGGCAGGATCAGTGCATAGAAATTAAGGATAATATTTGAATATAGCATGTAGCTATCTTTCACCCATGTTGCACCTTCACAAGGTTATTCAAATATGTCCAACTATATGCATCCTTTGGATGACTGTGTACTAGCAATAGTACCTTCAAAAATCATACCCTATGGCCTACTTGCTATTGGTTTTGTGTAGCCATGTACTTACATATTCACCTACGTAGGGTTGAGCTAGGTTTAGCTTTAGATAGATCTTTGGGCTATGTTGAAGCTAGGAAAGGAGTATCATTTTGTTGACTCTATGTTATGGTTGAGTACATCATATTTTCTTTAGAAGCTTGGGCTCTATGTTGGTCTTTAATAATGGGTAGATTATATTTTGTTTAAGGCTGACTTGGTTCTTTTATTATAAGTATTTTTGGATGTCATTTAAATATAATGGTAGATTAGTTTGGAAAAGAATCCAACTTCTAATGCTTTCTAATCTTTAGATTAATTAACTAATCTAATGGTAGATTAGTTTGGAAAAGAATCCAACTTCTAATGCTTTCCAATATTTAGATTAATTAACTAATCTAATGGTATATTAGTTTGGAAAATAATCCAACTTCTAACAATTTCTAATATTTATATTAATTAACTAATCTAATGGTAGATTAGTTTGGAAAAAATCTAATTTTTAATGCATTACAATCTTTAGATTTACAACTAATCAATGAAATATTAGATTGGAAATGAATCTAACTTGTAATCTCTAGATTATTAACTAATCAAAGGATAGATTGGTTTGGTAACTAGACTAATGTTGAGCTCTTTCTAATCTTTGGTTTACTTAAGCAATTGGAAAATTAATCCTAAGTCTTTCAAAAGAATGAGAAATGGAAAATTGATTACTTAGTTCATTAAGTTTGCTTAACCAAAGGAGTCAAATTAGTTGCTAAGGTTAGTATAGTTTTGAGAATTGATATTTGTGGAAAATATATTGGAAAATAAGTATGGGCTTCTTTGTGTGTTTGCTATAATGAATTAGCTATGTGGAAAAGATGAGAATTGATATTTGTGGAAAATATTCTTGGAAAGAAGTATGGGCTTCTTTTGTGTTTTGCTATACTGAATTAGAGATGTGATATTTGTGGAAATTTTTTTGGAAAAGAAGTATGGATTTATTTGTGTGTTTTGCTATAATGTTTTAGCTATGTGAAAATATGGGAATTGATATTTGTGGAAAATATCTTGGAAAGAAGTATGGGCTTCTTTGCTTGTGTTTGCTATATTGAATTGAATTTATAGAAATGCAAGTGCTTGGGTTTTAAAATATTTGTGGAGAATATTTTAGGAAAGTAGTAAGGGCTACTTTTGTTGTGCATTGAATCTTATAGAAATGCATTCATACCTACATATGAGTTGTTCTGATCCCCACCTTCTTATCAACTACCATGGAGGCCAAAGGAAGATGGTGTAGGGACATGCTAAGATAACTCCACCTTGTTCTTGGAGTATTGTTTTTATCACTCTTGGTGAAAGAGGATTTATTGTAATATAATAAAATACTATTTGTATGTAATTTAAGCCTTTAAAAGAATTACTACATGTTTCTATGTTGTTAAACGGATTTATGGTTCATATCCATGCTAGTGCTTTAATTTATTGGATAGATAGATTTATTTTTACAAGCTTAAGATGTTAGTATTGCTTTCTTCATTGAGAATGCATTTTATTTTGCTTGCTATATATATAGAGAGAGATTTATCCTTGGGTTTCTTTGGGAAGGGTGTTGAAGTTAAATTTGTATAAAACTCTCTTTAAAACTTGGGTTATTGTGGGTTAGCAACACCTAGTTTATGTGTCCATGAGAAGGCAATCATGCAGAGTGATTGTAGCTTAGAATCCATCGTGGATATGGGAAAGTTAAGCATGTAGTTTAAGATATCACCATGGAGGTGTAGTTAAACTAGACTAAGACACTATGCCCAATATGCCAACATAGATGGAATTATGGTTGGAAGTGGAAATTGGCATCCCCTTCTTGAAAGACTAATAAGGGATAATCTCAACACTAAGGTCAAAATGTTTGCATTCATAGAGAATTCTAGAAAAGTGGGGAGACCTTTTAAAAGTATCTTTTATACCATAGAGTTATATAAGGTAAACCCTAGTTACCTACGGGAGCTTGGTCCCTCCTATCCACTCAAGTGATGTCTATAGCATATTAGAATCAAAATGTGGGTGTCTAGTCGATGTATGTATTTCATGGATACTCTTGTGAAACTTTTGGTTAGAAAAAAAATCTCTCTTAGGTTGGTTAGCTTTTGGGGTTGTTACGAGTCCATGAGGTAGAATAATCAAGATATACAATCTCTCAATAATAATTCAAGGTAGATCTTAATAATATCATATCCATGCAATATTGGTCCTTGCCCAAATCCCTTAAGTAGCTCCATGGATTTTTAGACCTCATGAGATACTACAAGAAATTTATCTACAACTATGGTAAGATGTGCTTCTCTTTACTCCCATTAAGAAGGATATTTTATTTGTTCTAAAGCAACTTTGTAATTCTTCCAATCCCTAATAGAAGCTATGTGTACCACCTCCATTTTGGACACCCACGATTTTATCAAATCCTTTTTCATTGAGTGTGATGCTTCAAGTATAGGTTTTGGAGCTATTTTGATGCAATATGGACATCCATTGGCCATTGAATGTAATAAATCCTCTATCAATATTCGGGTATAACCCATTCATGATAAGGACATTTAGTTGTTTTGCATGTCATAGATAAATAGTAGCCTTAAGAACTTCTTAGAATAGCATATCTTATTTATTAAATAGAATAAAAGGTTGATAAATATCTTGGGATGTGATTTTTTATTGAATACAAGAAAAAAGAAGAAGAATGTGGTGGATGATGTTTTATCTTGTAAACATGAAGATATTATTGTTTTCAAATCCATCTCTACTCCTATTTTATTATATTTTTCTCAACATTATAAGGATTGGATTTCTAACCCAGAGACTACTTAGATCATTCAAGAAGTGGAGGTTGGATCCTCACTACCTTCCTTTTTATCATGTCTTGATGAGGTTCTCTATAAAAAGGATCATATTTATCTTTCTCAATATTTGGATGTTAAGACTAGTGTCCTTCAAGAATTGCATGCTTCTCATTTGGATGGACATTTTGGATTATTGAAAATATATTAGTAGGTGAAGCAATATTTTTCTTGGAAAGTATTAAAATCATATGTTAAGACCTTTGTGGTCAAATACAAGGTATATCAATGTAACAAGTTGGAAACTACTAAATCTCTTGGGTTGTTGTAACCCTTCCCTAACAATTTTATTGGGGACCTTACCAAATCTAAGGTAAAATAGTTATATTGTGGTAGAAATAACTTTTTCAAGCATGCTCATTTTTGTGTACTACAACATCCCTATTTAACTAGCAAGGTTGCTAAGGTATTACTCAATTCTATTTTTAAATTGCATGGTTTTCCCAAGTTCATTTTTAGTGATTATGACCCTTTCTTCACAAGTAATTTCTAGAAGGAATTATTTCATCTCAGTGGTACTCAATTGAATATATCCTCTTCTTATAACCAATGGCCAAACAAAGATTGTAAATTGATATTTAGGTACTTACCTTTCATGTTTTTCTCAAAGTAAACAATATTATTGGGTTTATAAGCTCTCTTTAGTCGAATGGTGGTACAATAATTCTTATCATTCTTCCCTAAACATGTATGCATTTGAATACTTACATGGCTATAAACCTCCGCTAGTGGTAAATTATGTTATAGTATCCTTCAAGGAACCTAGGTAGATGATTTGTTATAGAAATGATGTCTTATGCTTCAGCTTCTTAAAGATAATATGACCCAAGCCCATAATTGCACGAAGCAATAGTAGGATTTATTATGTTTTTAATGATAACTTATTGTGGCAAAAAACATCATTTTGCACCTCCATCCCTATAAACAATTATCTTTGAATACCAAGTTCATTCAAAATTTGGCTCTTTGATTTTATGGGCCTTAAAAAATGGTTCATTGCATTAGTGAAGTAGCTACTGGTTGGAGCTTCCACAATATTTTTACATCCACCCTATATTTTATGTTTATAGTCTCAAATACATTATTGCCCAAAACTTACAATCCCAAAAGGATTTTCTAGTACCCAATGAATAAGTTCAAACAATCTCCATCCAAAAGTAGTGTTGTAATTCAGATTTCACCTTTTGTGGTCTCGCTAGATTTAGGAGTTCCTCATCGAGTGGTAGGATCTTATAGAAGAAGATGCTACATGGAATTTTGAGTGTATTTTATAGACTTTTTTATCTTTGAGGATAAATATATTTTATGGGGAGCCATGTAATGGCTCCAATGTAGTCATATCAACTATCTTTATTTTTATTAGCTTGGATCATACATTAAGGTAGTCATACCTTGAGCATTAGGGTTAGGGTTAATGTTTATTTAGTATATAAATAAGAAGATTTATGTTATAGTTGGAATCATATTTCATATCCAAATATTGGTTTTATTTATTGCACATATGATACTTCACTCTCTCCAAGTGGCTAAGAGACTTTACCCTCTCTATATGGATAAGTATTTGCATTTGTTTAAATCTAGAATATGATTACTTGTGTTTATGATTTTTAGCATTGGATCTAAGATTATTTTTATCAGTCGGTAGTATATATTATGTATTATTTAATTGGTAATTTTATTACTATATTTATTAAATTTATTTCTTTACATTGTCAACTAGGTTATCTTGTCTTTTATAGTTATTTTTATTTTCAATGTGTTAAGCTTCTTTGATGAGGAATTAAATGATTTAGTTGTCATTATTAAAAAATTACCAATGGTCATATTTGTTAGGGATGACTAGCCTAAAAACCACTTCCAACTCATTTGGTTTATTCTAAATTTTTTAGGTGGGGCCACACCTTGCTACCATGAATGTCAATTCATCTACTTTTATGTTTAAATGTTGGGGAATTATCTTGATTTTATTAGTCTTGGAAAATCCAAGACCCAATTCTTATACAACTTTAGGTGTTTGTTTTTAATGGCACATTTTAAATTAACTTTATTTATGACTATCTTGTAGTCACTAAATATCTTGAGATTTTTTATTCCCATCTTCTCATCCTTTCTTAATTCAGTGCATAACACTTCATATTTGGCTATATTATTGGTGCAATTAAATAGCAGGCTACAAACAAAAAAATTCTAAGTGCTTTGTGGATCTATGAACTATATGCCTACACCATCCTCATTCCTATTCCTAGTGTCATTGAAATACATTACATATATCCCATATAATGCCTATGCTTGTTGTCTGATTAAAACTAGGATATTATTAGGTTCATCAAATATCAAGGAAATCCCAAGCTTGGTTTCTTCAAATTTTACTTTCTTGTCTTCATCATCCTAAACCACACCAATGATCATGTTGATTTCAAAAATTTGATCACCCTTTATGATTTCATTATCTACAAATTTGGGCAATTTATTCCAATTCACTACACCATCATCTTTCAATTTATGTAGCAAGTAATTACATGGTGACTCATTTTCAATTTAGATCATCTTATCAATCAAGGTATATTCATATGGTTATAATCCATTCTGAGATAAAATTAGTTAACCATGGAGGAAGATAAATAACTATAAAATTTATACTACCACTAAGTTAGTATGTTTTCTGTAGTCATAATTAAATATTTTAAAACTCCCATATAATTCACTCAAGTTTTATCCATCTAAATTGGATTCCTTGTGGTCTTTGTGTAGGGAATACCTATTTATTCACAAATAACTTTGTAAGTCACTATTACATCTAAATATAGTATGTACCACCTTAGTAGATAAATATCAATTTTTGAGGTCTTATAAAATGGTGGTGGCTCTAGGGTCTTAGGTTTTTTACTATTTATACTATCTATCATGTTAACCTAAATTCTAAAGGATCATTTTCTAGTAAGTTATATTGCTTTATTGCACTATATTGAGTTGGTTTAGACTATTCATTCTTAGTGTATCTCTTTTCCTACTTCTTGAGAGCCTCTTAGAGTAGATCCATTTATCTAGGTAGCGATAGATCCTCTAGCATTCTTAGTTTTGCTATATTACCTTCATTTATTTTGTTACATTAACCTAAAGTTGATTGAGTTTTTTTTGTTGTATGATGTGAATTTCTTGTACTACCTAGGGGCTATTATGTATACTTAAATAGTGATAGAAGGGTACCTAAGGCATCACATCACTTCCTTTTGTAACTTATCCCTTATTTTTTTGTTCCTTCTATCCTTGATTCTATCCATCCCATATTGACCACTCCATTCTATTTTAGGTTCTTTTTCTTTACCAATTTATTTTCTCTTTTTAGCTTGTATATATTCCTAGAGAAAAATGACCAAACCTTTTCCAATATTATTTTTATGTTTTCCTTAATGGTCACTAGGACCCTACCTTTTACATGTAGTAAAGGTCTTCATCTTCTCAATATCATAGTACCCTTATTTGCTTTGGCTTATTTTTAAACTAGTGCTTGTTCTTCTACCACCTACCTTTTGCCTTTGGTCCTAGCCTTTTGTTTATTAATACATATAATTTTATCCTCTAATGTGGAGTATCCATATTATTCGATTGAACCAAATTTAAGAAAAACAACATTGTTTAGGTTTGGTAAAGTTAGAATTACTTGTTGTACTAGGGTTGGAACTTAATAGACCAGTCGACTCATAATAGATAGCTAGTATATGGTTGGATTTACAATTAAAGGTAGAACTATTATTGGTACTATTTCATCCATGGCAATGACTTGTTGGGATTGGAATTGTTGATCAAATTAATTTGTTTGTAAATATCTAAGAGCCACAAAATAGTCGATGGGATCATGTACCATCTTACAAGGGAAACACAATAGTATGTGGACTTATGAATTGATGCTCACCATATTGTTCTACATTTCATTTATACTCTACCTAGTATTTTTACATAGTATTTATTATTTATAAGGTGATGTGTTTCCTCAATTGTCAATTATGTTGTTATCATCCATTGTTCTACTAGCATTGCTTCTTCTCCATGTTTTTCTAATTCACCATTATATTCACTACATCCACCATCTATTTTATACTAATTTGGAATTCATCTACACATTGAGTAATTATTTTAGTATCATTGTTATTTTATGGTGGGATGGTTAAAGCTAGAAATTGAAGCCAAAAATTGATAGTTGAATTTGACCTAGTTATGTCATAATGTGTAGATAAGGGGTTATATTGGTAGATGATAGGCCTTTTAGAATAGGATATATGATAGACATGGATCTTAGAATTTCAATATTTTGGGTAATATGAGTGGCATTATCCATAGTAGGGATAGATAGTAGTTGTCCTACTCTAATCAAGACATATTCTACATGGGCCACCTCTTCAAAAGCTATAGCTAAGGTAACATGATTAGCATTACAAAATATTACTACTAACTTAGATTATAATTTTTTTATGTGGTATGGTATTGCCTATTCTTGATTAAGCCTAATATTTGGAGGAATTAAAATATAAGGTCCTCAAAAATATAGTATTATAATAACGAATATTTTCTTGAGGATTTTTCCTATAGCATTTAATTGAAATAAAATAGAATACATGTTACCCATGTTACTAATTATATGCATTAAATATTCTATAATTAGCATGCAATTAGTGATATAATTATCAAGTAGTCTCATATAGTATAAGCAAATATATTCCCTTAATAAATAAATGATCAAACATACCATGATGTCTTTTTTAATGCAATGAATCAATTTTTATTTGGAGAGCTCAATCAGTTGATACATTATTATTTTGGTCCCATTTCTATCAAAATTATGTAAGACCTTCATAAAAACTATTGAAATGATATAATAGAACTTTAGGTCCAATGTCCCTGTATAGGTTTAATTTGGAAGTTGATTTTCAAGCATTGGTGGTTGAGGTGTTTTATTATATCGGGGATGCTAACCATAGTACATTACTTAGGGATACATCACATAGAATTAATGTGGGGTTGTGTATGCTAGATATGGAGGCATTTGAGGAAATATCTATTAGGTAAAACACTATGGATATAGTTGCACAATGTGGTGGTAGAAAGGGAGGATATATATTCTAAAGGGTGGTGGATTATAATAGGATAATTATTGATTGGGTGGGGCCTACAAGTTTTTAATGGAAGGAGGTTATTATAAGACTTGTTGAGGGGCTTGTTTATTTTAAGTATGTGGGTACTTCTATAGATTTTGTAGAGGTTGACTAGTTGGAGAAAATATTTGGCTTGGGAGGGTTTCCTTGGATCCTTATGCCCCCATATGACTAGTTGAAATTGATCAATATTTTTCCTTTAAAGTGGGATGTAGATTTATCCTAAAGTATTCACATTGGAAGTCACATATTGCCTTAATAGTGAGGCTACTACCTTACAAGTCTTATTTTGTTGGCTACTCTTAGGTAGACTTTGATTTAGGTCTATACATGTAAGAGGGTTGATTGGAGTATTGGATACTATAGGTTGACTCACCCCTAATTTATTATTAAAGGAAATTATAATTTAGGTATTTTAAGTGTTATTTACATCAACCTAAGGCATCCCATATAGTGTCTTATTATGATTCATGGTTGGTCCTATAGTGACCCAGGATTTATTTAAAATTTTTAAAATAGTAATGATATAATTGTAAGCAAATAAAAAACTAGGGAAAGTTGTATCTTGAGACACAAGGTTTTAACTTATTTCATTAGCCACTTAATATTTTGTCTTATATAGAGTGGAATTTGGTGTTATATCTTCCTCAAAATCATCATCTTGGTGTATGCACATAATAACTTGCTCCTTTATTTTACCTTTTAAATCCATTTATTTATATGATATCAATTCATTCAGTTGAAATTATTTACCTAATCATTGCATTTTTGAGTGTGTATTCATAATCCTAGGATCTTATTTTTATATATCTACAAAAAATGAGATCTGGAATTAATTTTGAAAAAAATTGCACATTGGAGCAAATTGCTCCAAGAACTACAATATAGAAGAAAAAATTGAAAGCGACCAAGTGAACTACTCTAAGTGAGTGCTTCTAAATCAAATCACTCACTTAGGAGGAGTTAGAAAAATACTTGATCTTCACGAGTGATTCATCCCTCATACTTTAGGCAAATCATTCTTTGGATTCAAAATGGATAAATTTTACTCTTAGAGCAAATTGCTATCTAATATGGAGTGAATCACTTGATGAATTTGACTTAAAGAATATTTTTTTTTTTAGCCAATTGGTCTTAAACAAGGCAATTCGCTCTAGTTCTAGAGTGAATTTCTTCCTAAGTAAGAACTAGGAAATATTTTACAAGATTGGGAAAATTAATTTTTTCTTGTGGAAAATGTAAATTTTATGCCAAAATTAATAAATTTAGCCAACTAGAGTCTACCTTGCTTGCTTTGCAAAAAAAATAAATATTTCAAGGTTCATAATAGAGTCATTGCAAAAGCACCTACAAAACCAAATGCAAAAAATAAAAATTATGCAAAACTAAATTTTAAATTGGAACTATTCTTGATTTCATAATGGAAATCAAACCCTATGTTCCACTGAGCATATCAAAAACATGTTGAATTTATAACTTCTAATGCATCCACAATTCCATTTCAATAAATTGGAAAAGAAATATAGTTCCATTGCTAAAATCTAACTAAGTTAAGCTAATTAAATGTAGAAATTTAAAGTGTAGAAAGTAAAATGCAAGAAATAAAAATTCATGATAGTAAATTCTGAATTTTAAGGTGTGAAAGAAAGAAAATAAATATATTCATAAATGTATCAAGGATATTATATGATCAATTGACTTGAGAAAATAGAATAAAAACAATATAATCCTCTATATATGAAATGGAATTAACAAGTAATGATAAGAGGACAAAAGGGCAATGCCATGATCATCACACACTTTATAATCTAGGGGAATAGTTCAACTAATGGAAAGCAAAGAGTCTCATTAAATTTATCATTAATCCAAAAAAAATCAAGTACAATGTAGGTCTTACAAAGTGTAGCTTTGATTTTCTCAAGGTCAAAACATGTTTACAATGGATCTCAAGGATCCTATTTATAGGAATAATTCATCCTTGAGTTATCTTGGTGAGAAATTATTACTCCATAGTAAAAGTAAATACATGGGGGTATATTTAGCAAAATTTTGTACCTCTAATGTTACATACCTCTAAATGCATCCCTAAACTACTTATAAGGCTTCCAAAATTCTTAGTGGTGCCACTACATGTAAAAATAAATATTTTTAAAAAAATTCCTCAAGATCCATGCACCTTCTTTTCCACTTTTATATTTTCATGATTCATTCACTCTATGAAGGTAGGTAATTATTCCTATATAAGCACACTTTTATCTTGGGAATAAACCACTTTATGTTGCATAACACTTCACTCCTCAAGATCCAATCACACCATCTAGTACAACTTGCTTCTCTAGACAACAACTTGTAAAATTGATCTTTGGAGGTCTCAATTGGTTAAGCAATTTTTTTTACACATATTCAAAATAGATGGAATTTCAAGTTAGTAACATGTTACTATATGGCTATCAAAATTTATTTATTGAAATACAATTTCCTATATCACCATCCCAGCATACCATCTTCCTATGCAATATAGGATAAAATTAAAATAACTCATAAACATAGACCCCAATACCATAGCTGTTATAATATGGGGTGTCACTATACAATATAATATAAAAAGTATATCTTTTTCATTTAAATAAAAATATGCAAGGATATCCTCTATATTTAATTTATAGATATTATTTGTCAAAAAACATAATTTTCTAATTGTAGTTAAGTAAATTAAAATTTATTAAGATGAATAAATCTCAACCATATAATTATTGATGACTCTATCAAGGGAAATTAATCCATGTTATAGAATAGTGTTGCATCCTTTTTTCATCAAGCCTTTCATTGATGAGATTCTCAATATTATCATTTCAATTAACATGTGTGATATCCTCATAAAATCCTACATATGAGATTGTCATTAATTTTGAGTCTATACCTTGAATAATTATCATCATACTTAGTAGGAAACACTTTAGAAATATACAAGTGATGCCATACATTAATATATATTTGATGAATGCCAAAATATTTCAGAATATTATTGACTAGAAAAGCAAGTTTGTAGTTTTAATAATCAATTCTTAATAAAATAAAATGCTCCATTGTAAACATCCAAATATCAAAACCAATAACAAATAGACCAAGTAGTTTTGATGAACCAAAACATAATATCATCAATTTTATGGGTTCCACTCTAGTTTTGGTCAAACATCTCATCAACCTAGTTCAAGGAATACCTTTATTTAATATGCCAAGATATCATCAATATACTCTAGAGAATATCAAGATTAAATATCACATCCAAAAAAAATATAGAATGTCAAGTATAACCCAATGCTCTAACCTACAGAAGCTTGATAATATTAACACACACAATAGACAACCATGAATCTCCATCATTTCTTGGACCTTGTCAATTTATAAGGCTGTTTGTATTGAGGTTATCCACCATTTCTTGGCCACTAAAATAGTTGACCAAGGAATGTTATAAAGTGAAATTCACTTGGACACAAGAACAATAGAAATAATTTGTGTAATTTAACTACCAACTTTGATTAGCTCTATAATTTATATTTTAAATCTATAATAATATTTTGAGGTTTAGATTAATGCCTTAAAGTATGCACTAGGAACTATCAAATTCCAACATGGACACATAGTCACTTACCATAGTTAAACCTATAATTATGTATTTTAGATATGATTACATATGATAAATAGATCTATAAAATTATTCAATAATACTATTAATGACAACACTATATCTTGGATAAGGAGACTATATAAACAAAGACCATAATATTTTCTATTTTTTAGAAAATTGAAGCAAGTTATATAAAAAATACCACTAAAAGTGGTCAATTTTATTATAGCATTTTTATTTTAATTTCAACCATAAGAAGTTAAGTACCAACCAAATTATAAACTATTCAAGCTATCATCATTGTATTGACCATAATTCTTGATTCTTGTGGCTATAAGATATTCAATTACTCTCATATATATGATTCAATATTTGAGGTTCTCAATGTCTATTGGGTTCTACTCTGAGAAAAACATAAATTTTACTACCATATGTAATATAACCTCCAATTTCATCTAGGAAACATTTACATTCCTCCAAGTAAAAGTAGAAAATAGTCGAGAGAATACATTAGAGTCAAACAACAAGGTATTTTATCATCAACAAGATTTGTGTGTTATACAAGATATTTTCTTTTACATAAGTATTGTAGTTATATCCATAGATATGTTAAATTATAAAATCCTTATGTAATCATCAATACTTCCAACAAGAACCAAGACAATCCTTTAAAATTAATCTTGGAGTATTGCATATCAAATATTCCACCAAGCAATAATGGGAATGATTACATGTATGTGGTAGTGGACAGTTCCAAAATGAAAATTATTACACCTCATCAAATTAACATATAAAATAAAAATATATCCAAACTAATTTTTAAGCATATTTGATCTATCATTAACCATCATGCTAATAGGGATACCAAATTCCTTAGCATTTTTTGGTCTAGCCTTGGTCCACATGGATATCAATCTAATTTGTTCAACCTCATTTCATCCTCATAATAATTGATAAGTAGATATGGTGAATCACATGAATTAAACCTTATAATAATGTACAAGATCAATCATTTTTTCTAAGGGATAAGAAACTACCCTATATCCAACATATGCAATAGGTCTCTTCACAAATTTCAAGGATTTAATCAATTTTATGTGTGCCTCAAGTTCTAAAGGATAATTCCAATCAACATTTATTTGTATTGAGCAATAATAGGAAACCCATTTTACACTAAATATATTTATAAGCAATGAAATATAGTACATTCAGAGCCACATCCCTAACATCCTTCAACAAATTAGCACCAAGTATAAACTACACTATGAAAAACATTGTATGTCATGTCAATACAAAGTCAAAGAAAAAAATTATATTTTATATTCAAAAGGAGTGACTTAAAAGTTTTTATTACAATATCAAACCTAGTTACTATGGAATTTATAACATCAAAATAGGAGAAAATTATTTTGATATAAAATTTACAACTATACTTGGACCTTCATCTCATCTTCAATGTGGATTTTGTATGACTATAATTTCTACATATGCTAGATACATATAATATGGAATAAATTTAACATTTAAAACTAAATAATGGTTACATTAATATAATTGTAATCAATAAAATTATGGATACTCAAAACAAATGCACAAGGACTTAAGGGATCACCCTCTTTTGTATTATAAAGACAAGATAACTTGTCTACCAAGGGATATGGATCATTTACAATTAATTGTAGAAGTTCTCTCTATTAGTTATAATTCTAGAATTAATAAATCCATTAATTTTCAAGAGGAATTATTGATCTAAGTAATATCTAGAAAGCACCTATTTGTAGAACCCGTATGTTGGTGCTAGTATAAGAAGTCTAGTTCTAGAACTCCTTGATCGAACTCTAGTAGATATTAATACTAGTAGTATTTATACAAATAAGCACTAGTATTAGTGTCACTTTATCCATTGGGTATCATTGGTTGTGCCTCTAATACTTGATTCTTAATGTACCATCAGGAAGCATAAACCATTGGCACCCAAATAACATGAAATGTTAATAGTTTTATAACTATCATGGATATTCTTGTAACCATTATGAAGACAAACCACTTTATTTTGTTTATAACCTCTTTACATTCTTCTTGTATGTAAATTCCACTCATGTCATTTAGTTTGATAGATAGAACATTATAGACACATATCTCCAACAAATATTCTTTTATGACTTTTATATATCTTCATAGATATCATTGTATAATTTTTTTTAGTTGGATAATAAGGGGTTGTACTCGGATCCCCCACCCTTGAAAAATTACAACTCTCTTATTTAGATATTTATAGCTTACAAATATATACACTTCTCATATCAATTGAGATTTTATACCTAGAAACCTACATCATTTTACATAAACTATTTGAATTCTTGATTTTCATTTTTTGGATATTTTTAATTTTCTTTATGAATATAAATATTCTATAATTTAGCATCCTTCTTGGTATTTTCTTATAGCAACCTTTAAAATACAAAAATTCACCTCTACTATCTATGCATTGCATCTTAGTAGAGTAATATTTCCAAAATATGACACTATCATAGTCCACTTTACCAAATTTGGATTATTAGTTTCCTTATTGAAACACAAGTGCAACCACAAAAAATATAATAAATATTTTATATGAAAATACATTATTGTTACAAAAATAAGAAAATATTACCAATGTAAAACATTAAAGTAAATTTTAATCATTAATTGATTCAGGAGATCAACATTTTATTTTTAGCTTCAACTAAACTTACTACTTCCTCTAACCATAGAAAGGAGAATCTAACTTCACGATCCTCAATAAAAATTCTTATATTGGCTAACCTATCTGCACATTTGTTTTGTTAGATTTAGAGTATATTACATCATTTGGTTCATGCAAATGTACCACATTTGGTACATAGTTAGAGTAGATGTTACTTTAGGGGGAAGTTAGCTACTTAATTAAAGAAATGTACTAAATACACAAGTGTCAATGTGCAAGGTGTCCACTTGTACAACTAGGTAGAGTTTTGGCCAAGGAATCTATTTTCTTATATAAAGGGTCTCATAGTGATATATCATAATACCCAACATATAGATATCAAGAGCATTGTAGTAGAGATTACTAGATAGTGGTAGAGCTCTTGTATGGAGCACAATGTACTTCTTTGGCTTATTTTAATGGAGTGACCATATCCTCCATAATACATTATATTTTTATCACTATATTTATAGTATATTTTAGTCATATTGCAGACTCACTTTCTTTCATATTATCAAGACCTATGTTATATCTCTCCCAATGCATATATCCTCAAAATCTAATAGTGGTATTAGAGCCGTGATGAATAAATATAAGAATATGAGGGCCTACATCCATCATAGTTACTCTTTAAACATTTGGAAATTGGACTCGCCAGTCTGCACCACCACTTGCAAAATTCATCATAAGAGAAGTCCATTAGGTCAATAGGAATAGGGAGAGAATCACAAGTGAGGACTAAAATAAAATATTAGTTACAAAAATTTTGAGATTACATATGGCTAGAGTCTTTCCACATAGTTGCAAAAAAACTTGTGAAGACTAGGACTCAACATTCAAACCACTAGATTGAAAAATTAACTAGTGAATATTATCATCTCCATATTTATAAGTTCTTCCATTCTAGTTTCTAACAACTTGTTACAAGAAAAGGGGATTTAGAAAAAAGGTTGGGAAGCTTCCTACAAGAGATTTAGGAAGAATATCTTCTTAGAATTATTCCAGCACTTGCAGTAACAAGGAGAAGACTGGAGATTTCAAAGACCTCAAGAAAGATCCCATTACAAGAGCTGCAATTCTATAAAGTGCAAAAGTGAGGAAAAATGTCACAGTAGCCTCATAACAGACTTAGGGAAGAATAGACTCTAGAAGATGAGTTGATGAGAAGATAGGATATTGGTGATATTTGTTCAATATCAATACCTATAGAGTGCAGAAGAAAAATAGGCTATATAATCCTAAAATAAGAATAGGCTAGAGAATCCTAGAAGAAGAATAGGCTAGAGAAGCCTTGAAGAAAAAAGGCCAAAGAATCCTTGAAGAAGAAAAGGCCAAAGAAGCCTTGATCTAGAAAAGAAGGCCATAAAAGCCTTAATTCTAAAGAAAATTTTAGAAAATAATTCATGATTGAGAAGATAAAGTTCTTTATTTAGAAGAATACTCTAGAGAAGATTTTTTGAAGAAGAGTCCAAGAAATAGGATATTGGTGATCTCCATAAAAACCTACAAATTATAGAAGAAAGAGAAAGGACCAGTGAAGTCCTATTCTAGAATTTAGAATCAAAAGAATCAGAGATCCAAGAAGAATATCTCATCACCAACACTTCCAGAAGTAGACGGTTGAAGAAAATATCTTGGTTGGAAGACCAGAGAAGCTACAATATTAAAGACCTATAAGAGGTCTTAAGAAAAAAATAATAAGGCTTGGAGAGCCTTATTGCAGAGCTCGTAGAAGTATCATTAAAAGAGTTCCTAGGATAACTTGTTGAAAAAATCCACTATTGAGGAGAAAGCTCCTAATAGTGAAGAACTTGGGATAATTGCCACCATCCAAAAATAATCACAAGAGAAGAAGAATCTAGTGAAGACCTCAAGATATTCAAAATATTTATAAGAAGATCTTGTTTGAAGTTAGAATTTAATAAGAAGTTTTAAGGAAGATTCATATAAAATAAGCCTACCAAATCCAAAATATTTGGATGTTGCCTCTCATAGCAAGAAGGCGAAAGTTCATATAAAAGAGATATCTTAATCTACAACAAAAGTAATAATATCACTGGAAGGATCAAGTGACCAAACCTAAGGCTCAAGATAGAAATTTCAAGACCATAGTTTGGAGAAGCAAGAAGTTGTTCTAAATAGCCAAAAAGAAGCTACAAATTCATTTGCTACATGGCAACAACTTGATGAAACAAAACACCAAGATCTACATCTACTACATAATACATTAAAGGTAAGCAACTTGGGTGCAATTAGTTGAACTTAAATTAGGGTTCATTATCAAGTTCCATTAAGAACCATATTTGGATTAGTGTTGCAAGAAGAAGGGGTCATATTATAGTCTTCAAGAAAGTGCAAAAAGGAGAATTCATTTTAAGATATATTTGCACACTAATAGGAGCTAAATATTTTTGAAAGAAATAAAATTATCATCTACCTATTATCTATCTAGAAAGCAAGAAGACTACATCCTACAATATTGATTGTAGTGAAAATTGTATAATATTCATTAAGGGTTCTTTACAGATTACTCTTAAGAATTGCATAATATTATTGAGTGCATTAGAATATATTCTGATATTTTATTATCATTAAAAGTGCATTATTAATCCATTAAGCACTATACTAGTTGATTTTTAACTAGTTACTCTCAAGAAATTAGTTTGTGTTGTTAAAGGCACAAAAATTTATAGCACTGCATGGTCAAAGAAATCCACCAATAAAAGAAAAAATTTGGAGAAGGAAACCACCATTAATATCCTTGAAATAATCCTCAAATCAAGACTTGGTGGGTCTTAAGATTCAAGGAGAATATAAGGATTTCATTTAAGTGTAGAGTGCAGAAATACTTACTTCAAAATAACATCTCATTAGCTTGGATTAACTATCATTAAAAGATCCAAGGAAGTAGATTAAAAGAGGTAAGAAGGATTTCATAAAAAATTCCTTCATATTGGTTCAAATCTTACTATTGCAAATAACCTCTTTTATTCCTTTGAAAGGAAAAAAGTAATCCTATTTACAGGAAGCAACATAGACGTCATATTTTTGCAATTTAAGGGCATAGTTAGAGCAAGAGGAAGGAGCCATAGAAGAGCTCACATGTCTAAGAATAAAGGTGTTTAAAAACATCATTTCTCCACTTCCAATCCAACCCTAGGAGTAAGTGTGTCACATGCAACATTGGAGCTATTATAAGAAGTCATTACCATCCGAGTCTACATAGAGAAAATGATAGCATGCAGAGGGAGATCATCTACGTAGAAGAAGTTCTATCAAAGCCAAGCAAAAATGTTAGAAAATGGTTATTCTAAAATATATACAAACACCATATTATAGGCATAAAAATACAAAGGAATAAATGCTATACCCAAGGTTTCTACTTGGAGAGAATGACCACCATTGAATAGCATAAGAAGCTGCTATAGGACCACCATTGAGAGTGTTATAGAACCAAGAAGCAACACAGTTGGTGCCATCCATTATCATCATCAAGACAATATGCGAACAGAGAAGAGGGAATGCTTGTGTTTCAAGAAACATAGCAAGCCAACACACATTTCAAATATATAGGCAAAGATAGGGCATCAATGCCCATCATTGGAGTGTTAGAAGAAATTTTTACCACCTAAATCATCATTGCACATGTTGGAATATCAATGCCTACTAAGTAACGCTCAAGTGACACTTATCCAAAAGTCACAAGGAAGCAGTCCTATTTAAGGCATCCATATTGAAGAAGGAAAAGCACCAGAGGTCAAAGAGAAGACTAGAATTGAATGGTGTAAAGCATATTTAGAGGAAGAAGGCTAATTCAATCTTGTGCACCATTTAAAGGAGAAATATAACATTTATGTCATAATATCATTAAATACAGTGCCTCATTCAATTAGTAATTCAGTGTCTCATTCATGGAATAAATGCATCATAAAACCAGCCATACCAGCATCCAATTTTTAGAGGATAAGATCGAGCATTATTTAAAGGAATACCAGCATAGATTACAAAGAAAAGAAGTGCTACGTAAGTGAGAATTTAGTGTCAGTAAAATAAGGCATTAACTACCATTTCAAAGGATTCAAATATGCCACCTCACAACATCAAGGTAAAATAATACGAAGGTAAATCCTATACTATTTATTGCTTGCTATAAACTAAGGATATATTGGAGTTATAAGGGCACATTATATTTACTATTTCAATTCATTCACTTAGCATTAGTAATATATTAAGCAAGCATATTTTAAAATACTTATATTTACAAATATAAAGTAGGAGGAATATCAACTTGGAAACTAAAAACCCTATTATTGAAAATATTATATTGTTTTCTAATATTCCATATTAGGGAGTTATAAGGAATACTACATCAAAGTAGGCAATTGGAATTTAGAAACAATAATTATTAAATATAAAAGGCTAGAAAGGATGTCTACTAAGGAAAATCAAGGGGTGGAAATAAATTGGCATACTTTTCTCAAACCATATTAAAGGGATAAAATAAATCTAACCAATAGAACCTCATAAAATTAGAAAGTGCTTAAGTTACATAGCAGTAATAAGGTGTAAAAGAAGTTGATTTTTTCTACTTACAAGACATTACAAAATCAACTCAAAATTGAACTGCTATTCTCAAAAGCACTTTATCTATCACTCAACATATCAAAAATTACTAGGGTGACATAATGCATTCTACAAAAACTTGATAATACTAGCATTCATTCAAAATTTATCAAGTACTAAATCCATTTGGAATCATAAAGTTTCTAATCCATAAGTATTCTACTAATTCGCATTTCTTAAATAGAGAGATATAAGAAGTCTACAAAACCTAAGCACTAAAAGGTTCTATCAAATCAAATCTCATAACTAGGGAGTCACAAGGTAGAACACTTTAGAAGACTCTATCTAATCAGTTACAAGCACTTTATACTCCATTACAAGAAGCTATAAATATATCCACCTCAAGTAATACAATAAACATGGCATGAACAACACTATTAGAAAAGAAAGAGCAAGTGTCATAAAAAGTGGAATCAAGAATTCACTTATAAAATATGAAGGAAACTTAGACCCTACTTCAAAAAGGATATAAAATTAAGCTCTGAAAGATAGGTTTGAAATGATGGAGAACTATCTACATTCTTGACTCACTAAAGCAATTGACAATGGAAAGAATGACATTCAAATTTCTTTAGAATACGGAAGCATACTATACATGGCCCTACTTATATTCAAATGTTATAAGGATGAAAATGTAGAACAGAAAAGATTGATAGAATTACTTAAGCTAAAAATATAAATGGATGAATCATCACTAGAAAGGATATTTCAATTCTCATGCAATATTAGTACTTCAAGTTCTACTAACTCAATCTTATTATGATGTTCTAAGTGTATATTCATAATCTTCTATATAGAACACAAATAACGATGAGAAGAACAAAAGCAAAGGGAAAATATTTTTGCAATAATTATGTGATAGCACATCCACCTATGAAAGTACGAACTCCAATAAAGAAGAAGAAGAACTAATGGAATAGGATATACAGTGCAATGTGAATTAAAGAGAATACGAAGGACCACATCAAACTGAAGAATATCTGAAGAAAGGAGATCCATATTGAAGATTGTAATCTTCAATACCAAAATAATGTAATATAGGGGGTGTTAGAGTTAGAGTATATTACATCATTTGGGTCATGTAAATGTACCACCTTTGGTACATAGTTAGAGTAGAGATTACTTTAGGGGTAAGTTAGCTACTTCAAGCAATGTAATAAATACACAAGTATCAATGTGCAAGGTGTCCACTTGTACAACTAGGTAGAGTGTTGGCCAAGGAATCTATTTTCCTATATAAAGGGTCTCATAGTGATAGATCATAAGACACAACATATAGATATCAAGATCATTGTAGTAGAGAGTAGTAGATAGTGGTAGAGATCCTGTATGGAGCACAATGTAGTTCTTTAGCTTATATTAATGGAGTGATCATATCCTCCATACTACATTATATTTTTACCACTTTCTATTTATAATATATTTATTCATATTGCAGAATCACTTTCTTTCATCTTATCAGGACCTATGTTAGATCTCTCCCACTGCATATATCCTCAAAATATAACATGTTTTCTTCCCTTAATGTATGAGTAAACCTAATTTCTTCAAACTCTTTAGAAAGATCTTGAATTTCCATAATTATCTCTTGTATGTTCCATGGAGCCTTAGCTTTCCTCAAAATTACATTTATTACTATGAGAGAATCACCTTCCATCCATATTTTATTCCAATTCATTTGATTGCATATGTTTAACCCTTCTAAATCTTCCCAAGCTTCAACTTCATTATTTATCTTAAATCCACTATTAAAAGTGCAATGAGACAAAATATCTCCACTATTATTTCTAATTATTCCTCCTCATATTTCTAGCCCTAGATTTCATTTAGATGCTCCATAAAAATTCAATTTAACCCACTCCACATATGGTGTTTTCCACTTTATATTCTTTATCTTCTTTTTGCTTCTCTTGTACCCAAAATCATAATTCCATTTAATGACTTGATTCCATCTATCAAGGCTTTCTGGTTCTAGATTAGGGATTGGGTGAGTTGATAGGGTTGGTTTAGATGCCTTTATGGCTCAACATATCTTCCTTTTCATTACCCCTAAACTAATTTATTTTCCTTTAAATATTATTCTATTCCTTTCTAGCCATACAATCCAAAGTATTTTATCTTTTGATATATCCCATATTGTCTATAAATCCTAACTTTTATAAGTTCTCTACCATTTGTTTAACCAATATTCAATTCTGCTATTTATTACCATGCATTTACCAAATATATTAAGAATCCATTGTCATAGATACCAAACTATTGAGCAATATCCCAAGATATGGTCTATACACTCCTCTTTTTTACAAAGAACGCATTGAGAGGGGGCCATGAAAACCCCTTTTCATAAGTTTATCCCAAGATAAAATTCTTCTATGACCTACTAACCAGACAAACATTTTGATTTTAGGAATGATTAGGCTATCCCAAATATCTCTCCATAGTCTAGTGATATTATTATTTTGTTTGTGTTGTACATTATATCCACTTATTGTTGTGTATTCTTCTAAGCCATTCAACTCCCAAATCAATTTATCTTTCACTTCCCTTAGAATACTAAGAGTGGGGTGAACAGTATAAGACCACTTTTTACTTTTCTTTCCCAATCAATATTATGCAATGTATAGATAGCAATATCAATAGTAGTAATCAAAGCAATGCACAAATCACCACACACAATAGAGACACCAATTTTACGTGGTTCACCCAATGTGGGCTACTCCACGGAGAAAATATTTCACTAAAATTTTCTCAATCAATCTCTTGGGAATCCTTTCCCTATTACAATGTTTATGGACCTCTGTCCAAAGGAGACACCAATCCCCTAATCAAGTTCATGGATCTCTATCCACAGGAGAACTCCTTTCTCCTTAGCTCTGACTGGTGATCTTCTAGAAGAACTATTGCCCCCACTGCTCTGGCTAATGGATCTCTATCCACTGAAGACACCTATCCTCACTACCCTGGCTAATGGATCTCTATCCACTAGAGACTATCATCCTCTATACTCTATCACCTTCAAAGCTCTATCTCAAATCTGCACTAAACATAGTCCTTCGATCTAGCACAAATTTGCTCAATATCTGTCTCTGGTCTAGCACAAACCTATCCTCAAATCTGCACCAAACTCTATCCTCAAATCTGTACTAAACATAGTCCTTCGATCTAGCACAAATCTATCCTCAATATCTATCCTCTGATCTGCACTAAACATAGTCCTTCGGTCTAGCACAAATATATCCTCAATCTCTATCCTCAAGCCTTAACACAAAGCTTGACTTAATCTCAAATCAACTCTGCTAGATCTACCCCAAACCTTAACTCAAGGTTTGAACAAATCAATCAATCAACTCTACTCTCAAGTCTTCTCAAAGACTTATCTCAAATCTGCCTTGTAAGCTTCCACAAAAGCTCACACTAATCTATCCACAAGTCCTCTCTAGAACTTGCCTAATCTACTCTCAAGTCCTCACTAGAACTTATCCAAACTCATAGAAACATAAAGAGAATTGTTAGAGACTCAATATGCTTCACACTTATCACAATGCTCAATTACTTTCAATCACTCTTTTAGAAACATATAGAGAATTGTTAGAGACTCAATATGCTTCACATTCACCACAATTCTCAATCACTTTCAATCACTCTTTTAGAAACATATAGAGAATTGTTAGAGACTCAATATGTTTCACACTCATAAACACTCAACCTCTTTCTCAAATCAATTTAGAATATAGAATAATTTATTTCATAGAACTTGAACTATCACATCAACACATCCACTTGACTAGGCTCAACCAACTCTACTCAACCAATCACTCAATGAAATAATCCTTGCTCACAAACCCTAGTCTCAACTCACTCAAATATTTCCAACAATGCTCATCAACAAATCTCACATAACAATGATACTCATGATCTTTGCAAACCCTAGTTCAAGTTCTTCACTCAACCAATCACTTCAACAACAATGCTTATAAAACAATCTTCACATAACAATGATACTCATGATCTTTGCAAACCCTAGTTCAAGTTCACTCAACTTAATCACCTCAACAACAATGCTTATAAAGCAAGGTTTTATCAACAACTCTTTATTCCAGAAAACCTTGAAGCTTTAATTCAAAACACACTCAACAATGCTTACCAAACAATCCTTTTCACTCCAACTTTGCATTCACAACATTCAACAATCACTCACTAGGAAGATGTGCCCATACCTTTTGTTTGATGTAGAAGTGCCCTTAGAAAACCTGTCTTCAATCACAATTTTCTCCTTTGCCAATTTCAATAGTTAGATGACAAAATATCACACTAACTCTCTTTCAAAATATTTCTCAAACACAAAAATAATCAATCCCAAATACACCTTATTACTCCTTATTGAAATTAGCAATCATCAAATCACACATAAAAATAATCACTCAAATTGCTCCTTATAATCTCCAAATTAATAAATCAATCTTTCAAAAATAACCCTTCAGAAATAATAATTGCCTACCCTTTTATCTCCCTCAAAACACTTAATAACCAATATTAATTTAGGCAAAAATTAAATCTTATAACCCATCAAAAACAATTATTTTTCAACCTTAGGCACATAAAAATATTTATATTTTTCTTCAACCTTAGCACATCCAAATTAAGCGACCAACATAACAATCAACAATGCATACCTTTCTCTCAACCACTAAAAGGCCTCGGTGGGTTTTGACCCCGAAACCTCTCCACTAAGCGCCTTACCAAGGTGCTAGCCCACCACGTGGGCTAGGCGCTCCCACGAGGAGGGGAAGGTGCTTGCCCCCTTTGTTTCCTCGTTGGCACCACTTCCAAAAATGAAGACCTTCCTTCCTTGCAAAACGTGAACCCCATGGGATTCGAACCTGTGTCCTCCCTGCCAACAAACATCTTAACACCTTCCATCATCGCCAACTATGCTACATGGCACTTGTGCAAAGTGAGAGGAGCCTTGCTCCTATTTGTTCCTTCTCTTCCATCGAAGACTTTTCAAACACAAAAATCGTTGCTTTCTTTCTGTGCATAAATCTAGAACATAGGCATTCAAATAAATCATGAGGGGAGACTTAAGGCAAAGGTTTTGCCTTTATATATATGATGCCTTATTGTCATAACATGTCGGTGCTTCAAATCGAATTTTAAATTTGATTTATAAACTTAGCTTTATAACCCTTTTTAGGGTTTATTTAAATTAATAAAAATTAATTTATAATTAAATTAAAATTAACTTATAATTAACTTAAGTAACATGAAAGATAATTAAATAAATTAATTTATAATAAAATTATATTAATTAATTTATAATTAATTTAAATTTCCTTTTTAATATTATAATAAACTATTATAATATTATTTTCCTAGGCCTCTTCTTTGCCCTTTGGACCTCATCTGATTGCCTGGAACCGGGTCTTGATCAACTGAAGGTGGACTATCCTTTTGCACTTATTGGAGAACCTAAAACTGATGTTGCCCACTAAAACTACCACTGACTGGTGCTGAAAGCTTGACATCAATGACCACTCACTCTTGACATCAATGACAACTCATCTACTCAAAATGTCCAACAATCTCCCCCTTTGTCATTGATGGCAACCCAAATTATTTTTACCAAAACTTGACCTTTTTCTTATTCTGCTCCCCTAGGAAATTGCTCCCCCGACTCAATGCTCTCTCCTTAAACCAAATCTCTCCCCCTTACTCAAATATCTCCCCCTTTGACATCAATGGCAAAGGGTCACCTTTGGGGCTCGGGGCTAAGAATGAGTCTCTTAGCTTAGCCCCTCCCCCACCTCCTCTTGAGGTGGTTAATTTTAGGGTGGGAGTATTTCTACTCCCAATAAACATTGGTCTTTACCTTTGTCCTCTTTCCTTCTCATCTGATCCTTTTGATTCCTTTGATTATTCATATTCATGTCCATATTCTTGTTCCTATTCATATCCATATTCCTATTCTTTCTATCCATGTCCATATTCTTTTCTTATTCCTATTCCTGTTCTTATTCATGCTTGATTCTAGAATGTCTGCTCTACACCACTTTGTTGTATGTCCATCATTATTGCACTTATAACACTTAATGTTATTATTCCTTGGAGGTGCAAATGTCTTGGGATTTCTCCTAGTGAAGCCATATCTGTTCCTGTCATGTACCTTACAATTCATTGCCTTGTGACCAAACTGATTACATGAGTAGCAATACCCATGGAAAAGTTACCTGTTCCTGAAGTTCCCATATTCCTGTCTTTCATGTGTCCTACACTGTGAAGCCATGTGCCCAAATCTATGACATGAGAAACATCATCCATTGAAATTTCCTTGCCTTGACCTCATTGGTCTCTTAGTCTCTTTTTCTCTATGTTGGTTCATGTTCCATATATTTCTTCTTTGTGCATTGTTCCTTTCCTTGTTGAACTTTCTATTGTCCAACTCATCCTCAGAAGTCTCACTTTCTCTTACACTATCTTCTTCTAAAGTTTCTTCTTCTTCAGAACTTGAGGTTGACTCTTCTTCTTGTTTCTTTTGAGCCTATTCAAAACCAAGACCTATTTTTTTGTTGACCTTCTTTGTACCTTGATCATCTTATCTACAATATTTGAACTCTTTCCAAACTTGTGTAGCTTATCCTTGGACTTTTCTAAATATTCCCTTAGTAGAGCTACTTCTTGTTCTAACTTTTCACATTCTAAGACCTTTGCTTCTAGCTTATCCTTGAACTTCTTTGTCTTAGCCATTGACTTGTTTAGATCCTCTATAAGCTTTCCTCTCTCTTCATCACATTCTTGAAACTGAATCTCAAGTTGGGAGTTTTGCTTTCTTACCTTCTTTAAAGTTTTAAGAGCATAAATAAGCTCTCCCTCAAGATCAACTCCTCCTTTTTCTTATTCTTCCTCTATTTGTTTGCCTTTGTCAACATCTTCATTCTCTTTTGACTTGTCTTCTATAGGATCACCTTCTTCTTCTTCTAGTGCCATTAGAATATTCTCTTCTGGTCCTTCAAATGCATCCTCATATTCATCATCACTAAAACTGAAACCATTCCTTGTACAACTATCTTCAAGATGTCCAAAATTACCACATCTAAAACACTTGAGAATTATTGGTGACCTTTTCTTAACTTCTTTTTCCTCAATCATAAATAGAACTTCATATTTATCATTACTTGAAGAACTAGCATCACTATCACTTGAGTACTTACTTGCCTTGTCTGCATAGTAGCTCTTCTTTTGTCTTTGAAAGAACTTCTTTCCTTGTTTGCCTTGTCCATCCTTGCCTTTCTTTTGGTACCTGTATTTTTTGATTCCCTGTTCCTGTGATCTTGTTTTTCTTCATCATTGTTATTTTTAGCTTCTTGACAATCAGTTGCATAGTGACCATACTTTCCACAATTGAAACATCTAACAGATTTTGCATCTTTAAATCTTCTTGAATCCTTATTCCTTCTGCCATAATTAGCTTCTTCATCACTGGATGACTCATTGCTTGAATCTGACTTTTTGCCCTTTGTCTTCTTAGTAGCTTTGAATGTTGCTTCCTTTCGGATATTAGGTTCCTCTTTTGTTCTTAACTCAAAAGTTGTAAGAATACCAAGTAACATATCTCTTGTCAAAGAATCACCATCTTTTGATTCTTCTATAGCAGAAATATTTTCACTAAATACTTTTGGAAGAGATCTTAAGACCTTATCACAAACATCTGATTCTTCAACATTAAGTCCAAGTCCTTGCATGGCATTAACAACCTCATCTACCCGAAGTAGATAAGTACTAATGTTTTCCTCATCCTTCATTCTTAATTCTTCAAATTGCCCTTTGAGATTTCGTATCTTTACCTTTTTGACACTTTTATCTCCTTCATATATGCTTTGCAACTTATCCCAAATTCCTTTTGCATCTTTACAATGCATAACTTTTATTGATTCTATTCTATGCAAACCTCTCAAAATTGCATTCATTGCTTTTGAATTGTAATGTTGTAGAAGCTTACCTTCCTTATCTGTAGGTGGATCAACTAGTGGTATGTATCCATTTTCAACTGCTTCCCAAATTTCATTGCCAAGTGCCATCAGGTGAATCTTCATTCTCATACTCCAAAATATATAATCACTTCCATAAAATATTGGTGTTGAATTATCTGAGGACACATTCTTAGAATCCATTGTGTTCTTGAAAGCTTTTCCTTCAAGCTGTTAAACTCTTCCGAAGGAACCCGCTCTGATACCAATTGAAGAACACAAGCTTATACTGAGAGGGGGGTGAACAGTATAAGACCACTTTTTACTTTTCTTTCCCAATCAATATTATGCAATGTATAGATAGCAATATCAATAGTAGTAATCAAAGCAATGCACAAATCACCACACACAATAGAGACACCAATTTTACGTGGTTCACCCAATGTGGGCTACTCCACGGAGAAAATATTTCACTAAAATTTTCTCAATCAATCTCTTGGGAATCCTTTCCCTATTACAATATTTATGGACCTCTATCCAAAGGAGACACCAATCCCCTAATCAAGTTCATGGATCTCTATCCATAGGAGAACTCCTTTCTCCTCTAGCTCTGATTAGTGATCTTCTAGAAGAACTATTGCCCCCACTACTCTAGCTAATGGATCTCTATCCACTGAAGACACCTATCCTCACTACCCTAGCTAATGGATCTCTATCCACTAGATACTATCATCCTCTATACTCTATCACCTTCAAATCTCTATCTCAAATCTACACTAAACATAGTCCTTCGATCTAGCACAAATATACTCAATATCTATCTCTAATCTAGCACAAACCTATCCTCAAATATACACCAAATTTCTCTTCCTCATAAACCTAGCACAAATCTGTCCTCAATATCTATCCTCTAATCTACACTAAACACAGTCCTTCGATCTAGCACAAATTTATCCTCAATCTCTATCCTCAAGCCTTAACACAAAGCTTGACTTAATCTCAAATCAACTCTACTAGATCTACCCCAAACCTTAACTCAAGGTTTGAACAAATCAATCAATCAACTCTGCTCTCAAGTCTTCTCAAATACTTATCTCAAATATACCTTGTAAGCTTCCACAAAATCTCACACTAATCTATCCACAAGTCCTCTCTAGAACTTGTCCAAATCTACTCAACAAGTCCTCACTAGAACTTATCCAAACTCATAGAAACATAAAGAGAATTGTTAGAGACTCAATATGCTTCACACTTATCACAATGCTCAATTACTTTCAATCACTCTTTTAGAAACATATAGAGAATTGTTAGAGACTCAATATGCTTCACATTCACAACAATGCTCAATCACTTTCAATCACTCTTTTAGAAACATATAGAGAATTGTTAGAGACTCAATATGTTTCACACTCATCAACTCTCAACCTCTTTCTCAAATCAATTTAGAATATAGAATAATTTATTTCATAGAACTTGAACTATCACATCAACACATCCACTTGACTAGGCTCAACCAACTCTACTCAACCAATCACTCAATGAAATAATCCTTGCTCACAAACCCTAGTCTCAACTCAAATATTTCCAACAATGCTCATCAACAAATCTCACATAACAATGATACTCATGTTCTTTGCAAACCCTAGTTCAAGTTCTTCACTCAACCAATCACTTCAACAACAATGCTTATAAAACAATCTTCACATAACAATGATACTCATGATATTTGCAAACCCTAGTTCAAGTTCACTCAACTTAATCACCTCAACAACAATGCTTATAAAGCAAGGTTTTATCAACAACTCTTTATTCCAAAAAACCTTGAAGCTTTAATTCAAAACACACTCAACAATGCTTACCAAACAATCCTTTTCACTCCAACTTTGCATTCACAACATTCAACAATCACTCACTAGGAAGATGTGCCCATACCTTTTGTTTGATGTAGAAGTGCCCTTAGAAAAACTTGTCTCAATCACAATTTTCTTCTTTGCCAATTTCAATGGTTAGATGAAAAAATATCACACTAACTCTCTTTCAAAATATTTCTCAAACACAAAAATAATCAATCCCAAATACACCTTATTACTCCTTGAAATTAGCAATCATCAAATTACACATAAAAATAATCACTCAAATTGCTCCTTATAATCTCCAAATTAATAAATCAATCTTTCAAAAATAACCCTTCAGAAATAATAATTGCCTACCCTTTTATCTCCCTCAAAACACTTAATAACCAATATTAATTTAGGCAAAAATTAAATCTTATAACCCATCAAAAACAATTATTTTTCAACCTTAGGCACATAAAAATATTTATATTTTTCTTCAACCTTAGCACATCCAAATTAAGCGACCAACATAACAATCAACAACGCATACCTTTCTCTCAACCACTAAAAGGCCTCGATGGGTTTTGACCCCGAAACCTCTCCGTCGAGCGCCTTACCAAGGTGCTAGCCCACCACGTGGGCTAGGCGCTCCCACGAGGAGGGGAAGGCGCTTGCCCCCTTTGTTTCCTCGTTGGTGCCGCTTCCAAAAATGGAGACCTTCCTTCCTTGCAAAATGTGAACCCCATGGGATTCGAACCTGCGTCCTCCCTTCAACAAACGTCTTAACACCTTCCACCATCGCCAACTATGCTACGCGGTGCATGTGCAAAGTGAGAGGAGCCTTGCTCCTATTTGTTCCTTCTCTTCTATCGAAGACTTTTCAAACACGAAAATCGTTGCTTTCTTTCTACGCATAAATCTAGAACATAGGCATTCGAATAAATCATGGAGGGAGTCTTAAGGCAAAGGTTTTGCCTTTATATATATGATGCCTTATTGTCATAACACGTCGGCGCTCAAATCGAATTTAAAAATTTGATTTATAAACTTAGCTTTATAACCCTTTTTAGGGTTTATTTAAATTAATAAAAATTAATTTATAATTAAATTAAAATTAACTTATAATTAACTTAAGTAACATGAAAGTTAATTAAATTAATTAATAAATTAATTTATAATAAAATTATATTAATTAATTTATAATTAATTTAAATTTCCTTTTTAATATTATAATAAACTATTATAATATTATTTTCCTGGGCCTCTTCTTTGCCCTTTGGACCTCATTTGACTTCCTGGAACCGGGTCTTGATCAACTGAAGGTGGACTATCCTTTTGCACTTATTGGAGAACCTGAAACTGATGTTGCCCACTGAAACTACCACTGACTGGTGTTGAAAGCTTGACATCAATGACCACTCACTCTTGACATCAATGACAACTCATCTACTCAAAATGTCCAACAAAATATCCATCCAAATAGAATTTTTTTCTCAAGTTCCTACCATCCATCTTAAACCTTTAATCATAAGATCAATATATTTTTTTAAACCATTCCAAAGAGTAGAACCATTTGGTAGAGAGAATGCACTAAATATTAAACTTGGGTCATTGGGATCAACATACTTACTTATAAGAATTCTTCCCCATTTTCTTTGACTCTCTTTGTACAATATTCAAATTACTTTTCTTCTAAGATCTTAGTTTGCATCTGTAAGAATTCTTAAACCAAGGCATCCCCTAGTTTTATCATCACACACCTTGCTCCATTTCACCAAAGAAATTTTCCTTTTATCATATAAACCTGACCATAAAAATGATCACATAATATACATTAAATTTTTTTCAACTGATTTTGACATAGAATACAATGATATATAATGTGTTGGAATGTCTTGTAAGATTGACTTAATTAATTGTACTCTTCCTACTAATGATAACCATCTACCTTTCCAAGCTAGAAATTTATTCTGAATTTTACTAATAACTGGATTCCATAATTCTATCCTCATTCTCCCCTTAAATAAAGGCATCCCTAGATAGGTTGCTGGAAAATTTACCTCCTCCATATGAAGTAACTTGTAAATTCTAGCTTTGATATTAGTTGGAGTGTTAAGAAAGTAAATTTTGGATTTTGTCCTATTAAATTTTTGCCCTAAAGCTCTTTCGTATTCCTTTAAAAAGTTATTCAAAGTTGTGGCCTCATTTATCCTTGCCCTTCCAAAAAGGGTTGTATCATCTAAAAATTATTGATGGGTGATGTTATTGATGTTATTACTAACCTTAAGTTCACTTATAAGCCCATATTTTTAAGCTTTCTTTAAGTTCCTACTCAAAACCTCTGCCATAATAATGAAAAAATAAGGAGATAAAGGATCTCCTTGTCTAAGGCCTCTCTTATATTTAAAATACTTTGTTACTAACCGATTGGTCAACACTAAATAATAAATTGTAGAGATACAAGCTTTAATCCATCTAACCCACTTCTTTCCAAATCCAATATTTTTTAAAAATTGTAAAAATAAAATCTCATTGAACCCTATCATAGGCTTTACTCATATCAGGTTTTAAGGTCATTACTTTCTCTTTTCTTGAAGTTGTTGAATGTATAACTTCATGAGCTACTATGATCCTGTCTAGATTTTGTCTCCCTTTCACAAATCCCCCTTGCTCTTCTGAAATTATATTGTCTAATAATTATCTTAATAAATTTTCCATCACTTTAGAGATAATCTTATATGCCATATTACATAGGCCTATGGTTCTAAAAGAATGAAACAATTCAGCATTCTTAATTTTTGGAATTAGGGTAAGATATATTGCATTTATTTTATAAGGTATGTATTATTTTACCCTATATTGTTCCACTACCACCAATAAATAATCCTTTTCTATATCCCAATTATGTTGGTAAAAGGCTATAGAGAGTCCATCTAGACTTGAGGATTTATCCTTATTAAAATAGAAGAGAGCTAAATGAAATTCTTCTAGAGTAATAGGCTCCATCAGTTTCCTGTTGTCTTCATTCATTATAACTAAAGGAACATCTTGAAGAAGTTTATAATTAAGAACTTTAGTCTCTTCTAATCCTAGAATATTTTGATAAAAATACTTTACCTCTTTTCTCATTTCACTCTGATATTCAATCCAAACCTATTCTATTGATTTAATTTTACTAATTCTAGATGTTGATATTTGTACTATAGCCATCATATAAAAAACTTTGTATATTTATCTCCTTTTAACCATGTTTGTCTTTATTTTAATATCTAGAATTTCTCTTCCTTACTCAAAATATTATGATAGCCACTAATCAACTCACTTTCCTTTGAGTTTGGATTATTATGGCTACCTTTATGGAATTTTGAAACTTTATCTTTTAGTTCTTTTTTCTTCTCAAAAATATTTCCAAAAGTGTTCTTGTTCCATTATTTTAATCTAGATATCATAGATTTAATTTGATTTGTAAGAGCATACAACCCACCATTACCTCAATAATTTCATGTTTGAGCTATCATAACAATAAATTGAATATGGACTTCCCAAATCTACTCATATTTAAAATATGAATTTTTTTAATTCACTTACCACCATTTTAACTCTTATTGGCCAGTGATCTAAACCAATCCTTGTTAAGCTATTAATTTTAGCACAAGTTTCTTCATCTAGTCAATGATCATAGAGTATGCATCTGAATAATTTTGTTGCTATTAGGTTATGGCCTCTCCTGTTGTTGGTCCAAGTATATTTATCTTCTTCAAAATCAACCTCCCATAGATTATTATTTTGAATAAAAGCTAAGAAATCTCTCATACTTTGGGTTAATTTCCTAATTACCCCTAAACTTTTCATTCAACTTGGTTATGGCATTAAAATCTCCTATGATCATGAATTAGGTTTCTTGGTCTTTACTTCTCATAAAGTCTTCAATCCTACTCCAAAATTCTAATCTACCTGATTGAGTTGTAGGTTCATAAATATTGGTAAGGATGAAATGATAATCTCCAAAGTAGCAAGTGACTAAAGAGGCTATCCAATGCCTAGTTTTATGAATTGTTACATAGGAGGTTCTAGAAGGATTCCAAAAAGTTATAATTCCCCGAATCCATAGCATCCCATTCACATCTTGCCCATACTGTTTTCATAGTTTTTGAAACTTTTTATTTTATCATTTTAGTTTCCTGGATACAAAGAATATCAAGCTTATTACTAAACAAAGGTCCCTAATACACCTCTGCTTTGAGGGGGCAACAACATCCCTTATATTCCATGATAGGATAATCATGTATCATTAGGGACTTTTGGCCCTGCTTGTGTATTACCAATATAATTTTATTATTTGGTAAAGAGAAGTTCAACCAACTTTGTTTTTGTTCCTTTCTCTATGTTTGCTCTTGCTTCTCTAGATCTTGCTTTATAATTTGAGGGTTTTCCTCTTTTTGCTTACCTATAATAGGAGTAGGTATTATTATTCTATTCCTTAATATTCTTTCATAAAAAAATTTCCATCATATTTATCCTCTTCTGGCTCTATTATAGAAGCTTTTGACTTGTCCTACTTATTTTATAGTATTTCCTTATTAATGGCAGGTATTAACTTCTAAAATTATATTTTCTTTACCAATTTTTTCTCCTGAATGGTGCATGGTACTTCAAGAGAGTATTAAAAATCTAATGAGACACATTCCTTAGGTTCATAGAGAATGTTCTTCCTTAAATCAAGATCATACTGAATAAACGACTCCTTGTTAATATGTTGAAACTATTATACTATGTCCTCTAAGTTTTGATATACTTTTTCTTCATAGGTTAAAGCCTCAAAAGAGTTGGTATTTATTCCAATATCCTTCCTTACTAGTATCCACTATTTATTTTCTTTCATTTTTCTAGATCTATTTTTTGGAAGTTGAAAACCATCTTCATCCATAACCATTTGTAAGTTTCTCTTGTAGTTTTCTACATATGATTCTAATGGGATCTTCTTACGCCATGATCTCTCAATATGTTCCACCTCATGATATCTTATACATCTAAAAGATATATTTCTATAATATATGGTTTGGATCAACATCTTATCCCCATTGTTAAGAATGATTGATTCTAGTAAAGCTTTACTTATATCAATCATGACCAATATTCCAGCATAAATAGACAAGAATCCATATTTTGTAGTATCTAAAATATCAAGGAAATCTCCTAGAGTGTTTGCTATTGCCTTGAAGGTATCTATTTCCCAAAATTCAACCCAAAAATCCTAATCCATATTGGCACTAGGGATATATTTACATTTTTAGGAGAAAAGCCTTCATACAAGTGGGTAAGGAAGAGTCTTACTCTTCCCATAAACCAAGGACCCCCTTTTAAAAAAAAATCTCTTTCTTCCCTAGAAAAAAAAATGGCTAGGAAAAAACCTTTGGGAAGAAATTATAGAATCACTCCTAGAGACTTCCAACTTTTATCAATCCATTTCTCAAGGCTGAAGCCCTTGGCCAATAGCCATTAAATTACCAAAAATCACCCTATCTTGGAGTAACAAGGATCTTTTTAAGGTACACTCACTAACCTCTACCACTAGGGATAATTCTAAGGATTTAACTATAAATCGGTTCATGGAAATAAAATTAAAATTCAAAATCTATTGAAATTTATCTGAATGTCCTATAGCAAATATAATATTAAATAAAAACTTTATAATAATTTGTAGGTAAAATTTCTAAGATAAATAAAGGAAAAAAAACTTAGCTAAACAATTCTATGTCCAGATAGAATGTCTTGCCTCACTAAAGTCCTAGCCCTTCATTTTTCTTCCCATCATTTGAACCCTAGCTGACAAATATTTGCAATTTTTATTTTTTTGCAACTTGAAAAATCATCATTGTTCTTGTTCCATATGATTGACTTCATAGAGTTGTATCTCCCTCAATATTTCTCAGATTCTTTTATATGACCACTCATTTTAAATCTATTCAAATTCCACACAAGTTGTTCTAAGAATTAGCTGAATCAAATAATCCTTCACGAAGATATAGCTCCTAAAATATGAGATGTTTTTTTAGAAAAAATACCCTAATTTTTATTTGTATTATATTATTATCATTGGTTTATTTGTATTATATCATCATGATATCATTGTATAGTTCATTTATTTGTTAATAGATTATTTGATTTTCTACATTGTCTTTCTATTATCATTCTTTTATTCTTTAAGAAAATAAGGTTTTCATCCACTTGAACCATCCAAATCATGGAGGTTATTTTTTATTTATTTTTTTATATTCTCTTATTATGATAGTTTGTTGTGATTCATGTATGACACACTTATCAAATCTAAAATTATTTTTCTTTAGTTCTACCAAAAAGAACATTAATAAAGGATACAAGCCCAATGTTGATTTGAAAATATGTAATAGTTATCATATAATATTCATGGTATGAGTTAGCTTGCATTCACTAAGATTAACCTCCATATCATAATCAATTGTTATTCAAGCTATTTATCAAGGTAAATATTAGCTTTATGTGTACTATGATAAATAATTCATTAGCTTAACAAAAAAATATAATTCTAGTATACATATTGAGAAGAAAATTACCTCTAATAATTTTATCATTTATATTTAAAAATTCATGCTTGATGATGAAGAAAAACAATTATTTGATTATTGTTAAATTTATTCTATGGTATCAGGTTTACCAATAATATTGCTAGCAACAAGTCCTACATCATCCTCATAATTTTTGTTTGTTAGAGTACTAGGTATATCATTAAACATCATTAAAAAATATTTATAGAAAAACTTAAGTTATTCATATATTAAATCTTGAGTAAAACAATCATGTCAAGATTATTTTGCTCTTGGAATTTTGAAAAGTAAGCACATGAGTGATATTCTACTATAATTAATGCATCACAAAGTGTATGTATTATAAATAAAAAAGAAGATATTCTTCATATAGAAATGTAAAAGTAAATATTTGTTGCATATTCTTGAATTAAAGACAAACAAAAGAAATTCAAATTTCCATCCAAATCTAAACAATTTTGAAGGGAATGGGAACAAACTTTAGATGACAAGTCATCTATAATATAAAACACTAGCAAAGGTATTTGTACAACATTGAAACAATATTAATGAAAACTCTAAAATATTTAAGAAATTTTTGTCTTTCATGCCAATATATCTTGTTAAGAAGATTATACATTTTTTTAATATCCTCTATTATAGCTTAATTTTTTGCTTTTAGTATTAAAACACTGTCTAATAATACCCATAAATAGATATTCAAATTTCAATAAATTTCTAAGTGATGAGGGAATAATCCTTTTGTATCATCAATCTAAACTAGCCTTGGATTCAATAATCATTAATCTCAATAGTTAGGCTCAATATCCAAGAATGTTGTGATTCCTATAACTTGATATGACATGAATCACAAAAACAAAGACAAAAATCATATTCCACTCTTAATATATTTTAAAATATATGATATCTATAAACTTGCTAGTGATTTTAATCCTTATATTCTTGAGGAGATAAACATTGACACATAAATAACATGAATGTAGGTTAATTTTTAAAAATTTAAAACTTGTAAAATTATTAATTATTATAAAGATATATTTTTGGATGAAAGTTATATATTAGAAACAAGGATAGTCATATGTTATCTATCTTCAGTATAATTATGAAATAACAATCATCATCAACCTAATTCTATAAATCATAGTTAAGATACGTTTGCAATAATAACTATACAAACTCTCACTCTTTACTTCATATCATTTTTTTATTTTTAGATAATGAGAGTGCAATGTTCTTCAAATAAGAAGTATTATCTCAATATTTATTTTTTCAAGATTTTAGAATCTACCTCTTAAATTTTCAATAAAATTTATCTTTAGTTCATATATGATGCATTGATGAAAATTATTTCTCGAGAGAAAATTCTTAAATTTACGATATCATATGTCATTATAGTATTTCCTAGTATTTCCTAGTTCACACCAAACAAGGCCATCATAGAAAATGGTGCCATCACTATCTTCACAATAGGTAACATCATCCCAAGAAATACCACCATCATAAACTTTGGATGAAGCCTTAGCTCAACCAAAATCCATAAATATGGTAAGTAAGGTTGATGAATTAATAAAAGCCATCTGGCATTTCTTACAATGAAAAATATAGGAAAGTATGTGGAAGATAAAGTCAAGAGTTTTCATTGTATATCTTTGCATTTCATTGGAATCGAGGAAACAATTTTTTAATTTATCAATGACTGTTCTAAGAAAGTAAAAAGGGGAGACTTTTGGAACTCTACTCCACAAATAATAGGATATGTAATTGAAAATCTTGGGAATATACATTGGTCAATGGCAGGGTTGTCGATGATTGGGTTTATGTTGCACATAGCCAATGTAATGTAAGAAAACTTTAAAATATGCTTGGATCTATAGGTATAATTGGTTGATATTTCAAATCATGTTAGAAAACTATATTATCATATTCAAAATGAAGAAGAAAAACTAAAAATATCCATCATGGTGATTGTTAATGGATGCATATTCTGTGATTCCCAATTGTCCTCCAATAAGTTATCCAAAATTTTGAAAGTTTTGGTGAAAGTTGAAGCTTTGAGCAGTCTCTACAAAGAAATAGATGACCTTTATAGAGAGATTTCACTTACCTACCCATTTCACTCAAGCTATGAAAGGATGGATGCATGTGTATTATATATGGACAAGGGTACAAAAATTATGATAATTATAGGGGTAGAGTCTAAGAGAATGGACACCAATGGAAGGTTTCATGTTCTAAAACTACCAAATAGGCAAAATGGATAGGCAAAATCAAGTAGGAGGGTAGATATGGGACCTATTTTTTTAATAATAGGTAAAATTTAGAAGAGGAAAACCTTAACCATAATAGAAATCCTAGGTAAGAAGTAGTGAAAAATATAGGAGGAAGCCTAGATGAACCCATGGGCCTCGTGAAATATCTACTGGGATGATTTTCGAAGGAAAATAAAAATGATGAAGATAAACTAGGAGGGATAAGGAAAGGAGATAAGGTAGAAGAAAGATTTAAATGAAGAAACATGATTAAACATGAGGGGAATAAAGATAAAATTTTAATCCCTATATATGCATGAGCAAGCACAAAAAAGAACGAAAATAGTTTGGTTGTTAATTTTATGGGGATGAGACCAATGGTCGAGCAAATTAAAATATGGGCTGCCTCAAGATGGGGAATCAAGGGGCATGTAGAATTTTTATTGATGCTCAAGGGATTCTTCCTAGCCATATTTACAACAATAGAGGACTAGAATAGAGCTTTACTAAGGGAGCCATGGTTTATGGGTCATTCTAGCCTATTCTTAAAAATATGGGAGTTGGATTCAATCTTGAGACTAAAATATCAAAGTAGCCTCTATTTGGTTAAAAATTCCTACCCTTCCCTTAGAGTTCTATAAGGAAGAAATCTTTGATATGATAGAGAATAGTATTGGTAGATTCATTGCTATGGATTATATTACTAAAGAAAGAGAGAGGCTTTGATTTGTTTTAGTGGAATCTGATAGGATTTTACTAGACAAAATAAAATTGACATCGAGTAAAGGAGTGTGGACTCAAGAATTGGTATAAATATATAATCCTTTTAGTTGTATATTTTATGGAAAAATTGATCATATTGCAAAGAACTATCTAGTTAGAAAGAACTATGCTCAAAGGAAGGAAAAAAAAGACTTAAAGATGAAGCAAGCATGGAGAGTAAAGGAGAATAACAAGGACAAAGCTAGTAATAATCAAGGATCTAGGCAAGAGCAAGGATCAAATACCCAAGCATAGACCCTAGCTAGGAATGAAAAAAAAAACAAATGAATACATGAGGTAAGACACTAGAATACAAGTTCTACAAGAAACAGATTAGGCATTGAAAGAGCCAATAAAGAGGATTGTAGAAAGTGGTGTGATAGATGACCAATATATATAGGTTGATCCCAATACCAGTACTCAAGAATTTGTTCTATCTAATTTCCCACATGTCCCATTAGTAGAGTATATGAATCATGATGATTTATGCCATGAGGTATGTCAACCTACACAGGTAGAAGTGGGGATGAGAGAAAGAGATGAGGATGAGGTAGAAGTGCATCCCATGAAGGGGTGTGATATAGTGGAAACAAAAATTAGATATGGGAAGAAGGATACATCTAGTAAGGTAACATCAACACCTAATGTGTGGGTCACTAGAAGCTCCTAAAAAGTTCCTAACTTGGGAAGAGAGGAATCCAATAGAGTAGGAATACTATCATTGAAAGAAAAGAGGATCAAAGAAACATAGGAGGATAAATATTATGGGAAACAATATACCCTAGAGGAAATGTTTGCAAGCAATTTTCATAATATTGCAACATAAGGGAGATGAAATTACTAAGTTGAAATGTTAGGGGCATGAATGCACCTAACAAGCATAGTGTGGTTAAAGATATAATTAATAACTACCAACCAGATATTTGGCTCTTGCAAGAAATAGAATTTAATAAAACAAACTGGATTAAGATACAACAAGGAATATGAAGGAGTGGAGAAGGTTTTCAGGAAGAAGCCCAAGGAGAATTAGGAGGTATAATTACAATGTGGAATTTTGAATACTATGAAGGTGAAATCCTAGCATAGAGTATGAACCAATTAATAGCTCTAATTATACAAAAATATCCAAGTTAGCTTTTGTGATCACCAATATCTATGTCCCTAACACTAATAAGGCTTGAAAGGAATTATGGAGGGTTGTAGAGAAAATGGGACAATAGCTTAGAGGATTGAAATGGATAGTGGTAGGTGATTTTAACACCCCTCTAACACCTATAGAAAATAGAAGAGGTATACAAGAATACATAGATAGTATAAAGGATATAGGTAATTTTATAGCTAAAATAGGTCTTTTTGATATAGAACTAAGTGACAATAGATTTACTTGGTAAAATAGAAGGATAGGAGATAGCTTTATTCAAGTTTGATTAGATAGTATTTTTCTATCATAGGATTGGTTTTAAGGGAACTGTGAACATAAATTAATCACCATACCACAAACTGATTCAAACCATAACCCCCTTCATTTTTGGTGTAATCTAGAAATTAAAAATAATAATACCCTATTTAAATTTGAATATATGTGGTTGCACCACCCAAATATATTCAAGGAGATGGAAAAGTGGTGGGATATACTAGTACAAGGATCTAAAATACACATTGTGGTAAGTAAATTGAATATTGTGAAGAAGGAGGTAAGGAGGTGGAACAAAGAGGTCTTTGGAAATATAGTTTTAAAAAGGAACTTATAAAAGAGAACTGAATAAGTTAGAAGAAGAGATCAACAGGAGTGGAATGAATCAAGCTCAATTATTAAAGGAAAAGGATCTAAATTTAGAACTGCATATCATTCTTATAAGGAGGATTATTGGTGACAAAAATCAAGAAATCAATGGTTGGAAGAAGGTGATCAAAACACAAAGTTCTTCCATGTCTCAACTATAAAGCATAAGATCTCATCTAGAATAATGGAGATATAGAAATAATATGGCCAAACCATAAGGGAAGAAATAGAAATTAGATAAGAGGTAGTATATTTTTTCCAAACGCTATTGTCAGAAGATATGGTAGAAGATCAATCTATAATTTAGGAGATAATTTAGTATATACCAAGGTTGATCACAATGGAAATAAATTAAAAACTAAGGATACCAATGAGGAAGAAGTGAGAGAAATAGTTTTCTCCCTTGGTAAGTACAAAGCACCAAGTCCTAATAATTTTCAAGATTATCTCTTTCAAATATTCTGGGATATTATTAAGAAGGATGTTATTGAGGTAGTCAAGGAGCACATCATACAGGGCAAGCACTGAAGGAGTACAATAATATATTCTTAGCCCTAATCCTAAATAAGCTAGGGTTGAAAGGTTTTAAGCATTATAGGTCTACCACTTTTTATATAAACCTTAAAACCTTTTGATCCTAAAGAAGCCAGGGTTAACATTTTTAAAGGATTAATCTTGAAGAAGCTATGGTCAAAAGGTTTTAAGGATAATATAAAGAAATTATAGCCTTAAGGCTTAATTTTATAGTTCCAACTATTATCTTAAAATAACAAGGGGATTTTATAAAATGGAGGCAAATATTGGATGGAGTAATAACTCCATGAAACTTTACATTTTGTAAAGGCTAGTGATAGGAAAGGAATGATAGTTAAACTTGATATGAATAAGACCTATGATAAATTTTCCTAGATTTTCCTAGATAGGGTCTTATTCAAGTTTGAGTTTAACAAGCAATGGATAAGATCGATAGGTAGATGTTATAAAGGAGCTAAATTATCAATACTTGTAAACAATTCTCTAGTTGGATTTTTCAATAGTAGTAGGGGCTTAAGGCAAGGGGATTCCATATCACCATATCTATTCATAAAAATGGTTGAGTATTTGGGGATATGTATAGTAGTGAAGGCCTCAAGCAAAATTCACATATTGAATCCAACATAGAACCTAGAAGGTTTAACTCACAAACAACTTGTGGATGATGATGAGCACCAGAAATGCTCATATTTTGTACATATTTCTTTGATCAATATGCGGTTGTATAATAAGGATTGCGTACTTTTATGAATGATTATATAGATATTTGATATAATTATGCGTGTTATCTAATTTGTGTGTTTTTAGTATGTTTTGTGGAATTGCAGTTGATTTAGTTAGATTTGGAACGGTCGAGGTCCTTTTGATGGACCTGGCACTTTATTTCATCGGGGGTTAATGAAGAGAATACGAGCGCCTCCCTGCAGTCGAAAGGCGCCAACTGAATACCAGTGCCTCCCTACAGTCGAAAGGCACCAACTAAATACGAGCGCCTCCCTACAGTCGAAAGGCGCCAACTGAATACGAGCGCCTCCCTACAGTCGAAAGGCACCAACTAAATACGAGTGCCTCCCTGTAGTCGAAAGGCACCAACCAAAGACGAGCGCCTCCCTACAATCAGAAAGGCGCCAACCAAAGACAAGCGCCTCCCCACAGTCGAAAGGTGCTAGCAAAAGGCAAGCGCCTCCCCACAACCAGAAGGTGCCACTGATTCTTTGCCCGTTGACCAGATTTGAATGACGTGGACGACTAGTGTAGTTCTAGCTCTACGTCATGCAGAGCTAAATTGGAGATTGCACCAATGTATCAAAATGTCTTACTGATGCCAGGCAAAGCATGAACCGAACAATGAACATGCCACCATTAGAACAGAATGCCAGATGTCGATTGCATTTACCAGACTATCTTGATTTAGTCTGGGATAGATCGACTATTGTAACTACTTCTGTAACAGAAGTTCTATGGGTGTGTTATATAAACACATGCAGATCATTCTAAGAAATATATAGAAATAAAATAAAGATCCATTTAGACGTACAGAGATAAATTGTAGTGTGTTGATGAATATATTAAAGTTCCAGAAGTTCTAAGCGCGTGTTCGATCGGGAAGAAGCTGCTGGAGCCTGGGCCCACTCCAAGCCAGTATTTCTTCCCCATTTCCTTTTTGTTTATTAATTTTAATTAGTTTATTGCTTTCATAAGAACGTTTGTTAGTTTATTAGTTCCAGCATTTGCAGTAGATTTATTTTTAGGAATGTGTACATGATTTATTTTCTGTAGGTTTAATTATGTTCTTCTTACGTAAATCATTGAGGAGTGTGGGAATGATTGAAAAACCATTTCAAGAACACCCCCCAAAATGTAGGATTAGCAGATTCACCTCCAGTGGTATTGTAGTAACCTAATTCCGACTCTTCGCAAGTTTACGAAGCTCCCTGGGTTGATAATTAAATGCACGGGCATGTGACAAAAATAGGAAACCATTCACCTTGTTTGGCCCGCAACATTTTGGCACCGTTGTCTGAGGAAGCGTCTTAATTAGATTACTTACAATACCCTGAAACCTTCCATCTGACCTTGTATGAGTTCTTCGAGAAGAAGAGGACCTGACGGTCGCTTTATAAGAACTAATCCATCAGGACCTGAGTCAGCCGAGCATTTTGGATTTGAGTTAGACTCGCTCGACCTACCAACAGTCCATTGGAGTGAGGAACCGCACTTTGTGCAAAGTGCCACCTCATCCCATCAACAAGGGGATGAACGAATCATCATAAATCCCCTATTTAATAGGACTCCTCTAGAGGAAGCCCTATTGTGGAAGGCTATGGAGGATCAGACGATCTCGCCAGACAACCTTAGAGCATTGACTCAGAAAGTTTTAAATGATCGGAAGGCCATAAACGCTGCATTAGAAACCACATTTCCAAAAAAATGGTAGATAACGATGAAGTCTCATCTGGATTTAGTTTCCCAATAGAGGAGGGAGTAGGAGATACCAAAATGAAAAACATATCCCCTGCTCACCTTTCGTCCTTCAGAGGACACCCGACTGAGGACCCTGACCTATTTTTATTCAAGTTTGATGTTTTGTGTAGGTCTATGGATTACAAATCAAACATGCAGAAGTTGAAATTATTTCCTTCTACATTAGATGATGCAGCTCTACGATGGTTCATCGGTCTGGGAGACAAACACATCACCACCTGGGACCAGATGAAGAAGCTCTTTCTAGAGCAATATCAAGATTTTGGGAGAGCAAGAGACTCCAGGGAGGAGGTCCTGAGCATGACACAAAGAGAAGATGAGTCTCTCGAGGAGTATTGGGAGAGATTCAACTTTAATCTTCAATGGTCCCCTCACTCAAAGCTATCTGATAAGTCCCTCAAAAGCATCTTCTTGAGGGGACTTACCAATGAGTCACTGGAGGCTCTCAACATGATCTCTGGAGGTGATGTCTATCAGCATGCTATGGATGACATCCGAAAATTATGCCAGAACTACTCGAGAAGGCGAGGCAAAATCATCGCCAGGACCATGAAGGCGACTGCTTCAGTCACCAAAATAGAAATAGGCAACATGCTGGAGGATTTGAAGAGTGAAATGCTCTCATCTCTAGCACTGCAGATGGATACGCTGCTGTTAGAAAAGAAGAAACAAGAAAATGATGCAACATTAGCCTATTTCTGCCCAAAATGTAGAGGAAGGCATGCAAAGAATGCATGTCCAGAAAACAAGGTCAGAGTATGCGTAGTTTGTAGGCTGAATCATAAAACTCGATTGTGCCCACAACTGCCCAAGTAACCGGGAAGCGGCTGAGAGCACGGAGGCCTACTTCATAGGCAATAGGAAGAGTTGGCCATAGCCCCCATGGGGAATATACCAACCGGAATGCCATCATATGGGGGAGGGCCATACATGCACCAAGGACCCCCTCAACCACCTAATATGGGGTGGTGGGGACCATCACCCTGGACTAACGCACCCCCAACAGCATTTTTGAATCAGCAGCCATGGATGCCATATCCATATCCTGGGCAGCAGTGGAGAGGCCACAATGCATGGAATCAGACTCCACAGAGTGCAGCGCCTGCTCACATCCAACAGAACTTACCAGCATTGCCAGCAGCGAGACCTACGTAGCTACCAGCACAACCGACAACAAACCCGAACAACAGAGTAAATCAGCCGACATACAACGTAGAAGGTGAGATGTATCATATGTACAATATTCAGCTTAGATCAGGTAGGCAGCTAGGAGTAGAGACACCACCTCTGGTAGAAGAGGAGGAAGAAATAGTAGAGACACCTCCACTGGTAGAAGAGGAGGAAGAAATAGAGGAGACACCTCTGGTAGAAGAGGGAAAAGCACTTGAGAGAGCGGAGGCTCCATTTCCTAGCCGGTTATAGGAACAAAGAAAAACAACACAGCCAAAATTTGACATCTTGTCGAGCTTGAAGAATCTCACGATGACAATCCCATTATTTCAAGCAATTCGAGATGTCCCCATTTACACCAAGGCAATTAGAGAAATGTGTCTAAGGAGACCGAGATGAAAAGCTACCCAGACTATCAACGTCGTGGGTAAACTGGAAGATCTAATGATGGGTGGAACACGTCATCCGAAGTATGCAGATCCAAGGAGCCCAGTGCTGACCATAAAAATTGGAGGACATTCCCTGTCCAACACATTGGTTGACCTTGGGGCAGCCATCAACGTGATGCCTCAAGAGACCATGCAGAGGCTGCAGCTCATGAACCTGAAGCCAACCATGATAGTGTTGTAGTTAGCCGATCGATCAACCGTGTCATCGAAAGGGATGCTGGAAGATGTGATCGTAATAGTCAGTGCATGGGAATATCCAACCAATTTTTTAGTTTTGCAAACCAAGACCAGGCTAGGCGGTTACCCGCTCATTTTGGGGAGGCCATGGCTGGCAACAGCTGATGCTTACATCAGCTATCGGGATGGGCTAATGACCATCTCCAATGGGCAAAATGTCAAAAGGCTGACCATTTCACCGCCAGCTCAGTCTATGGACTCGACAGAAGAACCCAGGATCACCGAGCATGGAACTACGGAGTTGTCCATAATCCAACCGATGATGACCTTGGAGGAGGTGGCAGAAGAGGACGAGGATGGTGCTATCATGGAGTTTCTCCATGGAGAATCGTCCACCCCCACACTTGGATCGCCGTTGACTGGCGCCCAAGATCAGCACATCCGACAAATACACGTTGGGCCAGGGAGGATATTAAACGTCAACAGCAGGTTGATGCCCACACAACTAGAAAAATTGGAAGAGCTTCTGGTAAAACACCAGCAAGCATTTGCATGGGACTACGTAGATATGCATGGCATCAGCCCAAAAATATGTACCCATCAGATTTATTTAGATGACCAGGCAACTCCTAGTCGACAGCCACAGAGAAGGATGAACCCAGCAATGAAAGACATTGTCAGAGAAGAACTGCACAAACTTTTGGCTGCCGAATTCATATATCCAATTTTTGATAGTGAATGGGTATCACCATTAGTGGTGGTCCCCAAAAAGAATGGGAAATGGTGGATCTGCGTGGACTACCGGGCGTTGAACAAGGTGACTAAGAAAGACCACTTCCCGCTCCCGTTCATCGATCAGGTCTTGGACACACTCTCAGGAAGAAAATACTTCTCCTTTCTGGATGGTTTCAGTGGTTACAACCAGATCCAGATAGGGGAAGAAGATCAAGATAAAACAATGTTCACCTATCCATGGGGAACGTTTGCCTATAAGGTATTGCCTTTTGGACTGTGCAATGCACCGGCCACCTTTCAAAGGGCGGTGCTTAGCATATTCTCTGATATGATAGGAGACGGGGTGGAAGTATACATGGATGACTTCACCGCCTATGGAGAAACCTTCGAGGAGGCAATGACAAATCTGGAAAGAGTGCTCGACAGGAGCAAGGAAAATCATTTGTCCCTAAGTAATGAAAAATGTTTTATGATGATGCAGGAAGGCATCGTGTTGGGACACCACCTCTCTACGGAAGGAATAAAAGTAGACAAGAGGAAGATCGAGGTCATCAGAGACCTACCTAGCCCCAGAACGTAGAAGGAGGTAAGAAGTTTCCTTGGATCAGTCGGGTACTACCGATGATTTATCGTCGAATTTAGTAAGATTGCCAAACCACTGCACACCCTACTTTCTAAGGACGTAGAGTTCAATTGGATGGGAGATTGCGAAGAAGCGTTCCAATTGTTGAAAGAAAAATTGATATCTGCATCGGTCTTGAGAGGACCGAATTGGGCCATACCGTTCCATATTTACTGCGATGCATCTAACGGTGCGATCGGAGCAGTCCTCGGGCAGAAAGACGACGAAGAATTTTATGCCATCTATTATGTCAGTAAAAACTTGGTGGGAGCAGAGCTCAACTATACAGTGATAGAAAAAGAATTCCTCGTAGTTGTCCATGCAATAAACAAATTCTGCCACTATATAACGGGATACAAGGTCTTCATCCATACGGACCACGCGGCTATCAGGTATCTGATGAGCAAGCCGGCCATTGGTGGCAGAATTATCAGATGGTTATTGCTATTGCAGGAATTTGACATCACTATAGTCGATAAACCGGGCAAGGACAACGTCGTGGCAGATTTTCTATCCAGATTGATACCAACAGATCATCAAGCAGTGGAAGATCAGTTTTTGGATGAACATCTATTCGCTATTAGTGAACAAACTCCATGGTATGCAGACATAGCCAATTACTTGGCCATCGGAAGGACCTCACCTGCTCTCTCCTACCGAGAAAAGCAGGCGGTCATAGAGAAGAGCGCATCATTCCTTTGGATGGATGGTCTCCTATTTAAAATAGGATGGGACCAAATTATAAGAAGATGCATAGCAGAACAGGAGTTTTTAGAAGTGCTCAAGGCATGTCACGATGAGCCATGCGGAGGACACTTTGCAGGGAAATGAACTGCCTACAAAATCCTGCAGGTTGGGTATTTTTGGCCCACTCTGTTCAAGGACGCGGTAGCGTATACCAGCAAGTGTGACGAGTGCCAGAGGATGGGTAGACCAACCCACCGAGATGAAATGCCCCTGCAGCCCTGGTACACCTGGAACCTTTCGATAAATGGGGCATGGACTTCGTGGGACCATTTAATCCACCTTCGATGGGAAGGAGGTTTATTCTGGTCTGCACGGATTACGTCACCAAATGGGTGGAAGTGCAGGCATTAAGGGACTCAAAGGAAAGAACGGTCATCGATTTCTTATTTGCCCATATTTTCACATGATTTGGGGTTCCTCGAGAGATAACAATAGACCAAGGGCCCCAATTCACCTCCAAATTGATTGAGGAGCTGATGGAGCAGTATAGAGTTCGGCACAATAAAACCATGCCCTACCATCCGCAGGCGAACGGGCAAGTAGAAGTGACAAACAGGGAGATAGAAAACATCCTGACCAAAACCGTGCAGCAACACAAGAAATATTGGGCCACATGGTTGCCGGAGGCAGTTTGGGCATACAACACCACGTGGAAATCCACCACAGGATGCACACCTTTCCAACTGGTCTATGGAAAAATGCGATGATGCCCATCGAGTTCGAAATCAAAACTCTGAGGACGGCTTCAGAATTAAATTTGAGCTTGGACGAAGCTCAAAAATAGAGGATTCGCCAGCTAGATCAGCTGGACGAAATCCGACTGGATGCTTTGCAGAGGACAGAGATTATACAGAAGCAGAGAAAGAAGTGGCATGATAACCACATCAAGCTGAAGAAGTTCCAGGTAGGGGAATGGGTACTGTTGTATGATTCTCGATTCCAAGAAAGGAAGGGCAAACTTATGTAGAGGTGGATGGGGCCGTATGAGGTGGCAGAGCTCATTAGGAATGGGGCGGTGCACGTTAAGACAATTGACGGTAGCAACACCATGTTCACAGTCAATGGCCACCGACTACGCCCCTATAATACGTCCGAAACGTTACAGGTGGAATCCAGAGTAGGCATGGGGGAGACCCCATCTTGCTAGATCTGGACCGAACTCTCACAGGTGAAATGGTGGGCATGAAAGTGCTCACCCAAAATTTTTTAGTTAATATAGTTTTTTTTGTAATGTGTGTTTTTGTAGGGACGACGCCCGCATGCAAGCTACAGGCATCCTAATCCAGGGCCTAACAGGCATGGAACGCGTCTAACTGCCTTTATTTTCCTTTATTTTTTGGTTGCTTTTTGTAGGTGGAGGACCTAAAAGCACGAGGGATAGGTATCTAGGAAACCAGGCCTGATTCGGCTCAGCATTTCGACACCGGCTCGTAGGTAGAATCTGGGCAGCATGAAAAACTGGGAAGGCTTGATCACCCTTTTTCCAGTCAAATCGCCATCTAGAAGAAGGTGCCTTACTACATCCAGAAGAAGGCACCAAGTCCAGAAGAAGGCACCTTACTACACCCGAAAGGCACCCATCCAGAAGAAGGCACCTTACTGCATCCAGAAGAAGGCGCCAAGTCCACAAGAAGGCGCCTTACTACACCCGAAAGGTGCCCATCCAGAAGAAGGCACCTTATTGCATCCGAAAGGCGCCAAATCGAAAGACAACGCCTTCCATCCATTCAGAAGTTCTATTAAAAAATATATATATACATATGTAGGCGCCTTCCATGGCAGGAAGGCACCAAGTCTTAAAAAAAAACCAGCCGAATACGCCTTCCAACATCAAGAAGGCATTCATCCACATTCAACATAAAGGATCATCAACCTTCCAACATCAAGAAGGCGCATTCATCCATCGAATACGCCTTCCAACATCAGGAAGGCACATTCATCAAGACGAACGCCTTCCAACATCGGGAAGGCACGAACCAGAAGGAGGCGCCTCCCACATTGGGAAGACGCATGCAGGCAAAAGTGCCTCCCACCAATCAGAGGCACCTCGTAGCACCGAAAGGCGCATTCGTTCGAAGAAGAGCACCGACAACGTCGAAAAGGCGCTACAAGGACACCATCCACATGGGAAAGGTACCAAAGAATGCCTCCCGCGTGCAACATTTACATCTACCGGATGCCTCGAGCGGAACGAAGCATCGCACGAATGAGCGGCATCAAAGGACCATACCCCTCCCTCGTGTCACAAGTCAGCAAATCAGCGGCTACCACGATGACTGGAATGACGAATCAGGTACGCGCATACTAAATCAAATCGTTTATATAATTATTTATAAATACGCAGTACCAAAAAAGATACCGTCGTCATAGAGATCGTATCCCCCCATAGCCGAAATCGCGTGCCAATGATAGGGCATCTTCCATAACTGCTAGGGTTAGGCATCTTTTCTATAAGAAGGCGCCTTCCTGAAGAAGGAAGGACAAAAAAAATATACAGTAGCAGAAGGCGCCATGGGAGGAAGGTCCAAGAACCACGCGATCAAGAAGAATGAACCCAGTGATACTGATGGGATCAGAGGGCAGTGAAGACCCAATTCGAAGCCGAGGGGTGGCTCGAATACTGCACCCTAGTCAGTCAGGGCCAGGACGTGGAGGCAGCTAGAGAATTCATCACCTCTTTGAGGGGCGATGCGGCCCAAGTACGAGGGGTGGAAATTCTAGTCACCCCTGAGTTCATCTCACAGGTGACTGGATTGCCTCTCACGGGGGAATGTACATACAAGGGCGGAGTGTTAAAACTATACGCCGAAATACTACTGCCAGGAGGAAATGTGCAGATAGACAAGGAGGGGTTACTCAAAAATAGTCTCCCCATGAATATGCGAAAGATGTTCGAGCAGATTGCTCGATTTTTCACATGCACAGGAAAGTATACCCATCTGCACATTAATCATGTGCACTTCATCAATCACCTAGTGCATGGGAGGAAATTAAACATACCTTTCTACCTGGTGAATGCTCTGAAAGATGAAGTGGCTCGATACCAGAAGGGGGCACCATCCGCCTTAGCCCACCATGGGCTGATATCGACATTGGTCCGCCACGCAGAAGCACAAGGATAGAACCACGACGCAGAGGGAGATGGCGGCCAAATAGAGCAACACAATGCGGTTGCCGAATTAGGGCAAGACGAAGCATCCCCTATAGAGGAGATAACAAACATCGAGCAATTGGCATTGCCCTATTTTCTAGGAGGAGCAGAGTAGTCACCAGTGCCCGAAGACATAGAGGACAGAGGGCATTCCCTAGTGCCCGAGTATGAGGAGGAAGGAGCGCCACTCGCTGGTGGTGAGGATGAACCAATCCCCAGGAGGAAACATCTACGATGATTCCTCTCGATAGAGGAAGGACAGAGTGACCCGGAGATAGACGTTGCCGCCCAAACCCTCCGAGAATTAACGAACCGGAGCCCATGGAATGAAGGAACTTTTGGGAGTAACGACCAGATCGATGCGGCCTTGGAGGAGGCGCTCGAATGGCAAACCGATTGTTGGATGGCACAACAGATTCTGGAAGATTGCCAGAACCAGCATAAAAGGGAATTGGAGGAAAGAGATAGGTGAATTGCTCAGCTCGAGCAGCTGGTCCGGCAGTTGCAGGAGGAAAATCAAATGCTCCAGGATAGAGGAACAACAAGACAGGAGGCATCCACTCAGACTGATTGGGCAGAAGAAGTGCCGACGAACTCTCCCACATCCATCGAACGAGTATTCTCTTCGAGGGAGATTCGATCGGATGCCCGACAGAGCAGCCCGAAGGCAGGGAGGATTCCTCTATTTTTAGGGGTGAAAAGAAAAGAAGTCCTACCATGCCCCCTGTCATTGTCCTGAGTGACACAGAGCAGGACGAAGGTCTCCAACAATAGATAAGACCAGAGGATAAGGAGGACCTCCCCAGGCCTGAAGAAGGAGAAGAGCCTGAGGGGTCGACACCAGGTAGACAGGCGAACGAAGGATCACCCCCGAAGATAGCAGCACAGCCGATCCTTCAGAGCAAGGAGAAGTCCCCGAAGGAGAAAGGAGAGACCCCTATCCAAGCCACCACATTTTCTATAGAAGCCAAGGCAAAGAGGCCCAGGACGGCTCGACAGAAGGCAAAAGTGACCTTCGTCGACTCTGAAGAGGATGAATGGGACATGCAACCATTCGTCGAAAGGCAAAAATATTTTGAGCAATGGTGCAATGAAATGAAAGTAGCCAAGGAGGCCAGGAAGGCATCCTCGAGGGTAAAAGGAGATTCTGGCATCTGCGTCAATCCGACAGAAGACAACCAGTTTTGGGACATCTATGGTTCATCCCGAGGGTGGCCTTCCATGATGAGGAAGTACTTGGAATGGTGGGGAGTATATGGCCCACAATTGGAGGCCGCTGCGATTGCAAAGGAGAATGCAGGGCTTACCCCTAAAGCGGTCGGATTATACAAGGCCCAAGTAGTGCCTTCCAGAGGGGATAACTCGGATATCCCTCTGGCAGTGGTCAGACCTCCAGACGTCGACCTCTGGCAAGCTACCAAAGCTGCATTTCAATCGACAGGAACAACGCTGGCTAGACCACCACCAGTAGCGGCCAGAACAAGAAGAGGACAATTGACAGCCATAGTTTCCCATAGGCAAAGGTGAACCACACCTTCAAATGCCGGCACGAAAAGATAGACTCGGGCCGCAGGGGCAGCAGAATCCTCCAAGAGATGGCGACGATGAAAAGTTAGAGGGCTACCTGCAGCTTGGATGCCACGAGGGCGTGGCATATGTTAGGCATGGGGGGATGATGAGCACCAAAAATGCTCATATTTTGTACATATTTCTTTGATCAATATGCGGTTGTATAATAAGGATTGCATACTTTTATGAATGATTATATAGATATTTGATATAATTATGCGTGTTATCTAATTTGTGTGTTTTTAGTATGTTTTGTGGAATTGCAGTTGATTTAGTTAGATTTGGAATGGTCGAGGTCCTTTTGATGGACCTGGCACTTTATTTCATCGGGGGTTAATGAAGAGAATACGAGCGCCTCCCTACAGTCAGAAGGCGCCAACTGAATACCTGCCTCCTCTAGAAGGCGCCAATTGAATACGAGCACCTCCCTACAGTCGAAAGGCGCCAACTAAATACGAGCGCCTCCCTGCAACCGAAAGGCACCAACCAAAGACGAGCGCCTCCCTACAACCGAAAGGTGCCAACCAAAGACAAGCGCCTCCCCACAGTCGAAAGGCGCTAGCAAAAGGCAAGCGCCTCCCCACAACCAGAAGGCGCCACTGATTCTTTGCCCATTGACCAGATTTGAATGACGTGGATGGCAGCGGCTGGTGCAGTTCTAGCTCTACGTCATGCAGAGCTAAATTGGAGATTGCACCAACGTATCAAAATGTCTTACTGATGCCAGGCAAAGCATGAACCGAACAATGAACACGCCGCCATTAGAACAGAATGCCAGATGTCGATTGCATTTACCAGACTATCTTGATTTAGTCTGGGACAGATCGACTATTGTAACTACTTCTGTAATAGAAGTTCTATGGGTGTGTTATATAAACACATGCAGATCGTTCTGAGAAATATATAGAAATAAAATAAAGATCCATTTAGATGTACAGAGATAAATTGTAGTGTGTTGATGAATATATTAAAGTTCCAGAAGTTCTAAGCGCGTGTTCGATCGGGAAGAAGCTGTTGGAGCCTGGGCCCACTCCAAGCCAGTATTTCTTCCCCATTTCCTTTTTGTTTATTAATTTTAATTAGTTTATTGCTTTCATAAGAACGTTTGTTAGTTTATTAGTTCCAGCATTTGTAGTAGATTTATTTTTAGGAATGCGTACATGATTTATTTTCTGTAGGTTTAATTATGTTCTTCTTACGTAAATCATTGAGGAGTGCGGGAATGATTGACAAACCATTTCAAGAACACCCCCCAAAATGTAGGATTAGCAGATTCACCTCCAGTGGTATTGTAGTAACCTAATTTCGACTCTTCGCAAGTTTACGAAGCTCCCTGGGTTGATAATTAAATGCACGGGCATGTGACAAAAATAGGAAACCATTCACCTTGTTTGGCCCGCAACAGATGACACAATGTTACTAGGGAAACCAACAATGGTAAAAAGTTGGAGAGTTTATAAGGATACTAGATCTATATAAAAATGCATCCCATCAAAAAATTAATATGGAAAAGTGTAAGGTTTTCTTCATAAAAACCATCATAGAAAATTATAGAATATTAGCTAGAGATATTGGTTGCTTAATTTCAACCCTACCCTTTACATATTTGGGGATGTTGATTTTTATAGGAGACTATAAAAAATCATTATTGAATGGCTTAATAGATAAATTTTAGAATAATATGGTAAGCTAGAAAGGGATTTTACTTATCCAATCTAGAAAAATACAATTGGTGAAGAGTACATTACAATTCATTCTAGTATATCAGCTATCAGGTTTTAAAATGCCTTTCAAAGTGGTTAATATTATAGAAGGAATATAAAAATAATCTTTATGGACTGGTTCAAATAAAACAATTAGAATACCTCTAATATCATGGGAGAAGGTATGTCAGGAAAATACATAAGGAGGATTAGGCCTTTGGAGAATTAGAAACATCAACCAAGCAATGGTTGCAAAGGTAGGGTGGAGAGTTATGGATGGACAATCAATATGGACTAAAAATATTGAAGGAAAATATTTAGATAGTATGGAAGATGTTATAGTGCCTACTATATAGGATCCATGTTAGAGGTCTTCATTATGAAATCACATTGTGAAGGGAAGGGAGTTATTATGAAAGGGAGTATAATGGAAAGTAGGTGATGGTAAATCTATTACCTTATAGGGTGATTCATGGTTAGACTTTAGACCACTAACCATGGATGAGGAGATGCATATACTATAGGAGGATCTGGAAGCAAGATATGGTACGTTAGTGAGTGACTATATGGTGATGGTAGGATGCCAATTAAGATGGAAAAATCTAAATATAAACTAGGATAATAGTGAAACATTGAGTAGGTTGAAGGTAAAAATTATATCATATTATATAAGTTCAAATATGCAACAAGATTCATTGATATGGGGAGCCACCAAATATGGTGAATTTAATATAAAATCAACTCATGACTTGATTGACCCAGCTATAGAATATGGTTTTCCATGGAATAGAATATAAGGGAAGAAAACAATTCCAAAACAAGAGGTCTTCTTATGGCTAGTTGCATAGAATAAGATATTGATTATAGAAAATTTGGAGAGAGAAATTCACTACCCAAATAGGTGCTTCCTCTATGAGCAGAGAGAGGACATTGTCCAATATATCTTCATAGATTTATATTACTCATTAAAGATACTTTAGGCACTAATAAATAAGGTGGGGGTAGTGTGGGCTTTATTGAATACCATGCTAGCTTGGTTAGAGCAATGGGAGAATCCTTTCACCAGTCCTAGGCTCAATAGAATTTTGAATCTAATTCCTTTCCACTATGTTTAGGAAATATGACTAGAAATATATAGGAGAATATTTAAGGAGGCGAACAAAACAATGGGGGGAAATATGCATATTATGGTATGAGAAAATGATAAAAATATGAAGATAATAAAGTTTTTGACCAAACTTGAAATAGGATATGAGGCTAGACTGAGTAGAACCTAGAACTTAGATCCAACTAGTAGCTTGGATGGTACTCAAAATCAATCAAGGTCTAATAATAAATGGCTGCCACCTCGAGAAGGATGGATGAATATGAAATTTTATAGGGCCTCAAAATGGAACCCAAAGAAGGTGGAGGCAAGTGTTATTGTTCGAGATGAACCATGGAGGATAAAGGGTGTAGTCTGTGAATATTTGGGAATCACTACAAGCCACCAAGTAGAATCTCAAGCTCTATTGATAGGGGTAGAACTAGCAAGATACTTGGGAGTTAAAAATTTAGTAGTGGAAGAAAAATATCTAAATATCATTAACTATCTTAAGCAATAAGAAAATGCAAATTGGAAAATAATTAATATTTTTCAAGATATTAGGAATTCTCTCCAAGCATTTTTTGAGGTAGAAGTGGTTCATATATAGGGAAGGAAATATGGTAGTAGACATGTTATTCAATAGGGGAGAACTATGAGAGGAGGATAAAATGTGGATACCCTCGGGGGAGATCCACCCAAATATTTTCATATTAGTTCAAAAAGAGTAACTTCTAGACAATACATAGTCCTTGAGGTTTGTTTCTCCATAGGGATAAGAGCAAAGGGATGATAGTTTATAGAAGGTGATCCTATGGATTTGTTGGTGGTCATCCATAGGTGTTGATTTCATTACATCTACAAAGTTGGGTACTTCCTTTATAGTTTTATATTATTTTACCTTCATAGCTAACTCTTTTTGTTGTAAGGTTTTTTTGGATTTGCTTCTCCATAGGGATCGAAGCTAGGGTTTTTTGGATAGAAATCAAAGCCAAGGATTTTCTAGGTTTGCTTCTCCGCAAGAATCAAACCCAAAGTTTTTTTGGGTTTTTTTCTCCATAGGAATTGGAGCTAGGTTTTTTTGGGTTTGTTTCTCCATAGGAGTTAGAGCTAGGGTTTTTTTGAGTTTGCTTATTCATAGGAATTAGAGATGGTATTTTCTAGGTTTATTTCTCCATAGGGATTAAAGCAAAGGGTTGAAAGTTTATATAAGATGATCCTATGGATTTTTTGGTGGTCATCCATAGACAACGATTTCATTATATCTATAAAGTTGGGAATTGGAGCCAAGGTTTTTTTGGGCCTGCTTCTCCATAAGAATTATAGGCAAGAGTTTTTTAATTTGCTTCTCCACAAGAATTGAAGCCAAGGGATTTTGGATTTTTTTTTCTATAGGAACTAGAACCAATTTTTTTTGTTCTACTTCTCCACAGGATTCAAAGCCAAGGTTTTTTTAGGTCCACTTCTCTATAGGAATTGGATCTAGGGTTTTTTGGGTTTGTTTCTCTACAAGAATCAAATCCATGGTTTTTCTAGATTTTCTTCTCCATATGAATTAGAGCTAATATTGTATGGGTTTGTTTATTTGCAAAAATCAAAACCAGGGTTTCCATAGTTTGTTTCCCCATAGGAATTGAATCTAGGATTTTTTGGGTCTACTTTTCCATTGGAATCAAAGCCAAGATTTTTTGGGGTCTACTTCACTAGAACTGGAGCTATGTTTTTTTCTCAATGGGAACTAGAGCTTAGGTTTTTTTGGGCATGCTTATCCATAGTAATTGGATCTAGGGTTTTATGGGTTTGTTTCTCCATAGGAATTGGAGCCATGGTTTCTAGTTTTTTCTCCATAGGAATCAGAGCCAAGGTTTTTCAAGGTTTTTTTGGTGATTCAAAACTCCCTAGGTGTGTGTGCTAGGAGGTATTACTTGAAATATATTTTTATTTATCTAATGCCTATCATGTGCCTAATTATATTTTGGCTAGCATGGGTTATAGCAAAAAGGGACTTGGTCACCATGACAAAGGCATAAGGGAACCCCTTGAAGTGAAAGATTGACCCAATCAATTTAGAATAGGATTTTATCCTAGTAAATATATTCCACTCCTTGGTTCATTATTAATTGATGATGAGTCCCTTGAATCTATTTCCCTTGAGCATTGTGATAATATTTGTATATCAAGCATAATATATTTGATTGGTGTAGATAAGAATGACAAATATTATATTATTTGTAATCATGTAGTATATCTTTGGTAGTGTCCCAAGTGATTTCATTCACTATAATAATGTAAATTATTTGACCCTAGAATACCTAGAGCTTATAGGAGACAAGTCCTCTTGTGATTTCGAGGATAATATAATGAATTCAATGACTTCTATACTGCAACAAGCAAATGATTATTTTTTTTGGTAAGTTAAGTTGAATTAAAAGTGGGTTTTTATCAAGGATCCCAAAACCTATCAAGGATCCCAAAACCTGATTACAACAAACTTCAAGAGGAACAGTCCAAGGATGGACTTCAAGAAAGGCTTGAGGAACACCTTTAGGAAAGGAATCAGGAAAGCCTTGAGAAACAAGCAAATGATTATATTACCAACAATCATTTTTATTTTGAGAGGTTTTTCCTTCAAATAGCCAATATAACATTTTTTCAAGACCATATCTTGATAGTGAAAACCTATAAGGCGTAGGTTTTCTATTAGTCCTATCTTAGTTGTAAGACAAATCATGTCTTCTAATAGAAAAACTATTGACATCAGCATGGGGATGAAAGAATAACCTCATATTCTTAAGCTAGATAAAGCCCTAAACCTTGTCAAGTAAGAAGAATACACCAAGATATTGATCAAAAGAACATATTTTCTTTGTTACGCATTGATATACCTAACCTAGATCCTTTGTTAATTTTCCATCATCTAGTAGTCAAATCCAAATAAAAGCCTACAAAATAGAAGTTGCACAAGATGCATCCAAAAGTCATACTTTTAGTTAAATAGGAGCTTCCAAAACTTCTTTATGTTAGTTTTATCAAACCAATTTATTATTCTTATTATATCTTCAATGCGGTCTCCACATCCAAGAGAAATGGATGTGTAGACACCAAAATCTAGATACTTGTCATCCATGCATATCCTCCAATCATAGTCATCCATTATATATATATATATATATATATATATATATATATATATATATATATGTATATGTATATGTATATATATATATATATATATATGTATATATATATATATATATGTATATGTATGTATATATATATATATATATATATATTTATTTATTTATTTAATATATATATATATATATATATATATTAATATTTAATATTTATATTTATATATTTAATAAATATATATGTATTTATGTGAATAAATCCTATCCATCCACCATGACTTAATCTCAGCCACCTATCCATATTAATCCATGTCACATACTCAAGTTCAATCTCAACCCTTCCTCATGTTTTAATCTCGACCATCCATTGGTGTCGTCAAAACCCTAACATGATCAAGGGTAGATTATAAAAGATGATTCATTTTGATGAATCAAGTGTCACGACCCGTCCCCCTCAAACCTTGTCAAAAGGATATTAATTGATCATGGGGATCAATTAATGCCCAACAAAAAGGGGTCATAGACCCTAAATAATTCTACAAAATTTCAATTAACCTATTTTGAAGGGTTTTAAAAGAAAAGTAATTATTATGAAACTTAATTAATCATGATTGATTAGGTAAATTGCATTTAATTTTGAATGCAATTAAATGTCCAATTCTTATTGGACCAAATTAGGCACTAGCATTATTTAATGTTTAAGGTTTATCTTATTCATCTCATGGCCTAATCTGGTTGGTGGAGAGAAAAGGAAGATTCTCTCCTCTATTTTTAATTAGGGATGAATTGGTAGTATGTTGACCATATGGGGAACAAGAAAAAACAAGGCCACCTACCTTATCTTTATTTGGACCCTCTTCTACTTTTTGAATTATCCTTCACATGGCATGATATGTCTTATTTGGCCCAAGGCATCTTTTAATTTTAAAATAATAAACCCACTATTTGGTTGGTGGGAGAGGAAGGAATATCCATTAAAAATGATATGGAGGATAGAAGAGAGGGGGACCAGCTTTAGGAGGATTAATAGAGGATTTAGAGAAGGTGGGAAGGAGGAGAAAAGAAGAAATGAGGATACGCAAGTTAAGTAGAATCACCCTTGTAGGAGTCTAGGTGGAAGCTCTCCTACTCACATGATGTTTTTGAATTCTTTGTAATTGATTGTCAAGCACCATTTCCTTTCTTCTTAATTTCCTATAGCTTATGAATTAGTACATCGATTCATATTTTTTATGTAGTATGTGATAAAAAAAAAATTAAATTTAGACCACGCAAAATTTAGGTCCTTTGCTTTGGAATGTAGTAATACATTGATCAGCTTATAACGATCTTAGAAGTAGATTTTAAAGAAACTTTTGAACATAGTGGCTTATATTTTTATAGTTTCAAATCCTACGAGTTCGATTCGTAGGAGTTAAAATTGTTGTTCATTATTTTCTAGCCTTTACTGACTAAGATATAGAAGCTTACATCCTCTTCATACATAAATATTATAATAAACTATTTGTATAACATGTGCTACCTATGTTGGATTATCATCGTGGAAAGGTTCCAGTGTTTGTGTTTAATTGTGGATGAATATATAGAATAAGCACTACCTAGAGTCTGTCAAACAACCTTTTTAGCCAGTGGTTTCAAAAAACCTGCAAATCCAACTTCATAGTGCCATACCAAAATTTAAGATCATCTATTATATCAACTAGAGGTCAAAAATATTTATGTTATGTTTTATACCCTTAGACTCACGTCAATGTTTGAAACTATGTTTAAATCTGGCCCTTCTAATGTCTATGTGTTTTAAAATGCTTGAAATCGAGGAACCGTTGGTTCATTGAAGACCTCCATTGAAGGGAATTTCTTGTCGTTCCTTGAACTACCCACTACCAATATTTGGGTAGTAATGAAGCCTAGCCTTCATCGTATCCCAAACATGATCTATGTTAATATTGGATTAATAGAAGAATCCATATTCAGGTTCAAATTAAATAAATTTACAGCATTGAACCCCATCAACCGCCTATGTGTACTGTGTTCAATCCAATGATCTTGATGACTACAAATGGGGGGGTCCTACTTAATTGGAAATATCATGCTTGAGACATGATGCCCCATCCTATGATTATATTAACGCTGCATCCATAAACATATTTGTTAAAATACTTAGTTAGTCAAACATTAATACTCAACAATGAGAAATATGTTAAACTAGTGGTTGACATTTTATGAAATATTTGAGCACCTCTATGGTTGAAAGTAATTATATCAAGCACTCCAAAATCGATATAGCAGTCGATTCGAAACTGTGACCAAACAACATTATGCATTAGAAGAAATAATTTACCTTGTCGACTAGGTAGTCAATATTTAACATTTATGCTTTGACTGTCATCAATTAGGTATGACCCCATGCACCTTAATAATTAAACACCTTTTTGTGTGGCACCTCGTAAACAAGGTTGTGAGAATATTGAAGCTATGGATATATTCAAACTACAAGTAAGGTATTCAAAGTAACTAGAAGGATTATTCTAAATAAAGTTTTGTGACCACAAAATAAATATAGAAAAAGTATTTGAATAATTGAAGGTCACAACATCTGATGGATGGTTGTGCCAGTTGGGAGCATGTAAGTTGAGGAACGCATGATCCTTGATATAGCCAAAACCTTTGATCTCTTTGAATTCTCATGAATGTCTAACTTATACATGTGTCTTCTTGAAAGTCTAGCACATTTTGAGGTTTGCAATGGGTTCGGATGTTGACCAAAATTTTCTAGTGGGCAATGTCTATGTCGCGATGATTAAATGGGGCTTATGCAAAGAGTTTTCTTTTAATGGTAATGACTAAAAAAATAAACCTTCCCTGTGATAGACAATATAGCCTTGGTAGATTATTGACTGTTGGGCCAAACTAAATCTTGGTCAACCTTTGGCAGGTTAGTGACCATTTGGTCAAGCTAAACATTAATCTATCGCTGGGTCAAGCTAACCTTTATTGAATTAAAGCAAAAAATAAGAATATTACATAAACACTTCCTAGAAGATAAACAATTAATAATTTTCCCCAAAGAGATTTGTGGATAATTATTAGTTTAGTTTTAAGATTAAATGAATGAAATTATTAAATACTCTCTTGGATCTAAATTAGAAATCTAAAGGTATGTCTTATTTCAATTTGTAGTAGAATAGTATAAATCTAATTGTACTCTTTATAAACCTCCTTATTAGTTTAAGGAATAGGTTGAATAAAATCGATAGTTAAATTTAACCTTGGAGAAAAAGGACCACACCATGATGGTCATAGCGTAAGTGGTAGAAGTTAGCTGCAAGAAACAATCCATTTATCTTCATGCGTATTAAAGTTTAAATACCTTAGGATGGGTTTTTTCAATTAAGAGATAATTAGGTTACAAGTAGACAATATAGATTAGATTTAAAGGAATTTTAACTTAGATTATTCAATAAGGAAAGAATGGTTATTCATGAATTAAAGGTATGGGACTTTAATTCATTGAACAAGGGATTGATTGTGTATCAATCCTGGAGTATTGATTTGAAATTCATTCTCGAGGGAATTTATGGAGTTCCCTCTTTAATATTCAAATATATTTCTCCTTAATATGTATCCGAGGATAGGTTCAAATCTCGGGCCTCGCCGAGCTGAACGCTTGTCCCTTTCCTGGTGATTTCAGCAGAGTAAAAGGTTTAAAATGATTGTGGCATGGTGGTTATAGGGGTGGACTGTGCAAAGATTTGTGTGGCGACTTCTGGGGCAGACAGCACAGAATACTGTGGCGGCCATAAAAATCTATACAGCCTGCCCGGATTTGTGGCGGCTATCGATTCCACCATATAAATTCAAAAAAAAAAAAAAAATGTATCCGAGGATATTTCATAAACATGGAGGTATAAGAATTTGTAATATTCTTATGTATTATATCGATGGCTTAGAGAAAGGAAATTGGTGTTTCCTTATTTGCATCTTGATTTGATAAGAGATAATTTGATCTCTTGTAATTGTATAATTGATTTAGAAAAGGATCCATGTGATACATTTCTATATTGTAATTATGACACTCTAAGTTTATGAAATATGAGGAAAATATATATTTTGGATGCTATTTTTATTCCCCGTGAGGGTTCCTAGGATAAATATTGTGTCACTTTAATTGTGGTTTGATTTTTTATTTCACGGTGAATGTTGCATTTACTTAATTAAGTTGTTGATTAGTTAAATTATGAACATTGTAATTAGATATTATTGATATATTATGTGCTTTGATGTAATGATTATACAATATTTTATATGAATGTGAAAATGCTTATTAATTGTTATTTACTTTCTAATTTGAAGTTAATTTATTGTAATATTATAGTGTAGAATTAGAAAGTAGGTTTCGATGGAATGTATGATTTACTTTAATAATTTTTTACATGCTATTTACCTTTCAATGAGAAGTTGTTATAAATAATTGGAATGAAGTCTTAAAGAATATAATGCCTTGACTCATAAGCTATACTTTAGTAAAAATTAAAGGTTTTATGCTTTGCTTAAATGGTTGTATATGGTTATGTATTAAGAGAATAATGTGAATGGAGTAGTGTGGTGATAAGGACTATACAAAAATGTATAGATATATAAAGACTAAAGTAATGATACATAAATGAGTAACTAATATGATTTAAAATTGAGATGGAGTTTGGAGTGGGTGGAAGCCCATAGATGGAAATTTGAGCTTGAGTTGTAGCTCAAGCTAGGCCTTACATTCTGAGTTGGTGCTTGAATGTAGTTGTGGGATAGGTGCTCCATGATGGTGATAAAATACTTTCTAGTAATGATAATAATTTGCATTTTAAAATGAGAAAAATGAACAAATAAGACTTAAGAGGAATAAGGGAAATAATCATGCTTAAGATGTCTATTCCAAGGATTGTGTAAGTTAATCACATTTAGTGATTTATATCTTAGTGGCCCCATCATTGAGATGAGAAATTGCAACTAAGATGATGGTTAACCATTGGCATAGTTCTCCATATTCAAGGCATTCACCTAAGGGTGATTCCCTAGGTGAGGGATAAAAACCTAATGCCTCGATGAGCATTCTCATACCCTAGTGGTATGAGGGTTTCATAGAATTTGGTCACTTCTACTCAAGAGTGACTCTGACAAAGTCTTAATACCTCTTGATGATAATTGCCTTGGAAACTTACAAGTCTAGTTAAAATAACTCTATCTTAGATCTTTATTATGTCCTTCCTCTACTCTTGATAAGATAAATAAACAAACAAAAAAAAATTGAAGTGGATGAGTAGTAACAATTGGGGTTATTACATCAAGGTCCATGAAAAATCCCTAGAAGATCCATATTTTTGAGATTACAAGCATCTGAGTATTCTATATACTCCTAAACCCTATCCATTTTGCTACCATCTTCCTCCCTCGATGCTGCCATTGCAACTTTCGTTTATATCACCAAAAAACCCTCATAAACTAGATTTATTTTCACATCGCTCCCATCCACCCCTGAATGCCTCCCAAAGTTCATAGAATGGTACTAAGCATTCTTGAAATTGTTTTGGGCATTCGAAGTCCTCCCTAAATACTTTTGGGTATTTTTTGTAGTTGACTTGTAGTCTAGAAGCCCTCGGGTGCTTCTAGGTGTTTGTGTAACTTTTGAACACAATAATAGGAGCAAATATCAATATCACAGTTGTTTTATTGACAAGGTAAAATATTATTTTGCATCTATTTACATTTATTCATTTTACTTACAGTTTAATATTGTAGCACTTGGGGTTTGTAGATTTTTATCATTCAGAGGGGCTCACACAGTGAAGCCCTCATAGGTGTTATTAACCCTTTTGGTATTTTTTTTCTATTTGTGGGTGCAAGAACTACATTTTTGGAATATTTTGCAGCTAGGGTGGTCCTGTAGGGATACAGAAGCCCACCCACACACTTTTTTTATAATCACAATGACACTGAGAGGGGGGGTGAATCAGTGTGTTCTTTAAAAACTTAAAAGCAATTTAGACTTTTAAATAAACTGCAGCAGATTAAAACATAAATAATAAAAGTACTAAGAGCATCACACATAACACGGCATTTTAACAAGGTTCACCGATGTGGCTACTCCTCAAAAAGACTGCTTGGACTACCATCCAAATCCAGTCAAATGCAAAGCTACAACTTTACATAATCATTCACCAGCACCAACTGGTAAGAGGCACCAACCTCTAAATTTTATCTCGCTACAACGGAATGGAGCACCAACTCCAATTTTTCCAGCTCCAACTGGAAAGAGGCACCAACCCCTTTTACCAAGCTACAACTTGGAGATAGTAATAAAAATTGCAGAATTAAACTGTCACCTCAATTTTCACGATCTGCTGTTTTTCTTGCATTCTGCTACTTGTCGGCATTCGGCTGCTGCTGTGAAAAATGATTCACACTTTTTCAACCACTCTATATCTCTCCGCGTTCTCTGCTGCAACTTCACAGAAATATTACTTCTACGACCAAGCACACTTGTCATTTCACACTCGAAACACGACTTCGCATACCGCGTTCTTATCTTCTCTTTGCACCAATCACTCTCGTTGCACCTTCCATGAAATCTCACTTCTACCATCTACGTATTTTTGCCTCGGACTTTAAACACGTCGTCTGCATATCGCTCTCTTTGTTCTCGATCAGTCGATACGCACTCACTCACTATCTCATCGCTGCGATCTCTTTTCTTTAACTCCAAAGAACTATCACCGACTTACACTCTATTGCACACGAACTTCATTCGCATATATCGCATCACACCCACTTTTCAACCTTGCAACAGTCTCACCTTTTTATAGAAGAGAATATCCCATCAAAACATTCTCAAACACGTCGGCTGCAACCCTAATTAGGTCAACATGAAACCCTAGAATTTTTTGGTTGCTTAACCTTGCTTTGTCGGCCAGGAAACCCTAATTGATTTGTTGCAAAACCCTAGCAACGTCGGCTTTGAAAACAAGCCGGTGAACAGCTTTAATTTAATTTGAAAATATTAATTTAAATTTTAAATAAATAAATAAAATTTAAACTGGATATTTAAAATTAAATATCTTCATCATCGGAGCACCTTTTTCAACAAAACGAAGAGCTAACTTGGGTTTTAAGAAAAACCCATTTCAAAACTCGTCGACCATGGATTTAAACAAAACCTATAATTTAGTCTGCCTTGGTTTTCACAAAAACCCTTCCGCTCTTTGACATCAATGACAACATCAACACTTGAGCAAGGGCAATGTACCCAAGGTACCCAAAATTGCCAACAATCTCCCCCTTTGTCATTGATGGCAACCCTTTACTAAAAACACATCTTCAAGAGCCAAAACTGAAATCAATCTCTTTAAAGTTTTGCTCCCCCTGACTTGAAGCTTTCCTCTTCACTTGAAGCTCTCCCCCTTACTCATATCTCTCCCCCTTTGTCATCAATGGCAAAGGGCCACCTTTGGGGCTTGGAACTAAGAATGAGCCTCTTAGCTTAGTCCCTCCCCCACCTCCTGATGAGGTGATTAATTCTAGGGTGGGAGTAAAACTCCCATTAGGCACTGATCAACATCAACATCTATAACTTCCTTGCCGGGTCTTCTCTTGAACTCTTTGACCATATTCTTGTTCCTGTCATTGTTCTGATCCTTGGACCTGATCATGCCACTATTCTTGTTCCTATATCCTAGAATTTCAACTCTGCACTGTCTGACAGTGTGACTTTTATTGTTGCACTTATAACAAGTAATAGTGTTGTTTCTTTTAGGCATACCTGTTCTTTGAATCCACATGTTCTGACTAAGCCGCTCCGACTAAACCTGTTTTGACCAAGCCTCGTTAGTGTGATGTTCTTTTGTTTTAAATGAAACTTTGGTCTGTTTACCCTTCTGACATGAAGCACACATACTATTTGCAGGTTTTTTAATGATTGGAATATCTCTCACTGCTTGTTTAGCGCTAATTTTACCAGATTATCAAAACTTATGTGTCCAAGCCTCATGCCACAACCAGTTCTCTTCTTCTTGTCCCATGAAGCACATACCTTCTAAAAAATCTGAGAGTGTGTACAGATTGCCAGACATCCTTGAGTCGGTTGCTATTAATTTCCTGCTGTTTATTTTTCTGACTTCACAACCATGCTTCTTGAAAACTACTTCATGTCCTTTGTCAAGATTTGACTCACACTCAATAGATTATGTTTCAAACCATCCACATATAAAACTTCCTCTGACTTGATCTTTCCTTCACTAATTTTGACCGTTCCTTTACCTATTATTTTGGCTCCGTCATTGTTGTCGAATTTTATAGAACCACCCTCATACTTTTGTAGATTTTTGAATTTATGTTTGTCACCTGTCATATGACTTGAGCAACCACTATCAAGAATCCAAGGAACATGTTTATTCTGAGCTCTAAAAGCTGTCTGCACTATTAAAGAATCCTATTCTTTCCTGAGTTGTTCTTTTTGTTTCCATTCTATTTTAACTGTGGTATTGGGTTCTAGCTGTGACTTCCCCTTTTTATAATTTTGCACATATCCTTCAGTATAAATTCTATTTTGTTTTGCTCTATACGGTTGAAATCCGCTTTCATGAGGTTGATATGAAACAGACATACTACGACAATTTCTGGCAATATGACCAAATTTGTGACACTTAAAACACTCTACTGCATAACTCATTAAAGGAGCAAATGCATTTCTACTAATGAAAATTCTTGGACCTATGTTGTATTTGCAGTCAACAATTTTATGCCCATAAACATTACACTTGAAACAAAAACCATAGAAATAATGATTAAACCTGAAAGATGGTCTTGGCCAAGTTGTTGCTGGAGCCTTGGATCTTCTATTCTTTTGATGTGTGACCTTAGTAAAGCCATCATTGTCAGCTGCTATTTCAGGTCTGGCATTATATCTTTATTTTTCCTGATTCTTATCTTTGTTCTTTTCACTTTCAACATTGCTTGCTTTTGGTCCAGTTGATGATTCTCCTTCAGAAAATCCAAGACCAAATTTGATACCTGTGGATCTTTGATCGCTCAGAATTTTGTCCAATTTCATTGAGCTTTCTTCACGTTTTACATGACAGTTGATTTTTCGATCCAGCTCTTGTATCTGTATTCGAAGACTCACATTTTCTTCTTCCAATTTGCTGCAGTGGTCTATCTTCATGGATACCTGTATTTCCAGATCTTTAGACATTTTCTTGTATTCTTCATCTGTATTTTTAAACTGGCAATAATGTTGTTTGCATCCTTAAGTTTACTTGACAATTTTTCATTCTTCTTTTTCTTTGATTCCCATTCCATAAGGGCAGACACTAGCTCACCCTCTAAATCAACTTCAGCCTCAACTTCTTCAACTTCAGAGTTCATTCCTTCTGCCATTTTTGGTTCAATTTTCTCAACCATAGGAACTGAAACTGGTCGGGATGCCCTTTGGATGAGGATCTATTCTTCTTAGCCATTGTGTACTAATCCAAGATCAACCCCGACTGATTTAGCCAAAATTGGGAACCTTGCTCTGATACCAAATTGTTATAATCACAATGACACTGAGAGGGGGGGTGAATCGGTGTGTTCTTTAAAAACTTAAAAGCAATTTAGACTTTTAAATAAACTACAGTAGATTAAAATAGAAATAATAAAAGTACTAAGAGCATCACACATAACACGGCATTTTAACGAGGTTCACCGATGTGGCTACTCCTCAAAAAGACTACTTGGACTACCATCCAAATCCAGTCAAATGCAAAGCTACAACTTTACATAATCATTCACCAGCACCAACTGGTAAGAGGCACCAACCTCTAAATTTTATCTGCTACAACAGAATGGAGCACCAACTCCAATTTTTCCAGCTCCAACTAGAAAGAGGCACCAACCCCTTTTACCAAGCTACAACTTGGAGATAGTAATAAAAATTGCAGAATTAAACTGTCACCTCAATTTGCACGATCTACTATTTTTCTTGCGTTCTGCTGCTTGTCGGCATTCGGCTGCTGTTGTGAAAAATGATTCACACTTTTTCAACCTCTCCTCTATATCTCTTCGTGTTCTCTACTGTAACTTAACAGAAATATTACTTCTACAGCCAGCACACTGTCATTTCACACTCGAAACACGACTTCTGCATACCACGTTCTTATCTTCTCTTTGCACCACTCACTCTGCTGCACCTTCCATGAAATCTCACTTCTACCATCTGCGTATTTTTGCCTCGGACTTTAAACACACCGTCTGCATATCGCTCTCTTTGTTCTCGATCAGTCGATACGCACTCACTCACTATCTCATCGCTGCGATCTCTTTTCTTTAACTCCAAAGAACTATCACCGACTTACACTCTGTTGCACACGAACTTCATTCACATATATCGCATCATGCCCACTTTTCAACCTTGCAACAGTCCCGCATTTTTATAGAAGAGAATATCCCATCAAAACATTCTCAAACACGTCGGTTGCAACCCTAATTAGGTCAACATGAAACCCTAGAATTTTTCGGTTGCTTAACCTTGCTTTGTCAGCAGGAAACCCTAATTGATCCGTTGCAAAACCCTAGCAACGTCGGCTTTGAAAACAAGCCGGTGAAAGGCTTTAATTTAATTTTAAAATATTAATTTAAATTTTAAATAAATAAATAAAATTTAAACTGGATATTTAAAATTAAATATCTTCATCATCGGAGCACCTTTTTCAACAAAACGAAGAGCTAACTTGGGTTTTAAGAAAAACCCATTTCAAAACTTCTGAACATGGATTTAAACAAAACCTATAATTTAGGCTGCCTTGGTTTTCACAAAAACCCTTCCGCTCTTTGACATCAATGACAACATCAACACTTGAGCAAGGGCAATGTACCCAAGGTACCCAAAATTGCCAACAACTTTTTTGGAGAAAAATATGACATAGAAGACACCATATATTCATTTATGAATAAAGTTTTAAAACCCTAGATTTGTAATCATTGTATCAATAAAACATCATATTTTAACATTGGATATCAAGGCTCCCCCCATAATAATATCAATATTATTATCTTCATTTGTGCAATAAGCTTTTGTGTTAATTATGTTATACATTGCTTTGGTGTTAGTCATTTTTTGCTTTACAAAATGGTGATCATGGTGGGACCCCAAGGGTTCCTCATTTTGATTTACCTTGTCACTAATTTATGTTTCTATTTCTATTTTGTAGGTTTCCAAAAGTTTGATCGCATGAAAATCATGAAAACTAGGGTTTTTGGGAGCAACAAAGTTCAATCAGTGGTCGCACGGATGCCCTGTGACATTCGAGGAATACCTTGTAGCATTCGAGGGATGCCCTACAGAGTCTAGGATATACCTCATAGCATTCAGGAGACTCTAGTTGTCATTTAGGAGAGTGGGGAAGAAATATGTAGGCTTCTTGGTAAGCCTGGTTCAAACCCTAACTCCATATTTTTTTGCTTTTTAATAGTGAAATTAACAGGAAAACATCTATTTTCTATTTTAAAAAGTAGTTGCATTTTTCATTCTAGGAATTTGCATCTTTCATATAGTCTACATATAGGGTAGAGTTGCATTTGTGCATTTTTTGTAGTTGCATCATCACATTTGATTCAAATTTTTGTTGTTTTATGGTGTTTCACTTGTTATTTTGTATGTTGTTTGCAATTGAAATGATAAAAGCATAAATAGCTACATATTAGGGTTAAAGGCTTCCATTTTTGCTTTTCTAATCTAGAACAAGTTCATAATACCTGAGTACACTCTCCACTATTGGAATCACTTGATGATTCAGGGTGGATCTTAAGCGGTGTACCCTAAGTTCTTTTGAGGAACTTGGTGTTAATGTCCTTGGATTCTAGCTTAGATAGGTGAAATAGGGTATTTTTAGCATTGAGTGAACACCATAGACAACATAAATTTTAAAAATGAATCACACACTTTGCATGTCACACATTTAACAATAGTGAGTTGGATTTCATCACCAACCATTGTTCAAGATTGGCAATGGTGGGATTCATCTCCATCCATCATCTTGCCCCATAGAAACCATAGTAACCCATGAGCAATATTTCTGGATTTCATCACCAAAAATATTCTCATTTTCCATCCATCCTAAGAGTCCACCTTGCATATTAGCTTAGGTTTGCACATTACAACACACAAAACCACACAAAAAAATAATAATAATAATCTATTGCAAAACATAGGATTGAGTTGCTTGTTTGATTATGTGTGATTTCCATTGCATATTTTCTACACATTCCACACATTCACCATCCCCAATCGACTCACTAGATTATGGTTTCAACTCGAAGCCAAGCAAATATTTTGAGTCAATCCTTTGTTAGCCAAACCACTTCATCCATGGAGTGTTCCACATATTTCCCTACCACTTCTATGGTTAATCCTGTAAGTGTGATACAGAAAAGTTGTTCTGGTTTATCTATGGGACCCTCACATGCTATGTATACCTTAAATACTGATGTGTTGCATAGAGCCATAAATACCCCCATTCCAAAAACTGAGCCATCATCCCCTACCAACCCTAACATCACCTACATAGATATGGGTAAATTTGGAGCTTATCTAAGATCCACTAACTATTCTAGAGTAAATCAATAGCCCATATAGGCATAGTCCTTCTCAATAGGAACTTATCCACTCGCATCCTTCTAGCTTCAACCAGGTGTATACCAACCCTCTTTTTGAGGTGTCATCTGCACCTTCCCATCACTTGTCTCTCCCACAACAATCATGTGGCCAAAATATTTCCATCCCATCTTCCTATACCACCACCTATGGCAATCCATTGTATGAAGCACATGTCAATGTTGCTTCACAAATTCCAGTCTCCATTTCATCCAATGTCCCCCATTCAGTTGCAATCCCTGTTGCAACCTATCCTCCACCCACCTCATCCATTTCCACCACACCTACACCATATACCTCAAAAATTACCATACAACAAGCATGAAAACACCTCAAAAAATTGCTCATGGGTCAACAAGATGCTCATTCTTGTCCCCAAAAGCAAATACAGGTGGTATATCTTAAGCCCTAGTCTATTCCAACCCAACCTACCTTCTTTACCTCAAATCCATCATGGGTATCACAATATTCTATGGTTTCCATCCCCACACCTCCATTAGCCCACACCCATTCCATTCCCACAATTCAACACATTCATAGTCCCCAAACCTCATCTCCATTCCATCACCCATAATCATTCCCTCATCAAGCCCAACATCATCAAATGCAATCCAATCCATCAAGCCATCAATATCTCATCACACCCCAACATTTCACCACTTCATCTCCACATAGTCACCAAGTAATTCAAGGCTTCCACATACCTAGGGAAGACCCTAAAATTTAGGTAATGCAACAGCAGATTGATAGCTTGATACAACACACTCCTGGTATGATGAACTAGAAGCCTACCTTAAGGCAACTAATCAATCAACCCATTCACTTTTTGGTACCATCACCGCCATATCTGATAGATTTTATAGTGCCAAAATTTGATAAATTTAAAGGGGTTGAGGACCCTAGAGAGCATGTAAGCACATTTATTCACTCATGCTTCATAATCCAAGATCAATATGCTTTAATTCTCAGAACCTTTCCTCAAACATTGGGGGGAGATGCCTTGGAGTGGTATAACCATCTACCTCATCATAATATTTATACATTTGAATAGTTGGTAAACCAATTCCTAGAAATATTCTCCCTCAATGTTCATAAAAAAATCACACTATCTAACTTGTATAACCTTAAGCAATTCTATGATGAGTCAGTCTATGATTTTGGTAACTTTTGGAGGGCCATTATCACAAAACTACCATTCTCCCTACCAATGGAAGATTTAACTTGAATTTTCACCAAGAGTTGCTTAAAACCCATCTCCTGGTTATTGCAATTGCAACAATATAGATCATTTGAATAAGCTCTTACCCAAGCTAGCATAATTGAGGAAATAAAAATCCAATAAGGTGTGATAAATCCTAAGAAGAAAGAATGGAAGAACAAGGGCCAATCAAAAGGAAGTTATTCTAGCCAATCTAAGTTGAATCAAGTGAATCAAGTGGTCATGAGTTAGCCGGTAATGGCTCAACAATAGCAATCAATGCAACAACAACCACAACAAATTTCATATCAAGCGGTTCCCCCACCCCAACAAATTCATAACATAGTTCCAACTATGGATAATCATCAACGTCAACAATTTGTTCGACAAAATTACCATTACACACCCTTGTTTGAATCATATGCTTCCATATTTTGTAGGTTGTATGACACAAATCAGCTTGCCTTGCTTGAGGTTAAACCAGATGATCCTACCAAGCGTAGCAAAAGCTATAGGGAATATTTTTTTACCCTTATCATCGATAGAATGGGCATGATATTAATAGTTGCTATCAATTCAAAGATATAGTGCAAGACCTAATTGACTTAGGGGCCATCAAGTTTGATAGTCCCTTGGCTCAGCAAAATCAAAACCTTGGCATTTATCAAACACCACTTCCTCATCATGAGGAGGTGCAACCAACAATAGGAGGGTCAAACATCAAGACTCCTCCTAATCAAGTCAACCATGTGCAACAATACCAAGGTTTTATGGGTGCTATTCATGTAGTCACCCAAGGTCAACAACACACCAATCAACAGAATGCACAACAATAGACTATCCAATCTCCCGTAGCACCTCAGGCAAGTGTGTCTCCTCAACCTACCAATTCATCATCACCCATTCAGTTCTCCACCAATTCTCCCCAACCAATTCACATTCCAAGCTATCCATCTCCACCCACTCATATTTCCAATCATCCATAAAGGCCAATCATCTCTCTGAGTAGCTGGCTAACCACTAGCCTTAAAATAGCTTTAGTCAAACTATCTATTTATGAGCTAATACAACAATCTCCCCCACACCATGAGGCATTAATGGAGATTCTAAAATCCATTGAACTCCAATCTCAGGATACTAATGCCTTTAGCAATTTTGTGGGGAATATTCGAACATGTGTGGAGCCTTCCATTACATTTTATGATTTTGAAATCAAATCAATATCGTCAAAATCGATGGACCCTCCATTACACATTATGGCTCAAATTGATAGGAAGCCATTCAAACGAGTTTTGATTGATATTGGCTCCTCCATAAATATCATCACCACCTCTACTCTTCAACATCTTGATCTTCCACCATCTCATATAACCAAATCCACCTTCACCTTGAAAGCATTCAATGATGCTCTTTGTTCCATAGTTGGCACTATTGTTTTACCCATCGAAGTGGGGGTAAAAATATTGCATACAATGTTCCACATCTTGGAAGGATCCATGGCGTACAATGTACTCCTTGGATGCCCCTAGATTAGGGAAATGATATGTGTCCCCTCTATACTCCATCAATGTTTAAAATATGTACATGAGGGACAAATTCATTGCATACCAGTGGACGTCAAACCATTTAAGTATTGTAATTTCATCTCAAATCCCTACGAATCCACTCTTCCATCCACTCATATTTTCTTGACCCCATCAACCACATCATCCACCACACCATCCATCTCTTCATCTAAAGCTCCTATTCCTGAGGATCTCCCCATCACTACCCCACATCAAGCTTCCACCTTCATGCCCCCATCCTCATCACCATCAACTACATGTACATGTGGTCGAGCCCAATCCACATTGTCCACATCATCAACATCAACATCCTCCATCATTATTCCCTCCACATCATTACCCATTCATCAAATACCTCAGCCAAATCCACCTTCATCCACATCATTTGATGTCTCACAAGTCAAATTAATGGATTGTGAGATGCCATTCTAGCCCACACCTCTCCCATTATTGGAGCCACAAGCCAATCATGAGCCTTCCACATCCACCTCCACATCATCCCAAGTTGTGGTCCACCTCACTAGTCCTGGCATTGGTGAATACGTGGTCCAAGATATTACTGTTACACCACTTAGCATCCAAACTACTAGGGATTACGGTTGCCCACATGACCCACCCTTATCCATAGGAGCAGTGTACAACATGGGTTCAATGCCTAACAACATCAATTTTATGTATGGGGGGATTGATTCATCATCCAATCCATCTTCCCTAGATGAACCCAAACAACCAACCCTTGCCAATATACAACACATGTCGGGTTTTCCATCCCGATACTTTCATCGAGTCAATTGGCAAGGATATGGCCTAGGATGACATGAATAGGGAATGCACGAGATCATCGATATTTCATATCGAGAAGTGCATGACCATTCAGGTTTAGGCTATCACTCTCATTCTTCCACTTCTTTTGAACAAACTTTTTAAATCATACTTCTTCTTTTGAACAAGCTTTTCAAAATCTCCATTTGAATTCAAAAGAAGAAACCCATCACACCGATGACTTTGAGGAGGAAATCTATGAATAATACGATGTTATGTCGATAGCTTCTGATGAATCTAATGAGGAATCGACACCCATCACTCCATTCACCGAATAGGATGAGTATTACCTCAGAATGTTCCCCATCCATCAACCCATATTTCATTTTCTCCTCCCTAGGGAGTGATTTGAACCAACTAGTGAACCACCTCCACTTCATTGATCCACCTCATCGAACAATTTTGTAATATATGTACAAAAAAATAAAAAACACATTAAAAAAATCATCATTGCATTGCATGTGCATGGCTTTTTCCTATTGCATTTATTTGTGTTGCTCATTGTTGTTTAGGTTCCCAGAGTTCTTGCATCGGTTCTAGAAGATAGGATCTATCCATCCTTCACATTACCAACCACCAGTTTCCCCTTTAAGTTAACATGAATCCTGTTGACTTATTCACCCCACTTCATAATCCATATGATTTGGCAAAGCCAATTCCAATTGACATGAGCCTTATTGATATGGATCGGATTTCCTTACCTCCATCCTTTTTTGAATTCATCCTTTTCGAGGAATTGTTAAGGGATTTAGCCAACTACATTCCTCCGTCGCCTCCACCTTCACCTTCACCTTCACCTTTAGATCCTAAGGTTTTCTAGGAAGACATGGAAGAGACTATGTCAGAAGAGTTTGATAACATCATAGATGACATTCATCTGATCCCAATACCCCATCAGATTGAGGAAGGTTCTCATATGTCCATTGAAGATACCATCAATGTGAACCTTAGTTTAGATGTAGACAATCCTCAAATCATCAAACTTGGAAAAAGTTTATCCGTAGATGAACAAGAGAAATTAATTGCTCTCCTCAAGAAGAAGAAGGGCATTTTTGCATGGTCCTACAAAGACATGCCTGGTCTTGACCCTAACTTGGTTGTCCACAATCTCACCTTGCACCCTGATGCTAAGCCGATCAAACAAAAATTGAGAAAGATGCATCCTACCATTGCCCTCATGGTCAAAGAAGAGCTTCAAAATCTTTTAGATGTGGGTTTCATTCAACCCCTTGATTATCCTGAGTGGCTTTCAAACATGGTACCCATTCATAAACCTAACGGGGTGATACACATTTGCACTAACTTTTGAGACCTTAACAAAGCGTGTCCTAAGGATGACTTTCCTCTACCAAACATTGATACTCTTGTCAAAACTTGCGCTGGCCATGAAATGCTTTCTCTAATGGATGGTTTTTTAGGATACAACCAGATTTGAATCAATCTTGATGACCAACACAAAACAACATTCACTACACCTTGGGGAAATTTTTGTTACAAGGTGATGCTCTTTGGCCTCAAAAATATAGGTGCCACTTATCAACATGCCATGACATACATCTTCCATGATTACATGCACAAGATCATCAAAGATTATGTGGATGATCTCTTGGAAAAATTCAAAACTCGACAAGAGCACATTGGTGTCTTGGAAAAAGTCTTTGATCGACTTCTAGAGCATAATGTAAGGTTGAACCCCAAAAAGTGTGTCTTTGGTGTCACCTCAGGAAAACTACTAGGATTCATTATCTCCAAAAGAGGTATTGAGGTGGACCCAAACAAATTCAAGGCCATCATGGAGATGCCTCCCCCAAAAAACTTGAAGGAATTATGCATATAAAAGGGGGTGACATTTTCATGGACAGATGAGTGCCAAAAAGATTTCGATGACATCAAGAAATACTTAGCTTCTCCACTAGTTTTAACTCCTCCTCATTCAGGGGTTCCCTTCCATATTTATATTTCAGCAATAGACTTTGCATTAGGGACAATGCTTGCACAAAAGAATGAAAATAATCAAGAGAAAGCTGTCTACTACATTAGTTGAACATTGGTAAGCTATGAAACTAGATATGCTTACATGGAAAAATTGTGCTTAGCAATGGTTTTTACCACTAAGAAACTTAGATATTACATGCTTAGTCACACCACATATGTCATAGCTCACAAAAATCCTCTACGTTACATGATATCTCACACTTACAATAACACCCACACCGCAAAATGGATAATGCTTCTCACTGAATTTGATCTTGAGTTCATCAACCAAAAATCCATTAAAGGTCAGGTCATAGCTGATCATCTTGTGGAAGCTCCACTTCCTAGTGATCAACCCTTGATTATTGAGCTCCCAGATGATTCGGTATTCACTATCACTAAACAAGAAGAAGATGTCATTCCGGAGGAAGATGTCGATATCACACTATTCTTTGATGGTTCTAAGTGTAAAAAAGGTCAAGGTGCTGGAGTCATGTTTCATACACCACAAGGGGTACCTATTCCCCTATCTTTCAAACTTGACTTCCAATGCACAAACAATAATGTAGAGTATGAAGCCTTAATATTAGGTCTTCAAGCAGCCATAGCTATGGGCATAAAGCGTATCAGGATATTTGGTGACTCCCAACTTGTTGTTCATCAAATAAATAGAGAATACCAATGCAAGGAACCAACAATAAAGCTTTACCATGAAGTAGCAATGATATTGCTCACTAAATTTGACTGGTATGAAATCGATAGTTTTCCATGTTTGACTAATAGATTTGTAGATGTGATGGCCTCTCTAGGATCATTGATTCCAAAGAACTTCGTAGGAGAGGTACAACCACTCATTGTCACAATGATCTCTAAATCTGCAATTGTTCATGTTGAATCTAAGGATGAGAAGGATGTTTGCTTTATCCATACAGAGCCATATGAGCCTTGGTCCAACCAAATAATAGCCTTCCTCAAGTTTGGAACACTCCCATCAGACATGTCACGGATTGCTAAATGCACTTTCAAGAAAAAGGTAGCTCGTTTTACTCTCTTGGGGGATGTGTTGTATAAATATGGTTATGATGGAGTCCTCCTTCATTGTCTTGAGTCTATAGAGGCACAAAGAGCCATAGTTGAAGCTCATGATGGTACTTGTGGTGGTCATTTTAGTGGAATGGCCATTGCAAAGTGCATTCTATGCATGGGTTACTATTGGCCCACCATGGAATGCGACTATTGCACTTACGTCAAGCATTGTTAAAAATATCAACAGCATGCTAATTTAACTCATGTGCCATCACAAGCATTACAACCTATTCAAAGCCTTTGGCCCTTTTCACAATGGGGTCTTGATTTGATTGGAAAAATCTTACCTTCTTCCTCGAGATAACATACATTCATCATCACGACCACTGAATACTTCACAAAGTGGGTTGAGGTAATTCCTCTAACCAGTACGATAGGACCTCGAATTGTGGAGTTTATACTTCATCATATCATCTATTATTTTGGTATTCCCTCGAAAATCATCTCTGACAATGACAAGTCTTTCAAAAACAAGGATGTTCGAGCACTTTGCAAGAAATATAATATCCAACATAGTTTCTCGACTCCTTACTACCCATAGACAAATGGACAAGCTGAGGCCACCAACAAGACCTTAATTGCTATTCTCAAGAAACTAGTCAAAGAAAATCATCGAGATTGGCATACTCAAATCCCCTTGGCATTATGGGCTTATCAAACAAGCATCCACACGCCTACTGGGGCAATGCCATTTTCACTGGTCTATGGAGCCGAAGCAATTATACCTCTTGAGCTTGAGATCCCCTCGTGAAATGTCATTGCAAGAAATCAAGATGAGGAGCTGCGAACAAGCAGCTTTGACCAACCCACGCTCTTTAAAAAGGTGGGTCAATGCTTTAGAGCATTTATGAGTTTATCAGGATCACCTAAAGCGTGCTTACAATGCCAAAGTTCATCTACATGAATTCCAAGTAGGAGATCTTGTTCTTAAGGAGAATCAACAAAACACCAATGCATTGCCACACCTTCGTGATAAATTCATGGCTAATTGGCTAGGTCCATACATTATCACTCAAAAAGTGGGTCAAGGAACTTATAGGCTTGCCAATCTAGAGGGAGTCGAAGAGCCCAAACCACTTAACATCATCCACTTGAGAGCATTCTATGCTTAATGTGATTTATATATATGTATATATACATAGCTAATACACAAAAACAACATTGCATTTCACACATTACATTTCACAAATTACATTTCATACATTGCATTCACAACCACCTTCACACATTTCATTCACCATATTAGGGGTCATTTATTAATTTTAGATAATAATTGATCCAATAAATTTTTGTTGCCTTAATTAGGGGCACCTTCAAATCATCATCCATTTCATTGCACTATTCCATAAAGTCAAATTATCATTTGCAAACCACATTTCCATAATCCCTAGGTGTTTTTGATCACTCAACCACTCCTAGTGTTTCTAGCAACCTCCAATACATGTCAAGTTTTCTTTAGGACCAAGACACATTTTCACTAAGAAAATCTTGAGTTCTAGGAATTGAATCTAACACTCTTGAACCAAACACAATCACACATCTTAAAAACATCTTGTGTCAAAGAGGGATAATACCATGATTGGGTTGAACCTCGAAGTGAAAAGGGTATTCCTTGCTTGTCCCATTATGCACATAGTCAAAAAATAAAAAATAGTGGTTTTCACCACTATCACAATTACTTCCAAAAAAAAGAATGAGTAGTAAGGATAGGGTAAAATTCTCATCACACTTTGATTGAGAATATGATTCCCCAAAGCTCTAAATATTTTACACATCACACACCATAGATCCTCAAGTTGTAAGGATAGAACTACATTTCTAGTCAGATGGTTAGGTAGTCCGAATCCCCAAAGCTTAGAGATCAAATTCTTGGACTATGGAGCTAATCTCCATCGGGGCTATAGATGCTTGACTGGTAGTGGAGTATGCTCATGCATGGAGACACATCTCTCTTGAAGAGACCTATGACCACACATAAGGACAAGCTAGCTTCTTGGTCTTCTCCATGACAGGTTTCATCCCAATTTACTCAAGATGGGTTAATGAACTCACTTGCACACACATTGGTTCTTGATTACCTCGAGTCATTACCATACTCATGATTTGGTAAATGAATTCACTGCACACACATTTGGTCTTAGAGAAATTAGATAGAATTTAGTGAGTTTGTTTGATATCACTAGTATGTTTGAGTCTCTACAAAACAATCAATTTTCCATATCAACATCCATATCAACATCCATATCATTACATGAGTCTTCCATTTCACATGCCACAATTTTGGTGCCCCTGATTAAACAACAATGCTATAAATGGTCAAGAAAAATCTAAACTACGAATGATCATTAGAGCATTAATTCATTTGCATCCATACATATTATCATTGCATTATCATCCATCACACATATACAAAAGCATTCACACAAAAGTAAAAGCCATGTATATATATATATCGCATGTACAATGAATGCCCGAAGGCTATATACAATGGAGTGCCAAGGCTCATATACAAAAAGTGCATCTCAACACTAACTAATACCTATAGGAAGACCCCTATGATCCTGAAGGAGCCCTAGACCTAGAGCCACTATGCCTAGACTCACTATACCTAACAGTCCCAAATATGGAGGAAGAGGGTCAATCTGGCAGCCCAATGTTGTGTTGCATCAATAGATCCTCCAACTCCTAGATGTATCCCTCTCAAGATCAAAGGTATAGTATATCCTACCTCTAATGATGGTCCCTCTATGCTAGCTCTACCTAGAGCCTCATGATCCTATCCTCACCTCCACCTACAGCCATCCATACCTCTAGCTCCACCCATAGTTGAGCTATCTCTGCATATCGCTCCACCACCATCTACTAGAGCTAATCCCGCTCAACCTTGAGCCTCATCCACTCCTCCTCACTCTAACCTAGAGGTCTCTTAGGAACCTCCTCCATATCATCATAGCCACCATCATCACCTCCAATATTTGGAGGCTACTCTACTACATCTCTCGTCCATCTCCCTTGACTACTAGATCTATGATGTCTCTAACATCTAGGAGCCTCATTTGTCTCCTCCACCTTGGTCTCTACCTCATCATCATCCCCACTATCCTCATCCACCACCTAACTAGGTACCCATGGTGGTTGTGTAGTGAACCATACATCATATTCAGTGGTAGTTCCTACATCATCCATATAGGGGAGATCTATCTCCTCATCATCCTCATAGGTCACCCACCATGCCTTCGCATAAGGTAGACCCATATCATCTCGATGATGCATGTATAACACTAGTGCCTCAGGAATCCCCTATCATAGCCCAAACTATCATAGCACCCATGAGAACTAGATCAGCTCCACCTCACTCCTATGCCACCCAACCACCCATCTAGCCTATCGAACTCTCTATAGTTGCTCCCTATCACCAGTCCAACTAGCACCTCACCATGGTCTCCAATGCACCTGATCAGGTGTCAGCCCTACCCATAGATCTTTGTACTCTTAGCCACTATAGCTAGGATGACTCAACTAAACCTCCTCAACCACCCACCATCTCAAAGCATAGGGCTACTCCCCATCCCATGCCTCACTAGGCAAGCCCACAAGTCAAGCCACACTAAAGTGCTCCTAGCCCCAACACTATAGTAATACACTGCAACCCAACCCCTTCCACCCCTACCTCCTCACCTTGTACAACTCCAAGTATATCTAAGCTAGTAGAGTAGGCACCCATGCATACACCTGAGGCTCATCGATCATATCGTACACTAGCCTAATCATGTTCCATGGGAATCGATAACCAGTGTTGTTAGGCACCACTATGTTGGCCAATAGGAACATGACCAAGGTGGGCAATGCCTCTAACTCCTTCTTGGCATACATGACCAAGTACATGATCCCTCCACCCTTCACACTCACACCCCTCCATCGATATCCAAATATCTAACTCATCTCATGCTCCTTATCGTGTCCAACCTTGATATGTAACCCCTCCACTAGCACTCAAAGGATGCGGTATACATCCTCGAGTGTCACTATCACCTCACCAATAGGGAGCTAAAAGGTCCCCCTATCTAGATCCCATATCTCTACCAAGGTAGAGAGATACCCCTCATCAGCCCTCACCACATCAATTCAAGTAGCTCCAACCAACCCCATGACCTCCAACCACTTCCAATGCTCCTCCCACAATACCTTTCTCACCCCTAGTATGAGGGGCGAGAACCGATGTCGAGCCTCCAATATCCTCAACTACAGCACAACACATACACAATGCAAGCACATTAATGTCACATTCATTGCATAAAAAAAAATTGCACAAGTCCAAACAAGAGTGCCAAGGGCACTTACCTCAACCACCTGCATCTCTGCTCCTGCTGCCACATCCGCTCCCTCCATCGCCATGGCCTTCACTCCACCACACTCCTTCACTCACTCACTCTCCTTCAGATGTAGCTTCTAGAACTTGTGAATGCAAGAATGAAATCAATTTGGCCCCTATAGCCCTTTTATATAATGTTTTGAGTGCACTCAAACACCCATGGGTATTTTCTTGGCACACCCAAATGCTCACCAATATTTGCAGCATGGTAGACGCTTGCCTACGTTTATCCAAACATGAATACTAGCCGACATTTGGTTTCAAAACTTTGCAAAAGGTGTCAAAAGGGCCCCAAAATGTAGCTTACCTCCACAAAATCACTCCACATTGCATCCATGCATTCATTTCATCATCATATCATGTTTTGTGAAACCAAAAATCGATTTGGGTGCTTAATTTTTTCTTGCGACCAAAAGTTACAAAATCGCCTTACAAACTTCAAAATGCATCAAAATGGTCTGAATTTTCACAAAATAACCACATTCATCATTCTAATAATCCATCCCATCATTTCACCACTCTTTGTGATAACATGGATTTATTTGGGTGGTTAACTTTTGTTTACGACCAAAAAGTCATAAAATTGTTCAAAATTGCTTTTAAAAACGCTCCAAAACAATGCAAAATTTCACAAATTCATGCAATCCAATCATCAATGCATTCTTCATCAGCACATTCTCATTTCAAATCCATCAACCATTGCATTTGCATTAAATATTTGCCAAATTCACCTACAATTTCAAGTGAACCTTGTATCTAGTGGTCTACTCTATCCCCTTGGTGATTGCAGTGATTGGTTGTCCATGCAATTTGGTAAGATGAGTAAATCACCATAAGGAAACTTTCCCATCATCATTCAACATCCTCTTGTTCGAACATAAAATCATTTCGGGTTACTCATTTTTCAAGTGAGACTATGCCCAAGTTAACTTGCTCAAAAAGCTATCATTGATGGCCTTGTTCATGGGGCTTGAAACACGGACAAATCACATCTCAACATTTATTTTACATTGATAATCATCACGAACATAGGCCCTTCCTAGGTTGATTGGTTCCAATTGAGGGAATTATCCTACAGTCACTAGCTGGCCCTCCAAGGGTTGACTCTTTTTCTTTTTGCATTTTCATCACTTTGCATTTCAATGATGCCAATTGGCATGTTTTCCAACAGCATGGAATCACCCCAAAATTGGGGTAACTAAATTTGATTTTGAGTTCCCACATCAGGATACATCATTCACATCACACATCATACATCTACATTTGGAAAAAACCCCTTTTCTATTGGGGCAAAAACATAATTCATTTACATCATTCATCATACATTTACATCTTGGCAAAAATCCCTTTTCTGTTGGGACAAAAATAGAATTCATTTACATCCACACTTGGAAAAAACCCCTTCTCTATTGGGGAAAAAATAGAATCAACCACTTGCATTATACAAAAACCCTTTTCTTCGTTGGGGCAAAAATGACATCAATTTACATCATTCATATCATCCACATTTACATCATTCATATCATCCGCATTTACATCATACACTTGCACTTACACCATTCACCTGCATCATTACCCATAATTCTATCAATTGGCTCGTGAGACTCATTTTTCACTCATTCGCCAATTGAGGGGGTAAGCTACACCAACAAATTTTTTATCTCCAAGATCTTCTTTGCGCTCCAAGGAAAGAAAGTTGCTTCACCACACCAAACCAGGTGTCTCGTATTTTTGCACCGCATTGTGTTCCATGCAATGCGATACAAAAAGGGGCATCTGTAGACACCAAAATCTAGCCACTTGTCATCCATTTGTATCCTCAAATCATAGCCATCCATTATTTATATATATATTTATGTATTTATTTAATATATATAGATATTTATATTTATATATATTTAATAAATATATATGTATTTATGTGAATAAATCCTAGCCATCCGCCATGACTTAATCTCAGCCACCCATCCATATTAATCCATGTCACATGCTCAAGTTTAATCTCAACCCTTCCTCATGTTTTAATCTTGACCACCCATTGGTGTCATCGAAACCCTAACATGATCAAGGGTAGATTATAAAAGATGATTCATTTTGATGAATCAAGGTCCACAAAAATCCCTAGAAGGTCAATATTTGTGATATTACAAGCATCCAAGCATTCTATCCACTCCCAAACCCTAGCCATTTTGCTACCATCTTCCTCCATTGTCGTTGCCATCACACCTTTCATTTTTGCCACCGCAAAACCCTCACGAACCAGATCTGGTTCTGCATCACTCCCATCCACCCTCGAACACCTCCTAGAGTTCACAGAACACTGCTAAGTATTCCTAGAATTCTAATGGGCATTCCCAGTTCTCCCTAAACACTTATGGGTATTTCTCATAGCCAATTTGCAATCTAAAAGCCCTCGAGTACTTTTGAGCATTCATGCAACTTCTGAACACAAGAACAAGAGCATAGATCAGCATCGCAGTTGTTTTATTGATAAGGTAAAATATTCTTTTGCATCTATTTATGTTTTTGCATTTTATTTACAGTTTAATATTGTAGCACTTAGGGTTTGTATAGGTTTTATCATTTAGAGGGCCTCACATAGTGGAGCCCTCATAGGTGCTATTAACCCTTTTGGTGTTGTTTTCTATTTGCAAGTGTAGGAACTACATTTTTGGAAGTTGTTGCAGCTAGGGTGGTCCCGTAGGGATACACAAGCCCACCCGCACACTTGTTTGGAGCAAAATATGATGCAGAAGACACCATATATTCATTTGTGAATAAGGGTTTTAAAACCCTAGATTTGTAATCATTGTATCAATACAACATCATATTGTAACATTGGATATCAAGGCTCCCCTCATAATAATATCAATATTATTGTCTTCATTTGTGCAATAATATTTTGTGTTGATTTTGTTATCTATTGCTTTGGTGTTGTCATTATTCGTTTTACATGATGCATTATAATAGGTATTAATTTTTGGATATCAACAAAGCTTACCCCAATTATGATTTCCCTCTCCCTAACATTGACATGATTGTTGACTTCACTACTAGGTGTTAAAATTTGTCTTTGATGGATATTTTTTGATATAATTAGATAAAATAGATCTAGAAGACCAATGAAAAATTTGTTTCACCACTCATTATGAAACCTTATGCTAGTGATATCCTTCATGATAATGAATGCAACAACTATCTATCATAGGGCCATGACTTATATCTTTCATAATATCATACATGACATTATGAAATATTATATCAATGTCCATCTTGGTTGCTCTAATATAAGAGAGGACAATTTCCATGAGCTAAGAAGTATCTTTAAGATGTTGAGAACCTACAAAGTATGTTTGAAATCTTAGAAGTGCATATTTAGTATCATTTTTGGTAAGATCTTAAGATTTATTATTATTATATGGGGTGTAAAGGTAGATCTTGAGTAAATAGAAGACATAGTTACAATCTATTTCCTAAGATTTTAACCTAAGTTAGAATTATGTAGGGTAATATCTAGGCCATTCATATCCTAACTATGTAATAAATGTAAATCCCTCACAAAGTTATTGAAGAGGGACACATTTATTTGGGATGAATATTGTCATAAATCCTTTGATGACATTAAGAATTATTTAATGTCACCTCCCACTTTTATCCCTCCCAATCCTACTAATAATTTTCTTCTCTATATAACTATAAATAAACATGCCTTTGATGTTTTTCCTAGTGTGATGATCAATGAAAAGAATAGTCTATCTACTATAGTAGTAGAAATTTAACCAGTTATGATATTTGGTATACTCTCTCAGAGAAGCTATGTTTATGATGTTTGATTCTCAAAATAGTTTCCACTCCATATTGAACCATAAAATATTTGTCATCATAAGGGTTGACTCTATGATATCTCATGTCTAAATTCCACTTGTTTGGGTGATCTACGATTCTTAATGAGTTTCATATAGAATTTATAATCCAAAAATAAGTCAAATATTAGGTCATAATTTATCAGCTAGAAAACACACCTATTGTGTCCAATCATCCTTTAAGGATTAAGTTCCTAATGAATCTAGCTTTTGCATAAAATCCAACCCCAAAGAAGAATATTGTTGGTCCCTCTTCTTTGGTGGTTCTATATGTGCAAAAGGTGTGGGGATAGGGATATTTTTTGTTACTTTGTACTGTCAACCTATCTCTTTATCCTTAAAAATAAGTTTTAACTACACTAATTATATTATAGAATATGAAGCTCTTATCCTCATTCTTAGAGTTAAATATTTAAAGATAAAAATCATTAATATATTTTGTAACTCACAACAAATTTTGAATCAAATGAAGGGGGTATACTAAACCAAAATAAAATTGTTAAACTTATAAAGAGGTTATTGATCATTATTTATGACTTTCAACATGATCATAATAAAATTCATTCTTAGGTCTAGTAATCACCATGTGAACATTGTGGCTTCTATGGAAAGAAATTTTGACTATCATACAACTTAAGCAGCCAACCTTCTTAGAGTCTAGTTTATATCCTTAGATATATTTTTCTTAGAAGGTGATCTAGCAACCAATTATTGGTATCAATATATTTATAACTACTTAAAGGATTCAACTTTGTTCAATGTATTGACTTGTAATAAGAGTAAAATCCTTAGACAAAGATCTTTTTGGCACATCATGGTTAGATATATCTTATACTTTTTTAGTCGTAATAGGACTTTACTAATATACTTAAATCAAAGTGAAACTTAAGAGGTTAAACAATCCCATAAAATATCTTGTGGACGTTATATTAATGGCATGGAAATCACTAAAAAAAAATACCCTAGCATAGGATGATATTGGCTCACTATGGAAAAGAAATCATGCAACGTTATCAATTGATGTATGAAAAACATGAAAATGTTATCCATGGTCCATCCTAAGCCTTGTATCCCATAATATTACCTTGGACCTTATTTACATGGGGGTTTGATATTATCAGATAGATAAATTCTATGTCCTCTTGTGGATATAAGTTCATTATCATAGCCACTAAGTATTTTACCAAGTGTGTTGAAGACATGCCATTAGCCTCTATTACAGGTGTACAATTGTCTAAATTCATTCAAAATAATTTTTACTATAGATTTAGTATTCCATTTTTTATCATTTATGATAATGAAAACCTTGTCAAGAAAAAGTATATCAAGAATGTTTGTGTTAAATATCATATTTAGCATAAGTGGTCCATACCATATTACCCCCAAGGTAATAGTAAGTTGAAATTTCTAACAAAATTATCATAAAAATATTGAAGAATCTTGTTAAAACAATTGGATGAGATTGGCATTTGCAACACTATCCTACTATTTGGTCCTATTGCACTAGTGTTAGAACACCAACCAATGTAACTCCTTATGTGTCGGTCTATGGATTTGAAACAATATTCCATTTTGAGATTGAATTTCCTTCACTAATGTATTTTTAAACCACCTCTATCATGATGAGAATAGATTAGAGCATCTTATTCAATTGGAACTCCTAAATGAAAAGTAGATTTATGCTTTAGAACATCTAGAAGTATATCAGTAAAGACTTAGAAGAGATTATAGAAATTGGGTCAAGCTCCACTCCTTTTGAGCTTGGTCACTTAGTTCTTAAACAAATTTTAAAAAGCATTTATAGAAAATCATAATTTGAAGATATTTGAAACCAGCTATCTAGCCCCATTCATCATCACTACCAAGTTTAATTTAGTAGCATATTGTATAACCACACTTAACAACAAAGATATTAAAGAACCAATGAATATCATACAATTTAGGCAATACTATGCCTAATATGTTATCTTTATCTATACTTAACATTAATCATTATATTTGTATGATTGTAATCTTTATATATGTTCGACTTGTTTTATTATTCTAGTTCAATTAAGTTATCTTTCATTTTGGTTTTATCTTTGCCTTTGTTTTAGCATGTGAACGATATATTTTTATGTTCATACTTTGATTTATTTTCAATGGACTTTATCTTGTCTTCATGAGCTTTTGTCTTTGAAACTTCACCTTTTATGAGTGTTTCTTTGTTTTCATTGGTAAAATTATGGAATTCACAAGTCCATGCAAATGATGATACTATCTAGGATAATTTTTTTTTCTAAAATGTTGATGCAAGTGGGTATCCATTATTAATCCATCATTATTTGACTTATTTATATTTTGAATTATCACTTTTTATTTTGCATATTTTGATTGTTAAGTTATATAATTGTTGTTGTTACGACATTGAGGATATGTGGATGATGATACTAGCTAGGGTTACTTATTTTCCCATTTATACTAGGTCATTGATGTGAGCATTTTATCTATCTTGCCTTGTCTTGGTATCCTTACATTTGGTCATAGGATCATTCACCCAAAGGAAAAATAGTAGAAATGGTTTTTCCTACAACAAAATTACCATGTAATCTATTTAGTTCAAGATTTCATTAATCATATTATCATTATTTGTCATTTATATTTTATTTGTATTATGATTAGAAATGTTACAAGTATATGCATAGAATAACTAGGATATTTGTCTTAGGAAAATTATGTAAGTAGGTCTTCTTATATGATTATTTATCTTTGGAAGGGTATTTTATATTTTTTAGCTTGGATAATTTGTACATGGAGGAAAAATGAGCCTAACATTATCTCCTTTAGTCAAATCATCCAAGCTAACAAGCATAATGATTCCTAACCTATCCATTACTAGCCCTTATCTATCACCTTTGATCATCTCATTTTTGTGCATGGATGGTATCTTGTTTACTACAATTTTTTTTGCATGAACTAGTATCTTTCAATTTTATCTTTTTCAACTTTTGGAAACTTGGATTTATCCTTATCTTTTGCTTCCATTTATTTTACTAGATAATACTAGCTAGGGTAACTATTTTTCTTTTTATTAGGATGTTGATGTAAGTGGATATTCATTATGTTTTTCATAGCCTTGTGTGTTCATCTTTTGATTGTTAGATTATATCCTTTATCTTTCATCTCACTATTTTTATTGTTTGGATAATATGATTTTAGGAAAAATAGTAGAAATGTTTTATTTATGATAGTTTATCCTTTAAATAAAATAATATTTATTCATTGATTTTTTTTATCAAATATCTTCTCAATATTAATATCTTAACATTTATAGTAATTCAAAGGATGAGTATTGTGTGTCATTGATAGGAATGATAAATATTGCTTTATTCTAATGTTAACTAGTGTTATTCATTCCTATAAATATTTTTTTATCAATCAAAGTAATATATCTATCTTATATCTTTTAGAAATTTTACTTTTTGATCTATAATATTTACAAGTCAAAAACATCAAGTCTCATATTTTCATAACTTCTATTATTGACATGATAAATATTGCTTTATTCTAATGTTAACTAGTGTTATTCATTCCTATAAATATTTTTTTATCAATCAAAGTAATATATCTATCTTATATCTTTTAGAAATTTTACTTTTTGATCTATAATATTCACAACAAGTCAAAAACATCAAGTCTCATATTTTGATAACTTCTATTATTGACTCTACCATAGCTTGGGAGAATATATATATATATATATATATATATATATATATATATATATATATATATATATATATATAGAGAGAGAGAGAGAGAGAGATCAAATTTTTACACATGTAAAATGTTTGATGGTATCAATAGTTTACATTTCATCACCAAATGTATTCAAAACACATATAGGCATGAGTAAATATAATCTCCTCATCTAAGACAAGTTACTTTTGGATCCATTAAATATGTCTAGTGGCCTTAGTACCATATTCTATGTAGATCCACCTTATCCTCCATCACATATAGGAATAGGGGCAATTCACATCCCTAATATGTTATCCTATCATCTCATTTAAACCATAGAATCTTATCTCATCATCCTACGTAAATCACTTTTGGATCCATTTTATATCCCATGGTATTAATAGCATATTCTATGTATGTCCACCAAATATTCACCGTCACATATAGGAATAAGGGAGCATCATCAATCCCTCATATTAATATTTTTCACAACTAAACCTATTCTAATAAAAAAAATTATGTATGTTATGGTTACAAATTTGTTAAACATTGGAACATTTTATGTTTTATTTTGTATATACTTGTATGTTTATACATATTGGAAACATAAGTTTAAATCATGTTTACCATTGTTTTAGTAAAAACTCTTAATATTTTGTTAAGCATCATCCCTATTGTCTATGTTGTGTAAATAGAAATAAATAAATCAAAATACTTAAAGTCTCCTTGGGCACATCATAATCATGTACCATATAAGTCCTTATGCATTTTTATAAGGCAGATCTAAAATATTTAATTACACAACAAAAGTCCTTGAGTACTTGTTCAAGGAAAAAACCAAAATCATAAGTGCTTAATGTCACAAAATAATTCCTTAAGTAAATCTACTCAAGGAAAATCTACAAAGTCCTCTTGGGCACATCTAAATCAAGTTTTTTGTACATATTTAGTATTTTAGTCGAAAAAGTCCCATATAACACATTAGAAGTTCTTTAACACTTTAGTCAAGGAAAATCTAAATTTCCTTTTGGCACATCCATATCATATAAATTCCCATGTGACCTAATAGAAGTCCTTGGATGCTCATCCAAGGCATAACTCAAAGTCACTTTCAGGAATATCTATGAGCATACAAAAACCCTTAGATTTATCTAAGCAATATATTTTATATTCAAACTAGAATAAGTCCTTGATGGCTATTCAAGGCACATATCTACCTTATTTAAAATCCCATGATCATAATATGAACATGGGATATCTCCAAGCATACATTTCTTAAATACCTTAATTAAGAACATTTTTTTAGATAATTTATGTGAATCACATATGTAATTTAGTTATGTGCATCATAGATTAAGTTATACATTCAACAAGGATAAAACTCATTCAATCACCATATAAACATAATCACACATCTAAAATATTAAAATAGCATAAATAAAGTCTAATCATCTAGTCATACAATCATCATCACATAACAACATAATTAAATAAGAAGAACCAAAAGATATGTATGAATATATATAGATAGATAGATATATAGATATATATCATCAATGAAGTGTATTTATATATCATAATATTATACATCATTAATCAAAATACATTCTCTTATAAAAAAAAATTGATCATCTATGGTCTCATTGCCTCCTATCCTAGATTCTATATCTAGGGTAAGGCCACCTTCATCGCCCCTTTTATGGATGCATCTTGACAAACCACATGTGTATGGGTTCATAATCTAGTCAACAAACATGTGGTAGCAAGAGGATATGATAGTCTCCAATCAATAGGTATAACCCCAAGATCAATTGTCTTGTAATTTATCACTTAAACATCAATAGTGATCAAATAATTTTGTAATTATATGATCTTATCCTAAAGGGCCTACTACATGTATTGACTAGTCAATATTTAACATTACAAGAAACTCACCACCTGTCTAGTATCTCTTGAGATACCAACCCCCACTTGCACTAATGGTTTCCTTACCTAATAATATTCAATAATCACACTTGTGACCATAGCCTATAGATTAGCCACATTTTGTACTAACTAGTCCCTCTCTCAAAACATGATGCTCTGTAACCTATTGATTCCACTTGAAAGTTAGGGATGTCATAATAGTTTATAATTTGAACACTTGACTTGTCAAATAATCTCTTTATATTTATTTGGTCTCACCCAATCATCAATTCCTTAGATACTAGTAACTTGACCTACCAATTGGTCTCTCTCCTACACAAGGGCATATTGCCTAACCCTATTTGGCCTTGTATCTACCCTATCATCAAATGTAATGGGGTCACATCATCACACCTCTAGCCTCCCCTCCCACAAGTGGTGGTTGTATTATACCATCCAAAGTCTCCCTTTCCTATTGCCATCACCATCACTATAAGACTAGGTCTAACATCGATCACTCTATCCATTATAATATCCTCTCAAACCTCACATGCTAGATGGTATGCAACCCAATGATATTGATCCTATTGAGATGAAATTCTAGATATCACTTATGATATTAGTCATTATACTCAACATAAATCACCCTATGATCCTAAAGTGTTGGATACCTTTGGATACAATTTTGAGTTTGGCTAATCTCCCAACCCTATATCCCTTCCTATCTATAAATACCACACTACAATCAAACCATGTTATATAGTCTAAACTATCAAACCATGTGCTCATACTAGAACAACTCTTGGTATTAATGAATATATGAACCATTATTCCTTCCAATCCTATCAAGTTGATAATAATTTGTGTCTCAATTAGGTGCCCTCTATGGGGGATCCAAATGATATCTTATATATATAGACCATTCAACTACCTATGGAAAAATCCCAAACTCTTCCTATGAGGTTGTGTGTGTCCTACCTCCAACAAGTACACCTACCTATGTATCCAAGGCACCTCTTGATCGTCAATGTATCTAGGAAGCGCCTTTGTGGTTGGATGATAGCTATATTCACCCATTGCCAAATCCAAAGAATAATACAAGAGATGATCTTTCCTCTCCTCTAGGAACGTTCATGAAGATCATGATACAATTTGGCCATAATAGTTGGCCCCTAACCAAACATTGTCTAATGGTCAATATGCCAACTGTTATATTTCCTAGCATCGATGTAAAAATCCTTTACTAGTGTCTAACAATATCACATTGAATATTAATGATATTATCAATGCCTCCTACCTCTTGAAGTACCTACCCTAATAAGTAGTATTTACATCAATATTGAATTGTACTATTGATAATATTGTGTTCCCAATCAATCTCTCTAATTATAATTGTTTTTTCTAGCTTATTCTTAGTGGAGTACTATGTATCAACATCCACAAAATGTGTCATTCATCCTATAGTGTGATGGTCATATATACCATCAATAATTGAAAGGTATTCATATTTGAATACCATGTCTCTAATAATGTTATCAAAAGTGCTTTGTCAAACTCCTTTTAGCATCATCACCTCATAGTAGAGTCCCACTATAGATGGAATCTCATAATTAGACATATTCATTATTTATAGTATTGTCTCTAGTGTATGTGACAATCTCTCCCTCATATCAAGTGTATCTAGTCATATTTATCCAACCATTTCAATCAATATGATTCATTAATAAATCAAAAACTATAAGTTAAATATCCATTTATCTCAAATAACATCTAAATTTATGTTACTAATATCCTTTCCACTATGGTTTATCACTCACATCTAAAAATAAATCAATTTGCTTCAGTCTATCCCTAAACCATTCATTTTACCATCAAAATTCTTAATCATGCTCTGGTGATAAATGCATAATTGTTTTGCAAAAGCATTAACACTTTTTATTTGTATTCATACTTTTAAAATAATATTGCAACATGTTTTTCAATAACACAATGTGATTGTACAAGAGGCATGCAATTACACCATGTAAGGTAATGGAGATGCACAATAGAACTAATTTTTTAAAAACTTCAAAATTATCTTAAAAACACTTTCTTATTGAATTTTAAGATTTATACCTATGGGATTGTAACTCTTCCTAGCATTGGTAATCAAATCAAGTTGTGCAAAGATAAATTTTTTCTATCACTTGTAGTAAAAATGAATAGTTTTACCCTCCCTTTATCTTTTTCCCCATACTATCTTTGATCTTTTCCAAAAAAATCAGCAAACTTCTAATATCCTCTATTGTGTGAGTCAAGTGGTTTGAATTTTCTAGTTCTCCATAGATCATTATTTTGAAAACTCAAGTGGATAGGCATCCATACATATAATCATAAAATATCATTAATGACCTTTATCATTTAGTCTAAATCAATTTAATCCAATCAAGCAAATCAAAATGAATTTAACCCAAGCCTGTGACTATCATCAAAGGATAAAACTAAAATTTGACCTTATTTATCAAGTTGATGTTAGGGCATTTGTGATGCTATTTTTTATATTCTCATATAACAATAAGAATATCAAAAAGGGATAAAATATAGACATCCAAAGTGGATCATCATAACATCTAAAAACAAAATTGGATTTGTCAAACAACACTAAAACTCATTAAGACCAAATCCCTTATCTTTGCATCCTTAGTTAATAGCACACCTATGCTTCCATTTATGTAGTGTTATTATTCCAATAGTGCAAGGGGACTAATATTTACACTACTTGAATTTGTTGAGGGAGTAGTAGAATTTAAAAGAGCAATCAATTGATTACTCTAACTCCATGCAAGTCCCTTGTCATCTTACCTCCAATGGTATGCATGTGTGATCATTATTTCTTTGGAATTTTGCCTCCCTAACTAAGCCTCAAAACTCTCCTTATCTACCACCTCCTCCATTACACCTACCACTTTATTGATACCTCTCTAGTTAGCTCCAATGGTGGTCATCCTAGAGCATATATTCCAAGTTCTCCTCCTTGGAATGATTATTTAAATATAGAATTATAATTTAAAACCACTAATCACAAATCATTAGACCCATCGCTAAGCAATCACTATCTAGTTCATAAAGAGATATAGTAATCATATGGGATGAGCAAGAAATATAACTAGGACACTATCAAAGACTAGGAGGTAAGCTTTTGAGAAAGAGATAAAAGTAGTAAAATTCAGGTTATCTATAACGTTTCATGAGAAAGTGATATTTGTAGGGGAATCTCTACCAACATCTCATGAGACTTGCTATAGAATTTTGGGGCAAGCAACATTACAACAATCCTTTGCATCCATGTTATTTAGAATGGGCTTTTACTTTTCTCATTCTTTGTCTTACACATCGTTCATATTCTCATTTAATGCATTTTATTTCTATCATTCACTCATTATTTGGTTTAGCATTTCATTATTCTAATATCCATGGTTTGATCTAATATATATATTGTGTTAATCCTTTTAGTGTATTTTTATTTTGGTATCCATTTGGAAAATTTGCAGGTTTAGTAGTGAGGGTTTAAGGCTCTAGTCTTGGCCTCTCATTGTGTAGACAATAGCACTAGACTCTACTTGTGCTTTTGTTAGCATAATTATGTCTTTAATAGCACCATCAGTCACCTAAGGATTTTCCAAGCCCTAAGAAAGCATTGACTTGGTCATAAATCTCTCTCAAACATCCATTATCCCTAGTCTTAAGCATATTATTAGGAATTTGCATCATTTTAATTACCTATTAGCTTGTTCATTTTGCTTATGTTTATTTGAAGAATGACTGGGTACTCATGCAACCATAGCACCATTTATTATCATGCTTTGAACAAGAAATTGGATAATCAGGATCCTAATATCATCATTAGAATAGGATTATAATTATTTGATATTTATCTTTTATCTTATCATCATAATCCACTTTCCTTTTTGTTCAATGTTATAAAAATCTTAGATGCACCAAGGGCCTCGCTGAGGTGGGCCCCTAATTATTTTTGTTCACTTATGTGCAGCTTTTCCTATCAAGATCAGAGTTGTGAACCCTTATCAAATGCTCAAGAATGTAAAATAATTATTAGAATCTTTTTCAAGCTTCCATAATCAGATACTCAATTTCATCACCTTTTTTTGTCCATGTATATAGGACATCTCAAAATTGTGTTATCCTTTATATTTAAATACATTAGGTTTAATTTATCATATTTTGTTATGGAAAGATAAATAGAATAGTTTTTACTATGTTTATTTTCTTGTCTTCAAAAGAAAATCAAAATCATATTTTCCTTGTTCATACTAGGAATAGCAAGTGTGTTGGATTTTGAACACTATGTCCTTATATTTAATTAGTTGAGAGATGAAAAGACATCATAAAATATGTTTGAATCAACTATAGGGTCCTTAGCACTCTATTTTTCATCTCAAATAATAGTGTAAATCTCTATATTTGCATTTGTTAGCATGACTAAAATTTTATTAGCATTGTTTGTTCTCTGCACTTTTATCAAAACTTGAATATGCATATATTTTATTGTAGGATTAGATTAATAAGTATAATTTTTTATCTATGTTGCATCTTGGATTTTTTTAAATGAAGTAGTCATTTATCATGCATTTGAAATATCGTAAGGTGCATAACCTTCCATCTATGGCATGTTACACTAGATATTGCACATTAAGAACATGAAAAGGCAAAAAGTTGTATTTTCTTGTTTGTCGGATTTGAATCTAAAAGGCTGAATCATTTGCATTTAAATATTTAAGACAAAGTGTTACATTTTTTCTTCCTTGCTTTATTTGAATTCTATGTTTATTGCTTAGAATTATTACTTTAAGTTAAAGAATAAGTCTTTTCTTAAAGTAGATGCCTACAGAGACCTTTGTCATGTTTATATCTTGAATCTAAGCTAGACATACTCCTCCTTTAACCTAATCCTTTATCCTATATTCAACACCATGTTTGAGGTGTGAATCCACACACCTTAAAGCACCATTCACCCATCCAATATCTATGTTTGGTGTCATAAAATTATAATTATATTTAGATAATGCTTTTTAAGATGCTAAAGTCTTATATTAGAAAATACCTTTTCAATATTATCTTTTATTGTACTATTTATTTCATCTAATTCTCATTGCAAACTTTTCTTAGGTTCTTAAATTCTTATTTTATGCTTAGGGTTTAAATTTTTCCTAGTTTTAGTTGATAAGATTCTTAGAACTCCAAATTTTTTAGGATGGTGTCAAGAAGAAAACTATAAATATAGATTCAATGAGTATCCTTTCTACATTTATGACACATAATAATTAGGTCTAGATGTCAATATTATATCCAAAAAGATAAAGAAACATTGATTTCCAGGTCCATTGTAGATTTTATGCTCTTTTATCTTATTGAGGTGTAGATTCAAACCTTCAAGACTCTATTTTACCTTGTGGGCAATTCAATAAGACATCATTAACAAACCTCTTTTATCATTTGAGCTTATTATGAAAAGACCCAAATGCTTTCTTGTCAAATCACTCCATGAAAAAATTTCAACAATGTGGTAGTCCAAGTTATCTTAAGCCCCTTCAAATTTACTGCATAATTTTTTTCAAAAATACTTTTGTATAACTTTTTATTATACTTGCCCAATATTCTCATTTTTTAGCAAATAAACAAATGTATAAAATTCTATACTGTGTCTTTTAGAATTATGTGTTGGGATGACTATTTATCTAGACACATATGTATGCAATTATTGTTTGTGAATAAAAAATAACAAAGAGTGAACTTAGTTGCATAGAATGCAAACATAGAAATAATTTAATATTTTGATTTATTTTCTTTGTATTCACACTCACACACACCCCATTGTTTTTTGAACTTGGGTCTCCCGATGAGAGCCCAAATCCATACTACTACAATATCCCACAAGGATAGTCATTATGTAACATCCAACTAAAGTTGAGTTTGTTATTGTAAAATATATATTTTCTTATCATGTCTTTAGTTTTGTGTTGTACTTGCATGCTTTTTAATCTAATGTATGGCATTATGTAACATCTAGCTAAAGTTGAGATTGTTAGTGTAAAATATGTAAATTTATTAACATGTCTTTAATGTTGTGTTGTGCTTGCATGCTTTTTAATCAATGTATGACATTAGGTTTTCTCGATCTCATGCATATGAGGAGCCAAGGTGGTGATAAGTAAATGGTATTTAAGGAATTAATGAATAGTTGTAGCATCATATGTTTAACAAACACTATAAAATTACAAACTCAAAAAAAAATTACAAATCCCATTTATTAAAGTGTGTTCTCAAGATCAAATAAAATTACTTCAATCATTTAAATTCCTCCACTTTAAAGGAGGAGACAGAGGCTTGAATTTTGTTGAGCAATAGATACATAATTTCCAAGTTTTTGTAATACCACTATGTGGGCATGATGTAATACGAATGGGTTATGTTTCAATCCCATATAACCCATTAAAAAAGTGTGTTCTCAGGGGATTATAGTATTTAGTTGATACACCCATATAATGTTTAAAATACAATATGAAATTCATAAAAGTTGTGCATCGATAGACATCAATATGTAATGAGTTTTCTTTTGGAAACAACCTAAAGAAAAAATAAAAGCATAGGAATGAAAAGCAATAGCCTTAGGAAGTTAATATATTAATGTTTGAAATGCATTTCTATTTGTGATGAGCCTTAAAACTGAGTTTTACTTTAAATGAAATATTTGGCACCACAAATTTAAGTAAATTGGAAAAGTTTATGAATATTGGAAACCATCTATTTGAAATGTTCAAGCATTTTACATGTGACATATTTGGTATAACAATTTAAGTAAATAAAAAGTTAAAGAGTATTGGAAACCATCAATTTCAAATGCTGAAATATCTTGTATATCCATAATTACAACACATGAAACTAAATATGATCAAATGCACAAAAAACTAATTTTATAGTGGCACAAGTTGTTGAAGCATTGGCCTAATTATAGCAAATTCAGATATTGGAAGCCATCAATTTTAAAAGTTGAAGCATATTGTTTTTCAGTCATGAGAATGGTTAAACTTGAAAAAAAATGCACACAAAAGCCAATTTTATAGTGGAATACATTGTTTAGAGAGAATGGCATGACTATAGCAAATCTAAATGTGAAATAAACATTAGTCTTGAGTGGATAAAGGTAATTATAACACAATATGATGTGGTACACATGAAAATTAATTTTGGTCACTAGGTGCATATATAAAATAAAAATAGGCAAATATACTATAATGTATTAATGCAATTAAAAAATAACATCCATAGAATGCATATACAATGACCATAGTATAGATTAATTCATCAAATTATTATATGTGTGAATGCAAGAACATGACACTTAAAATAGAATAGCAAAAAATCAAATAATGCAGTGAGACACAAAGATTGCACAAAATAATGTATTCAATAATATGGGGGGAGCCAATAAACTCCTTTTATTACAATCAATGTTCAATGCCAATATTTGATACAATATATATTACAGTGGTGCTAGGGTTCTCTGAAACCCTAGCTAGTAGCAATGGAAGTGTCTTCAGATTCGGGTGTGTTCTTGATCCCAACAGGTTGAGTGGGCTTCGGATATCCAAGGTTGGGCCACTCCAGCTTCAACAGCCATCAAATAAGGTGTGGAATTCGTAGATCTGCATACACAAAATAAAACAAAGAGAGTTAGTAATACCTGTGAGGGCTCCACAGTGTGAGGCCCTCAGACATTAATAAAACCCTAGTTTAATAATAAAATCAGAGAGCATGCAAGATCAACAAATTACTAAATAGGATATACAAAAATGAGATTTACCTTGCTATTGATCAGTTATTGTAGACGGCATCGTAGATCTGTTGATGCAACAACTTCAGATTTGAGGTTTGTGGATGGCGGTAGGCTCTGGCGTGCACTTGGTAGGCTCAAACGCGAGCTTCACAGGCTCTGGTTCGCACCTGGTGATGTGGCAGGCTCTAAAGAGCACCTGGCAAGCTCTGCAATGAGCTTGGCAGGCTCTAGCATGCACCTGTAGATAGGGCAGGCTCTGGAGAGCGCTCGGTAGGCTCTACAGCGAGCTTTGCAAGCTCAGAATAGTGCCTGCAGGGTAGGGTGAATCTGTAGAAGTAGATCGAGGGGATGGCGATGAAGGCGATGGATGGAGGATGGTTGTGGCGACGAGGGAGGATGAATGGATGGTGGCTGGAATAGCAGAAGTATTATCGGTGGACTAGGGCTTCAGATCTTCAGGATTCTATGCTAGGGCTTCACCAATAATTCCTTTCGAATGCAAAATCTCATCTCCAAGTTCTAGGGTTCCAGGGTTTGAGCATTTACAAATGCTCTTACTTATAATTCAACTTAGGGTTCTCTTAGGGTTTTGACTTGACACTTTTTAATCGTGCGGTTGAAATTAAATTGAATCCTAAGGTTGAGATTGCTTTTTGAATGTGGCATGGATTAATGAAGATGGAGGGTGGAGATTAAATCTGATCGGACGACTGAGGTTAATTGAGTTTATTTATATATATTTTATAATAAATATATTAAAATATAATAAAATATTATATAAAATATAAAATATTATTAAAATAATCCCAATTAGGCTAGGAAATGGCGGGAAGGTGGAATTGGGCCAAATAATTGGTGGGAGAGTAGAATGGAAGACAAGTGGGTGGTGGGATGGTTAGGATGGAGGTTTAGTGGTTGTAATTTGGTGTCTACAGATGCCCCTTTTTGTACCATGTTGCGTGAAACACAATATGGTGCAAAAACACGAGACACCTGCTTGGGCTATGGGCACAGAAGCAGCTTCTCTCTGTCATTGGATTTGCGCACTGAAGTTGAAGACTAAAGAATTTTTGGAATTTGTGTAGCTTACCCCCTCAATTGGCGAATGAGTTACGAATGTATCTCACAAGCCAATTGAAAAATGAATGATGTAATGAATTTGTGCAATTGATGAATGAAATATGTGAGATGCAAATGATTGTGGATGATATGAATGATGTAAAATGTGATACCATTTTTTGCCCCAATGGTGGGAAGGGGGTTGGTATATAATACCATGCGATTGTAGATGATATGAATGATGAAAAATGTGATACCATTTTTGCCCCAACGGTTGATAGGGGTATTTTTCCAGTGTAGATGTTATGATCATGTGAGATGTATCCCGTCATGGGAAAGCATAATGTAATGTGGTTGCCCCAAACTTTGGGATGATTTGATGCGTGTTGAACAAGTTGCCGCAATGGCGTCATTGAGTATGCAAGGTATGAAGATGCAGGCTGACTAAGTCAATGCAGGGGTTGGGTATTGACTGTGGAAATTTCTTCGCCAATTCCATGATGGAACCAATCAAACTTACCGGTGTCCTGTATTATGATTGTTGTCAAGTGAATGAGTGTTTGTGATTGTAGGTTATCTGTGTTTTCTTGCCCCACAGACAAGGACATCAATGATTGATTGCGAGCAAATTATTCTTGGCAAGGTTGCATTCAAAATGTGAGGTGCCAAATGTGATTGTGATTTCTGATGATGAGATAATTGATTATGATCATGATCAAGTGTCCTTATTGTAGATTATTCATCTTACCAAATTGCATGGATTATTATCACTGCAATTGCCAAGTTTATAGAATAACATACTAGATACGAGGTTCGCTTGAATGAACTGGACAAGATAAAAATGATGAATGATATATGCACGATGATTGCGGAAGAATGCCTAATGGATTTATGCAATGATGATTTTGTTGATTATGGAGTTGATTGATTATGTTAGAAATGAGTGAATGAGCAATCAAATCAACTCCACTATACATAAAATTGGGTGGGATGATGCAGTAGATGATGAAGAATTATGGAATGTTGATTTTGTGAAAATTGGACTTTGTTGGACGCGTTTTGTAATGTGATACATGCTTTTGATGAATTTGGCTAGTTCTCAAAAAATACACATGCAAAACTATTTGTGATCTCACAAAATCAACATTTATGGTGTGTATGATGTGTGGATGAAATTTGGTGCATATTGGATGAGTGGAGCTACCATTTTGAGGGCTTTTGTCTTCTTACTCCTTTGTTGCCAGGCATGTGCCTGCGCCTGGCATGTTCTGCAGGCACCCGTGTGCGCCTGTAGACGCACATAAGCGCCCACAATTTTTAGGCATGGGTCTACACCTGAATGCACTAGTGAAAGCTATAAAAAGCTTTATGAGTAAACTTTTAGGCTCATTCGTGCGTTGTTGACTTCGAGAAGCTGCGTCTGAGGGGTGGAGTGATTTGGTGAGCTAAGTGAGGCTAGTGGGTGTGTGTGCGGAAGCGATGGCGGTGGAAGGGCTTGGTGCTGCTAGTGGAGTAGAGGCGTCGTTTGTCCCGGTAAGACCATTTGTTTCCTTTGTGCAAAAATTTATTTTTATTTTGTTGCTTTCTTTTTTTTTAATTTTTTAAAACTAACAAAGTGTTTTTGTTTGTTGCAGCTGAGGGATATTGAGCCTCGACATCGCTTCTCTCCTCTCATTTTGGGGATGAGGAAGAAGCTGTCAGAGGAATATTGGAGGTTGTTGGGTAGAGTGGGCTTAGAGGGAGTGGCGAGACTGGATGTGGTGAGGGCTAATGAGGGGTACCTTTCTGCTTTGATAGAGAGGTGGGACCCGGATAGAGGGACATTCCAACTATCGACTAGGGAGGCTACTGTCACTCTTGAGGATGTGTATCGCATTCTCAAGGTGCCAGTAGAAGGAGAGAAGGTGGTGGTTGGGAGGGATAAGAAGGCGAAGATGGAGAAAATGTTTGGGGATCGATGGCGGGAGGCCCGGATGGGGGATGGAGGGATATGCTACCTGAGCATGTATAAGGCGAAGGAGTTAGATGCGCTCCCCACTTTGATCATGTTCATGTTAGCGAACATAGTGCTACCAAATAGCACTAGCTGTAGGTTCCCTTGGAACCTATTGGGTTTGGTGAGCGATCTATTGATAGATCCTCGGGAGTATGCATGGGCACCGACCTTATTGGCATAGTTATACCGAGAGCTATATGAGGTGGTGCGGAGGGAGAGGAAGGGGATTGGGTGTAGCTTCCTCCTACAGTGTTGGGCTTGGGAGCATTTTGTGGTAGCTCAGCCCGAGGGGTTGCCATGTGAGTCATGGCGGATGGGTGAGCCTTATGCGAGGTGATGGGCGGTGGCTGAGGAGGTTCAACCTAGTCAGGAGGTACACACTAGGCAGTGGTACCGGGACATGTGGTCGGGCGTGACTCGGGAAGATGTGATGTGGAGGCCATGGCGAGGAGCCATATGGGATGGAGATAGGAGGTACTATATCGGGTGAGGCAGGCTCGATGGTTGATTGGATGGAGGGATGAGGAGGTGGAGTACTTTCAGTACTCATGGGTGTTGAGGCAATTTGGTTTGCCTCAGGGTGTTCCAGATGAGCCGATGCTATATCGGCATCGGAGGGATGAGGGGACACTTCCCTACCCCGAGCCATGGCATGTGCAGCTGGAGGATGATGAGCAGCTGGAGGTACCCAACGTGGATGATGTTGGGGTGACTCCGAAGTATGTGGAGTGGTTTGGTGCCCAACCAGTATGGGTGCCAAAGGTTGTTGGTGCGGATGCGAAGCTATGGGGTCGAGGTCGACTCCAAAGAGGATGAGGCCTCAATGATCGATGGGTCAAAGGTAATCAAGGGAGCAGCCCAACAGGCTCTAGAGGTGGACTTGGTAGAGGGAGAGAGGGAGGATGATGAGGATATGGGTGAGATCTCCAAGGTGGCTAGGCTACGGGTAGAGTTGGAGCTACTACAAGAGGAGCGAGAGACTATGCTAGAGTCTCAGAGGGAGGCCAAGGTAACTATAGCTCGACTAGAGGTAGAGCGGGCAACGACTATAGCTAGGGATCAAGAGACAGTGACAAGGCTCCAAGCAAAGATTTTGGTGAAGGAGCGATGACATCAGAAGGACCTACGATGACTTCATGCTAGTGAGGCATATGCACATTCCTTGGAGGATGTGTGTATGCAGCATCACATCACTTTGCCAGATCCTCCTTCATCATCTATGGTCGAGTCATCGAGGCACACGAAGTCGAGGTAGAGTACTAGGCCGAGGGCTCCTACTAGGTCTCAGGGGTCTTCTCATGGATAGTTGATGTAGTGCTTAGATGCACTCTTTTGTACATGTGAGCCTTGGTGCTCCCTTTTGTAGCCTTCTTGGCATCTGATTGTACATTGGACACTTATATATATATATATATATACATGGCTTTTTCAGATATGTGTGTTATCTTTTTGTGTGGATGTTTTTATGTGTTATGCGATGCTTTATTTAATGTTTGTGATGATGAATGCAAGTTAACCATGATGTGTATACCTAATATTTATTTGAATGATGTATGCAATCTAACTATGTGTTGTGCCTAAGGTGTATATGGATGATGCAATCTAATGATGTGTTATTAATGATTATGAGTTATGGATGATTAATGCAAGTAAATGTATGAAGAATGTAATGTATATGTAATCTAATGATGATGTGTTATGTATGATTAATGCAAGTAATTTATTGTGATCTATATGAGAGAAATGCATGTTGTTCAAATGATCTTTTATAGTTCAAAAATGTTATTGGCCACTTTTGTTGTCCATTGTTTTGACAATCGGGAGTACCAAATTTGGTGGTGCTATGCAACTTGACTCACTATGAAGACATGGGTGTTGGCATGACAGAAGATATGGATGTTGATATGGAAGAAGATATGGATGTTGATATGGAAGAAGATATGGATGTTGATATGGAATGAGTACTGCAACATTTTCAAAAACTCAAACATACTAGTATTATCAACCAAACTCACTTGGGTTGTCTAACTTTCTTTAGGACCAATGTGTGTGCAAGTGAGGTTCAATTACCAAATCTTGAGTGTGACAATGACCCTATCTAATCAAGAACCAGTGTGTGTGCATGTGAAGTTCATTGACCCACTATGAGTAAATTGGGCATGACCTATTATGGAGATGACCTAAAGCTAGCCTGTCCTTATGTGCGGTCAGAGGTCTTCCTGTTTGCCAAGGAGACATGTCGCCCCGCATGAGCTTACTCCATTGCCAGCCAGGCGTCTATAGCCCCGATGAAGATTCACTCCATAGTCCAATGGGATTTGATCTTTTAGGCCTTGGGGATGACTACCCATCCATGCTAGGGACGTGAAGTATGAATCCTTACAACTTGAGGGATCAAGGGTGTTTGGGATTTTATTTGTTAATTTTGTATAGAGCTTTGGGGAATCGGATTCTCAACCGAAGTGTGATGAGAATTTTGACCCTATCCTTACTACTCTATGTTTTTATGCTTATGTTTGAAGAGTAATTGAGGTAGTGGTGAAAACCACTATTTTTGCTTTGGACTATGTTGCATGATGGGACAAGCGAGGATTATCCCTTTTCACTTCAAGGTACTATCCAAGTATGGAACTAACCCTCCTTGACTCATAATGTTTTTAAGATGTGATAGAATGTGATTGGTTCAAGATTGTGTTTGGAATCAATTGATAATGCTCAAGACTTTCTTAGTGTGTAAAGTGTGTTGTTGGTCCTAAAGAAAATTGGACATCCGCTTGGAGGTTGCTTGCTACACTAGTAATGGTTGAGTGACTGAAAATCTAGGCTTTGTGATTTTGACATGTGGTATTGTTGGCTTATGAGGTTTGTGAAAGGTGCATGATTGTATCAAATTAGGTACCCCCAATTTCTATAACTTGACTTTTTGTTTATGGCCATATCATCATTACTATGCCAGATCATTGAACATGGGATGGGATGAATGCAAATGTATATGCCTAATGCAATGGAGTGTTGATATGCAAATGGAATTACAGTGGAATATGTATGTTGTATGCGATTAGAATTAAGATGCAAGTGTAAATGCCTAAATGTAATGCCTATGTAAAAGCATGCAATTTGTGTTTGTTTGTTTGTTTTTTTTAGCCATGTATATATACATATATAGTGTTACCTTTAAAAAAAAAAATAAAAACCCTTAAAGGAAAAAGAAAAAAGGGGAAAGAAAAAAAGAAAAAAAAAAAAAAAAAAAAAAAAAAAAAAAAAAAAAAAAAAAAAAAAAAGAGAAAAAGAAAGATGAGGAAAAAAAAAAAAAAAAAAAAAAAAAAAAAAAAAATAGAAAAGGAAAGAAAAAAAAAAAAAAAAAAAAAAAAAAAAAAAAAAAAAAAAAAAAAAAAAGAGAAAGGGGGGGGCGAGAGAGGATGTCGATGGCAATGGATGGATGGAGGGCTCTTCATCATTGAGGCTAAGCTTTTTGAAGGCTTGCTCAAGAGAAGCGGTGGAGGACAATGGGGTATAGCCTAATCCAGAATGATCATGGGCGCTTCTATATGGGACATCTAGGATATCATGCATTCCTTGTTCATGGGAACCTAGACCTTGACCTTGCCAATGGAACATATTAAAGTATCTAGCTGGAAACTCTTCTACGTTAGGTATATTGGCACGCCTAGGCTCTTTTGGTTCTTCGGGTGGGTTTGCCCCAGTTGAGCAATCCAACCCTCCATAAACAAAGTTAATGCTATTTGGAGTGGCACTCATGTCATAGACAACACCTATGGATAAAGAACGGTCTTTGGGGCATCCAAAATCCTTGGCTGTTGGAATGGCTAAGGGAGTGATGGTGACGTCTTGGATCACATACTCACCTATACCAGGATTGGTGATGTGAACTTTGACTTGGGTTGATGAGGTGGATGGTGAAGGTTCTGATGGCTCTGGATTGGTTGTGGATGGTGGGGAGTTAAATATGTCATAATCAAAAAGTTTGACTTGTGACACATCGGCTGATGGAGTTGGATTGGATGGCGGTGTGGAGTGATGAGATGGAGTAGAAGAAGTGGTTGTAGTAGGAGTTTTTGTGATGTACGATGTGTTAACGGAATATTGACCGCAATTACATGTACAAGAAGAAATGGATGTTTGAGAAGGCGATGTGATGGGTAGCTCCTCTATGATGGGAGCCTTAGAAGAAGACGAAGATGGATTAGAAGAAGGAGGCGGATTGAGAGATGACGTGGATGGATTTGATGATGGTGCCAAGAATAAATGGGTGGAAGGTAACATGGATTCATAAGGATTTGAAATGAAATTACAATACTTAAAAGGTTCAACATCCGTGGGGATGCAATGGATTTGTCCATCATGAACATATTTCAAGCATTGGTGGAGAATTGATGGGACACATTTCATTTCCCTCATCCAAGGTCTACCAAGGAGTATATTATACGCCATGGCTCCTTCCAAGATGTGAAACATTGTGTGCAACATTTTGGCCCCTACTTCTATAGGTAAAACAATAGTGCCAATTGTGGTACACAAAGCATCGTTAAATGCTTTGAGGGTGAATGATGATTTGGAAATGTGGGATGGAGGTAAGTTGAGATGGATAAGGGCAGCGGTAGTAATGATATTGATTGACGAGCCGGTATCGATTAATAATCTTTTGAATGGCTTTCTGTCTATTAAGGCCATTATGTGCAATGGAGGGTCCACCGATTCTGAACTCATTGGTTTTATCTCAAAGTCATAGAAGGTAATTGATGGTTCCATGCACGTTCTAACACTCCCTACAAAATTTTTGAAGGCATTAGAGTCTTGGGATTCTAACTCAATTGACTTGAGTATTTCCATTAAAGCTTCTCTATGCCTAGGGGATTGTTGGATAAGCTCATATACAAAAATTTTGGCCGATGCCATTTTCAAACTAGTGGTTAACCGGATGGTTAAGGTTACCGCTGGCCTTATTGGACGAAGGATAGGTGGATTGGATGAATTGGATAGATTGATTGGCGGAGATGGATTTGGTGATGTTTGGATGGGAGGTGGGTTTGAAGGTTGTTGAACATTTTGTTGATTTTGCCTTTGCCCTCTAGTGACCACATGGACCGCTCCTACAAAGTTTTGATATTGTTGGACATGATTTACTTGGTTAGGGGGTGCTTGTTGATTGTTACCCCCTACATTATACTTGGACCTCCCCATGGTTAGGTAGAGGCATCTGATATATGCCCAAATTTTGATTTTGTGGAGCTAAGGGGTTATCCACGTTAATGGCCCCTAAGTCTATAAGGTCTTGCACTATGTTTTTGAACATGTGGCGAGGAATTGATATCATGCCCATTTTGTCGATGGTATGGGCAAAACAAGTGCTCTCTATAACCCTTAGGCCATTTGGTGGGATCATCGGGCCTAATGTCTGGCAAGGCTAATTTGTTGGTTTCATACAACCTTCGAAACAGGGATGAATACGACTCGTTTAATGGAGTGTATTGTCTTTGTGGGCGATTGAATTGGTGGTGGATAGGTTGTTCCATAGTTGGCATTGTATTTTGTACCATTGGTGCTTGGGTTACTGATGGGACCGCATGATAGGAGATTTGTTGTTGCACCGGTTTTTGAGCCACTACGGGCTGGCTCATCACCACTTGATTGACTTGGTTTGTTGTGTTAGCCGTTGAGGCTTGTGTGGATTTGTTTTGGCCAGATTGATTATTTCGGTATTGGCCCCTATTTTGCCATTCTTTCTTTTTAGGCTTAATGACACCCTCTTGGATTTTTATCTCCTCAATGACACTAGCCTGCGCTAAAGCTTCTTCGAATGTTCTATAAGTGTTTAGTTGTAGCATCCAAGAGATGGGTTTTAAGCAACTCTTGGTAAAAAGTTTTATAATTTCTTCCATTGGTAGGGAGAATGGCAACTTCGTTATGACTGCCCTCCAACGGTTTCCAAAGTCATAGATAGGTTCCTCATCCCATTGTTTCAAATAGTAGATATCTGATAAGGACACCTTATTTTTAATATTTAGGGTGAAGCATTCCAAGAATAGATCTATCAATTGATCAAAAGTGTATATACTATGTGTGGGCAATTGATTGTACCATTCCATGGCATCTCCCCCTAGTGTTTGAGGAAATGTTCGGAGCATGAGAGCGTTATCATCACTAATCCAAAAACATACGTGGACAAATGAGCTCACATGTTCCTTGGGATCCTCAGTTCCCCTAAACTTGTCAAATTTTGGTACCGTAAAATCTGTCGGATATGGCGATGATGGTACCGATGGATGGATTGGTTGATGGATCAGTTGGCTTAATGTGAGTTTTTGGCTCATTGTTCCTGATGAATTTTGCATCAACTGATCGATTTGCTTTTGCATTGCCTGAAGTCTAAGGTCTTCTACTGGAATGTGAGGACCCTGGATTAGGTGGTGGTTGGTTGATGGGCTAGATGATGGATGTTGGGGTGTGACCAACATGGTGTTGTGGAATGAATTGGGTTGGGTATGCGGAGAAGATGGATGGTTGAAGGATGGGGATGATTGATGATGATGATGGAGGAATGGATTGGATTGTTGATTGGTGGCAATGTTGATTGGTATGGTGGATGTGTGGAGTGGTGGTGGATTAGGGATGGTCACTATGGAATATTGAGGGACCCATGCCAAATTTTGATTGATGAGTGGAGGTTGATTTGGAACTCCTTGGGTCATAGGGTTTGTGTTAACTGGTTGCTTTCCTTTTGTTCATTGTGAAAGCAATCTATTGATGAGCCCTAATGTATCCGTAAGTTCTTGATTTGACCATGTGTCGAATGATGGGGTTGAGGTTGGATGAGATGATGGTTGGGTTGATGATGATGGATGATTAGACATGGTCATGTTGGCTAAGTGAGATGATGGAGGAATGGATGACATGGTGATATTGGCTAAGTGAGATGATGGAGGTGTGGATGATGATGGATGAGAGGACATGGGTATGGTGCAAGTTGCATTTGATGTTGCAACTTGAATATTAGGGACTTGTGAGGCAGCATTGACATGCTCCTCATACAAGGGGTTGGTATAGGTGGATGTGAAATAAGTGTTTTGAACACTTGGGCTTTGGGGTGGTTGGCTTGTGGAGGAAGGCATACCATATTCATATCTCGAATTAGGATATCCTTGGGCAATGTAGGTGGTAGCCAATTCAGCTTCTTCAAAACCATCTTGGCTAAGGGGCTCTAAGACATAGTTAGAGGCCTTGTAAATGGCCTGAACTCTATCCATGTCTATGTAGGTGGTGGTTGTCTCCACATCAAGTGAATGGGACTCCTCTTGAGAGTGGGGTGGATGGGATGATCCAGACAAAGTGGTCTGAACTATATTGGATGGGGCTACCAAAGTAGCGGGCTCATGAGAATTGTTTTCCATTAAACTACTTTGGTTTATCATTTTCTTTTGTTGTCGTGTTAGCACCATAAAGTAGTAAAACCAAAGATTCAAAGCTTATCTAAACCACACAAATTAACAACTTTTTTTTTCAAAATTTAAAGCAAAGAAAACAACCAATCCTAAGTTTCACCTTGTGTGGCTTACCTCAGGTTCATTAATTATTTTCTTCCCTTAATGTGAAGTTCCTTTTAAAATTGTGAGTTTGTGTGTTTTGATGTAACTTAATCTTGTTTAATGAAAAACAAAGGTAAAAGCTATGGTTGGCCAAGGCAACGAGATTCTTGTTGGTAATGACCTCCAACAAGTTTGCTCGGGGGTAGTCCTATGGTGTCTAGGGGCAGAGATTTGATGGATGGAGATGAATGCCACCGTCACCAAACCTCAAGCAATAGTTGGTGATGAAATCCAACTACTACTGTTAAAAAGTGGAGCGTGCAGTGTGTGATGTTAATTTTATGTTTCTTGTTCTTTATGGTGTGCAGACAATGTTAAAGATGACTAATTTCACTAATCTAAATTAGAATCCAACACAAAGACGTAAATTTCATCTAAAGAGCATAGAGTACACCCTTAAAATCCCTGCCTACAAATGATACCCAAAGATATCAAAAGAGCATCGGAGGGTTCGTCCACCTCTCTGCCAAAGGGGCCAACCTAGGGCAGGATTACTTTAAGTGTCCAAATGTTGTTCCTATTTAGATACGCAAAATTTAAGCGATCTTTAACCCTAAAATGCAAAATCTAGGATGCTTTTCTGCTTCACATGCACTCAAAAATGCAAACAATCACCTAGATCTACAACTTTCAGGACAAGAAATGAATTTGAAATATTGAAACACACACAAACCCTAGATATGACTTGTTGTAGATTCTTTCTCAGATTACTTAATGTTAAACCCAGAAACAGCAAAAAATAGCAGCAAAAAATAGAATACGTAAATTGTTAAATGACCAACTAGGGTTACGAAACTCACTTGGAAGCCTTAGCTCTGCTTCAAATTAATGCCAGGCGCAGCTGTGCACTGCGCAGGCGCAGGAGAGCGCCTGCGTAACGCGGAAGAATGCCTACATAATGCAGAAGGACGCCTGCGTAACGTGGAAGTGCACTCATGAGATCTCTGGAACTGCTGCAGAATGCTTCAGAAACCCTAGCGACGAACGTGACGACTTTTATGTTTTTTGAAAAACCTGCAACAAACAACAATAATAGTAAATTAGCAAGGTAGATCTATCAAATAGTGAAACCCTTGTGGGGTCCCACCGTGATCGCCATTTGTGAATGCAAGAACATGACACTTAAAATAAAATAGCAAAAAATCAAATAATGCAGTGAGACACAAAGATTGCACAAAAGAATGTATTCAATAAGATGGGGGGAGCTGATAAACTCCTTTTATTACAATCAATGTTCAATGCCAATATTTGATACAATATATATTACAGTGGTGCTAGGGTTCTCCGAAACCCTAGCTAGTAGCAATGGAAGTGTCTTCAGATTCGGGTGTGTTCTTGATCCCAACAGGTTGAGTGGGCTTCGGATATCCAAGGTTGGGCCACTCCAGCTTCAACAGCCATCACACAAAAAAAACAAAGAGAGTTAGTAATACCTGTGAGGGCTCCACAGTGTGAGACCCTCAGACATTAATAAAACCCTAGTTTAATAATAAAATCAGAGAGCATGCAAGATCAACAAATTACTAAATAGGATATACAAAAATGAGATTTACCTTGCTATTGATCAGTTATTGTAGACGGCATCGTAGATTTGTTGATGCAGTAGCTTCAGATTTGAGGTTTGTGGATGGCGGTAGGCTCTGGCGCGCACTTGGCAGGCTCGGACGCGAGCTTCGTAGGCTCTGGTTCACACCTGGTGATGTGGCAGGCTCTAAAGAGCTCCTGGAAAGCTCTATAGCGAGCTTGGTAGGCTCTGGCGTGCACCTGCAGACAAGGCAGGCTCTGGAGAGCGCTCGATAGGCTCTGCAGTGAGCTTTGCAAGCTCGAAACAATGCCTACAGGGTAGGGTGAATCTGTAGAAGCAGATCGAGGGGATGGCGATGAAGGCGATGGATGGAGGATGGTTGTGGCGGTGAGTGAGGATGGATGGATGGCGGCTGGAACAGCAGAAGTATTATCGGTGGACTAGGGCTTTAGATCTTCAGGATTCTATGCTAGGGCTTCACCAATAATTCCTTCAGAATGCAAAATCTCATCTCCAAGTTCCAAGGTTCAAGGTTCCAAGGTTTGAGCATTTACAAATGCTCTTACTTATAATTCAACTTAGGGTTCTCTTAGGGTTTCAACTTGACACTTTTTAATCGTGCGGTTGAAATTAAATTGAATCCTAAGGTTGAGATTGCTTTTTGAATGTGGCATGGATTAATGAATATGGAGGGTGGAGATTAAATCTGATCGGACGGCTGAGGTTAATTGAGTTTATTTATATATATTTTATAATAAATATAATAAAATATTATAAAATATTATTAAAATAATCCCAATTAGGCTAGGAAATGGCGGGAAGGTGGAATTGGGCCAAATAATTGGCGGGAGAGTAGAATGGAAGACAAGTGGGTGGTGGGATGGTTAGGATGGAGGTTTAGTGGCTATAATTTGGTGTCTACAATGTGATCAAAGTCAAAATTGTTAAAACTTACCCCAAGGTTGGAGTCCAATAGTGAGAATGTTCTAATGACATAGATCCCACCTAGGTTCAATTTCTAGAGAGTACACTTACTATAGTTGGTAGTTCACAATGTTGTAATCAATAGTGTGCTTGTTGTTGCCCTCCAATTTTACTGGGAAATAAAGTAGCTCCTTTTGGGGGAAACATTAAAATTTTATAAAAATTTTATTGAAAAGTTACGACTTTTTTATAGTCTACCATCCTTCGATTTTGGATGTCGACTATGATATTTTTGTGTAAGAGGCTTGATGAATTACAACCTTTTTAAGTGACTTAGCACATGCACATGGGGACCTAAAACCATGACTGCTAAGTCTTGCTTTCAAAGGATGTAATAGTATCATGCAAGCACATAGAGATCGTGTCATATATAAGCATATGGATATTAAAAGATGTGTTTTGTTTGGTTCTATAGTAATGAATACTAATTGTATTCAATAATATTAAAGTTCCTAAGGTACTCTACTCATGATTAAGGTACTTATCATGTTCTTTGAATGAAATCTTCGCTAGTATTTAATTTAAGAGTAAAATTAGATTAGAATATATATGTCAAGGTATTGTCATATTCACTAGAAACATGTTTAAGAGTCAAGTATAGTATGGTCTAGTTGTAAGGAGGATTTAAAATGTTATTTTCCAACAAAACTTAAGCAAATGAGAAGTTGTATCAATCTTATTTACTTGGTGACAAAGTTGGCAAGTCTTAAAGGTAAATATAATCAGAAGTTGTATCAATCTCATTTATTTCGTGACAAGGTTGGCAAGTCTTAATTTACCATGTTGAATTTAAGCAACCCCATCTAAACAAGACAATATTATGTTTATGTAGCAAGATATAGCTACATAAGAGTTGCAACGAAGGTAAGGATTGTTAAGATGTATGATGAAATTTTGTGAATTATTATCAATTTGATGTAGAATTCTTTATACTGACATGCACAACTTCAAAAGCAATGTTATGAATAGGATAATAGAATTCTTTGTACTGACATGCAACATTTTGTGTGCAAGTGGACCTTGAGGTTTAGAGGAAAATGAATTCCCTCTTAGAAACATTTGACAAGAAGATACAAGGGAAAAAAACTAATGTGAAGATGGCTTCTCCCTCAACTCTTCTACCTTCTTTTATGGAGGCTAGCAACATTTGCCCTATAGTGCAACATGAAATTTCAAGCTCAACATCAATAGGAGGGACCCCACTTTTGCCCTTCATTCTACTCCAACTTCACAACCCTCAAGTGAGGGTAGCATCAAAAATAGGCACAATGCCATAAGGTTTTTGCAAGTTTTTGGTATTTCTCCAACGTTCTCTTCAATATGGTAAGATCTCCTTATTAGGTGGAAGTGATAGATGGCCTTGTTGTTTGTGGTGCAAGATTTAAGGCACCTACTTATGATGATTTAAGGGACCCTCTCCTAAATGAGGCTACAAATGCAACTTGAGCAACAAAAAAATTAAGGGAAAAAGTTGTTTGATTATGTGTAAGTGATAGATTGATATTAAAAAACAAACAATAATCAACTGTTTAGTTTCTCTCATACGAGGATGAGTGTTCCTCACACCACTTGATGCATTGACATAAATAAAAAATGTTAAAATGCTTGTCAATATGTTTGAGGACATTTTACAAGAGATAAGGGTATAACAACAACAAAAATAGGAGGAAAAATGCATTTTTATTATTTGGACTGCCATGCATAACCCACTATATCCAATAGATTTTTGAAGACATTGGGAAAATAAAATGGGTAACCAAAGTTTTAAATAAAACAAGAGGTATAAAAAATTCATCTACAACCATAAACTACTCCTTCACATGATGAGGCAATTTATCAAAAATAAGAAGATTATATGACCTGAACCAACATGGTTTGCCAAGAATTTCATCACATTATAAAGCTTGTATAAAGCAAAAGGGGCCTTGAAGGGGATGCTTATGAGTGAGGAGTTGGTGAGATAGATAAAAAAATTTGATCCATTTATGAGAGCAAGAAGGTGATAAAGTATTTGTCTGAGGAACCCTCTTGAATGATTGAATAAAGTTGTTTAGGTATGTATATGCTTATAAGTTGTCTTCCATTTGCAAATTTATTTAAATTTAATTTTTTATCTTTTAGAATCAAATTCAAAATGTAAATAGCTAATAAAAGTTTTTCATTTAAATTTAACTTAAGATTGCAAAGCCTTCTGTGAAAGTTTTCTACCTCATTGATGAAGACAAATCACCTATGGGGTATCTTTACGAGGCTATGGATAAAGCCAAAGAGGCAATTGTCTTATAATTCAAGAGTAGCTATATTATCCATTTGGGACAATTAATAATCATGGACTTGTCACATCCATAGACCATTATATGCAACAAAGGATTGTCTCCACCCACATACCTCTACAATGAATCCATTGAAGTTAATAAAGATGTAAGCCAATACCTATACAAGTGCATTAAAAAGATAGTGACTAAGATGAGGCTTAGAAGGTCAAGTGATTCACACAAGTTTATAAAATTCAATCATTTAATATTGATTTGCATTATCTTGTAAAAACTAAATTCAATTTACAAAAATTCTAAACTAATTCATTTTTCTTTTTGCATTTTATAGATTTACAATGAAAGAATTGTGTTGCCAAAACACTCCAATCTCCATTGACTTGTGATTAGAATTTTATAACAACCATATAGCACTTTGATAACAATTTAAATATGATTGCATTCACTCCAAAAAGCCCAAGTGAGGTTGAACAACCTTTGTCATCCACTACAACCTTCACCCCTTACATAAGCAAATAATGAAGAGTGATTATGAGGTCATTGATTTAAATGAAATTGATCCATGATCTAAGTGGGCCATAGAGTAGGAGCAATGACAAAAAGAGCCCTCTTCACATAAAATGAATTGAAAATAATAGATCAAAAGGCATATACATAGGTGTAAGAAGCGTCAAAGCACAATATGAGTGGGCACAAACAAAGAGTCAAATATAAGGAGAAGGGGAAGGTTCCTCATGGAGACTAAATAGATAACTTGCAGTGGACTGATTATACATTTGAAATATTTTAAGCCTCTTATTGTGTGATATATTTTTTAATTCAATATAAAACTATTATTTGGCATTAATTTTCCCTTGTTAGATATGTAGTACAGTTATTTTTTTTTTGGTAAGTAGTGTTTGTATTTACAGCGGGTTTTAACAAGGATCCCAAAACCTGATTACATAAGCAATGGGCCTAGGGCATCAATCCCTTGAAACTGAACACCAAAACAGAAATCCCGCCTAGCGGTAACAGTAAGCATGAAACAATCCCTCTCGGCGGGAAACAAACAAATAAGAAAGAAAGTAGTTTTGGAGATCCCGCCCGACGGGGAGTAGCCAAAAACCACCATCGAGAAGATCTCGCCCGACGAGAAGCAAAGAAAAACTGTTACAATAAAATCCCGCCTCGTGGGAAGCAAGTCAAAACCACCACAAACGGTCCCGCCTAGCGGGAAGCAACGGGGAAATCCCACCATCCGGGAAACCAGCGAGAAAGAAAGGATCCCGCCTCGCGGAAAATCGGCGGATTTGGCGGATCCCGCCCTGTGGAGAAACCAGCGCCCACCGGGAAAACATTCCGTTCAGCGAGAGCCATCCTGCAGGAAGCCGACAGCCAGCACAGAGAGGATCCAACCCATCAGGAAGTGACCAGAGAGTTGCACCACAAGGAACCCGCCCCGGGAAAACAGAAGAGGATCCCAGCAGCAGGGACCAAGAATCCCGTCCAAGCACAGAGCCTACCGAGGATTCACAAGAAAAAAGGGGGAAGCTGTCCAAACCCTAAACCGTCACCTCCACCGCACCGAGAAACGTAGGGGACCAGATCCACGCGAATAACCTGCAAAAAACCCCAGGGGGAAGCCTGAGGGAAAAAGGGAAGGGATCCCCAACCAAACGGGGATCCCTGGGAAGCACCAATCCGAAAAAACAACCAAGGAAACCCTAGCCGGTGCGGGAGGGGTGCGGATAGAGGAGAAGGATCTCCCCCCAGGAGATCATCTGCAAACAACCACTCCCCGGGAGGGATGACCTGGGTTGAGCCAGGGACTGTGCAGGAACCGAGAGCCATGGGAGGGGGAGCAGGGGAGGGACCAGAGCCCTCCCCTCTCTACTTTCTTCCCTCACCGTAGTACAGTTATTTAGCTGTAAGACCAATCTTAAAATAAATAAATCAAAATTGGCATTGCTAGGTTTTTACCGAGTCCAAGCTTCTCAATTATGGCGTAATTTGAAAAAAACAAAAACAAAAAAAAAACATGTCAATTACATGGATGACAAGTTTATCCACAATTTAAGAGTTATAGACATTCATTTTCAATTTATTCATGATTTTTAATCAGAAAAAAATTGAGTCAGTTTATGCAAAATATTTCTTGTACTATGTTATGCTTGCATTGCTTATTTTTCACTTATAAATTCTCAAGTCCAACATTACGTGCATGAAACTACATAAATCAATTTTCCTACCGAAAGCATTACTGTATTAAAACTATTTACATTGTCAAATGTCTGAGCTGGTGCTCTGCATGTTCACATATCTACTTGCATTGAAGTGGAATTAGAAAAATTACTTGCATAATTAACCTATATTTCTGATAAACTTTAGAGCTCTGTCTTAAAGAAATATATTGCATACCAATATATAACAAATATTTATTGTAAATTTAGCTCTACAGTCCTGCGTTTTTTCTTAAAACACCCACCCCTTCCTCAGATGATGCGCGTTGGCTTATAATCAACAACAATAAATTTCTCTATTGCTGGAAGTATCTGATTACCAAATTCTACGTGAGCAGGATGTACTAGATAGGCATCTCGATCTTCAGTAGTATCAAACATACATTCAAAAACATGAGTGAAACCTTGTTGTAAGTTTTCGCAACTAACATCCTCTCCCCTGGAAAAAAAAAAGGTGTAAGTCCACGCGATTGTGATCCATAAATATGATAGAAATTATTGATTTCCTTAGAAAGAGTCCTTTATTGCTTCATATCCTCAAGAATCATACACAGCAAAGAGGATGCTATTTTAGATTAGTAGAAAAAAAAATTCCCAGAGATTTGCTGGTATCAGAAAAATATCTCATTCTGAAGTAAATGGATTCCAATCAACTTTAACCTTTCATTTAAATTTCAAATAGGATTCTACATTCTTTCAGCAAAAGTCAATCTTTAGTTTAGAAAAAATGATTGTTTTATTAATGCATGCTAATCAATCAAAAACATGAATATAAACCACAAATTATCAATGTGCAATAAGTAAATACATGATGCTCATTTTGAGCCTGCAATGTAAGAAAACGAGAATAAAAGAGCTCCTAAAGCAAAGCAATAAGTGGCATCGGTGCTCAGAACATAAAGGGAACTAATCTACTTGACTAGTTCAATAAGTAGTTGAGTACATAAAGGAACACCCTGATCTTAAGGAATTTCTGATAAAGAGCTCCAAAACATTCAGCTGACGAGTTCAGAGATGCTACAGAACAGCTAGCTAGTAACAGCTTATGTCTCATAGTTGATCCAATTGTATGTCTCAGACATGAATCTCATTACAATATGGTAATCAGATTTATCTGGAGCTTGTTTATAATCACTTATCAAATGTGTTCCTTTTGGCCAATGATAAGTTGTTTACTTGTCTCAGACCCAACTAGGGTTCTGAATCAGTCTTGGTTGACTACTAACCCAATATTGAATAAGAATGCTAATACAACTTAGTGTATTGTACTAGATGATTCCAAGCAAGGTTTACAATGGGTTGAGAAGAGAGACATATAGAGGTGGGAAACCAATACCCAGGATGAGAAAGCATGAAGAGGGATTTCAAACATCAAGCAAGGAAATGGTGAATTCAGTCTAAGCAATAGCAATAACAAGAAGGGAAGTAGATGAAAGGGTCACAATAACAATAAAGAATCAGAAATTGGAAAAGGAAGTATGTGTGGATAAAAGTTGAAGATAATGGGAATAAAACAAGCTTCCATAAGGACACCTGGAAAATGGAAAGCAAACCGCAGGATTAAAATTTATACAATCCCTTCAGTTTTGAGATTCCCAACTGGATGGATCTCAGTTTTTCATTGCCCATCTTACCAGAGTACTAGTGTTCAGTAACTGCACAGCAAAACACTTGCAGATTAAACTTAGCCTAAATGCAAAAGACATGTTGAATCTACTGATCAGTTTACTTAGTTTCAAAGACCAAAACTAATTTTAGATTCTAGGTCTCTTTGTCCACCTTTATATCATGAAAGAAACAGATGCAGTTTTCTTTTTCAGAGGGTTTCTAATGCAAGAAGATACTCCTGATAGACACTGCAGAGAGGTCAATAAGCAAAATATGGTTGCACTCAATCTTCGTTGTCATCTACGAATAGCCAGCATTCAAATTCACTCTGAAGATTATTAGACATTAATAATCAAGTCACTAGCATCTCTTCATAGTTTCCATAACCACAGTGTACCTTTGAGGTACTCACGATGGCCTCACGCTTAGACAGGTTGTCAAGGTTTAATTTACTAAGACCTTAGTCAAAGGGTCAAAAACACATAGAGCTATAAAATTTGAAGATACTTTAATGAAAATAAGAGCTGTGTTTATGACCAGCAAGGTGATGTCATAGTCAAAAAGGCATGCTACCTAGCCTGGGACCTGAAAATCCACCTTTAACCCTTTTATGAATCATTAAACAACCTGAAACACGATTATGAATGAGGCTGAGGCCTTCTGATGTTTATAGTAAGATCTTATAGATAAGAGTCAACTTTGCTTTAAATTGCATGCTGACCAATAAGTCTCTACTGTCAATTGGTTTCCACTGGTTACAACTTTCAAGTTCTTTAATGTTTATTTGAGATCTTCAAGCTAATAACTTTAGCATTTTTCCTTGGATTCTCTAAAAAGATAGGCTTGCATTTTATATGCTGAGGCATTTATCAGTCAACTTAAAATCCTTTGTGGCCTCTTTACTGTTGTTGAAAGTAATATTTAAATTGCAATGTAGATCCAATGAACTCATGCTATTGCGTATTCTGTGGTATGTAATGTTACTAACAATCATTTTGAGTTCGCATCAATGCATGCGCAAATATTTTTGTATTCTTAGTGTCCTTTGTCCAATCTAATAGTCATGCATTATGTTAAATGGTTGACACATATCCACTCAAATAAGAATTCTTCATTGACCAGTCTAATAGTGCATTGTTTTTCTCGACTTATTCTATCATACTTTAGCCCCACCGTTGTCCAGATAAGTCCTCAGTGATCTTCAGAGGTGTTGCTCCCTGTTATTCAAAGTTGTCTCTCTCCAGGACTAAAAAGATACTGAAAACAAGATTATAATATGTTTCCCCTTACTGGTCGTAGGGCCCACCTCTCTTCCCTCCCAAATTATTTCCTAAATATCTTATTTTTTGCATTTAGGACCTGAAGTTTTCTGTACCAATGTTTCAACAAACTTAATTTGGTTTGTGGCTCAGGTTGGTCATTCCAAGGTGAATTGCTGGTGCATGCTCTATTTAACAAGAAATAATACAACTGTTCTCTTGACCATAGCCATGCCAGTTCATGACATCACCAAGATGGGCAATTTGTACTCTTAAATACCTAAATCCATAGCCCTTCTCACTTTTGCCCCAATTCGGAATGTCTTAATTCATTCAGAGACACTGAGACTAGCAAAGCCTCGTTTATATAATAGTTGCTGACCATTAAATTAACAATTGTAAACTGATTATCCTTCCTTTTTTTTTTTTTTTGTGAAAAACATCCCAGAAGGGATGCCACTTTTGGGTAAGACCCAAGGAGGCAGGGGTATCTCTTCCACCAAAAATGCCCAGGGCTCGCACCTGGCCTACCACCTTTGACACACGCAAGGAGCATGCCTGAAACAACACAAAACAAGAACACACAAACACAAACACACAAAAAGCTAAAACAAATAAAGCATACTCCTTGAGTGTGTCGACAAGAAAAAGCACAATCAAACACACGCATAAAAAGGAAAAAAAAAAACATGAACCACACAGAACAAACACAAACAACATAGCAAAACACAATCAAATAAAACACACAAATAAAAACAAAAAAAAAAATTTAATTAATTAATTAAAAAAATAAAAATAAAAATGACAAAAATAAACAACACCAAAACATGAAACACACAGAAAAAACCACAAACACAGCATAACAAAACACTACCATAACAAAAACAACAAAAAGAAACAAATACACCACAAACCAAAAAACCACAAAACACGAAACACACAGAAAAAACCCCAAAAACAACATAACAAAACAAATACAAAACAAAAACAACAAAATGAATCAAATACACCACAAACGAAATCAGGAAAAACAAATACAACAAAAACTAAGCACAAAGGAGCTATAGACAAAACAAACAAAATACGATAACACTAAAAATAAACCAAAGCTTAACAAATTACCAAAAATATCATAAATTGCTTAGCAAAATAGCCAAAGCTTCCAACATTGCCATAAAGAGACTGACTATAAACCTTAGGATTATGGCATCCTTATCCTTTTATTCGTATCTTGCTTCATTCCAGTTGGGACTATAGGCTGGTTATTTGGTACCACGACACTACTATTGGAATTTGTATAGTCTTTTTGAGGATCCGTTTTGTTTGTAGTTTGAATCTGCCCTTTTGTTTTGCACTTGGGTTGGTTTTCTACATTGTACTTTTTTTTCTTTTACTGTTATTTATCAGCATCAAGGCAAGCTCTTTTAATGATTTCTCATCATGCAATCCTTCCTGTTCCCTCTCTTCATCAAACTATGTCTCCATAATAATTGTTTCCATTTGACCATCCTCATCATCTGCTTGCTCATCCGTGGAGAGAATTTCAAAGGTGTTAGGTGAAATTACTGTTTTCTCTTTTGTTGCTATTTTTTTTTGTGTTTTTTTGTTTAGGGATTTGAAACCCTGCCAAGTCCCCATCCTCTTTCTTTTTGTTAGGGACATTATGAGGACAATCCTTGGCTAGATGGCCAATATTCATGACAAATTCTGCATCTAAATAGAATATTTTCATAATCTACTACTTGCTCCCATATTTCTTCCCCATATTGTAAAGTAATCTTCTCTAGAAGTGGTTTGTCAAAATCAATCAAAACACAAATCCTTGCATAAATCATATGCTCTAAGTGTTGGGTGCTATCAGAAGTCATCATGGGGCAGTTCTTCCTCAGCTTTGAACTTGGTATGCCAGGGCTTCATGAAGAGCCCTGCCCTACCAAAAAACCATGGCCCCCCTTGAAAAACGTTCTCCCTATCTTCTTCATTAGCAAACAAAAAAATAAGTAGCTATTTGGGTAAGTAGAAATTTGGAACTTACCTTTAGTGCTCCAGTTTTTGGCAGCCCATTGCTTGAAGGTAGCAAGAGTCGGTCAGAATCCCATGAATCAAAAAATTAGGCTTTTCCTCTCAATCGCATCTATTCCTTCCTGGACATCCGTTATTTCCAACTTCACTACTGGGGATCCATTAGTTGCTTTCATGCAACCCATCTCTGTTTTCCCTGAATCGACCTTTGGCATCCTCGATGGTTTCCTTGGCAATCGCCAATTGTGTTCCCCTCCTGTTAGAGGTCGTCCTCCACGGATTGCTTCATTAAAATTCATTTTTGGCTCAATGCATGTATCTTTGTTGAAACCCTCCATCCGGAATCAAATAAACCCTACTTTCATGCAAACAAACCCTAATCCCTACTTTCATCCAAACAAACAAACCCTAATTTTGTTCAATTAGGACCCTCACACCAGTGGCCGTATGAAACCCCATCCCAAACAGGCAAACTCGTAAAGCAAAACTCAAATGGTGGATTTGGATATCAAATCGGTTCACACATTCTCAGCTCGAATCAGTTCGTACATCTGTCTGTGTCGCTTCAACCTTTTGAAATGATACTACCAGTTACCCGTAATGTATTGCGCCCGTTCCATTTGCATTCACGAGCATTGCGCTTGAGGTCTGTGATATTGCGGACGCTGCTTGCGCCAAAGATATACCTTCCGACTAAATTATTATTCAAAATTCATTCGAGCTATTCAACTGATTATCCTATTGACATGCAAATAAATCCATTATTTATTTGTAGACACGGAAAATTGACCCACTAAGGTGAGTAATTTTCCCTAGATCCCTTGTTTTCTCCTTGGAAAAGTAGGGTCATCTTTGAGCCTATTTTTCCCCTACCAAATCTTATCCATTCCTCCTAAATCCTATACCATTGGATCGGGCTCGAAAAGAGCTTTCCAACGGTATATGATATGACCCGTTTTGACTCCGTTTGACCCTCCAAAATGCATTAAAACCGCACGGGGGTCTAGCTGGTGCGAGGTCGTGCCCCGTATTTTATGGAGCGCGATTTTGCATTTTAGGGTTTTCTCTTAAGAAAACCCTAATTTTCAAAGTTGATCTTTTTAGGGTCGGTTGTGCTTAGTTTTTCCCACCCATTCTTGTTTCAAATCCACTATATAAGGAGGGTTTGAAATTCATTTCTTCCCATCAAGTTTTTATCAAGCAAGTCAAGTTTTTACCAACCAAGTTTCAATCAAGTTTTTATCAAACAAGTTTTCCAACCAAGCAATAATAACACTTAATATTCAAGTTCAATTTTCTTGAGGTCTTCTTCTTCTTCCGCAAGAAAGCTAACTCGCAAGTGTGAAGTGTGATCTATTGAAGCTTTGTTTTCTGTTGCATTGGATTGTGTGTTGCTACTCTTGGTGGACAAGTGTTGAAGCCCTAAGGAGGGATCGACTACCTGGGAGGTCTCAATCCCTTTTGCTTGCTTCCTCACTCTCTACCAAGTTGTTTTCGCTCTTCTTGCATATTATTCATATTTTTGTTTTCTCTATCACGTATTAGTCATTTCGCTTCAATGAGGTTTTCTCCTCGCTTCTGCAAAATCGCACTTGGTCTTTACGGGGTGCGATTTCGCCTTTGCGATATCGCACCTGCTCCCTATGGGGTGCGATTTTGCGTAGACCAACGTTGGGGGCAATCTGCTACCCCAACCTTAGATCATGTGTTCTAGACTACATTTAGAGCATATTAGGGCATTCTGTACTCTAATTTTATTATTCTTCTTTGTCGTATTTTATTATGCTTGTTCATCTTCCAAAGGTCAATTTCTGCTTTTATTTTCAAAGGTCAGCTAAAAGGACCTAGGGGGCTTGACTGTTGCGCCTCCAAGCATTATTGTACAGCGGCCTAAGCAGGCCCCCTAACGCTAATCATATTTTCAAGTGTTTCTTAAGTTATCTTGCAGGAACAAGGATTATTGATAGCATTGGATCAAAGGATAAAAGCAAGGATCAACCACCGGATAAGCTAAGTGTTCTGATTAATCTTTAGGTTGTTTGTTGAGTGCTTTATATTTTTGTTGTAAACCCTAGATCTGATTTAAAAGGAAATATATTTAATTAATTTCTAGGCATTTGAAAGATAAACAACATATAGTGTGCACTTAGGGTTAATTATGTTTGTGCATTCTCTCTTGAGCCCTTGCTTAAAAGATTTTTTATTTAAAACCCTAGGTTAGCAAGCATTCAAAGAAAGAATCATATTAGGGTTAGCTCTTGTATTCTTGCATTCTATATTTCTGCATTGTCCTTTATCTTTTATAGCATAGATCTAGAAAGGCCAAACTTAGGTGATTGCTTGAAACTGAATACATCAAACTATCCTAAAATCCTAAGGACTTGGAGCGAGTCCTTAAACCATTCCTGGTGAACCCTTCCCCCTAGCACCGAGTGTAGAGAACAACATACCCCCGTGGTTCACCCCATAAGGCTTTCTACCTTTGTGGATCTAGCCTTTTTGGGAATTGTACGTGGTAGGGTAGTTTTCCCCCTCTACATCTTTGGTGAACCCGACGTGAACACCTCCTTTTCTTTTAAAACTTTAATCAAGATCATTAATTTTATGTGTTAGATCAGAAAACATTAAAAACATAATTTCTTGTGCTTTGTCTTCATTGGTTTTAGTTCCTTCCTTTTTGCCCTAGTCTTTTTCTCTTCTCCTAATGGCTTTCAACCTTGGGAGTGAGCAAAGGCCTTTGAGGTTTGATGAGATTTTCCAAGAGAATGATCAAATTGATAGAGAAAATCATAATCTAGAAGAAGAGGAAAATGAGGAGATTGATAATAGCCTTTATCCTACTAAGGGACCCAATGGGAACCTTACCTTTACATCATTTGATCATGTTTTGGGTTTCATGAAACGCTATAAGGAGGCTTTACTTAAGGCTATGGAACAGGAACCTCAACTCGAAAGAGGTGAGCCTCCTCTTCCTCCTCCAATCATCTCTCCTAGGCTTGTTCATGATAACCCTTTGTTTGAATCTTTGAATCATGGTAATCATGCCCATAAACCAACCTATGCCACTACTGTAACCACCAATGTTGGAAGAAGTCCACAAGTTCATCCAACCAGTAGTGTCACTCAAAATTATTTTCAATTTCCTTCTCAATCTGCTAATCTCAACACTTTTGCCTCTATTCCACCAAATGTTAGTTATCCTCTCCAGCAAGGTATCACATATCACAATAGTATCAATACCTCCAACTTAAGCCAAGTGCCTTTTCAACAACCTACCTATACCCCTACCTTAGGGAATCTGGGGGTATTGCACAATAGTAATCCAAAAGTTCAGAATTTGGCAAATATGGTAAAACAATTGGTTTCAAAAGTGGAGATGATTCAGCCTTCTAGTTTTACTTACAGTTATAAAGAGATGTGCAATCAACCCCTAGACCCTATGGTTGCTACTAGGCCTTATCCTAAGCATTTTTCCATGCCGGTTTTACCTATATATAAGGGAACAGAAGATCCGATTGAGCATCTAAGAAGATTTAGAACAACTTGTCATGATCTCATCTATGATGATATGTTATTACTAAAGATGTTTCCTAAGAGTCTTGTTGGCATTGCATTAGAATGGTATTATCGGTTGCCCAACTATTCTTTAAAGAGCTTTGAGAAGACTGTAGAGATGTTTGTTCATCAATTTAGTGCTTACATTGAAAAGGAAGTGACAATGAGAGACCTATATGATTTAAAGCAAAGTAAAGAAGAAAGTTTTTCAGAATTCTTAGCTCGTTGGAGAAGTTTAGTTGGTCGATTAAGACATTCTATGTCTCAGAAAGATATGCTTGATATATTCATTAGTAATTTACAAGAACATATATCTTATGCATTAGAAACTACAATCATCACATCTTTTGATCAAGCAATTGAGTTAGCAAGAAAAGTAGAACATGCTCTTATCAGAAGAGGACAACTCAAGGTGAAAGAAGATAAAACCATTCAGTCACAGTATAAGAATAAGGATGTGGTAGGTGATGGTGTAATGGATAGTAGGCCTGTTAATAATGTTGTTAACAACCTACAAAATATAATACTTCAAAAACCTCCACAAAGGAATTTCACAAGACTTGGCATACCTATGGAAGAAGTCCTAAAGCAACTTTTGGAAGCCAACGCAATTGAGTTACCTCCTATAAGGCAACCAGATACTACAGCTAGTTGGTACAAGGCAGGACAACATTGTGCATATCATAGAGTAGAAGGACATTGGACAAATTCTTGTAAGAAGTTGAAACATGTGGTTCAAGATTTAATTGATGCAGGACGTCTTGATGTAAGAAATTCTCAATCTTCAAATAGTCAACAAAAGTCCACTACCAACCAGAATATACCTAAGCAAGGACAACAGGCAGTTAATCAAGTATCTTGTAAAAATGTACCACATCATTATGATAACCAAACAGTTGGTATGGTAACAACTACTTCAAAACAGCAGGTGCAGAATCGACAGATCCAACGGTCTCAACAGGAGATGAGTTTTTCAGCAAATATTTCCCTCTTAGAACTTTTGCAAAATTCTCCTACTCATGGAGAAGCCTTAATAAATGTTCTAAAACAACAATCTGTCCCTCCAGATATTTCCCCTAGTGATATGGCCAATGTTGTAAGCTTTCTTGGGACACATCACATCACATTCTCGGATGACGATATTTCTTCCTCAGACCTATGTAGGGATTCTTCTCTCTACATTACTGCATTTATTGGGGAAACCTTTATCAAAAGGGTTATGATTGATAATGGTTCTTCCCTCAATTTATGCACATATCAATTTATCCAAAAGTTTGGATTAAAAGAGGAAGATTTAACTAAATCTGATGCAATCATCAAAACATTCAACAACGAGTACCAAGAAGCTTGTGGCACCATATCACTTCCCCTCAAAGTTGGACCTAAAACTTTAGATACATTGTTCTATGTGGTACCTTGCCCTGCATCTTTTAATCTGCTTCTTGGATGTCCTTGGATCCATGCAATGAAGGCCATCCCTTCTACTCTTCATCAATGTTTGAAATTCAAATTTAAAGAACAAGTTATTACCATTCCAGGCGACCTTCATCCATTCGAATATTGTTCAATGGTTGAACAAGCTCAGTTTGGTCTCAATGCTTGTCCTTCAGTTTCATCATCTATTTCTCCAAGTTCCTCATCTCAAAAATCTGAGCAATTCAACAATCTAAAAGTGAGTGAGGAACCTCTAATCAATTCATCATGGGATCAAGACAATCAGTTTCTTCAAGAACCTCTTCTGGATATATCTCATCAAGGTTTGGAGCAGAGTAATGAGGATAAGGATCCCCCTTATCCCTCTAACATCTTATTTTGTAATATGATAAATTCTATGTGTTCTAATGATAAATATTTTGCTTCTCATAGAGATCTTGCAAAGTTAGGGATTGCTCCTCCCTATGTTAAGAATGATGGTTTTGTTCAAGAATGTATAGATTATCATGTTATGGCTGCCAAAGAAAGAGCTATGAAGGAGCCTCTCCATGATTATAATCATCGAGATGGCTTGCCTTCTAGATTTTTCTTTGATGAAGCAGTCCCTTGAATGCCTGTTCTTTTTGTTAAGATAGGAGGCACAATTAGAATATGTGTTGACTATCATTTTGATTGCTTGTTTAACATAAAATAAAATAAAATCCATCATTAATTAGGTATGCATTTGCATTCTCATTCCATCATACCTGTTTGCTTGCTCATACTGCATGATTTCCTATCATACTTTGCATGGTTGCCTGACATTCTATTTTCTTGCATTTTTGCTTGTCATAATTGCATTGTTGCTTGCTCATGATTGCTTGTTCATATAGCTTTTGGGGATTCATGACAATGGCATGTGATGATACCTAGTTAGGTCATAGCTCACATGCATTGCACTTTCACTAGGGTTTTGATGCCTAGCGAAGCCCCAACCTAGGGCCCATGCATTTTCATCCCTTCTTCTCTTCTTTTCTTCCTTTGTTCTTTTCTTCTCTTCTCTCTTCTTCTTGTATTCCTTGACTTTGAAAGTTTTACAATGATCATCATTTCTCCTCCAAGTCAAGGAATGCAATCCTCTTTTGGTATGTCCTTGTCTTTTTGCATGATTCTTATTTCTCCTTTGTCTTCTTTGTTCAGATAAGGATATACATTCTTCTCTTCTTTGATTACACATTTCCTCCCTCTTGACTTTTCACTAGTTGAAACTTCAAGTTGGGGGCACACACGCACAATTCATTGCTCCTTATTTTCTTCCTCTTATTTCTTCTAGCACATGCACACACTCACATTGTGTTATGCTCATATGACTTGGTCTATATATATATTTTACACCCCTATCGGGTAGTACTTGCTAATACATCATTCACATCAGCAATAGCATATTCCCCCTATCGGGTTACGCTTCTTTTGACTCAACGGGCTCAACACCCCATTACAGGATAAGCTCCTTGGCCATTTCAATAGGCCTCGGCATACATCCTAGCGGGTAATCACCCCACAGCAGTCACTAGCGAGCAATCATCCATAGCGGGTTACGCTCCATCATTTGATCATTTGAGCAATCACCCATAGCGGGTTACGCTCCATATTTTGCCCATCTATCCATCTTAGCGAGTACTACACCCATAGCGGGTTTTCACTCCACATCTGGACCTTCTCTTTGGGCATAACACCCTTCATTCAGGGTTCTTGATCAGCTTCTCTCAATTTCTATGGTTGACCTTTGGATTCTTCTTGTTCTTCTTGTTCTTCTTCTTCTCTTCTCTTCCCTTCTTCTTTCTTTCCCTTTCTTCTATTCATCCATGCATTTCATACTAGCTATAGTAGATTCATGTTGTACCCAGTGCTCTTTGCTCTGTTGTTTGTTTGCTTGCTTTGTTCTCCATGTTTCTATGTTTTGCTTTTTCTTTCTTTGCCTTTTTCAAGTTTCTTAAGGAATGTTCATTCCTTTCGAAACTCGAGGGGGCACCCTAGCCATAGAGGCATTAATGGTAGTAATGTCTGTAAATTTTCTAGCCCTAGATAACTGCTGTCCTATGTTATTTTAAAATAAATCAGATCTGAGAATAATTTATTCAAACATGCAATAGTCACATAGATGGCTGGAAAAATAAACAGCGTGAACAACAGAATTTAAATATATTTCTGAACCTGAAATATTACAAATAAAAAAGGCTACAGCTACAGCAGAACACTTATGCTCTCTTGCTGCTTTTCTAGCCAGCAATCACTGTTCTTCTCCTCCTAAGCTTGTATTTTTCCTTCTGCAATCTGTTCTCCTCCCATTCTTTTTTGTGTGTCTAAAACACTCTTGATCTTCTCCTTTTATCCTTGAAAAAGGTAACCCTAATCTTTTTAACCCTAAGATTAGATCTCATCTCATATTGAGATGTAAGGTTAAAAATAGAAAATCACTTAAGTGAATTACAAAATAGAATCACTTAAGTGAACTTAAAAATAGAAAATCACTTAAGTGAATATCAAAATAGAAAATCACTTAAGTGAATTTCAAAATAGAATTAGAAATGTCTCGAACCACTTCTAGCACGTTCATACTGAAGCCTGTGCAAGAAGTTCCTGTCCAAGCTACATTTCTCAACAATGTCTCGCCCTTTTGCCCAAACCTGGCCATCCCTTTTCTGTGTTTGTTGTCTTCTTGCCCATAGAAGTCTACATCTTTCTTTGATGCATTTACCTGGCCTTAAATACATCAAAGAGGGAGCAAAATGTAGACACGGAAAATTGACCCACTAAGGTGAGTAATTTTCCCTAGATCCCTTGTTTTCTCCTTGGAAAAGTAAGGTCATCTTTGAGCCTATTTTTCCTCTACCAAATCTTATTCATTCCTCCTAAATCCTATACCATTGGATTGGGCTCGAAAAGAGCTTTCCAACGGTATATGATATGACCCGTTTTGACTCCGTTTGACCCTCCAAAATGCATTAAAACCGCACGGGGGTCTAGCTGGTGCGAGGTCACGCCCCGTTTTTATGGAGCGCGATTTTGCATTTTAGGGTTTTCTCTTAAGAAAACCCTAATTTTCAAAGTTAATCTTTTTAAGTTCGGTTGTGCTTAGTTTTTTCCGCCCATTCTTGTTTCAAATCCACTATATAAGGAGGGTTTGAAATTCATTTCTTCCCATCAAGTTTTTACCAATCAAGTTTCAATCAAGTTTTTATCAAGCAAGTTTTCCAACCAAGCAATAATAACATTTATTATTCAAGTTCTATTTTCTTGAGGTCTTCTTCTTCTTCTTCCGCAAGCAAGCTAACTCGCAAGTGTGAAGTGTGATCTATTGAAGCTTTGTTTTTTGCTGCATTGGATTGTTGATTGTTGTTGCTCGCTTTGGTGGATTTGTGTTGAAGCCCTAAGGAGAGATTGACTACCTAGGAGATCTCAAACCTTTTTATTTGCTTCCTCGCTCTCTACCAGGTGAATTCGCTCTTTAGCATTTATGTTTTTGTTTTCTATATCACGTATTAGTCGTTTCACTTCAATCTAAGGCGTTTCGCCTCACTTCTGCAAAATCACACCTGGTCTTTTTGGGGTACGATTTCGCCTTTGCGTTATCGCACTTGGTCTTTGTGGGGTGTGATTTTGCCAGAGCCCAATCTGGGGGCAATCTGTTATTCCAATTTTTATCATTGTATTCTATATTGCATGTAGAGCATAGTGGTGCACTCTGTTTCTGTAATTTCATCATTCTTCTTTGTCGTATTGTATTATGTTTGTTTCTCTCCAGATGTCAATTTCCGTTTTTAATTATCAAAGGTCAGCTAAAAGGACCTAGGGGGCTTGACTGTTGCGCCTCCAAGCACTGTTGTACAACGGCCTAAGCAGGCCCCCTAACGCTAATCATATTTTTAAGTGTTTCTTAAGTTATCTTACGGGAACAAGGATTATTGATAACATTGGATCAAAGGATAAAAGCAAGGATCAACCATTGGATAAGCTAAGTGTTCTGATTAATCTTTAGGTTGTTTGTTGAGTGCTTTATAATTTTGTTTCAAACCCTAGATCTGATTTTATAGAAATATATTTAATTAATTTCTAGGCATTTGAAAGAAAAACAACATATAGTTTGCGCTTAGGGATTATTTTGTTTGTGCATTCTCTCTTGAGCCCTTGCTTAAAAGATTTTCTGGATAAAACCCTAGGTTAGCAAGCATTCAAAGAAATAATCATGTTAGGTTAGCTCTTGTATTTCTGCATTGTCCTTTATATTTTATAGCATAGATCTAGAAAGGCCAAACTTAGGTGATTGCTTGAAAACTGAATACATCAAACATCTCGAAATCCTAAGGACTTGGAGCCAAGTCCTAAAACCATTCCTGGTGAACCCTTCCCCCTAGCACCAAGTGTAGAGAACAACACAGCCCCTGCGGTTCACCCCATAAGCCTTCCTACCTTCGCGGATCCAGCCTTTTTGGGAATTGTACGCGGTAGGGTTGTTTTCCCCCCTACATTATTTTTTCGTTTGTTTACCTAAAATTCATATGGTATTCATATCAAATGGGTTAAAAGGAAGATTCTCCTCTTTTTCAGTAATTCTACAACTGATTGATAATGTTGTCTTCTTTCTTTGCTTTCTTTTTCTATTGCTTCATATGTCCATCTACCTTTTCTTTTCACCATGCTTACCTGGTGTATTGTTTATCTGCATATGCAATCATGAGAATCTGATTTCTCCTACTGTTAGCCAGCCATAGTTTAATGTCAATAACACCAGTAAATGGTATTAAACAGCCAACGAAGACATTAAATCACAAGGTTGTATTACAGAAGTGGAATCATAATGGCCACATGACACTACTTTCAGATTCTTTATGGCTCACAAAATGTCAAGTTGAAGGCACTTAAAGTGCTTTTCACTGTTGTGGGGGGAAATAGGAAAAATGGAAATGTGAAATTTTTTTACTTTACAACTAGCCATATTCTCTCACAGAATATGATTGGTCATCCACGGAATTACATTATTTACAAAGCCAAAAGCATAATCTAGAAATGATGTCAAAAGTATCAAACTTCAACAACAAGTTGCATTGTGACAAAGCAATTAAGTCCAAAAGACCTCGCTCACGTCTTAGCTTCCCAATCTTCAAGGCGCAGCAAGCATAAGAAAGACTGCATAAAAGTAATAATTTACTAGTAAAACGTAAAAATAATGTTCAAGTAAATATTGAAAGCTAGACTTGTTACTTGTATTTAGTTTCAGGTATGTTTGCTAACCTCCATCCAACAATGTCGCATGGGAATGGATACCATAAATATCAGATACGCCAAATTTTCAAGACACCTTTCTATGGATACGGCTTGATACAACGTTTTATATATATATATATATATAACACAAAAATGTTTACACAAACACAAGTTTTAAATAGAATATTTTTATTAATTTAAAAGAGAAGAGAATTTTCATTGTTTTTAAAATTTGAATTAATATTTTTTTTTTAAATGTGTATTCTTCTTTTAATCCATGTCCTACATACAACTCTAGATGTGCCTAGGCCATATCCAAATGTATTAAATATGGACCAAATAGGGACATGTAATTGGATGCATTTGGTTACTGTACTCGTCTATTTGGATATGTTTAGATAAAGTATCCAAACAGTATAATATCCATACGTGGATATGGATATCCAAGCAGAAGGATTGTCTGATATGGTAACTCTGCTATCAAATAATGCACCTAATAATTTGCAATACCTCTAGTGGGCCAAGCTACCATTTTTCATACATTTATGTTTGGCTACCCTGGCTCAACCATAATTTTCTTTTGCAGAAGTATCTCCACACAAACTTAGTCAGGAGTAATCCTCCAAGAGTTTAGAAGCTTCAATTGTAATTTCATGGTTATCTACATGTGTTTAGGCTACACAAAGATAGTAAACGAGCTAGTAAGATCTGTCACTGCCCTCAAAAGATCTTTTTTGTAATGTCCCCTTTCTAGTCAGCTAGCTTATCAGTTGAGATTAGCCTACTCACGGGTTCCCGTAGGCTAAGATGGTTGTGTGGGAACCTTTGGTAGTCTTCTTCAGGCGCCACCAGCTTTCAGTTGCCAGTTTTTGGTGACATTTCAGGCAGAGGATGGGGACTTACTATTTATAGTAAGTCAGTTCCTAGGGTTTCAGTCAGAGCGGATGGCACGATGTGATTGTTCGGCGAAATGGGTATCCAAATCTATGATCAGTTGGCGGTTTGGCTATGCAGAGCTCAAAGATTTTAATACCCGAAGTTAATTATATAAAATTAAATTAATAATTTAATTTTATATAAGTTGAGACTTTATTTTATAAATGAGTCACTTAAATTATCTAATATTTCACAAAGTGACTTTATAAAGGTGCAAAAAGGGTACGCCATACATGAAAGGGGAAAAGTAATGTTCTAGAAACAATTTTAAAATAACTTTTCCCTCCAAAAAGGGGTCGACCCTCTTGTAGCTCTTTAAAAAGGGATTTGGCCGCTCATTTTCAACATTCAGAGTTTGATATTTGCTTTGGCATTTCTTGGAGAAGGCTTGCAGAGAAATTTGCAGGGTTTCGAGCTTATTGGGGACGGAAACCTCCAATAGGGACATCCTCTTCGGGTATGAGAGATTACCCCTGGTGGATTTTGTTGGCGATTTCATACGGAGATTGCACAAGGAGCTTCATTGCAGAGATATTCACAGATATTGGGAAGATTATTCAAAGGGTTTATTCAGATTTCAGAAGTAATTTCAGTGTTGGTTTTAATTGCTGATCTCTACCACAGGGCCGTACCAATTTGCATTGTGAGTGGCGTTGGGTTTGCACATTGAGCAAGGGTTCTTTCCCATTTTGATTGTCACCATTCAATCATCTCTATCGGCCCAATTTGGAGACAAATTTCAGAGACACAAGGAGGTTTCGAAGTGATTTGCTTGCTAGCTGGCCGTACATCTGCACAGTCGTACAGTCATTGCTGGCGTGACAGTTAGAGAGCTGGGCGATTCATTTCAGGGCTGTCCATTGCACCATACCTTGGCGCCTAGGGCTGGAGGTGACAAAGCAATCAATTCCTTGCTGGAGATATTGGTATTTCTCGAGTTGTGTGACACATTCAATTGTTATGAATGCTGATGTACATTCTGAACAAGTAAATTCCAGATCTGAATAAAATAGTGGTGTTTGCATTTCTGATCTTCTCCTCAAAAGGGTTTGTAATTCTTTGCATCTAATATCTATATACCGAATTTCACTAGATTCTATTGAGTACTTTCCAAGTTCTGTTGATTGCAAGTTGGCTGTCTGGTTATTTCTGAGTTTTTATTTAAGTCTGAAAAATACAAAAAAATTACATATTTGCAAAAAAGACAAAAATATTAGTGCAGATCGGGAGGGGTTGTTACATTTGTATTCAACATAAGATCCAAGTATAATTCCATAGTTATGTGCTCTTGCTTAAGCTTAAAGAAGCAAACCTGGTACAAAATCTTCCTCCCCTTCAGAAGCTCTTTCTCCTAGGTCAAATTTGTTTCCATCACAAAATATGTAGATTCCCAACTCTTTAATTGGAAAATCTAGGTATTTCAATCAAGTATTTGCTGGTGCTGCTATCAAAAATTTGGATGATGATATCTTATTTAAAAAAGCCTTTTTCCAGTGACTAAACTGGATAACGGACCAACTTTCTTGTGTCTTTTCTCTAAGTAATTTGAATCAATTTAATGATATTAGCAATGCAGTGCTGTTGTAGGTAAACAAGCAAGTTAGATATTACTTGGGTTAAATTATTGTCTACAATAGTGGCTACCATAATTACCATATTTGGGTGAACTTGGCATAGGTTTGCCAAACCTGAAATGTTTTGGGTGCATATAGAATTACAAAAAGCTATTAGGTGGGGAAAAAACATAAAAAATTCAAAATAAACCTTGAAAATCCCCTGCTCTGCTATTTACTCTCCTGCATCTTTAAACAGTAGATGACTAAATCACAACAATATCATATCACGAACTACATATTGTTGCCCAAAATATTCTTGACAGCATTGGGATCATTGGGATTAGTATTGTACCATTTTCAAGTACAGGGTGATTCCTCCTTCGTTTGGCTATAATCCCCATCTATATTGCAAGAAATGTGACCAGAAGATCCCATTGTGCGTTTTGGATACATGCAACCTGTTTTTGTAAAGAACCACCATTTCCTGGCAGTTGCATTGCAATGCAAAGTCTCTGTAATGTATTAAACAACGACACCAAAATGCAGTCGTTGAGAGTCGCCCAATGCAGTTGTGATGGTAACTAGCTTAGCTATATAAAATATATATATCTATAAACGCCGAGAGTTATCAATCTCAAGGCGCCTATCTCATTTCTTGGGGGTGTGATAGATAGGCACCTCGAGATTGATAACTCTCAGCGTTTATAGATATATATATTTTATATATCTAAGCTAGTTTAAATCCACCGTAACCCTTAATGTCGGCAGATAATTTTCTTAATGTCGGCTTTTTAAATAAAATATTAATATTGTTTACGGCGTGGCTGACCTTCCTGGCTGCCATTGTAGGACGCCTATCGGCGTAATAAGTTATAACACTTTTAAATTTCTAACAGAAACTAAAAATAAATCTATAACCCTAGTAAACTAAGTTATATCTTAATTTGGATTCGTGTAACAGACCAAAATCCCTTTTCAGATCTCACAATATATCTATAGGACCAAAAAGGCAAAAATTATTTTATAAGTGTAAAAAAGGGGAGGCAGATGTAGAGCTGTGAAAAGAAAGAAATGATGGTGGTTTGCCAAATTGCCTCCAGATAATCTAAAAGGTTGGTAAACTTTTCATCTTTTTAGATCAAGTTTCAAATTTTATTCCTTAAAGCCCACAGCCATAGCCACAATTCATGTTTAATGGAATGAATTCGGCTGTAATAGTAACAGTAATGAATGATGAATTTCTTCCTAATTATTTTGTGGCAGTCATAAAATATATGAAAGGATGGTGAATAAATCATTAATTTATTAAAATTTAAAATATGTTAAAACAATTACTAAGCACACAAAAAAATTTCTAGCAACATGGATCCTCGTGTCAACGGCATTGCTTGGGCCTTGAGCAAGTGGTCTATACCCTCCATTAAAGATTCTCCACAGGTAAGCTTTGAACTTTGCTTCCAGGTGAGTCTGAATGCCATTCGAGTCCAATGCCTTGCCAGCTAAAAACTATTTGTCTAAAAGGAGATCATCACAATGATGATTCTAATACCGCATAAGAATGCAAGGAGACCAATGCTTCTACTTTTAGATTTCACTTGATATTTTTAAGTTGAAGGGGGAGTGAAGGGTACCAGGGGTTCCCTTTTATCAAAATTTGAATGCTTTCAATCTAGGATATATCTTTTCGGTAATTTACTCATTTTCTTCTTACATACATAGGATTCTGTGATCTATCCTATCAGTTTCTTATGCTCCGTAGTTTGCCATTTTTTTTCCCTTGTAAATCTTTTCTGAAAAGTTTTTTTAAAATGTATTCATTAATTTTTTAAGGTCTATATACATTATCTAATTCGATCATCTTAAACTTTCTTTGTCATTACATGCAGAATAGGCATATATGTATAAAACCACTTTATACTCTCTGGATCAGATCATCTTTAACTTTCTTTAGTCCATTACATGCAGAATAGGCAATTATGTATAAAACCATTTTATACTCTCTGGATCCACTATATATGGTCCATTACATGGAGAATAGGCAATTATGTATAAAACCACTTTATACTCTCTGGATCCACTATATATAAGAGCAAATAGGCAATTATGTATAAAACCACTTTATACTCTCTAAATCCACTATATATAAGGGCAAATACTCTATGTATAAAACCACTCTATACTCTCTAGATCCACTATATATAAGAGCAAATACTCTGTCTATTTGCAAACTATTATTTAAAATATCCAAACCTTCATCATCAAAGCTATTAAAAATACTACTGAATATTTATCGATTGAGCTATAATTTATTAGTAAATTAGAGTGTTACATGTCACAATGACAGAAATTATGATCCAGGTGTACACGCCCTCTGTGATTATATATTTCAGGTTTAGAGGGATTGCCAAGACCTAATTTCCGCTTAAATTCATCTTATTATTATTAAAAAACAATTGTAAACTTATTTCAGTAGTAAAGGTTTTCATCTCTTTTAAAATTTTAAGATTCGAACCCTAAAAAACCAAAAAAAACTAGAAAAAATAATAAATTAAAAAACATATATCATACCATCCCATATTTTCCAGAATTTATCATATATGGAGTGTACACGTGAGCACTTCCAGATTATTATATATACCTACCAAAACCCCTCTCGTACCCTCGTCTTCCACTGCGAGGAATTTATCCTAAGGCCCTCTTTTGGCACATTGTAAACCATGCTTTGACATGTGAGTGTACTCAAAAAACCATCTTGTCCATGACATGAATAAACAAACCAGCGAAATATCCAGATCCCTTGGGGCCAGAGGTCTCTAGATTTTGTGCGAAAAAATGATTAGATTTTTTTTTTAAATTATCAATTGCCATTGAAAAATCCACCACTACCAGTAGCAAGTGTGTAAAGCATGCACATACCACTCAAAAGATTTCAGGGGTTCGATGAGATTGACAAGGTTGGCAAATGCTTTGATGAGATCTTCAATTCTGCCGGGCGGGATGTTGTCCTTGAACTTCACCAACAACACGTGCTTCAACACACCCAAACTCTCCATCTTCACTCGAACTCCGATCTATTTCACGCACTGCTATAGCTCACTCCCTGTAAATTACAAATATGGAAGTCCCTTCCATGCATAATGCAGTGATGTGCTCATCCCACCTGTTGTGAAAAGGAAAGGTTGAATAGTTTAGTTGGTGGAAGATTGGATATTATGAAGTTTAAAATATATTTTTAAGGGTTAATTGGATTGATAACTGTAAGTGTGGTGCTCTCTTCCTGTAAATTACAAATATGGAAGTCCTTCCATGCATAATGCAGTGATGTGCTCATCCTACCTGTCGAAGGTTTAATAGTTTAGTTTGTGGAAGATTCGATATTATGAAGTTTAAAATATATTTTTAAGGGTTAATTGGATTGATAACTGTAAGTGTGGTTGGGCACTTGTCAAGAAGAGATCTAGGTTTAAGCTTTGAGAAGTTAACCATTTATAACTAAAGTCACCAAACACCAAGATGGATAAGATTGTTGAATGCAGTCTTTATGGTTTGAACCATGGAGCTGGCTGGTTATTAAAAATAGTTAATAACAAAAGTAAAATTAAAATATAAATTATAAAAGTTTTATTTATTTTTTAATAAGCTATGTGTAGTTTTTATTGAGATATTTTTATTAAAAAAATAAAATATTACATTGTTTTTTATATTTTTATTAAATTAATTAAATTATATTACTTTTCTATCAAAAATATTTTTTATTTGATTTTTTATAAATAGATTTGTTATCTTCCTCCTTGCTAAGGTTCAGCAATCAACTCCTTTTATCACTTCATACATGCCTTTCAAAATTAAAATTTTATCAAGATAAAATTCAACACCATGAATAACTAAAATATTTGTTGCTCATTCTTCATATTTATAAATATAAAATATATTATCTATAACAATATAAGAGTTTCATAATATTTTTTTTAAGGGTTTTTATTTATGCATATTATTTTCATTGGTATTTATTGTTTTTATTTTTGGGTTTAGTCCCACTTGTTAACAACTTGCGAAGTTTGTTTTCTTATATAATATAGTTTTTTATTTTATTTTCTCTTTGTTTTTGCTTCTTGGGTCTTTCTCTCTCTTAATTTCCATCAATATTTTCATCTTCATCCATCTCTTTAATCTTCTTACACTGCTCAAAGTAAGACCTATCATTTATAGGTCTGTCTTGTTGTGCAAGATTTGTAGAGCAAGGAATAGCTTCACAAGCACATTCTTCTTTATATTGCCTTGGAAACCCTAAAGTGCAAGGATGCTCTTCCAAAGCAATTATCTTCTTATTCTATCCTAAGAACCCTAGATTGTTACAAACTTCCTCCATCCTCATTTCTTTATTACACTGCTTTTGAAACCCTAAAGTGCAAGGGATAACCTTTATACCACTTTCACTTTTATTACTAGGAGATGATTTTATACTACTTGAGAAAAATGAAGATGATTTACTTGGAAATATCCTGACCTCTTCTTTCATCTTTGTGTTTGGATTTTCCTCCACATTTACCTTTGCATCTTTAACTCCTAAACTTGAACTTACAAATTGTACTTTCTCATCCCTTATATCTTTCTTTGTTTCTTCTAATTGTTGATCCAAGTGAGTTATGGTGACCTTTTCCATAAGATGTTGTAGATAGGCTTTTTTTGTCCCTTTTTAGGAGTGGAATATCCTTGATCTAATCTATCTTCTATTAATGTATGATTTCTTTGCTTTGCCTTGAAGTTTTTCTTATGACCAAATTATTTTCTCTTTCTTCATAGTTTTCACTTTAACTCTTGCCAAGTGGCGAGTTTCATAACAATTGCAGTAACAAAATGCGATGTTTTCATAATCCACTTGTTGATCTCATTCTCTTGATTCGGATTTAATCTTAATGGATTGTGGCAAAGGTTTTGAAATATCCATAGCAATACATATTCTTGTATATATAGAATGCTTCTGCTCTTTAATAGTTAGTCCTTCCTTGATGAATTTTTCCTAAGGTATTTGCAATATTCTTCAAAACATCCTTATTGATAAGCTAGTATGGAAGTCCAAAAAGCCTAACCCAAATCAAAAGCTTCTTAATAGTTTCTATCTCAATAGAAAAAATTTCATTCCATGGTCTTAAATAAAGGGTATCTCTCCCTCTAAACCATGGACCACCACTCAATATTTTATCCCTAATTTCCGAACTAGAAAATATGACAAGGAAAAAACCTTTAGGAATAAAACTCACAAAGTAATTTGAATTCAATCCCCACTTCCACTTAATCCAATCTTGAATCTCCAAAAACCTTGGCCATGATCTATGGAACTTATATATTAATCCCCTACTTTTCAAAACCATTATATCATTCTCAATCATCTCATCCTTGATGGTCACTTTTGGTGCAACATATGCTCCTTGGATCGAACTTTCCATATATTTGCTCTTCCACTTATCTTCAACTTATGCATCCATACTTCCAGGTAGGGCATCCTCACTTCCCATTAGGGCTTTCAAATATGAATTTCCTTCCAAACTAACTAGTGGGGTTAGGGTTAGGACTCTCTCCTGGTTTGTACTCCCTCCTAGCTCACACTCCCTCTCAGCTCGCACTTCCTCCTAGTTTGCACTCCCTCCTAGCATGCACTCCCTCCTAGATCATACTTGCTCATGTCTCTTCTTTCTTCTGGCATTCCTTTGCTTTGATAATTTTTTGGAAACAATATTTATTGCATTCATGGTAAGGGTTTCAAGCATTGATACACTTTGAATGAATATGCTACTCTTCCACCATATTTGAAGATTTCAAGATTGGCTTGCACTCCCTCTCGACTCGCACTTCCTCTTAGCTTGCACTCCCTTCTAGCTCACACTCGCTCTTGCCTCTTCTTTCTCCTGATGTTCCTTTACTTCAACAATATTTCAAAATAATATTCATCGCATTCATGATAAGGGTTTGAAGCATTGATACACTTCGAATGAATCTTCTACTCTTCTATTGTATCTAAAGATATCAAGATTGGATCACACTCTCCTCAACTTACACTCACTCGCACTCCCCCTCAACTTGCACTCGCTCCCAACTCAAGAAATACCAATCATAAAAAGTTTTTAGCTCATATATATAAATAATTAAACAATAAAAAAACACAACAAAGGATATATATATATATATATATATATATATATATATATATATATATATATATATATATATATATATAAAACAAAAAAACAAGGCAATTGAATGAAAAAAAAAAAAAACCCTCTAAGTGAGAGAACTTAACGAGTCAATTAAACCGTATAAGCATGGGATCTAATCCTTTTTCTCTCACAACATGAATGTGGGACCCATAAGTAGAGAGTCTTCAGCTAACACCAAAACCAATGCCTTCTCTATATCATTCATTTGAAATATATATATATGTATATTTATTTATTTATTTATTTTTGGTTAGTGTGAAAAACTCGTACGATCAATGTATAGGATGAGCAATTTTCTTCCAACCATGACCCTTCGTAAAATCGAGAGCTATACATCTTTATATATATTTTAACATATTTATACATTCTTTAATACATAATTTAAAAAATAATAATTTTAAATTTTTAAATATATAAAAATTTAATATGATAGTAACTTAGCCATTTGATATGAATAATATATATAAACCATGAAAAGTCTTTTTCATTGGGTTATATGGGATTGAGCCAGTTTCATGAGTCAATTAAACCATATAAGCATAGGACCTAGTCCTTTTCCTCTCATGTTGACCCATAAGTAGAGAGTCTTCTGCTAACACAACACCAACGCCTTTTCCATATCATTCATTTGAAATATATATCACACATCTATACATCCTTTAATATATAATATTTGTGAACCATAATTTTAAAAAATATGCTATAGGGGACAATGCAACATTTCGGGCTTTGTTTTTTTTGAAGGTCCAAGGTTAAAACTGCGGTGTGGGCGAGTGTATGTGAGAGGGTGGGTGTGTGGTGGTTGTGTGTTAAATTCCCTGTTGATAAGCATAGCTCTCGACTTTAGGGAGGGTCATGGTTGGGGGAGTTGTTCAGCTGTGTGTGTTGGTCGTAGGGGTTTCTCACACTAACCAATTAAAAAATAATTTTTAAAAATATTATATAGCCTTGTGCGTTGGTCAGGGGTTTACCAAATAAAATAAATAAAAAACAAAAAAAATAAATAATTTAAATATATATATATATATATATATATATATATATATATATATATTTATTTATTTATTTATTGAATAATACTTCTTATAAATATTTGTCGTGGGGATTGAACTCGGGTCACATCATTGATAATACAAGTGACATCCTTGCCAGTGGACCACACTCATGCGGATTATATATATATAGATATTTATTTATTTGGTTATTGTGAGAAACTCCTTATGACCGACTTATAGGGCTGAGCAATCTCCTCTCAACCATGACCCCTCCTAAATTTGAGATCTATACTTATCAATAGGGAATTTAACACAAAGTCACCACACACCCATCCCCTTACATGGTGGTTGTGTGTTAAATTCTTTATTGATAAGCATAACTCTCAACTTTATGGAGGGTCATGGTTGGGGGAGTTGCTCAGCCATAAAGGTTTCCCACACTAACCAAAAAAAAAAATTAAAAAGAAGGCTAGGTGGATTAGTAAGACATTGGGCACTTACCAAGAGGAGATCTAGGTTCAAACCTCGCGGGCATGCCCACTCTAGGGCAAAGGTAGTAGTTTGACTAGAATCCACTGAGTGTGCACCAGTTTAATGATGACGATACTAACCCCGAGCCATCAAGAGTCTTCCTCACTCCGGGACGTGTTTATTGAAGCGAGGTAAGGGTTATAGTGGTAGTTCTATGATTTGATGCTACAGTCAAAAGCAATGTGATTTGACCCTATGACTAGGTGTTCAAAAAGGAAAGGCAGTTGCCAATTCCCCTATGTATAATTTTTTTTAAAAAAAATAATAATAATTAAAATATATATTTTATAGCCTTGTGCATTGGTCATAGGGGTTTCTCACATTAACCAAATAAAATAAATAATAAATATAAATAATAAATAATTTTAAAATATATATTGATTTGGTTATTGTGAGAAACCCCCTATGACCGACGTATAGGGCTGAGCAATCTCCTCCCAACCATAACCCCTCCTAAAGTTGAGAGCTATACTTATCAATAGGGAATTTAATACAAAGCCACCACACACACACCCTCTTACAGACTCGTCCACACTGTAATTTGAACCTTGGACCTCTCGAAGAAGAACCAAAGCCCAAAACGTTGCGCTCGCACCCCAGGTGCATTTTAAAAAATATTTTATTTATTTAAATATATAATAATTTAATATAAAAATAACCTATCCATTTGATATATATATATATATATATATATATATATATATATATATATATATATATATATATATATATATATATATAATTCAACAAGGTTATATGGGATTGAAATTATCCACTCATATTACATCCTCACCACATAGTGGTATTACAACAAAGCTTTGGATATTATCCATGTATCATTTGACAAGATTTCAAACATGAGTCTCCTCCTTGAATTGTTGAGGAATTTAAACAATTGAGCTAATGTCACTTAATCACTTTAAAAGGTATTTTACTCATAGGTTTTATAAAAAATTTATATTATATATTTTTTAGATGTATATATACATAGACTTAAGATCACAAAGGATATTAGTCTTAAGACACCAAAAATATTGATGAGACTCAAACCCTTATCATCTTCATAGATGAATATAAAAGTTAATTAACAATTTGATATGCATTATATATATACACTACAAAATTCTCAGTCAGGTAGATTAGAAGTTTGGAGTGAGATTGAAGTTTTTATGAGAAGTAAAGACCAAGAAACCTAGGAAATTAACTCAAAGTATGAGAGATTTCTCACCTTTTATTCAAAACAATAATTTATGGGAGGTTGAGTTTGAATAAGACAACTATATATGAACGAACAACAAGAGAGGCCAAAACCTAATAGCAAAAAATATAGACATATGCATTCTCTCAAATCATTGGCTAGATGAATGGACTTGTGCTAAAATTAATACCTCGACAAGGATTGGTTCAGATCACTAACCAATAAAAGATAAAATGATGGTAAGTGAATTCAAAAAATATCATATTTTAAATATGAGCAAATGTGGAAATACCATCCTCGATTTGTTGATATGATAGCACAAACGTGGAATTCTTCAAGAAATGGTGGGTTGTATGTTCTTCTAAAACAAATTAAATCTATGACATCTAGATTAAAAGAATGAAACAAGAACACTTTTGGAAACATTTTTTAGAAGAAAGAAGAATTAAAAGATAAACTTTCAAAAATTCAAAAAGGTGATCATAGTAATCCAAGCTCAAAGGAAAGGGAGTTGCTTAGTGAATATCATAATATTTTGAGTAAGATAAATTCTGGAGATTAAACTCAAGATAGATTTGGTTAAAAGGAGATAAAAATACAAAGTTTTTTCATAGGATGTCTAAAGGACAGAGATCAACATCCATAATTAGTAGAATTAAATCAATAGAAGGGGTTTGGATTGAAGATGAGAGTGAAATTAGAATGGAGGTAAAGTCTTTTTATCATAATATTATAGGATCACAGGAGGCTAAAGTTCTTAATAATAAATTTATTTGAGATGTACCTTCAGTTATAGCAAATGAATACAATAGGAAACTGGTTGAGCCTATAACTCTAAAAGAAGTTCATTTAGCTCTTTTATCTTTTAATAAGGATAAATCCCTAGGTCTAGATGGACTCTCTACAATTTTTTACCAACATAATTGGGATATAGTGAAGGATTCTTTATTGGTGGCAGTGGAACAATCTAGGGTAAAACAATACATACCTTATAAAATAAATGCAAATGAAGCCTATAACTCTAGAAGTTCATTTAGCTCTTTTATCTTTTAATAAGGATAAATCCCCAGGTCCATATGGGCTCTCTACAAATTTTTACCAACATAATTGGGATATAGTGAAGGTTCCTTTCCTGGCTTGTCGGTGGTATGGGAGTTCACAGAGGGTGTTGGACAGTCATCGGGATGTCACATGCTTTTAGATGCCTATTTCTCGGGGTCTTTCTGAGCTCATATGATGGACTTACTATTTTTAGTAAGTCAGTCAGGGTTTGAATTTTGAAAAAAATGGATGTTACGTCTAAGCAGTATGGCCAAATGGGTATCCGTTTCTATAATTAGTTTGATGGTTTGATCAGTGGAGGCCTAATATTTTAATGTGTAAAGTTATATTATGTTATATTTAAATACTATAACATAGTTATAACTTTATAATGTCATGTCTTTATTAAAATGGGCCTTATAGGTACTCAATGGAAAGATAATTTAATAAAGTATTGAATTATGAGGCCTAAAATAGAGATACGCCCTCCCTTGGAGAAAGATGAATTAAAATTAAAGCATTAAGTGAGGATTTAATATTTAATTCTCAAAAAAAGAAGCATCTAGAAAACTTCACGTTGGCTGGAGGAAAAAGATAAATAGAGGGTTTGGGCTCATTTTCTGGCATCTTTGGCATTTGATATTTTGGCTTCTTGGTGAAGAGAACTTGCAGAAGGTTTTCTTGCAGGGTTTTAGCTTGTTGGGTGACGAAAACCACCAGCAGGGACATCATTCTCGGAGTTGCAAGACACTCTCAGAGTGATTGGAGGCATTTCTACTTCAGGGAATGCACATTGCACTACATTGCAGTCATTTACAGTGAGATTGGAGGAGTTTGTGTGGGAATTTGAGAAGTATTCTTTGTTGTATTTATTTACCCTTCATTCTCCAACAGGGTCGTACAGATTGGAGGCAAAAATCAGCAAGTATGTGAAGATTTGGTTAGGGTTTTGATGTGGGTTTTGTGTATCTTTCCTCTAGCAGCCAACCGACCAGATTTGGGAATTATCTTGGGGTTTTTTGGAGGCATCTTTGTATTTGCTGAAATCAATGAAAATATAGAGTTTCTGTGTTGCTGATATTGATTTCCAAAAAATTCCAGATCTCTATAACTCCGGGTATTCTCATTTTTTGAGCTTTTCCTTAAAAGGGTTTTTATATACATGTATGTAATATCTTGTGTCAAAATTACATATCATTTGGACAAGTATTTTTGAAGTTATGAAATAAAATCCAATTTCTAGTGTTGTTGATTACCAGTGTTATTTTAGTCAACTTCAAAAAATTCATAATATCTGGGATTGATTGAATTTGGTGATTTCCTTTGGTAGAATGGAATATTAAGGTGTTATTTTGCTAATTCCAAGTTTTTAGAATTTTTGGTCAAGTAATTAAAAAGTTGTTCAAATTTTAAGTTGGCATGTTTGAAGTTGTTTAAACTCAGAAAATCATAAAAAATCAGAAATTCAAACAAACAAAACCCAGTTGCGGAACTTGATTCCCAGTTTGGGGTGGGACATTACATTGGTATCAGAGTCGGTCATTCCTGCCAGCCTGTGGAAGCCTCAAATTAATTTTAGATTCATGGCGTCTATTAATGACTGGACTAAGAGACAACGTGAGTGGGATAAGACCCAACATGAGATAGAACAATCCCTAAAAATTTAGCTGCAATGATGAAAATTTCTCTACCAACAGGTGCTCCTCCGGTCAATATTGAACCTTTATACACTGAGTTGCCAATACAAGTTGGAATTAAAAGAGATGAGCTTGTTGTCCCAACAAGAAATGACAAAGGAAAACAAAAGTTGGTAGGTAAAACAGTGGCTTCTAAAGTTTCACAGGATAGAGGACCTCCTCGTATAAGCAGGAACCAGTTGAGGAGAGAGAACAGGTGTCTCACATGTCACCAGACTTGGACATTTGGTCATGTTTGTGGAACCAGTAATGTTAGTAATTTATTGCAGCCACACATAGTTCAGGATAACGAAATAGTTGAATTTATAACAGATGCTTCATCTTAGGAGGTAAGTAGGATAGAGACTCAAAATGATTTGGGTGGTGATGAGTTGGTAGAAGATGGTTTGTCATAGGTTGAATCCATATCAGATTTTTAGGATGACCTAGTTAAGGAATATTTTGATGATAATAGTGATGGGGTAGAAATTATGGGTTTACATGCAGAACAATCCATTGACAATTATGATATTTCTTACAACAAGTTGAGTAGCCATTCGTCAGTGAATAGTGATGATAATTATGATGTTCTTGAAGATCCTAAGTACAATGAACTGGAAATCCATGATGATTCTTCTTTGAGTTTAGAGGTAGAGAGGATCAACAAGGTGTTGGATGGTGAACCGGATAACCCACAGGTCCCAGGATTGGAGAGCGGAGATGAATTTCCTTTTGATCATGGTACTGTTTTCAATGAAGATGAAGTTAATTCATCTTATGGGTCCACTTTCGGAGAGATGTATAATGGAAGTAAGAAAGTGGAGAATGTTGATTTGGTTGCTAAATCAGCAATTATTGACAACTCTTAGGTTGATAATGAATCAATTATAACTTCGATACACGAAGTTGGCGAATGTAGTGTTAAAAGGGATGCTAATATTGATCATTATGCTAAGGTGGTCAAATCAAAAAAATTCTTGTGTGTTGTTGATCGTGAATTAGAACCTGAAGCAAAGCAAACTTGGAAAGACAAATTGTAGGTCACAGATGGGCAGATTGTCCAAGCCTTAACCCACTTGGACAACACACATAAGTTGGTTGAATACCTCCTCTGGATTGCCCAACGACAAGAGCAATAGGAAGGTTTGACAGAAAGCGTCTTTGCAAAAAGCATGCAAGCAATTAAAAATGCTTTAGAGAAGATCAAATCAAATTATTTACAGTTGTTGTCTGATAGGGACTTGGTTGTTCATTTTGCTGAGGAGTATTATCAAGCACTCAGGGGAAAGGAGAAAATAATTGATGAAAAATTGCACAGTAACGACAGTGAAGTTGATGCATTTTTTGAAGTTGGTCAAACATCTCCCGATTCATGTATTGTTAATAGTGAGGTCGATTCTTTCGAGCTTCCCATAGAGCCTGTTGGTGAAGTTCACATGGATTGCATTGTGAGGTATGCTCACCATTTCTTTTTCAGCCCGCATGTTGATGAGTTGTTCATGACATTTGTGAATGAGAAGAAGGGCTATTGTAAGGAGTCATATATATCGCCTTGGCATGAGGTGATCTCTCCTTCAGATGCAGGAGCAATTCTTTGTTGGTTCCCCAACATGTCAGATCATGACGAGTTTCAGGTTGGGCTACAGAATAATTCAATCATAATTAGTGTGACACAAAAAAAGTTTCCAGTTGTGAGGAATGATAGATTACCAGTTTGGCCTTGGGATCTAGGAATTGGTTTGCATTTCGGGTTTCTTCATCAGCTAGTGCAGTTTGATGAGGTCATTTTTGACAGGGTGGAGCAGCAGCTTTATAGTGAGACATACAATAGTATTATTATATGGGATCTCGACATACAACTAGTATGGAGGGATGTTCTTCCCCATGGTTGCAATACTTTGTTTAATCCAATATTTTACAATAATCTTGTCATTTTTAATATTTCCAGGCTTAGTGACAACTTTGTAAAGGAAGTTGGAGATGTTGTTTCTGTTGGGCAAGAAGTGACTGTTAGGATAGTAGAAGCAAATTTATAGGCAGGACGAATTGCCCTATCAATGAAAAGTAGTGATGATCCAAGCCAACCAAGACAAAAGCAAGCTTCTGATCTTAATTCTGCTGAAAACAGCAGCAAAGCTGTTAGAAGTAGAAAGACTCTAGGAAGATCCAAAAATAATAAGAGAGAAGAGATGCAGAAGAGTTCCAAATTTCACAAAGGACAAATTTTAGAAGGGAAAGTTAAGAATAAAAACCGATCTGGAGCATTTATATCACTTCCTGATGGGGAAGGTTTGCAAAAGAAAAGCCAGGACTTTGCATCAGAGGTTGTTGCACAAACTGCTGCAAAGCCTTCACCCTCAACACTGACAGAAAAACTTGGAGCTGGAGTTGAATCATCTTCAGTGCTTCAAGAAGACAAACCTACTGTGGAAAAGCAAACTGTCCTGATCTCTGCAGCATTAGTAAAGAAGCTTAGGGAGGATACTGGGTCAGGTATGATGGACTGTAAAAAGGCTCTTACAAAAATAGGTAGCGATCTCAAAAAAGCCCAAGAGTTTTTGAGGAAGAAAGGTTTAGCAAGTGCTGACAAAAAGTCAGGCAGAATAGCAGCTGAGGGAAGAGTAGGTTCATATATTCATGACAGTCGTATTGGTGTTCTGATTGAAGTGAACTCTGAGACTGATTTTGTTGCAAGGGGTGTCACTGAAATAGCAGAAAAAATAAAGAAAGAGGAAGGTTCTAAAAACCTTGAAACAAATGATGCCTTAACAAATGGTAGTGCAGAGCAAGTAGATGATTTTTCTACATTATCAAATGAACAAGCATCAACCAATGAAACTTCTGGAAAAGATGTTAGTGAGGTCAAACATGATGAAGTGAAGGTTGTAAATTCTGCATCAACATAAATAACAAGCAGTTTGTAAAATGATCCTGCACAAGGGAAGGATACCAAAGGTCTTAAAATTTTAGAACTGAAAGATGCATCATCAATTAACAATACAGGGGCACTGCAAAAATCTTCAACATTATTAGTTGAAGAAATAGGTTCTAGTGAAGTAAAATATAACGAAATGATTGCTACGAATTCTACTTTTGCTGATGAGAAGGATGTCTTGGCAATTAATCCAACAAAAGTGAATGATCCCATCTCAGATTCGTAAACTTCCAAACCCACTTCAGAAGTTGATCTAAAAGAAGTTTTTTCTGGTGAAGCTATTAATACACCCAATAATGGAAGCTCTTGGCCAGCCACTAAAATAGAGACCAAAACAAATTCATCTACGAATGTAGCTTTTATTTCTGCTGCTCTTGTTGAACAACTGAGGGAGGTTCTTCCCAGTAGTTGCAGGATATTTCTCAGGGACAACTCTCGGGATGGAGTTAGTTGGATAGCGTCACAGGGCAGTGATTTTGGAGGAGAGCTTTCCTGTGAGATGACAGAGTCATTTGTGAGATTGATTGTATATCTGGATCGAGGACTTCATCAGTGTTGGGTTCCTACAGAGAGTCAGCAGTACAGTTTCTATCACAGTTGGGGACCTAGACCCTTTAGATTCATCTGGGATCCAAGGATCACATGGCAGTTGTCATTGAGATTGACATGTGATGAGTTTGGATTGCTTAGGGACAAGCAATCTCGAGGAGGGAGGATTGTAATGTTCCTTTCCTGGCTTGTCGACGGTATGGGAGTTCACAGAGGGTGTTGGACAATCATCGGGATGTCACATGCTTTTAGATGCCTATTTCTTGGGATCTTTCTAAGCTCAGATGATGGACTTACTATTTTTAGTAAGTCAGTTAGGGTTTGAATTTCAAAAAAACGGATGTTACGTCTAAGCAGTATGGCCAAATGGGTATCCGTTTCTATAATTAGTTTGATGGTTTGATCAGTGGAGGCCTAAGATTTTAATGTGTAAAGTTATATTATGTTATATTTAAATACTATAACATAGTTATAACTTTATAATGTCATGTCTTTATTAAAATGGGCCTTATAGGTACTCAATGGAAAGATAATTTAATAAAGTATTGAATTATGAGGCCTAAAATAGAGATACACCCTCCCTTGGAGAAAGATGAATTAAAATTAAAGCATTAAGTGAGGATTTAATATTTAATTCTCAAAAAAGAAGCATCTAGAAAACTTCACGTTGGCTGGAGGAAAAAGATAAATAGAGGGTTTGGGCTCATTTTCTGGCATCTTTGGCATTTGATATTTTGGCTTCTTGGTGAAGAGAACTTGCAGAAGGTTTTCTTGCAGGGTTTCAGCTTGTTGGATGACTAAAACCACCAGTAGGGACATCATTCTCGGAGTTGCAAGACACTCTTAGAGTGATTGGAGGTATTTCTACTTCAGGGAATGCACATTGCACTACATTGCAATCATTTACAGTGATATTGGAGGAGTTTGTGTGGGAATTTGAGAAGTATTCTTTGTTGTATTTATTTACCCTTCATTCTCCAACAGGGCCGTACAGATTGGAGGCAAAAATCAGCAAGTATGTGAAGATTTGGTTAGGGTTTTGATGTGGGTTTTGTGTATCTTTCCTCTAGCAGCCAACCGACCAGATTGGGGAATTATCTTGGGGTTTTTTGGAGGCATCTTTGTATTTGCTGAAATCAATGAAAATATAGAGTTTTTGTGTTGTTGATATTGATTTCCAAAAAATTCCAGATCTCTATAACTCTGGGTATTCTCATTTTTTGAGCTTTTCCTTAAAAGGGTTTTTAGATACATGTATGTAATATCTTGTGTCAAAATTACATATCATTTGGACAAGTATTTTTGAAGTTATGAAATAAAATCCAATTTCCAGTGCTGCTGATTACCAGTGTTATTTTAGTCAACTTCAAAAAATTCATAATATCCGGGATTGATTGAATTTGGTGATTTCCTTTGGTAGAATGGAAGATTAAGGTGTTATTTTGCTAATTCCAAGTTTTTAGAATTTTTGGTCAAGTAATTAAAAAGCTGTTCAAATTTTAAGTTGGCATGTTTGAAGCTGTTTAAACTCAGAAAATCATAAAAAATAAAAAATTCAAACAAAAAAAACCTAGTTGCGGAACTTGATTCCTAGTTTGGGGTGGGACATTATAGTCCAGATGGTCTCTCTACAATTTTTTTACCAACATAATTGGGATATAGTGAAGAATTCTTTATTGGTGGTTGTGGAACAATCTAGGGTAAAACAATACATACCTTATAAAATAAATGTAAATGAAGCCTATAACTCTAGAAGTTCATTTAGCTCTTTTATATTTTAATAAGGATACATCCCCAGGTCTAGATGAGCTCTCTACAACATTTTACCAACATAATTGGGATATAGTGAAGGATTCTTTATTGGTGGCAATGGAACAGTCTAGGGTAAAACAATGCATACCTTATAAAATAAATGCAACATATCTTACCCTAATTCCAAAAAAGAAGGATGTTGAATTTTTTGATTCTTTTAGACCCATAAGCCTATGTAATATGGCATATAATATTATCTCCAAAGTGATGGTGAATCGATTAAGGCCATTGTTAGACAAAATTATTTTAGAATAGCAAGGAGAATTTATGAAAGGGAGACAAATTCTGGATGGGATCATAGTAGCTCATGAAGTTATATATTCAACAACTTCAAGAAAAGAGAAAACAATGATCTTAAAACTTGATATGAGTAAAGCCTATGATAGGGTTAAATGGGATTTTCTTTTTGCAATTTTAGAAAAAAATGAATTCAGGAAGAAATGGGTTAGATGGATTAAAGCTTATGTCTCTACAATTTCTTATTCAATGTTGGTCAATGGGTTAGTAACATAATATTTTAAATCCAAGAGAGGCCTTAGACAAGGAGATCCTCTATCTCCTTATTTGTTCATTATTATGACAAAGGTTTTGAGTAGGAACTTAAATAAGGCTTACAAATATGTACTTATAAGTGGACTTAAGGTTAGTAATAACATTGACAACATCACCCATCAATAGTTTGTAGATAATATAACCCTTTTTAGAAGGGCCAAGATAAACAAGGCCAGAGCTTTGAATAATTTTTTAAAGGAATACAAAAGAACATAAGGGCAAAAATTTAATAGGATAAAATTCCAAATTGACTTCCTTAACACTCCAACTAATATCAAAGCAATATTTTGCAGGTTACTTCAAATGGAGGAGATAAATGTGTCAACTTATCTAGGGATGCCTTTATGAGGGGAGAATGAGGATAGAATAATGGAATCTGATTATTAGTAAAGTTTAAGATAAAATACCATCTTGGAAAGGTAGATGGTTATCGTTAGCAGCAGGAAGAGTGTAGTTAATTAAATCAATCTTACAAGACATTCCAACATATTATGTCATTGTATACTATACCAAAATCAGTTGAAATTTTTTTAATCTATATTATGTGATCCTTTTTATGGTCAGGCTTACATGATAAAAGGAATTTTTCTTTGGTGAAATGAAGCAAGGTGTGTGATGATAAAATTAGGGGAGGTCTTGGGAATAAATCACTACTCTTCAAACGGTTGCGACCATCTACAGTGAACGTGAAAGGATGGCTACGACCAGCTATGATGAAAGTGAAAGGATGACTATGACCACCTACGATCACCACGGAGGCTATGACCATCTATGGCAAATGCAGAGGTTATGGAAAGCACAATAATGGATATGGGTAGCATGTGACAAGCTGCGATGAATGCATAGGCTAGGGAAAGCACAACAATGGATATGGATAGCATGCGATGAGCTACAATGAATACAGAGGCTATGACAAGCACAACAATGAACATGGGTAGGAATGATCCTACAAAGATGTGAAGGCAAGCAAGGGTAAATTTCATAGGAAACCAAAGGATTATAAGAAGCACCAGCAGCCACGATGCAGGTTGGATGAACCATTCATCGTGTGTAAACCCTAGGTTTTTGGTCAGAAGAGATATCTCTAAAGGATATTTGGGTTCTTGGGTGGATGAAACTCTACCCTCTATCAAAATTTTGGAGGATGAATTTGGGTTGGATCTGATTGATTATGAAGCTCAAAAAATTATCTGCAAACTCAAGGGCAAAATACCAGGCTTGGAGGAGCTCAAAGGATACATTAAATTTTGGTGGAGTACAAAATTCCAAGTAACTCTCCTACCCAAAAAATTATTTTATGTTTCCTTTTCTAATTTAGTGGATAGAGATGAGGTAATGGACTATAGATATAATTGGTTTTTTGGACAAAGGGATGTCTATATAAGACCTTGGACTCCTAGTTTCAACCCCTTTACAGAAGAAGTTAATGGCTTCACATTCTGGGTGAATATTTATGCTATCTCTGTGGAGTTTTGGGGAGAGAAGGTATTCACCAAAATTGGTAATACCATTAGTGTATTCCAGTATATGGATGCCCAAACAAAGGAAAATTTATCTAGTAAAATTTATATGTGTAAAGCAAGATTGGTTGTTTGGACGGATGTTTCAGGTCCTAGATCTCAATCCATTACTATTTCCTCAAGAAAATGGGAATGGATAAAAAATATTGAATATGAAAACTTATCCATAAGATGTTATGGTTGTCAGCAATATGGCCACATGAAAAAGAGATGTTCGAACATCCGATCATGCTTTGATTCCTCCATGGTGGAGAAGGCCTTGCATGTGAATGATTCAAAATATTCAAATATCCCGGTTCAAAAGAAAGAAGCTCATCTTCCAGAGGCACCAATTGTCCAACAAGAATCAGGGGAGCAACAAAAGACTCAACACCAAAAGGAGAATTTGAAGCAGATCATTGATGAAAGCCAAACAATTACTAAAGACCATCCATATGGTTCCATGGAAAATATTAACACCTCAGATGGTATTATTGAAGCTAATTATAAAATATGGAGATTGTACAAATAGAGTCAAAGACAACGGGCAAGAATTCTTCTAAGTATGTTGAGCCCAATGACCCAAGTTTAATATTTATTGAATTCTCTCTATCAAATGGTTAAGCTCTTTGTAACGGTTTAAAGAATATATTGATCTAATGAGTAAAGGTTTAAGATGGGTGGTGGGAACTAGAGAAAAAAATTCTATTTGGATGGATTCCTTATGTAATAAAAAACCACTCAATTTAGATCCAATTTTTAACCTTGGATGAGATTGCTTCAAGATAAATATGGTGATAGGGTTTCAAACATTTTGTACAAGAATTAGGAAGGAAGATACAAATGGAAAAAATATTTTTTTACAAGTACACAAGACATTGATGCTAGGAGGCAATTGAGTAGAAAGATAACAACTATGATTATTCCTAGGGGAGCCAAGGATAAATTTATTTGGGAGTTGAATAGCTCATGAGAACACACAAAAAGAAGTGGATATCATGTAAAGTACCAACAAAATAGTAATGTCACTAGAATATGGAGAGATATTTGGGATAGCCCGAGCATTCCTAAAGTCAAAATGTTTGTCTGGCTAGTAGGTCATAGAAGAATTTTATCCTGGGATAACCTTATCAAAAGGGGTTTTCATGGGTCATACCCTTAAGAAAAATATATCTCCCACATATAATTATCTAGGTGATATTTTCAGATTAGAAGAGCTCTTTTGGCGATCGATCGCTTCCTCGAGCCTAAGCCGAATTACATTGAGCTACTCCTCCATATCTTTGACAATGTCTAATTTGATCAACACTCGATACTTCATATTATCTCATGATAGAGGTGTTATGCATATATTTCCATACAAGGCTTCAAATGAGTTCATTCCTAAAGATGCATGATAACCATTATTATATGTAAATTCTATAAGATGCAAAAAGTCCTCCTATTTGAACTTTTGGTCCAATACATGCAAAGTATATTCTCTAAAACTTGGTTTACCCTATTAGTTTGACCATATATTTTTGGATGATATGTAGAACTGATATTCAGCTTAGTGCCCACTACACTGTGAAGAGCCTACCTTAATTCAAAGGTAAACCTATAATCCCTATCTGATATGATCACCTCAGGAAACTCATGTAACCTAAATTTTTTTTAGCAAACTTATTTGCTACTACTAGTGCATTATCCATGATGAAGTGTGCAACCTTGGTCAACTTATCCACCACTACTAGGATTGTATCATGATGGTACCTAGTATTAGGTAATGTCATAATAAAATCCATAGAAATTAACTACCATTTTATGTAGGTATATCATGTGGCTATAATTTACCTATTGGGTGTCGATGTTCTGCCTTAACCTTTTAACACTCTAAACATCTTACAATAAAACTAGTGATATCCTGCTTCATTCCTACCCAATAGAAGGTCTTTTTCATGTTTTCTCTCATTTTTGACCCTTCTAGATGAGTAGAATATGGATAATTATGTGTCTCTTGCATAATCATTCTCCTCAAATCCCTAGTTTTGGGTATGATGACCCTATCCTTGAAGCATAAAAGTCCATATTTTATGTTGAAATCCTTATTCTCTTTAGGATTTCTCTCAATTTTATCCTAGATTTCTATGCAATATGAATTGTGTAGTTACATTTCTCTGACTTTACCCATCAGGTCTATATGACTCCAGGTTAGCACTGCTATGTATCTTCTGCTACTCAAGGTATCTGCAACCTTATTTTCTTTCCCTTTGATATACTCAATACCAAAATTGTATTTTGCTAAGAACTCTATACATCTTATTTGTCTTGTGTTTAGCATAGGTTGGGTAAAAATGTACCTAAGACATTGATGGGCTATCCTTAGCTCAAATATTTTCCTAAAAAATAATATCTTCATACCTTTAATTCATGCACAACAACTACCAATTCTAGGTCATGCATAACATAATTGACCTCATGATTCTTGAGTTTTATTGACTCATATGCTACTATAGCTTCTTCTTGGGACAATACCCCACCTAATACTTCTAAATAAGCATATGTACACATTATAAAATTCCCAAGAGGATCTTATATCTCAATAATTGATGTTGTAGTTAGATTATATGTTAGATCTTCAAAGGTGTCCTCACACTTATCCATCCACTTGAAGTCCTTTCCCTTTTTTTGAAGGTTGGTGATAGAGTAGGTAGTCTTTGAATAATACTTCATAAAATACCTATAATACCATGTGAATCCCATGAAGCTTCTCACTTTAGAAACATTTTTTGGTGTAAACCGGCTTAATATAGCCTCAATTTTCTTAGGGTCCACAACAATTCCTTCTGTCAAGATAATATGTCCCAAATATTGAACCTGTGAGGTATAAAACTCACACTTGGAAAACCTTCCATATAATTGGTTTTTTCTCAACACCTCAAATACTATAATTAAGTTGGGGTCATATTCTTATTTTGTGCAAGAATATATTAAGATATCAACTAAGAATATCATAAAAAACCCATCTAGATATTTCCTGAACACACTATTCATCAAGTTCATAAAAGTTGCTAATGCATTTGTTAGCCCAAATGGCAACACTGTGAACTCATAGTGACCATATATAGTGTTAAAGGCTATATTATGGATATCCTCATCTTGAATCCTTAACTGATGATATCCAAATCTCATATCTATCTTTGAAAATATAATAGCATCCTTGAGCTGATCTAAGAGATCGTCAATATTTTTTTTTTCATCGAAAAACCTCTTGCGAGGCCACCTTGGTCTAAGAGACCATGACCAGGGGGTTCTACACCATCAAAGTCACCCGGGAGTTACACCCGGCCCTACCCGCACCAACATTATCAATTGGATTTTGGATACCCAATTCAACTTTTTGGTAGGGTGGAGATTCGAACTTGGACCTCCCTTGGAGTATTGCACTATCCTCTCCAACTCACCTACAACAACTGGGTAAGAGATCATCAATCCTTGGCAAAGGATACTTATTCTTAATGGTTACCTTATTCAACATCCTATAATCTATGCATAATCTCAAGGAACCATCATTTTTTTTCACAAATAATATTGGTGCACCCCAAGGTGATATATTAGGCTTGATCATAACCTTTTATAATAAATCTTGAAGTTGCACCTTCAATTCTTGTATCTCAATTGGATGCATTTTATAAGGTGTCCTTGCAATAGGTTCAACCCCCAATATTAACTCAATAGTGAAGTCAAATTCCCAATGAGATGGTAGACCTAGGAGATCTTCTGGAAATACATCCTTGAATTCATGTAAAATTGGATATTTCTTAAACATTTCATCATCCCCCTTCTCACCAGTCTTGGCATTAATCTTGACTACATATAACATACCATCCCTTTTAACAACTTTTTTCAGATACATAGCTAACAATAAATGGGGTTGAAAAGACCCTTGTCTACTTTAAAATCTAACTATTTTCTTATCCTTATCAATGTAGTTCATCCATATTTCTTGGAAGTTGATTAAGGCTCCATTATATTTTCACCAAGCCATCCCTCATATAATATCAAAAGCATGAAATGGTGCTATGTATAAGTTCCATATAGTGGATCCATTAGGTAGGGCTATCTCAGTTGTAGACAATCATTGATCCATTGAGTAGGTATGTCTAGAGCCATACTCAACTTTCCACCCTTATGCCAAATATCCAGGTCTTTTTAGCATATCCCCGATAATAATAGTGGAAATAAAACTATTTGTAGCCCCACTATCTATTAAAACTTTTACATCCTTATCAAACAACTTACCATTCAACAACATAGGGGTTGCTTGTCCATCTTGATTTTGATTCTCTATAGCAGCATAGGTATTGTGTTGTTGATTTTTTGCTCTATTACTTGGTTGAATCTGTTAGGGATATTTGTTGGTATAGTGAGGACCTCCATAGGTAAAATACCCTATCTTGGGAGGTTGGTTCTTTATTTTACCCTTCTTACTATTTTTAGGTCTCTTTTTATTTTCCATATTCCTGCTTAGCAATCACTCCTAGTATCACTTGTTGTTCCATCTAGTCTTGTAGTGACCTAACCATTGATGTAATTTACCTAATTTTATCTTGTAGTAACCTAAATAGGGAAGTAACTTTTTCCATATTCCCATTGAAATCCACTATTCTTCCAACTTCCTTGTTGGAGCCCACTACTTTCCTAATTTTCCCACTAGAATCCATTATTTTTATCTTTTTCTTATTAGAGTCCTTCATTCCTCTAGCCTCTCTTGGAGGGTATACTATAACTTTAATCTGTATATCCACCCCCACCTTCTTGGAATATCGTAATACAAGTGCCATCTCCTATCCACAAAATGGAGTTGGGTAAGTTACCTTTTTTTTCCCTAATTGTACTTACAATTAGTTAGTTTCATTCTCCTAATGAACTAACATAGACCATTATCACTCAATTGATAATGATCAAGGTCATGCTTACCTTTTTGCAAGGTGTCTTTCCTAATAAGAAACTATACCCTCTAGGATTTTTATTCCTTGGTTTCACTAGTCTAGTCAGCATGCAATACTCAACTTATCCTAGATCACGTTAAGGTCCCTAGTAGAGTAAGTATCCCCAAAGTAGCACATCAAGTTAGGGTTAATCCTAGATACACTTCATAGAATGTTCTAGTCCTATGACCTAGAGCTCTAATACCAACTGGTACAACCCCAAAATACCAAACCAAGAAGGAGATACATTTTTTTGTAAGGTTTAGAAGGAGATCCAACATAAATTTAGCATTCACAAGGCTTCACAATATTTGAGTCTAATGTTGCTGCAAATGACACTCAAGTAGACAGGAGTGGCCAACATCCCATATTTATGGGCTTCACCTTACTAAACCTCATAATTTAAAAGGATTCCATAGTGGTCCCTCCACATTTTCTACACCCCTCACCATTATAGCACAATTTGACCACAGTGTACGAGTTATCCTTTAAGGTCCATAACACTTAAAGGGGGATGTCTATTTCTTAATATTACCTAAGTCCATCTATGTAGGTTGTTCTTGCATAGAGCCTTAATGCTTAGTTACCACACCTTCATGGGCTAACTAAGGTCATTACCACTTGCCTGGTAATGAACATGGTTATCTAAAGCCTACTGTTTATGGTACCACCACAACTGACTTGTGATTGATTCCATTAACTACATAGTGTATAACCACCCAATCCTCACCATTCAATATAAAAACAATATAGAATAATACAAAATACAAAACACCTTTTTATACAACAACAAGAATGACTATGAATAAACTAAAAAATTAAACCCATTCATAGATATATCTTTCGTAAACTCATTTGAAAATTGAAATATAAAAATGACATAACATAATACACAAGATAATACTCATTTTATATCACAACAAGAATAATTTTGAATAAAATGAAAATCTAAACCTATGCAAACATATATTCTTCTTAAACTCAAACATATTTGAAACCCCATAATACTCAAGAGATGAAAATAACACACTATTATAAATGTAAATACTATAATAGTAAAGTAATAAAAGCAAGTATCTTGTTTTCAAATGAAAACATATGAATGTCATAAAATAGTCTTTTTGAAATATCAAAATTTCAAATGCAGTTTCATGCTTCAACATCTTTTCCCTGTTCCACTACTCCTTTTTCCTTTTCCATGACTTCCATGACTTCCACATTCTACATTCCAATGGCTCCTCCCTCATATTTTTCCTATTCCACTCCTTTTTCCTCTTCCATGACTTCCACGACTTCCACATTATGCATTCCAATGGCTCCTCCCTCGGGCTAGGTAACAATACTCTCAATTGCTCTAGAACTAACAAGGATGTTCTCAACACTTTGCAATCCTTTGAGCAAGGTATTTTACTCTTTTCCAACATCTTCAAATGTTGTTCCAAGAACTTCTTTACCCTTCTCCTTTAGCAGAACATCAGGATCCAATCTATTTTAGATAATGATTCTCCGTAAAATATTGTTTTGTCAAACTGCTTTTTGAGCTTTTTTTCATTGCCATAGAAGCATTTAAGAACTCCTTTGCCATCTTGAGATAGTCTTGCAAGTTTTGAACCTGCTTCTTTAGATTATCATACTTTACCTACAAAAAGGAAAAATAAGTAGTCAGCAGATATTTACATTTGAAAAAAGAGAACATAATATTTTTTTAACACATTAGTCAAACCTCGGCAACATTCTTTGTAGCTATAACAACATCAACCTTTTTCTTATTACATGCCCATTCATTATAATAAGCTTGGGCCTCAGTGTTTATGTTCTCCAATCTGTTCAACATAAACCTTAAATTTTCATCTATGTAATATGTATTAACCTTCACATTGCCAAATTTTACTTGATGTAGTAGAGCCTCCATAATTTTAGGTTCATTTTCAATAAAAGAAAAAATATTTTCTCTATTTGAAAAATTATTGAATCTGGTATTAATTTCCTTTATCAACACTTTGGCCCGATACTCCCATTTTTTCATTTTTGTTATATCTGAAAGTAGTAAATCCTTAATGGTTGCTTCAACGTTGTAAGAAATTAAATATTTTTCAAAAATATTTAATGTTTCATCCTCTGGTCGAGGATGAGCCTGAGAGGTGTTGGTTTCCCTAGGAGGAGATTTGCTTGAACATTTTGCTCCTTCATTTTGAGGATCTCAAAGCAGTTCTAATACTTGAAAAGTAGTGAGTGTGTTGCCTTGTAGAAAAAAATCTTGATCAAGTAGAACTTCATCCAACCCAACACCAAAAGCTTCTGATACACCAGTAAAATTAAAATTACCAAGAGAAATACGTTTGAATACTAAAAATATCTTTGATTCTTCTTTCTTTGAAAATTGCTTTATTGCTTATCTCTATGGCCTATATGGAATAATGTGTTTTCCAATTGGGAATAATTGACCTCGCATCCGAGGTTGGTGTGGTGGAGGAGGGAGGCAACATCGATTGTTTATTTTGATGACGAAATTGTTGTATAGGAACTTAAAACATTAAAATAAAAATTAGTTACAAAATTTGTTAAGGTAGATTATAAAAATTGGTTACAAAATTGGTTATAACACTTATCGACAGAAGAAGATACATCTTGCGTAGGTGTAGATGCAAATGGAATGTGGGCACACCATACATCTAGAAACACAAAATAAAATTTAATAAAAAACAGTAAAAAATTTGTAACAAATTTTGTTAAGGCATTATGTAAAACTTACTTCCCAAAGATGAGACCTCTTGTGCAATTATGCCCATTGGTATGGACGTGTAGCTGTAAGTGGAGGTTGTCGAGGATCAGGAGAACTAGATCTTATGCGTTTCCTTGTTGGTATTCTTCTTAGCGGTGGCATTGTTTCCTCTACAGGTGTTTCAAAGTCTCTTGATTCCTCTAGATTATAACCTCTGAAAGAAGCATCCCACTTTGAAGAGGAAGAGGATGCCCTTTTATGTGTTTTGTATAAAATATCAAAATTATGAAAAAGACAAACATATGAAAAATAAAAATATTACTTCAATATTAACTAAAAATTACCTGAACCTGTTGTTTTGTCATGGCTACATTGGATAGGGTTGAGTGCCAAGAAGTCGGTACTTGAGTGTTCTACAAATGATAAAGAGATTCATAAGAAAAATCAAGAATATAGTTGCATGTGCTTATTTTCGATGAAGATGAAGTGTGGGTTATTACATTTTGGATATCTATTATGATCCAATGTGAGACTTAGGTGAACTAGTCAAATTGTTGGTGTGCAACAAAATGAACCAAATATGCTAAGGCCCACATCGGAATTTCTATTGGTCTTCCTTGTAGAATGATTTTGGTAAGGAAGAATTAACAACATGCTTAGAGGAATTTGTTATCAATAGTTGGTACAACCAAATATCTTATGGACTTGGTGGCCATAACTACAAAAAAACAAAATCAGTAATTGTAGACACTAGTGACTAGAATTTAAAATTCAATTAAATGAAAAAAGTTGTTATACCTTGAAAATATTCCAGTTGCACTTTGTAGTTGGTCTCCAGGTATAGTTTTTCATCATCAATTAATGTGTATTTGGATGTGATTGGCTCACAATCGGTGTGGGGCAATGCTTTCAATTTGGCAATGTCAGAGGCTGTGAAAGAAAAAATGATGTTTTTGTTGTCAATGACAACATTTACCTTGCTCGAATCAATGTTGTAACTTGTAATTATCTTCTCTAGTAGTTTGGTGTTCGTGTCAAACTGTGGCATAAAAACTAGACCTCGAAGACTAGAGTCCATTACCCATGACATGTCGTAACCTGGTGTTGATAAAATTTTAGAAATTAGAGGGTAAACAAGGTTTTTAAAATTAATTTTCGATATTCCAAGGGTGATAGGGGATGCCATACGATTATTATTTTTGTACGAGAGAATAAGGATCAAAAGATACGATGGAAGGTATTCGAAACTTGATGAAAAAGGGTTAAAAATTCTTTATAACTTAAGGTAAATGGTTAAAACTACATTAAAACAGGAGGAAAATGGTTAAAACTGCATTAAAACTAGAGGAAAAGAGTTAAAACTATTGGAAATTTTGAGTAGTTGTGTTGTCATTGATGTCAAGAGTCAATGTCAGTGATGCCAAAAGTCAATGCAAGGAGTTGACAAAAGGAGGGTTAAAATATTTACAATTTAAGTCCAAGAGATTTGGTTTAAAGCCTCACATGATTGGTCAAAAGGTTGGCTAAATACCCCTGAAGGAAGGAGATACCTAGGCCCAAAAGGAAATAATATTATAATATTTATTATTATAATATTAAAGGTTGTTAAGATAAGGCCTAAGGGAAGAAACATCTAGACTCGATGGAAAAATATTATAATATTCATTATTATAATATTAAGTGTTAAAAATAATGCCTAAGGTTATTTAAAAATTATTTATAATATTTATATTATAAATTAATTTATAAAATAATTTAATTAAACCCTAAGTTAGGGTTGGGTGCAAAATATTTCATTTTAATATTTTCCCACCGACGTCGAGCAAAAATAAGATATGGTATTTATACCATATGGTTTGGATGCAATAAAGCAAGTCTCCAAATTAATTTTGCATGTGCGAGGATTAATAAGTATTGATGTGAATTCATGAGCGCAAAAGGACATAAGCCTTTTATTTTTAAAAGGTAAGGAAAATCATGGAAGGTTAAATTGACTAAGGCTCAAAGCCTTAGCACCAACCACGTGGTTGGGCTTGTGGCAAGGCTTGGCTGTGTAAGGCGTTGGGCGAGTGGAGGTCTCGCGTTTGAGTCCCGAAAGTTGTGGAGGTTAAAGGTTTTGCTTGTTTGGTTTTTGGCACCAATGAAGGTGATAAGAAGCGGAAGGCGCTTCCTTGGTCTTGTGAGGGTGTGTAGATTGCATGGCTGCCTAAGTCGTGGCTAAGGCACTTGTCGAGCAGGTGAATGTGAGTTCAAATCATGTGGAGTGCAAGTTGTTGGTTAAGGTGCACAAAAATTAATTTTTTGGTTGTGGCTAAGGTATGAATAAATAATTTTTTATTTTTGCCAAGTGTTAATTAAAGTTTGGAGTTTATAAGGGTTTCCAAGGATTTCTATTGGCAAAATTTGAAATTAATGTTGGATTGAGAGTTGGAGAAGATAAGGTGTATTCAAGGACTTTATGATTGTAATTTAAAATTTATTTTGAGGGTTGAAATTTGATTAAAATATTTTATTGAGTTGGAGTTAGGAGTTATAGGGAGATTACCATTATAATTATTTTTGTGAGTGAATGATTCATTGATTGAAGATTGGTTTTTAAGGAAGGAGTAATAAGGTGTATTTGTGATTTGTCATTTTATTTGTATGATGAAATATTTGTTGGGATAAAAATTTCTGTGGAGATTTAGAGATAGGCTATTGCTATCTAACCTAGAGTTGGCAAAGGTTTTGGTTGTGAGTATAACAAGTTTTGAAGACATATCTCCATTAAAACAAAAAGTATGGGCACATTATCCTTGTGATTAAAATTTTGTTAGATTGAATGTTGTGAAATGCAAAGGTGAAGTGAAAATTATTGTTTTTTTTTTTGAATTTACATGGTGGAATCGATAGCCGCCATGAATCCGGGTAGGTTTTCCAGCTTTTATGGCCACCATAGTATTTTGCACTATCTACCTTGGAAGCCGCCACATAGATCTTCGTGCAGTCCACCCCTATAACCACCATGCCACAATCATTTTAAACCTTTTACGTCATTGAAAGCACTAGGAAAGGGACAAGCATTAAGTCTAGGAAGACCCGATATTTGAACCTTGGACCTTCGCCCCCTTACGGGGTTTGGTCGAACCAATTGGTCTACACCTCGGACCTAAGTGAAATGATTGTTTGATAAGCATTGTTGGAAATGTTTGAGTGAAGTTTTATATGCATGATTAGTGAATGTTTAAAAGAAGATTTGAGTTAGAGATTGAGGATTTGTTGAGTTAGGGTTTGTGACTCATATTGTGCATTTTGGTTGGAAGTAGTGTAAAACACTTGATTAGGGTTTGTAAGCAAGTTGTGTTTCATTGAGTGAATGATTGAGTGAAATTATTAAGCATTGGTTTTGAGTGATATTGAAAGTGAATGTGCAAACATTAGAAATCAGATTTGTGAAAGTGACACACGTAATTATTGAGTAGAACATATTGAGTTTTTGATAGTGTACATCATTCTCTATATGTTTAAGATGTTAAACAAATTCTGAGTGGAATATGTCTAAACTACTTCAAGTTAAAAGAATTACTTTGAAGATTAGACAAAGCAATTGATAGCATTGTGTGCAAGATTTGAGATTGATTGAGCATATCTTGTGAGCTATTTTGAGCATGTGTTTGAGAATATTTGAGTAAGCTTTTGTGAAAGCTTATGGATAGATTTGATCAAGCTTTCGTGAAATCTTGTAGGCAAATTTGAGGTAAGTCTTTGTGAAGACTTGAGAGCAGATTGTGCAAGTTATTGAAAGGACTTGTAGGCAGATTTGAGGTAAGTCTTAGTGAAGACTTAAGAGCATATTAGAGGTAAGTCTTAGTGAATACTTGAGAGTAGATTGAGCAAGTTCTTGAGAGGACTTGAGAGTAGATTTGAGGTAAGTCTTAGTGAAGACTTGTAGGCAGATTTGAGGTAAGTCTTAGTGAAGACTTGTAGGCAAATTTGAGGTAAGTCTTAGTGAAGACTTGAGAGTAGATTTGAGGCAAGTCTTAGTGAAGATTTGTAGGTAGATTTAAGGTAAGTCTTAGTGGAGACTTGAGAGCATATTTGAGGTAAGTCTTAGTGAAGACTTGGAAACAAATTTGAGGTAAGTCTTGGTGAAGACTTGTGAGTAGAGTTGATTGATTGATTTGTTCAAGATTTGTGTTAAGACTGGGGGTAAATCTGAGTAGTGTTGATTTGTGATTGGATCAAAATTTGTGTTAAGGCTTGAGGATAGATTTTGGTGCAAATTTAAAAGTAGATTTGTGCTAGACATAAGACAAAGTTAGAGCAGATTTGTACTAGATCGAGGACAGTGTTTGGTGCAGATCTAAAATAGATTTGAAAATAATATTTGGAGGTGATAGAGCAGAGGAAAATAGTCTCTAGTGGATAGAGATCCATTACCCAGGGTAGTGAGGATAGAGGTCTTCTAAGTGAGGAAAGAGGTATTATATGGAGAGAGATCCATAAGCCAATGCAGTGGGGGTAGTAGTATTCTAGAAGATCATCAGCCATAGTAGAGGGGAAAGAGTTCTCCTGTGGATAGAGATCCATGAACCAGAGCAAGGGGAAAGAGTTATCCTATGGAGTGTGATCCATGAAGTAGTTGGGAAGATAGATTTCTTCTATGGAGAGAGATCCATGAACCAATTAAGGAAAAAGAGTTCTCTTGTGTCAATTTCCACAAACCAACAAAGGGGAAAAAGTTCTCTTGTGGATAGAGATCCTCAAAGTAGAGCATTAGAGGATTGGTGTCTCCTTTGGAAAAATATCCATAAACATTGTAATAGGGAAGAATTCCCAAGATATTTGTTGAGAAAAATTTAGTGAAATTTTTTCTCTGTGGAGTAGCCCACATTGGGTGAACCACATTAAATTAGTGTCTCTATTGTGTGTGATGATTTATGCATTGCTTTGATTACTACTATTGATATTGCAATTGAAATATTGGATAATATTTTTTGAGAAAGAAAAACAAAATTTGGTCTTATATTGTTCCCCCCCTCTCAGTATAAGCTTGTGTTCTTCAAAAACTACGATAGAAAAGGTGAAAAAATGATTATTTATCCCTTTATATAGACTTTTTTGCATGCAATAAGTTCATGGATGGTTGACACATGGTATTTGCATGCAATCATTTCATGGATGGTTGACACATGGTACAAATGCACCACATCATCAATGAAACTATTGGGTGTGCTACAATCGACTAGGTGCTCTATAATCAATCGACTTTGGTGCAATTGATCAACTTTGATAAACTTGATCGTCATTATTGCAGCCTATCAACACTGTTGCAACCAATCAACTTTGTATAAATTGATCATCTTTACTGCAATTGATTGACATTATTGCAACCAATCATCATTTCTGCAATCGATCAACATTTTTGCAACTAATCATCATTCTTGCAATCGATCGACATTGTTGCAACCGATCGACATTGTTGCAACCGATTGGTATGGTTGCAACACATCACCATAGTTGCAATCGATCATATAGATGCGACAGATTGGTATGGTTTCAACACATTAGCATATTTGCAACTAATCATTATAGTTTCAACTGATCGATATTATTGCAACACATCGGTATATCTACAGTCGATCGTCATGCCTAAGCTGATCGACATTCCTGCAATCTATTGATATGGTTGCAACACATCGGCATAGCTGCAATTGATCATTATAGTTTCAACCGATAGATATTGTTGCAACACATTAGCATATATGAAACAAGTCATCATACCTACAGTCGATCAGTATTCCTATAATTGATCAACATGGTTGCAACACATCGACATAGTCACAATTGATCGACATAGATGCAACTGATCAGATGCATCACATCAGCATATCTACAGTCGATCGTCATGCCTACAACCAATCAACATGGTTGCAACACATCAATATAGTTGCAACCGATCGACATAGATGCAACTGATTTCCATTGTTACAACACACTGACATATCTACTCCCGATCATTTTTCCTGATTAGTATATCTATAACCGATCAATATTTTATGACCACCATGTCTACAGCCAATCATCTTAGACTGATCATCATAAAGTATAAAGACTTAAATAATTTTATGTCATCCTAAAGCCTTTAAGTTTACCATACAATCCTAGAATTTGCAAACCGATATTCATAACCCCGAACATAGAAAAATTCAACATAGTTTGAAATTTTTTGGTGAAAAATGAATGCAATTCACCATGTATCCTTGGACATAATTCATCTAGATTTTGAAATAATTTGCCTTGATTTTATAAATATATTTTGGGGCTAACCCCTTATGCATATCCCTACACATGATGCTTGGCTATAAACTTAAAGGCACTTGATGCCCTTTAAACTATCGCCAAACCACAACACAACATATGTGGGAGAAAATACCTACACAAATATCACCACGAGCCTACCACATACACAACAAGTGACACAAAGTCTCGTAGAAATGATATAGGTGGTTGTATACTAAGGTGAAGCTTATTGAGGGTTTCACAAAGGCCAAAATAGAATGCTAGGAGGAAGTGAATAAGCAACAGATAACCAAGGTTGGATTTGGGTGAACTAGAACAAGCATTAGCTTTTGCTTGATCACAATGTTGGCCTCAGGAAAGAATACACGACTCTACAATTGAAATAAATCCCAAAATAGCATCACATTTACAATGATAAATATCACACTGAGCATCATGCTATAGGAAAATGAGTTTCCAGAGGATAAGGATGTGAGTAAAACTTTGACCTACAATACAGTTCTTGTGACGAGGCACATAGGAACCTCTCCCAAGGTGTTCAAAATAAAATCAGAGAGGCAGAGTTAATGTTGAACCAATGGCTTCACAAAGGGTGCTAGTACCAAGCTAGACACAAAAAGATGGGTAAAAAGAAGGGACATAATTTAAAATATAAATTTTGAGATAATGAAACCAGCTACAAAAATTCCTACCAGGTGAAAGATTTTGCTTCTATCTTTTGTTGGATTTAGAAATCTCTTCATCTATTCTCGATTTCATCTACGTTTCTCCCTTATTTTTTCAAGATCCTTGTCTCAATTTTCTCAACCCCTCATTCCAAGCATTCTCCTCCTTCTGATCGAGAGGAAACCTCCATCCACCCACTGCCCAGGGTCTCCTTAACATTAATGCCATCAACCAAATTGAATATACTCCTATCCTCCCATGGCGATTAATGACAGTGGAGTATTTTTTTATAATATTTAACCCTAAAAAAGAATCAAATCCCCAATATATTTTATTATACAATTAAGTATTTCTGAGGAGCAAGGAATGAACGTTCCTCTTTATAAAAGCTTAAGCATCCTTATTTCATTATATAGTATAGCAAGAGGTTATTTTATTAACTTTAATATAAAACCTTTTTTTTTTTTTTGTAATTTAAGTCTATAATATAAATAAAAGTCTTTTCTTTTTCTTTTTATTATTTAAATCAAACATCAAAATATCTCTCTAAATACAAGACTTTTATTTAAAACAGTTAAATAAAACTTTTTTATCATTTAAAATGAAACATCTCTTTAAATAAAAGCCTTTTATTATTTAAATCAAACACCTATGTTTATATTAAATATTAGCATGATGATTTGAAAAGATTTCGGTTAATGGATCCTTTATATCCATTAATCCCCTTTTTTTGACGAAGTCTCTTAACCAACTATATACATATTTTTACACAACAAACAATCATACAGAATGAACAACTCAATACATCAAACAAGATGGGAGTTTTTCCATCAACCCAATCACCCATCTCAGTCGGCGAATTTATAATAGCTTCTAGGCTACCAACTTCACCTCTAGGTCACTGTCTAGATGATGATTATCCCTAAACCAATAATGCATACCTATATGAGGGTAGCTATTCATGTTACCCTGAACAATCTAAATCATCACTTTCTTTTTCAAGTACCCTATCCTTGGTGGTTGATTCTACCTCTACCACCCATGGATGTACCTGGTGCTGCACATTGACAACACATTAGCAATACCATACTCTTCAAGATAAATTATTATAGGAAATGTAACGATCATTTAATAATCAAAATAAAGTATCCATTAGTCATTCATAATTACATATTATGTCATCCAAAAAGGATCCTTCTAGGGTGGGGTATGACATATTACCCCCCTTGGACTAAACCTATTCCTGTGGGTTTCTTGTCATAAACGTTATTACAAATTATTCAAGCACAAACTAAAATAAGTATTACAAGTTTTCAAACAACAAGTTATTACAAATTCTCAAACAAAAAAGGAAAATGTTTCTTCATTTCATCCACTTTCTCCCAAGTGGCACTTCTTTTTAATAACGGTCCCACTGGACCTTACATTGCTCTAGAACCCATTTTTGTAGAGACTTGGAATGGAATTCTAGGATCTTCATCGGTAGTACTTCAATAGCCTCTAGGTTTGCCATATGCAGTTTAGAAATATCCCATACATGATCAGTATCAACAACATACTTCCTAAGCAGGGATATGTGGAAGTTATCATGGATCTTTGATAGGTTAGGCAACAAGGCAAGTTGGTATGCAATTGGACTGATTTTCTTAGTGATCTCAAAGGGTACCATAAATTGAGGATCCAAATTCATGGATTTAATTGCACTTTTCATTGGCTTGACCCTTAGAAATATATTTTCCCCCATAGAGTATTCCCTTGGAGTCCTCTTTAGATCAACATAACTTTTTTGTCGGTCAACAACTTCCTGAAGCCTTTGTTTGATTTTTTTAAGTTGATTCTCCATTTCTTTGACCATGTTTGATCTGATCACTACTCGGTTATCTAAATTATCCCATGAAAATGGTTTTCTACATCATTTTCCATACAAGGCATCGAACAGGACCATACCAAAAGAAGAGTGAAACCCACTATTATAGATGAATTCTACTAGATGTAGGAAGTCTTCCCATTTAGACTTTTGATCCATATAGTACACGCGAAGCATGTCTTCTAGTACTTGATTTACCATTTTGGTTTGACCATTAGTCTCAAGGTGGTACACGAAGCTTATATTCAGTTTAGTGCCTATGACATGATGTAGGGCCTTCCAAAATTCAAAAGTGAATCTGGAATCTCTATCTAAAATTATCATTTCAAGAAACCCATGGAGTCAGAATATCTCCTTGGAAAATCTATTTACCACTAATTAAGAATAATCTGTAAAGTTCCTTGATATGAAATGTGTGACCTTAGTCAATCTATCAACTATTACAAGAATTGCATCATGTTGATACCTGGTCTTGGGTAAACCTACTATGAAGTCCATGGATATAACTTGCCACTTTTGAGTGGGTATATCATGTGGATATAATTGTCTTGTAGGATGTCTATGTTCAACCTTCACCTTCTAATATTCCAAGAATTGAGCAACAAAATCGGTGATGTCTTTCTTCATCCCCATCCAGAAGAAGATTTTTTTCACATTTTCTCTCATTTTGTCTCCCCTTGGATGGGAAGAATAAGGGGTTCTATGTGCTTCTTTCATGACTAGTTTCCTAAAATCATCCATTTTTTGTATGACAACCCTATCTTTATAGCACAATAAACCATATTTGATGCAAAAATCCTTACTTTTTTTTGGGTTTTTGTTCATTGTGATCCAAATTTCATTGCAATACTCATCCTGAGATTAATTTTCTTTGATTTGATCAAGTAAAGTTATGTAACTTATGGTTACAGTTGCTATGTGTCTTCTTTTGCTTAAGGCATATGCCACTTTATTCTCCTTCCCCTTGATGTATTCAATCTCAAAGTTATACTCTACTAAGAACTCAACCCACCTCCTTTGTCTTGCATTGAGCATAGGTTGGGTAAATATGTATTTTAAGCTTTGATGGTCGGTTCTGAGCTCAAAATATTTCTCCACCAGGTAATGACACCAACTCTTTAGAGTATGGATAATTGTTGCCATATTTAAATCATGTGTGGCATAGTTGACTTCATGCTTCTTCAATTTTCTTAAGGTATAAGCTATGACATAATTATCCTATGATAACATTCCTTCTAACCCTTCTAGCGATGCATCAGTACATACCACAAAATTTCCCTATGGATATGGAATCCTGAGTATTGGCATTGTGGTGATCTTTTGCTTGAGCATTGAAAAAGCAGTATCATACTTCTCAGTCCATTTGAACTCCTTTCCCTTATTTTGAAGGTTAGTTATTACTGTGGCTATCTTGGAATAATCCTTTACATACCATCTATAATAGCTTGCCATACCCATGAAGCTTATTACTTCCATCACATTGGTAGGTGATGGCCAATCCATAATGGCTTTTATATTTTCTAGATCCATCACTATTCCCTCTACAGATATTATATACCCTAGTTATTTTACTTCTAACACATAGAAATTTCTCTTTGCTAAGTTTTCATAGAGCTGATTCTCTTTTAGCAATTCTAGGATAATTATGAGGTGTTTATCATGCTCTTCCTTATTCCTAGAGTAGATTAAGATGTTATCCAAGAATACGAGGATAAACTAGTCTATGTGCCTCCTGAATATGTTGTTCATCAGATTCATGAATGCGGTAGGGGAATTAATCAACCCTAAGGGTAAGATTGTAAACTCATAGTACCCATACCTGGTTTTAAATGCAGTTTTATGAGTGTCCTCCTCACGTATTCTTAGTTGATGGTACCCCAAATTTAAGTCAATCTTTGTGAAGATTGTAGCATCTCTCAATTGGTCAAATAGATCCTCTATTCTAGGTAAATGGTACCTATTTTTGATGGTCACTTTGTTGAGCATCCTATAATCAATACATAGTCATAGCAAACCATCCTTCTTCTTGACAAAGAGTACTGGTGCACCCCAAGGTGACACACTAGGTTTTATCAACCATTTTTCCAATAGCCCCTAAATTTGCACCTTTAATTCTTGCATTTCTATAGGGTTCATCCTATAAGGAGCTCTATGGATAGGATTTAATCCTAGAATTAAATCAATTGTAAAGTTAAACTCGTGCACAAGAGGAAGCTTCAGGAAATACTTCTTCAAACTCTTGTAGGATTGGGTGATTACCTAACACCTCTCTTTTCTATTCCTCCCCAACTTCGTTGATTTTTACTACATAAACTATCCCTCCTTTTCTAAGGAACTTTTTCAATTGCATAGCAGATAAAAATTGGGGCTTGAACAATCCTTGCTCACTATGGATTCTTATTCTTCCTTTGCCCTCTTCTGAAAATTTTATCCACCTATCCTGAAAGTTGATTAAGGATTTATGAGCCTGTAACCAATCCATACCTAAGATGACATTGAAGGTTTAAAGTGGGGCTCCATACAAGCATCCTTCGATTGACTCATTTTCTAAGGTAATCTCCACCATAGGGAAACATTGATCCACAGAGTAGGTCTACCCAGAATCATACTCAACCTTCCATCCAAATGCCAAATACCTTGGCCTTTCTGGCATATCCCTGGCTGTTCTAGAAGAAATAAAACTATATGAAGCTCCACTATCAATTAAAAATTTTACTTCTCTATTGATAATATTACCCTTCATAAGTAGTGGTGTATCTTGTCCATCAAGCTTATGGTTTCTAGTAGCCGCATAAATCTTGTGAGTAGGCTCCTTTCCCTTGGTATTGGATGAGCTCAGCCCTAGTTGGTGAGGATATTTGTTAGCATAATGAGGTCCTCCACAATCATAGAAACCACTTTTAGGTCCTGTATGAGTTATCTATTTTTGATCCCCCGTTTTACCTACTAGAACTAAACTTGGAATATTTTGTAGTTGGGGTCTCTTGTTATTGGCATTGTTGCCATTTCTCATTTGGTCATTCCTTTTGAACTTTCCCTGATTTCTACAATTTTTTCTTTCAATTTTTGGGTAACTTTCACCTTTTTGATCTTGATACTTTTTCCACTTTTGGAAGCCTTTGTTATTCCTTTCCCTAAATACCTACTGCTCCTTTCCAGATAGAGGGGTATACTTGAAATGAATGTGGGTTTCTACCTTCTTTACAATATCATAAGCTTTTTAAAGTGACTTAGGTTTAAGAAAATCTACTTCAAGCCTTATTCTAGTCTCTAACCCAAGGATAAAATTATGAATCCTCATCCTCTCATCATATTTTGACACATACTTTAGCAGCTTTACCAGCCATTTATAGTACACTTCCACAGGCTTCGTCCCTTGCCAAAGGTTGGCAAACTCTTCTAAATTCAATGCATAAAAGTGTTCAATAAGGAACATTTTTTTTTAAATTCCAATGAAGTCATTCCTATTTAGGTCAATAGCTTGGATATTTGATTCTAATGAGTAGGTTTCCCACCAATCCAAAGCAGCCCTCTCTAAATAAATTATTGCCCAAACTGTTCGGGTCCTAGGGGAGTAGTTCTTCATTGTAAAATAGATCTCTAATTCTCTTAACCAAGCTTTGGTTGCATCTCCTTCTCCTTCTCCATAAAATTTGGAGGTGTGGACGTTCTTCAAATCCTTTGCCAACTCATTTTCCAACAAGGTTCTAGCCTCTTGCTACTCTGTATTTAGTTCATTGGCTTCACCAACTTCTAAATTTTTTGGTAATGAGTCTTGATTTCCAAAAGTTTCCATAAAATGCTTCATCTAATATTGAATTGTGGTAACCATTGTGGTGATGTTCTCTACATACCTATTAGAGCTGCCCAAAGTATCTCTCGAGTTTTCTTCCTTGACATTATTTTGCTGGGTTTGTCTAGCTGAAGGATTAGGCCTCTCTTTCCTTGGTGCCATTTATCCTGATATCATACAAAAGAGTAGATTAGATTAAAACTTCACCTTTTTGCAATACTATAAGTAGAGTTTTATTACTAAAGCACTTTTATTCTACAAGAGGTAGCACTCCAAGTCTACTTATGTAACTTTATGACAAATGTCACACCTATAAATCATAAGGTGTTTGTAGTTTATCAACTACTCATGGGGATTAATTTACACTTCTCCTTTATCTTCTAGCACAACAAGAATGTTGTGGGAACCACTCTTAAGAGACGACATGAAATGGCATAAGTGAAAACTATCAATTGCATTAATAAAAAACATATTTATAGGCATGTCTGCCTTTACAATTTGATATTTAATACACATGATCCATGTGAGTATTAAATACCATATATCATGATACATATGAGGAGGGATACTATTATAGAATATAATATTAATCTCTATCATTCCTCCTCATTGTAGAAGCATTGGACCCCAATGCGCTAAAAAATGGAAGGAATATGGGGAGAAACCTGAAGTCTGTGGGGATGCTCCATAATGAGGCTCCATGTAGATGCAATACAGACTGCAAATATGAAGAGGGTGATTGTGTATGAAAGGCAAGTGTTGATATACCATCAAATGCTAAAATTCTTGCGATGTGAAGAAGGTAGGATGCAGAGTAGTGTGAACCAAATGAGGAACTGTAGGTTGAGCTACAACTGAAGTAGGAGCTGGTGCAATAGGAATACTTATTGGTGCAATAGGAACTGATGATACAATTAGAACAACTATTGGTGTAATAGGAACAACTACTAGAATAATAGGAATAGCTGGGATAACAAGAACAACTACTGGTGCAACAGGAACAACTATTGGAACAACATGAATAACTACTAGAATAATAGGAACATTTTCTAGAATCATAAGAAAAACTAGAGGTATAATGGAAATAGGATCCTGATGAATGTGAGGTGAAGTGGACAAAAGTGCTCATGGCTAGACCTCCTTCTATTATGGTGTGCTAAAAATCAAAGCAATTGGTCGTGCCTGATGTAAATTAGTGCAAGTTCAATGTGTAGTGGGTGGAACACTATGAATAAGAAATGATTTGTTCTCATGTTGCAAAGTATATGTATTGTGATAGACATCATAAGTGGCACACCTATCATATTGGTAAGGTTTACCCATAAGTAATCCACAACAATCCATGGGTGTGACATCACACGTGACCTTATCCCAAAACTTGGGGCCAAATGCAAATGCAATGGTGCATGTGTGTGTGATTTTTGATGTGTTGGTGCTATCCTTCCACCCAAGAGAGTAGGGGTGAGGATGTTTGGATGTAGGGAGCTTGAGCCTATTGAAAATGGACTATGCAATCAGATTCTTTTGTGAGCCATTATCGATTATACAATCTACTACAAAGTTATGGAGCAAGTGAGCACGAGTGACAAACAATTGGTCACGATCACCTGCTCTAGAATGCTAATTCATGAGTGTTACATTATTAAGTTGCCCTCTCAACTCCTCATAAATTTCTTCTTCTCCAGTAGTCTCGATGGGGTTATCACAAGTTCCCTCATCAGACTATACAAAAATATTCTTCTTCTTTTGTAATTATGGACATTGAGTTTTATCATAGCCTTACCTCTTACATTAGTTACAAAATTTAGCAGTTTGAGCATGAGAGAAAGAAGAAGAAGAGGAAGAAGAATTTTTAGAAGTAGGGGATGAGTAAGAAGTGGGAGTAATAGAAGAAGAAAAGTGGGAAGATCTCTTTCTTTCTGGTTGATGCTTATGCCCATCTTCTATCTAACCAACAAAAAAGTAGCAAGGCTTCCTCTGGTGTACCATGATCTTCTCATCAGCTAGCTACACATGTTTGAATGCATCATCCAAGGTAGTGTAAGTAGTATATTTTATCTCCCTATAGAAGTGTATGAGAAGAGCACTTTTAAACATGGCAACCAAGATGACATCAAAATTTGAAATACCAAGTAACACTCGAAGGTGATTGAAATGATGAATGAAATCTTGTATCGATTCCTTCTTGCCTTGATGGAGGCATAGCCATTGGTTCAGTAATTCCTCCTCATAATTTGATGGATAAAATAAGGCCTTCAAAACTTGTACTATCTCCTCCCACATACAAATTTGGCGATTGGATATGAGGACTTTGGCGATGTTGAAAATTTTGAGCTTTGCGAATGGCACCTTTTCATCATCAGGAGTTTTAGTATATTCAAACTAGGTCTCCTTGTCAAGGATATAGCTATTGATTACCTCAAGGTCTGAGCCTTCATATATTTTTACTTCACACCTTGGACGAGGAGGATGGGAGGAACATTGAAGGTTTTACAACATGGCAGCCAATTATGCCATTTTTCATCATGGGTTGTAGTGATTTCAACCAATTTTTCAACAATGGCCATGTTGGTAGCCATAGGTTTACTAGGAGTGGCCAAGTATTTACTAGGCATCAGTTCAGACAACAGAATGAGAATAGGCGATCACGAGGCAAAAATTCAAGCCCAAAATATAGGAATATTTGGGACACAATTTAGGAGACAAAATAGGGGAAATGGAAAAATTACCATGGCGAATGGGTAGAGCTCGAAATAGGCTTTCCAACGAGTATATACAAGGGTTTACTTGGACAACTAATAGCCCTAAAAAAGCAAAAATTGAAAAGTTTTTTGTTCAATAATCATTCCAATGGCATTTATCCAAAATTTAATAGTTGTCCAATGACTCCAATGGCAATTTAATGGTGCTAATTCCAATGGCATATGCAACACCATGGAGGATGGGTGACTCAGAAGGCTAGAAACTAATGAAACTGATTACTGGGTGATGCTGAAGGTAAATTGAGGGATAGGGGATAGCCAACCACGTGGGAGTCATATAGTGGAGAAACATGACTGGACATCGATGCCAAGGTGGATGTACTGATGATGTAGAATGACATTATCATTATCAACAAATAGGGGTAAATATTAGAGTGACTGATAAGGCATCGATCATAGGGGTATGTTGATGATGAGAACTAGACCTGACACAGAATATGGGGTACAACATGTTGATGACATGATAAATTAGAAGATATGGACATGTATGCAATGTAAGGACCACCACAGACAATGACGTGTAAGGGAGATATGTGGGACATGACACATGGGTGATAGATGATATGGATAGAGGAGGGACACAACACTAGGGTGACACATGGAACCACATAGATGGATGTGATTGATTGGATGTGAGGGTAATTGAGTGAGAATTAAGTAGGAGTGGACGATGGTGAATGAGGGGAGAGTGACATGGAGATAGATGACTAGACGGGGCTATAGCCAATGCTCATGCGTTGTCTATTAAGTTATAGGTGCATGAGAAAATATAAACAGAGAAACAATGAGTGCACTGTTTATGTGTGAAAATTACCATAGAAGAAATTTAAAAATTGAATGCAGAGGGGCCAAAAAATAGTAAGCGATAGTCAGGAAACACAAGGCAGACACTAGACATTTGAAATATTTAGAGCTTTTTAAAAATTTTACTCATCGAAAGTGTCAAACGTCACCAAAGTCGTCCGACGAATTTCCAATCTTCAAATATCATTGTCAAAGATTTATTGGTACTAAAAAATGTAGATTGTGGCCAAAAATGATGTAGGGATCATTGAGGTGCTAGAATTTGAATTTTCAGAGGGTGGATATCATGATTGGAAATAAGGAAATCGTGCCAGGATCTGTAGGATGAGATCGAAAAGGTGTTTTGTGTGAACAAGTCTGCAAATGCCACGATCAAGCACCGACGATGTGAGAATGGGAAAAGTTCATGTAGGTGTCATAAAAGGTCCAAATCGCTTGTAGATCATGCATAATAATATGCTTGCAGGTACAAGTTACTCGCATAAAATAAAATCAATAATCGAGAATGGGATAAAATCAAACAAATAGTCGTATAATAGCTCCAAATAAATAGATCTATGTCTATCAGGATCAACGTCCTATATGGCCAATGCCAGTGATTGTGAGATATAGGAATGGTGGTGAAAATCATCAAAAACTCAAAAACAATCGTGAAGTCTTAGCAAGGAGTAGAAGTTGGTCAGCCAAGCAAAAAAAGACATCAATGGCGGCCATAGCAGTAACAAATGACCAGAAAGTGCAGATCTGGCCAAATAGTGAGATGCACAAGCATCGTAAATCAAATTATTGCCTAAAAAACATGGATAAATACCTAACAATTACACTATAAAAAAGGTAGCTCCAAATCATGAACTCGAATGTAAACAAAAAGGAATATGAACGAAGGTTTACAATTGTCAAAAATGCAAGGTGAAACCCAAAGATGTTGCTTCAGACGATGATCGATCTGTGATAATATGAGTTGAAGGTCAGAGTCAAAGAGACCCAACTAGCTGAGGGTTAGAGTTAGAGGGACCCCAACTAAGATTTTTCATGAACGAAAGTGCTCGAAGGTGTCTACGGAAGGAAAAGAATGTTCACCCAAAGCCAAGATCCGCTGGTGGTTTTCTCGTTCCTCTTTTGAACCAGACTGGTCTAGAGGAAGAGGATACTCAACTATCCAATGCTCACTCTAATACCAATGATGTGGGAAATACTCTTAAGAGATGATATAAAATGGCACAAATGAAAACTATCAATCACATTAATAAAAAACTTTTTTAAAGGCATGTCTGCATTTACAATTTGGAATTTAATACGCATGATTCGTGTGAGTATTAAAAGCCATATATCATGATCCATGTGAGGAGGGATAATATTATAGAATATAATATTAATGCCTATGAAAGAAGCTCTAGTGCCTCGTACCTAGAGCTATGATACCAAAATATGACAACCCAAAATCTAAGGGGTTGCTGTATTTTTTATTTAATAAGCACAACAATACTAAACACTAGCACAACATTGTTAAACATTAACACAAGGACAATAAATATATCTAAGTTAATTATAAATTCAAGTTATCTATCCTTTCCATCAACACCAACCTTCTATCTAACATCTAATTCAGGATACGTCCAGCTCCATACCATGCACACATCAATCTATGTCGGTATACTACGCGTATTACAATAACTATAACAACATTCCCGTTAGGGTTAGCTTATCTTCTTTGATCAATTGAAGGGTAATTTCATATATTTACTCCACATAAACCAATCTATGTGGGTATTGGCATGTACAACAAATAGACCACTCATCTTATCATTATGATGAAGTAGCCCAATCCTTTCATAGATAATTATCTCATTTTAAAATAGCTAGGTGGTGCAAGTCAGGTAGTTTAGTCATTTAAACTAAGTTTATCTATCTGACCCTAAAGGATCCCATAATCCCCTAGGTTTTCCTACTCTAACCAACACACTAGCACTCTAAACATCTAAAGAATTTACTTAAATACTATAAGCATTTTAAAGTTAACATCATAGAATAATAAACACTAACAATTTAATTGAGCATGGAACATAATAAAGAAATAAAGAGATACTAGAAGGAACTAAATTGAACTAATTCATTCATAGATAAAAGACCACATAAGTATTCAATAAAAAGCTTCACAATTTACAATTAAAAGATACATTGTCATCCATCAATAAATCATTACATAGATTAAGTATGGTAAGATAATCCATACTTTTTAAAGAATTAGAACATTACAAATATAATCTCAAATGAAGGTTAGCCTTCTAATGTCTAAATCATGAGATGAACAATTATCTATCTTGGATCTTTGATGCTTTCTCGGTCCTTTAGCTTCACCCATGCTCATTGATGGTAGTAAGGGATCAGAAAAACTCATGAAACTATGAATCATGCATCTACTAGATGATGATTTATCTAGTGCAATTAACATGCCAAATTGTAGCTATACAATCACCAATATCTCTTTAAGGACCATTCACATGACATATAGGAAGGTTTTCTTTTCATTTTATCTAATCACCATTTAATCAATCAAAGGATTTGGTATGACTACATAAAATTTTCCCATAGATTTAATCATGCATTAACTCATTTTATTTCTCTAATTAGCCAAGGCCCCATAAACCTTAATTAATTAAATACTTATAGGTACCCATTTCTTCAACTAAATAAGGCTCCATAAACCTTATTTAATTAAATACTTATAGTTACCCATTTATTCAACTAAATAAGGTCCTATAAACCTTTTTTAATTAAATACTTATAGTTACCCATTTCTTCAACTAAATATGGTCCCATAAACGTTATTTAATTAAATACTTATACAAAGGAAAATAAACAATCATCAACAACAGTTTTTAAGAGAGAAAATAAACATACATTATTAAATAATTTCTATACATAATTCACAACAAGTTATATTTACTTTAGTCTACTTCCTAAAGATTCATTCCAAAGACATCAATCATAGGGTTGCAATCCTTAAATCAAACATAGATTAACTTTAAAGTAAGTTTATTAATTTTAAATAACCAAATTATAACCATTGCCTAAACATAGTCTATTTTGCTTAAACTAACAATATTTCATTTGTAAGGTCCTAGGTTTTGGTTAACGATGATTTATATTTAAAGTCAACCTAATTAATTTCCAATAACAAAGAATTGAAGAATTATTAATCTCTTATATGCAAGGATAACAACTAAGCAATGCTAACTACTACGCCAAACTTAACCAAAGCTTTATCATTAAAATAATCAAGACTCGATAAATAGGAAAGACTTGGTAGACCACCCTCAAATAAAAGTTGTTTCACGAACCAAAAATAGGGCATAGAAACTTGCAAAATAACCTTTGCTTAACAACTACCAATATGCCAAACTACACAAATAGGGGTGTGGTCACAAGTAGCAATGAGGTCAACAAGTGGTGGAATATTAACAGTAAGAGTGAGCTTAGCCAAGCACCCACGATGCTTGGCTATAAACTTAGAGGTGCTTGCCACCCTTTAAACTACTTCCAAACCACAACACAACAGATGTGGAAGAAATACCTATGCAAATCTCACCATGAGCCTATCGGATACACAACAGGCGATGCAAAGACTCACAAAAATGATAGAGGTGGTCATCTACTAATGTGAAGATTATCGAGGATTTTGTAAAGGCCAAAATTAAATGCTAGGAGGAACCAGATAAGCAACAGATGACAAAGTTTAGCTTTGGGTAAAATAGGATATGTTTTAGCTTTTGCTTGATCACAACGTTGGCCTAAGGAAAGGATAGACAACTTTACAACCGAGAGCACTCCCAAAAGAGCATCACACAAATGATGATAGAGCTCACACAGAGCATCAAGCTATAGGTAAATGAGTTTCTATAGGACAAGGATGCAAGAAAAACTCTAGCCTACAACATAGTCTTTGCAATGAGGCACACAGGGACCTCTCCCAAGGTGTTTGAAATAAAATTGGATAGGTGGAGTTAACGCTGAACCAACGACTACCTAGAGGATGCTACTACCAAGATAGACACCAAAATATGGGTAGAAATAAGGGATGTAATTTAAAACATGAACGTCTTTTGAGATAAACCAACTACAAAAATTTCTACCTAGTGAAATATTTTACTTCTATCTTCTGCTGGCTTCAGAAATATCTTCGTCTCTCCTCAATTCTATCTACGTGTCTCCCTTGTTCATCCGAGATCCTTGTCTCAATTTTTCCAACCCCTCATTCCAAGCATTCTCCTCCTTATCAGGAGGAAACCTCTATTCGCCCACCACCTAGGGTCTCCTCAACATTAATGCCATCAATTGAATTGAATATGATCCTATCCTCCCATGGTGGTCAACAATGATGGATTATTTTTTTATAATATTTAACCCTCCAAAAGAATCAAATCCCCAAGATATTTTGATTATACAATAAAGTATTTTTGAGGAGAAAGGAATGAATGTTCCTCTTTAGAATAGCTTAAGCATCATTCTTTCATTATATAGTATAACAAGAGGTTATTTTATTAACTTTAACAAAAAACCTTTTTTTTGTAATTAAAGTCTATAATAAAACTAAAAGCATTTTCTTTTTCTTTTTATTATTAAATCAAACATCAAAATATCTCTCTAAATACAAGCATTTTATTTAAAACAAGTAAATAAAATCTTTTTAGCATTTAAAATGAAACATCTCTTTAAATAAAAGCCTTTTATTATTTAAATCAAATACCTATGCTAATATTAAACATTAGCATGGTGATTTGAACAAATTTCGGTTAATGGATCCTTTATATCTATTAATCCCATTTTTTGAAGAAGTATTTTAACCAACTATATACATATTTTTACATAGCAATCAATCATACAAAATGAACAACTCAATATATCAAACAAGATGGGAGTTTTTCCATCAACCCAGTCACCCATCTCAGTCAAAGAATTTATGATAGCTTCTAGGCTACCAACTTTAGCTCTAGGTGGTTGGCTAGTTGATGATTATCCCTAAATCGATAATGCATGCCTATATGAGGGTAGTTATTCATGTTACCCTGAACTATCTAAATCATCACTTCCCTTTTCAAGTACCCCATCCTTGGTGGTTGATTCTACCTCTACCACCCATGAATGTACCTGGTGCTGCACATTGACAACACATTAGAAGTACCATATTCTTCAAGATAAATTACTATAGTTAATATAATTATCATTTAATCATATAAACAAAGTACCCATTAGTAATTCATAATTACATAGTCTATCAGCCAAAAAAGATCCTTCCAGGGTGGGGTATGACACAACTAATTTTGTTTAGATATCCATTATTAGTATAACTTATTTATTACTCCTTGATGACCTCTTGGAGTAAATCCTTGTGTACAAGTAGATCTAGATATTCTTTTATGCTTAATTTAATTGGCATGTTCTTTATTTCCCCCATTAGATTGAACTTGAACTCAAAAGTATTGCTTTCAGTCATTGATGTGAACTTTCTATACTGTCTTGTGGTCATAATGCATCCCATATAGGCGAGATTAGGGTATTAAAGGTGATTCTCAATCCATTATTGTAATTAATCCTTTTCTTTCTTATTCTATTTATTCATTGGCCTGTCCACCACTTTCTAGACCACTTTTTCCTTTTTGGACTATTTTCCCTTAACATCATGCTTTCTTCTTTCAAGTTATATTTCATTTTCATCTTAGGTAGCCATTTGTAGCAATAAAATATTTTCAATGTTCTATTTCTATTTTAATTGCTATAAATATATTATTCATCCTTTGTACTTCACATGTAAGACAATACCTTTCTTCTTAATACTATAGACCTTTATTGCCCTAGACTTATCTCTGAGTTGGTTCCTATTATTTTATTTTATTTTTTATTCTAACTTAAAACACTTTCTAATTAGCACATACAATATTCTTAAATGTGATATTCACATTCTTCAACTATGTCAATGGTGAAAAAGACAACATTGTTCAAATTTGGTAAAGCTAGAACTGCTTGTTGCATCATCTAATGCTACTTTGGGGAGGGTGTAAACCTAACTCTATATAATTTCTAAACCCTTATCTAAATAATTAAATATAAAGCCTAATAAATTGGATTATTTATCATGGGTATTTGGTAGACTATGGGGTTCATTACCATGGATTGATTCATTATAGGTACCATCTATCCCATAGCAACAACTTGTTGAGCCTGACATTGCTAGTCATACTAATTAGTTTAGAAATGCATAATTGGTATAACATTTATAGGATCATGTTTGATATTACATGAGAAGAACCATAATATGTTCATATTTTATTTTGAATTCACCATATTATTCTACACTTGATTTCTATTTTATCCAATATTTTATCATGGAACTTGATCCTTCATAAGGCAAGAGGTTTTTTTGTTGCCATCCACTATTCAGTTGCCACCATCTCCTCTCCATGTTATTTTAACTTATCATTGTATTCAATATATCCACAATATCCTTCATTCTAAGTTTACACTTATAAAAAAATGAGTAACAATATTAGAGTAATTTGAGATACATGAAAGTATATTTTGACCTAGGTATGTCATAATGTAAAGGGAAGTAGTGCTAATATATGGTTGGGAATTTATAATGAGATAAATTCTAGGAGTGGATATGATAATTTAGGGATTTTAGGTGATGACATAGGCTGAAAGGAATGATAATCAGATTATTCCAAGCTACAAGGATCTCAAGTGTTAACAGAACACCACATTCAACCAAAACAATAATTTGAAAGCAAATTGATAGCATAAGCTTCTAAATGGATACTTAAAACAATGAGAAACAATATCATATACTATACCTGAATAATGAACTTCTCCATGAGTACAATGAAGGTGCATTGCTTATATAGGCAAGGATGATCAACCATAGTGATTGAATCAAGTTAAGGACAAATATCCACTATACAAAAGGAATAAGTGATATGGTCCATATATTTGTAACCACTATGGGAGGAAAATAATCTCCTCCAAATATACCTAAAAATATCCCCATAAATCCTAGGAATAGTCAAACCTAAAAATATCCCCATAATATCTAATAAATAAATATTTAACATTTCATAATATCTAAAGAAGATAAATGAAATATCCACACATAAGTGGATGAGAAAAATACATGGAATAACTATATAAAAATAAAATAAATTACCTAGGTGAACATAAGCTAAAAAAACCTACTCTAACATCCCCCCTCAAGTGAATCTAGGTGCCAAAAAATATTATGGTATATCCAAAATATGAGTCCCAACAACAAGGCCTGATTAGGTACTCATGTACAATGTGTATCCATAAGCTCTTAAACCAAAAGGTGGAAAACCATGTGGAAAAAAATCATTCAGATATAAAGAGAGAAGTCGAAATAGAGCCAAGAAGTGCTCCCAAAACTGCATAGGATGACAAGCTCCATGAATAAGTCCTATGAAGAAGTGGATACCTCTACGATGAACAATGTGTCTCCCATGAGGAATAAAGTAGCCATGAAGCATCCACTAAATGTCTTTCGATTCCAAGTGAGTGTGATAATACGAGAACAAAATGTATAATGATGATGTAGAATCCTTCAAACTGAGCTGAAGTGAAGAAGATATCACCAATGAATTATGAAATGAATCTCCAATAATGTAGAAGCCCAAACCAACACCAAAATAAGGTAGAATATAGTCCCAATCAACATCCAAAAGATCAATGTGCACAAAACCATGAGTGTGCAAAAGTGGAAGAGATGTGTGAAGAGCATCCATCAAGGAAGAATCACCAATGTCTTGTTGCATAAGTGATGATGAGCCCATGGAAGCAACAAGAGACAGAAGTGGAGGTTGAGAAGCCTTAAAAGAATCAACATGGTCTTTAGGATCTCAAAGTGAGAGTCCAACCGAAGATAAAATCTATGTATCCAACTCTTGTAGGAGTACACCAGTTAATGTGAAAGAAATAGGAGAAGGAAATATTAGGCAAGGCGGCCCACTCAAATGAGGGCACACCAAAAAAGGGTCCACAAAGGAATAAGTACATGGAGGAGATACAATGTATACATTATCATCAAATAAATGATTGAGCTCCTCATACATGTCAATAAAATCACATGTGTGACTCTCAATGAAGAGAGAGGCAACACCATCTAAGAAGTCATCTATATGTAAGGATGTAACATGCCATGAAATATATAATGTATATGCTGCAACATCAATATGATCATCCACTAAAAAAGTGTGGAGATTTATCTTGTAAAATATCTAAAAAAAGTATTATAGCATCAACCTAATTATCCAAAACATCATGAGATAGTGACTCCAAAAACAAATATGCAATGTCACAAATGATGTCCTCCATGCAAGCAATTGTAATCGATACAAAATTTCTTTTCAACATATGATAAGCAAGGTAATGTGTGTTCTTGTGAACTCCAATGAAATTTTGAAGCTCTCTACAAAATTAATAATAAAGCATGTTAGAGATCCTTAACTTATTCATGAACCATGTCATATACTCCTTATCCTTCACCATTGGTTTGGGTTTTGAAGTTATGAACAAAAGATCCAAACCTTCACTTTGACATAATGAACACAGTACCTTAAAACATGCTTCAAAAGTTTCAACATTTGCCTCTATTCTAAGTTTAAAAAAAGAAGTTTCCAAGATGTCCTCAAAAGTAGAAGAGCCCCCCAAAATCAAATGCCATTATAATGTGAGAGGTCTAGTGTGATGTCACAAGGTGGTGCAAAATACCACAAAATCACATCAATGCACAAATGAAGCTTTTGAACTTTGAAAAAATCTCCAAAGGAATTCCCAAAAGAATCCCCTCCTTCAAACTAAGTGTCTCAATGAGGAAGACTGACACAAGAGGATGCACCACAACAAAACAAGGGAAGTCAAAGACAAAGAAATCCTCAAGCACAACAATGTGTAGGCTCCACCAATACTGAACACTAAGTAATTTGATCACAAAGTTCCAAACTAAGTGGACAAACAACAAATGAAGGAAGATGGGAATTTATAACAATAGTCCATATACCGAGGAGGAGCGGAGATGTCGATGGGCGATAAGTCATTTGCAAGGGAGCTTAGGAGCGGCCATGGTTCGATTCTTGGGCACAACAGAGCAGTCGAAGGGCACTAGGATTTCGGAGGTACGAAAGTGTCCGTACCCATTGAAGAAGACCGGGCTGACGATGGTGTCAGTTAGGGTAAGGACCCACCAGACAAAGGGGGTGGTGGGGCTTAAAATACTTATGCTCAGGCAACGGCCTCAAAAACCCTAAATGGGTTCTCTACCAAAGAGTTGTTTCCGGTTGGGGATGAGTTGGACATCCCGACGGAAGTCCTTTCAAGCTTCATGGAGTTTGAGAAATTTACCCTCATAGGCAAATTCATTGGCGGTCGTCCCGACATGGAAACCATCCAAAAGTAGGTAGCAAGAAAATGGAGGAATTCTGGTCATATGGAGATGGTGGCCCTTTCCTAGGGTTTTTTTGCCATTAGATTGAACAATAAGGAGGATTACTATAAAATTTGGCTGGCGAGCCATGGTTTTTGGGCCGTAGAAGTTTATTCCCTAGGAAGTGGGACATGGATTTCAATCCTGACACCCAGAACATCAACATCACCCCAATATGGGTTAGGCTCCCGAGTCTTCCCCTCTTTGGTTGGCATAAAAATGTCATAAGGGGTATTGTGTGCTCCATTGGGGAGTTGGTCACCATTGACCCTCCCACCCGAGCTTGAACTAGGTTTTTCCAAGCCCGTTTTTGCATTTTGGCAGATTTGGAGGCGGAGGTACCCACTTCCATCACTCTTCGGTCTGGAGATACCATTCTTCATAAACAAGCTATTGTCTATGAAAAGAGACCAACTTTCTACCCCCTGTGTCGGTCCCAAGGGCACCTTCAGTCCCAGTGTCCTCTTCAAAAATTGGGTAAGCAAAAGCATGAAAATGGTAATCCCTTGGAGCATGGTGAAGGTCATATGAAGTAGTCAAATCCAAATGCGAAAGGCCATTCTCTAGCCCCTCCAGAGATTACGGTGGACTCTCTCATCCTGAAGAGAATCCCACTCTTCAATCGGACCCTGAGCAATTTGAAGCTGACAATCAGCAAGGAGCAAACTCCCACTTGGAAAGTGAATCACAGGAAGAGAAGGAATGAAACCCATCCCAAAATATGACACAGGCTATTTCTCTGCTCCAAGATATGGGTCATCCCGATTTTAGCCAGTCGCAGACACTGCTAGAAGATTACCTCTTAGGAAGGAGGGGTGAGCAGTCCGATCACATTAGCCCCTGAAACATGAGGAGCCAAAAGAAAAGTGTGGATTTTGGTAGTGAGAGGAAGCAAGGCTATCCTCCTAACAAAGATAGGTGAGACAAAGAGACAGTAACAGACATTGCAAATGGAACCCAACGTTTGCTGGTTCTAGATGACTGTGATGCTCAGACGGATGAAGCGCATGCATCAAAACCTCCCCCTTAGCAAGGAAGGGGAGGTAAGAAAAACCTCAAACTTTCTAGATGAAAGTCCTCTCATGGAATGTGAGAGGACTGAATGGTGCAGCCAAACGAAGGTTAGTGGCTGATCTCCGTAGGAGGACTAACCCGTCCATCCTTATTTTGCAAGAGACCAAGATCGATGCTATTTCCTCTGATAAAGTTGCGAAGGCCATTTGGGCCAAGGCAAATTGTATGTCCAGCCTTGCAGTGGGAACAATGGGAGGACTCATGGTTCTGTGGGACCCATAGAGGTTTGAGGGCAACCTGCTATCAACTTCCAACAAAATCATCAATGTAATGTTCCAGTCCAAAACCACCAATTTTTCCTGGATTCTGTCCAACATTTATGCTTCAAATTCTGCCACAGAGAGAGCAAAAATGTGGAAAGCTATATCTCAGATGAGGGATAATTTTAGTAATTTTCCTTGGGTTTTAGGGGGCGACTTCAACTGTACCCTTCATCCTTCAGAAAAAAAAGAGGGTCCGACCACTCCAGCCGTAGCTTGGAGGATTTCAGAGATTTTGTCTCTACTAATGGCCTGCTTGACATTGAACTCAAAGGGGCTTCCTTCACCTGGAGTAACAGAAGGATTGGGAGCAGTTTTATTTAGGTCAAGCTCGATAGATTTTTCATTTCCCAAGAAGCCATTCCCATCCTTGGCGGGGCTATCCTTTTAGCACTTCCAAGGATTGGGTCTGACCATAACCCTATCTTCTTGGAGGTGGATTTTGGGCCCATTTTTAAGACCCCCTTCAGATTCGAATCCATGTGGAATTCTCACAAGAACTTCAAAGGATTGGTTTCAATGTGGTGGCAATTGAAGGTGGAAGGAAGTGCTCCTAAGAGGGTGGCTTTAAAGCTCAGGATGGTCAAAGAAAAGCTAAAGGTTTGGAATAAAGAGGTTTTTGGCAACATTTTTGAGTCCAAAAAATCCATTTCTAAGAACCTGAAGGTTTTGGAGGAAAGGATAGAACTCGAGGGTTACACTGAGGGTCTTAGGGAGGAAGAGCGGAGCCTTTTGGTGGACTTTCATTCTATTCTCACTAGGGAGGAAATTTTTTGGTGCCAGAAATCTCGTGACCTTTGGTTGAAGAATGGAGACTCCAACACGAGGTTCTTCCATGCGTCTACTATGAGGCATAGAGGGGTCAAAAAGATCAGAGAAGTGACTTGTAAGGATGGGCGCATTACCAGGGAGATAGAGGAAATCAGGAGCGAAGCGGTTGACTTTTTTTAGGATTTGCTCGGCACTCCTCCGGACAGCAACCTATAGGTCCATAAATCTTTGCTTGCAAATTTTCTGACTAAAGTTCCCCATGAGGTAAGCATTAAGCTTCTAGAACCTTTTTACTCATTCGAGATTAAGGAAGCATTATTCTCCATGCAACCAGATAAGGCCCCTGGCCCCGATGGCTTCCCCCCTCAATTCTTCCAAGTCATGTGGGAGGTCATGGGTCCGGATGTGTGCGATGCTATTCGGGTTATTCAAGCTTCTAGATCCATCAACCCAAAACTCAATTCCACCTTTCTTGCCCTCATTCCTAAGTCTCCTGCCTGCAAAAATTTCTCTGACTATCGATTCATAAGCCTGTGCAATGTTTTTTACAAGATTTTCACCAAGTCTATAGCCAATAGACTCAAAACAGTCCTCCCCCTCCTGATTGATCCTTGTCAGGGAAGCACTGTTAAAGGCAAAAACATCCTTGATGGTGTCATCACTGTCCATGAGACCCTCCACTCCGCTTACCGCTACAAGAATGCTGCTCTTTTTCTTAAGCTTGACATGAACAAAGCCTTTGACCGGGTTGATTAAAAATTTTTGTGTGCAGTCCTCCTCAAGTTTAGCTTTCATCCCCACTGGATTGACCTTGTCTACAGTTGTATATCCACTCCATTTTTTTTGTCCTGGTCAATGGGTCCCCAGCTGGGTATTTCCAAAGTGCTAGAGGCCTCAGATAGGGCGATCCTTTGTCTCCCATCCTTTTCATTCTTCTGGCAGAGGTTCTGAGTTGGTCCATGAAAGAGGCTCTTCGTCAGAACAAGATTTCTAGCATTTTGCCAACTTCTAGGGTTGATCCTGTCACTTATCAACAATTTGTGGATGACACCCTCATCTCCACTAGGGTGTCTGTTGTCCAAGCCAAATCACTCAAGCGGATCCTGTCCTGTTATGAGCAAGCTGTAGGGCAAAAGGTCAATTACATCAAGAGCAAAATCTACTTTATTAACACTCCCCTGCGTAGGCAACTTTGGATTGCTAGAATTCTTGAATGCACTATTGATTCCCTGCCTACGTCCTATCTAGGGTTGCCTCTGTCTTTTAGTGGGTGAGCCAGTGGAGACATGTGGAACATGATTCTTGAGCGCCTTCACAAGAAACTCGGCACTTGGAAGGGCAAACTCCTATTGCAAGCCGAAAAAGCCACCCTTACCAAAGCTTGTCTTTAGGGGATCCCGACCTACTTTATGTTGGTGTTCATGCTTCCAGTTGCTGTTCACTCCAAAATCAAGAAGATTTAGAGGAATTTTCTATGGTTTGGCAACGAAGAGAAATCTAGACTCCCCCTTGTTGCCTGGGACAAGGTGTGCTTGAGGATAGACCAAGGCGGCTTGGGGTTGAGAAGATCAAGACTTACGAATTTGGCTTTGATCACGAAGCATGCTTGGAGGATTATTTCTAGTGACCCGATGGAGTGGGTTAAGCTGGTTAAAAAGAAGTATCTTGGCCCCAATTCCTTCTTGGATGCTAAGACCTCCTCTGTGGCATCAAATTTTTGGAAATCTGTGCTCCAAACCCAACATTTTATCATCCTGGGAGCCCGCTGGATTTTGGGTGATGGCAACCTCATTTTCTTTTGAAAGGACAGGTGCGCGACTGAGGAAGACCTTGGGTCGAGGACGAATCTTGTAGGGTTGAGAGGGTTGACTGAACCAAAATCCCAACTCAGGGTGGCATATTTCATAGACCGGAGCACCCATTTTCCCTAGTGGAAGCTTCCAGTTGTGGAGGGGTTTAATAATGAGGTTACCTTTCTTGCTAATATCCTCCAGTCAGTTTTAATTCCTTCTACTAGGAGGAATGATTGAATCATATGGAGTGGTACGGAGGATGGGCTGTTTTCTGTTAAATCTGCTTATGAGTTTCTCACCACCAAGACTGCTCTCGACTACAGGTGGAATATTGTTTGGAGGAAAGGGGTCATCCCTAAAATCAACTTTTTTGCATGGATCGCTTTCCACAACAAAGCCTTAACTATTGACAACCTTCAAAAGAGAGGTTTTGCCTTCCCCAACAGGTGTTACTTATGTCTAGCAGATTGTGAGATGAGGGATAATTTATTATTGCATTGCCCGTTTTCCCACTCTATTATTAGCATTGTCCTATCCTCCTTCCAAATCCTTTGGTGCTCTCCTCGTTCCCTCAGAGATGCTTTCCACAAATGGCCTAATCCTTTCAAGAACCCTAAACTTCACTTCCTCCTCGAGGCATCCTTCCACCATTCAATTTGGAAAATTTGGTTAGAGAGGAATGCCAAAATCTTTAGCAGAGTTCTTAGAGGGCCTCCTTCTGTTGCTCAAATGGCGTTATCCTACACCATCGAGAATTCTATTGTTGTTCCCAGTCCCTGTCCCCATCTTCTGAGCAAAGAAGCAATTCTCAAAATAATGAATCTGTGGCCATTTTTGGATGTTGTTAAAGGGCCCTGTCGAAGGAGTGTTGTTTGGACCATGCCCCCTATGGGGTGGATTAAATTAAACTTTGATGGAGCGGCTAAGGGTAATCCTGGGCCCGCTACTATTGGGGGTGTTGTCAGAGATCATGATGGGAATATTTTGATGGCATACTGTGAAGATTTGGGCTCCCAAACGAATCACTATGTCGAAGCCCGAGGTGATTTGAAAGGTATTTAGATTCTCTATGAGGACCCTCGACCTCTAATTATTGAGGGTGACTTGCTCAACATCGTGAATTACCTCCTTGGCATAAAAAATCCTTCTTGGAAAGTCTACAACATCATCCTCGAGGCAAGAACGCTTCTCTCCCATCATGGTAGGTGGAAAGCAAACCATATTTTGAGAGAAGGTAATCGCGTGGCTGATCACATGGCCAACAAAGAGCTTGCGACCACGTGTCCAGTCGTGTGGCGATCTCGCTACCCATCCAAGGTGGAAAGGTTGGCCAAAGCAGACATCCCTTCATGAGGTTTAGCTATCCATGGTGTCTTGTCTATTTTTTTTTCCATTTTCCTTGTTTCAGTTCTTCGGCCTCTACTTGGTGTCCTCTCGGGTTTGTCCTGTTTCATTTTTTTGTTGGGTTTCCAGGCCTAAAAGCCCTTTTTGTAGTCTCCAAGTATTTAGCATTAGGGTGGCTTTACTTGCAATTAGGCTTATTGTTACAGCAAAGAGGTATGATGCATTATTAGAATTGTGGCTAATTTTGTACATAAGGTTTTGGGATCCTCTATAAAAACCCACTGTTAATACATTAAAATAATTACCAAAAAAACAATAGTCCATATACCGGTTCAAGTGCAAAAACCTTTTTCACAAATGTAATATTGAGATTGTAGTCATAAAATAATTATAAATGTCTAAATATAGATCCAAATATTTTGAAATTTTAGAGACATATCAGAAACATGATTTTACAGCCCTGAAATTTTTTTTGCTAAGTAATTCCCAATATTTCTCCTAAATGGACGAGTTTACTAAAAATAGTAAAATCACCGTAACAAACATAAGACAACTCCAAATGATATAAAATTTTATGGGAAGGTCTATAATCCTATTTTACACATTTTGTAAACAAATCTATAAAACGTTTAAATATTCGATTAATATATATGCAGATTACTAAAAAAGTGCAAGTTTTTGTAAAATTGAGATATCTTGAATAATACTTATTCAAATAAGCTGAAATTTTGGGCACAACTCATATGAATACATATATGGACCTACAAAAATTTATATGGAAAAAATCCATTTCTATCAGGAGATACATGCAAAATATAAAAATAGGTTGGGTTGGTGACCCTGCCAAAAAAAGAAATGTTCAAGAAAAAATGCTTAGAATAGATTCAAGGGAATAAGGCTATTGTAGTATGGGTAGAAGAGAGTTCAGGAGGCTGGTGATGATCTGAAAATAAAATGAGAGATACAAACTGGCCAAAAAACTCCACCAAGGACCCGATCACAAAAACCGAAGCTTCCACACCAATCTTCAAACCTGCAAGAGAAACAACTACACAACACTCACAAATGGATGACTACAACACCTATTGCTTTGATTCCATGAAAGGAATGATAATAAAATAATTCCAAGCTACAAGGATCTCAAGTGTTAACAAAACACCACATTCAACCAAAACAAGAATTTGAAAGCAAATTAATAGCATAAGATTACCAATATCATATGGTATTCCTGAATAATGAACTTCTCCATGATTACAATGAAGGTACCTTGATTATATAGGCAAGGATGATCAACCATAATGGTAGGATCAAGTTAAGGATAAATATCCATCGCACAAAAGGAATAAGTGATATGGCCAATAGATTTGTAACTGCTATGGGGGGAAAGAATCTCAACCCTCCAAATATACCTAAAAATATCCCCATAAATCCTAGGAATAGTCAAACCTAAAAATATCCCATAATATCTAAGAAATAAATATGTAACATCTCATAATATCTAATTAAGATAAATGAAATATCCACACAGAAGTGGGTGGGAAAAATACATGGAAAAACTAAATAAAAGAAAAATAAATTACCTAGGTGAACATGAGCTAAGGTAAACAACCTACTCTAACATAGGCCATAAGCAAGGTGGGTGATAACTTACCTATTCTAATTAATTTATACTTAAAGTAATATAGTTACCATTAGAAACCATTAACACTCAATCTAAGTGGAATCCTTTGATATAGTATGATAATACCTATTCCTCATTGGGAAAAAATATAAGGAAATGATTACAAGCTCCTCATGCATATACTACTATAATCATTAAAAGTTTCTTTAGGATGTCTTTGCATAAATTTCAATTAAAATAAAATACAATACCATTAGTGAAGTTACTAAATCTCCATATAAAAGGTTCTAGTTATATTAGTAATAGAATTATCTAGTAATCCCTTATAACATAAATCAACCGTATATCTTAATGAATAGTTGAATAAATATACCATGATATCCTCCTCTTGGATGTGATGAATATGTGGAAAGCTCATTTAAATGGTCCATCATCATTTTGATTCTATTTTTTTTAAAAGTTGACAAGGCTTTCATGGCCATAGTGAAAAAGGGGAAATAGACCTTTAGGTCCAAAGGTCCTTAGTTCAATATGGAAGTTTATTCTAAGGCCTAGGCAATGAAAGTGCCTAATTATCTTGAGTTGGTTAACCACATTGTGTTAGATAAGGATATACTTCATATCCATAATATGTGGGCATATATGCATGATATGGAGGCATTTGAGAAAAAAATATTTAAGAAAAATCCTAAGGATATTTTTGTGAGGCATAATATGGTAATAAAAAGGAGGATTCAAGTTTTGTATTTGTGGTGGTTAGGATAGGCCAAGTGTCGATTTGGTAGGGATTACAAATTTTGTTTTAGAGGAGGATATTGCAAACCTTGTATGGTGATTAGGAGAAGGTACACATTGCTATAAATTTAAAAATGATTGATTGGTTGAAGATAGTATTTGGTTCAAGGGGTTTTCCTATACTCCATGTATCCCAATTTACCCAACTAGCACTTGCAAATTCTAAGTGATACTATGACTTTAGGTTAGAATATAAATTTACTAAAAAATGCTCATATTGGGTGGCATAGACTATCTTGATGATGGGATTGCTACTTTAGAAATATTAATTTGTTGACTAGACATTAGTAAAGTTTGAGTTAGGATTATACATGTTGGGGTGTTGTTTTGGATAATAGAAACTAGTGGTTGACTTGCCCTGAATTGACTGTTAAAGGTTACCAGAATTTGATAATTCAAAGGATTATTTAGATTAATTTGAGGTATTCCATGTAAAATATGGCATGAGTCATATTGGTCCTGTAGTATCCAAGGCATGGTTTGGAAGATTTATAACAATAAAGGCCTAATAATAGACTATGAGGAAACCAAGGAAATTTACTCCTAACACTAGTTTTTGACTTGTTTAATCAACCATTTGGTCCTTTATATAGATGGAGTAGAAATTAGTGCTAGATCAACTTTATGTTTGTCATCTTGGCATTCTGTTACGATTACTTGTTCCTTAATTTTCCCTTTTAAGTTTTTTCATTAGTATTATATTAACTTGGATGAATCTTTTTTCTTGATTGTTGTGTTTTTGAGCATGTATTCATAAATTTAGGTTCTCCTATGTAAATACATGCACAAGAAAAGTTTTGGGATCAAGAACTAAAAATTATTAAAAAAATTGATAGGGAAATTAATCACTCTGCCAGGTGGAGCGAATCAATGGGACTTAGAAAAAAATCAATAAGCAAGGTCCTATATAAATTACTTCGAGCAAATTGCATTGGAAAAAAATTATTTTTTGGATTATTCATTCTAAGGTCTTTAAGTGAATTGCTCCTTGATTTTAACTTTAATAATTTCTTTATTTCTCAAGTGATTGGTTCAAATGGTGCAAATCACTCAAATTTTGGAGCAATCACTTATTGAGTGAAGGTTTTGTAAAAAATCTCCATTTTTTTTTGCTTGTGGCAAATGTAATTTTGATGCCAAAATTGAAGAATTATGTTATTTTCTTGAGTGTCTTTCACACACACACAAGTGATTGGTTCAAATGGTGCAAATAACTCAAATTATATATATACATACATACATACATACATATATATATATATATATATATATATATATATATATATATATATATATATATATACATATATATATTCAAAATGCAAATAGGCTTGATCTCATCGTGGAAATAAAGCATATAAGTGATTGCTCCTTGATTTTAACTTTAATAATTTCTTGATTTCTCAAGTGATTGGTTCAAATGATACAAATCACTCAAATATATATATATATATATATATATATATATATATATATATATATATATATATATATATATATATATATATATATATATATATATATATATATATATATATATATATATATAATTCAAAATGCAAATAGGCTTGATCTCATCGTGGAAATCAAGCCCTTGGTCCCATCAAGCATTCATGAAACATGTTAAATTATGGAAAGGTCTAATTTCTTGTGTCTAAAATTCTATTTCAATAAATTGGTAGAAAGGGGAGTATACCCCTATCAACCTACATATTTATGTTGAATCCCCACTATCATTTCTAAATATAACTAATCTAAATTAAATACATAAAATAAATGCAAAAATTTAAAATGCATGAAAGTAAAATTTTGGAAGTTTAGGGTGTGAGAGATTAATAGGAAATATAGTTATAACTATAGCAAGAAGATGGAATGATAATTTAACACACAAAAAATATAAATAACAACAAATTAAACCATGCATATAAAATGGAATTAGCAAGGAATGAATAGAGGACAAAAGGGTAGTGTCATAATCATCACACATTCCATAATCTAGGAAGGCAAAGCCACTAAAAAAAAGCAAAAGTCTCATTACTTTTTTATTATTACAAGAGGAAAGATTAATTACAATGTGGGGCTTACAAAGTCTGGATCCGATTCTCTCAAGACCAAAAGATATTTAAAATGGTGTTTGTGGCTCCTCTTTAGAAAGAATCCATCCCTAAGTCACTCTATGTGAGAAATTATTGACTCATAGTAAATGTAAATATTTGGGGTCATCTTTAGCAAACTGATGCACCTCAAAATATTAGAAACCCTTAAATACATATCTAAATAGTTTAGAGGATTTATTAAGTACTTAGTGGCCCTGCTACATTACCAAATATCACTTTTTAGAGGTCTTACTTAGGATATACACATTTCCTTTTCCACTTTTACTTCTTAATAAATAATTTTATCTACGAAGGGTAGTGAAACACTCTTACCTAGGGGTTCTTAACTCCATTCTATCTAGTAATTCACTATTTAGGAACCAATCACTTTATATTGTTAAAGAATTTTCTCTTAAGGATCCAATCACACAACTTTGAGAAAATTATATCTTTAACCAAAACTTTACAAAACTAAGTTTCTAAAGGCTTCTATTGAATGATCAAGGGTTTTGTAAATTTTCAAATTGTGGGGGAATCCCAAGGTAGTAATAGGGTTACTAGAATAAGGATTGTGCTAAAATAAGCATACTATATAAGGGGTTAGGCACTATAGTAGGACATATGAGATTGGTTGAAGTTCACATTTGACTATCTTGAAAATGTAATGTGGGATCACCAATGTGCCCTGCTTCAATCAACTAGAATGGGAAACTTGGTGGATAAGACAAAGTGGGAGAGTTTGCATCTATAATTACTCTTGTAGGGGTAACCATTGATTCCTCTATGGATGTGGTCAAGATAGGTTCACTAAATTCTCTAATCCACATAATTATGATTGGATTCTTTGCCTTAGCCCTCCTTTGTTGGTATTCGATCTTTTACTTGTTCGATCTCTTTACCTTTGGTATATAATTTAGATCTTATATTAATACAAAATATGGATTATAAATATTTAGAATTAGCCAATGCTTGATGTAATTACAAGGAAAAAATAACTTTAAAAATAGATTAATTAATCAAATTTAGCAAAACTAGAACAAAAGCAGGTGAACCACTACTTTGACAATGAATCACCAAAAATATCAGCAAATTGTCAACTTAGTGGCTTAGCATTTTGGAGAGTTTTACAATAAGGGATGGATTAATCTATTCATCAATATATACTAGTGAATAATTGGTTTAATTAGTGAACCATTAACTTTGGGATTTATGTTGGAGAATATTACATTATTTGGTACATGCTAATGTATCACCTTGGGTACATATTTATATTAGGAGTGTGTCTTAGATTAGAGTGTGAGTATTTAATTTATGCAATGTAATAAATGCACAAGTATTATTATAATGTATAAAGTTTTTAATAATGTAAATGTCCATAATAGTCCATGTGTCCTTAGAATAGGAAAGTGAAGTCTCAAGAAGAGTGAAGGCCAAAAGTGTTCTATATGAATAGTCACATTCCATTATATATGTGTCTCTATGTATGTGTGCAAATATACAATGGAGAGATAATGTAACACAATGTAGGAGTGTGTATGTACTTGATATCTTTATTCTATATCAAATTACTATTTTCATGAGCATTTATTAATGGTAATTTTATGAGTTGTTGAGAAGTTATTTATGAGTTTTATATGTTTAGAATATTACCATTATATTATATTTGATATAGTATCTTTATTTTAGATCTTGAGGTTATTTTTATTTAAGTATTTAGCATCAAAATATAATAGTGGTATCAGAGCTACAACAAGGTTTTATCTTGCACAGGTTTTTAAAAGTTGCAAAGGAGATTTCCACTAGTTAAGGAGAAACTAATGAAGTTGGAAAAATTACCATTGGAAAAGGAAAACTAGAGAATATAGTATTTTCCACTGTGTTCAAGGAGAACCAATGAACATTGGAGATTTAGTTTACCTATTCCAAGAGTATATTTGGGATAGAAGAAAATTTACAAGTATTGAAGATAGACCTTGACATTGATGAGATTAAGAGACCCAAAAAGGAGTTCCCATTGAAGACTAGGACTCATCATAGATTTCTTTGTTGTAATCACAATGACACTGAGAGGGGGGGTGAATCAGTGTGTTCTTTAAAAATTTCTAAAACATATGATTTTAGAACCAGCAGTAGTTTAAAGCAGATGAAAAGAATACTAAATGCATCAAGAAAGCATCACACATAACAAGGCAATTTAACGAGGTTCACCAATGTGGCTACTCCTCAAAAATGACTGCTTGGACTACCATCCAAATCCAGTCAATGCAAAGCTACAACTTTACATAATCCTTTACCAACACCAACTGGAAGGAGCACCAACCCCTTAACTTTATCTGTTTCAACAGAATGGAGCACCAACTCCTATTTTACCAGCACCTACTGGAAAGAGGCACCAACCCCTTTTGCCAAGCTACAACTTGGAAGACAAAAATAAAAATTCCAGAATAAAACTTTCACCTCAATTTTCATGATCTGCTATTTTTCTGCATTCTGCTTCTGCAAAATAATTCGCACTCTCCGACCGCTTCTCTATACTTCTTCGCGCTCTCTGCTGTATTCAGCCGATCGATCTCTTCTGTGAACTGCGCACTGTCACTTCGGACTTAGAACACAACTTCTGGACATCGCGCTCTTATCTTCGCACAAGTCACTCTGCTCGCTCTCGCACATCATCTCATCGCAATGCACACTATCTTGTCGCAACGCACACTCTACTGCAACTCCAAAGAACTCTCACATCTGCAGTCTGCGCATTATTGCTTCGGACTTGAAACACACCTTCTGCACATCGTGCTCTTGATTCTCGATCAGTTGATATGCACTCTTCACTGCGTCACTGAAGAAATATCGCTTCGGTCTTAGCTCAGATCGAACCGACTCACTCTCTGCGCATAGTAACTTTCGCATACGCACTTTATGTTCGTCCAAGTCACTATCCATCTTCAATTAGCCCTCCTTTTATAGAAGAAATGTTTAAGACAAATGTTAAATCATAGTCGGCTGTAACTCTCAGACGTCGGCTGCAAACCCTAATGATGTCGTCTTCAAACCCTAGAGTTTTTCGGCTGCTTGAACCTGATGATTGTCGGCTGCAAACCCTAAACACTTCCGCTATAAAAACCCTAGCAAATGTCAGCTTCGAAACCCTAAAAATGTCCACTATAAAACCCTTGATACTGTCGACTTCAAAACCCTAAAAACATCCACTGTAAAACCCTAGAAAAAGTCAGCTTCAAAACCCTAAAAATCATCGGCCTCGATTCAACTTGTCGGCCTCAAACGCTGCTGCTTCTCTGTCACCTTTCTGTTGCTGTTGCCCCGAAAAACTAACATGTCGCGATATCGTGACACTTTTTGTGGCCGTACGCCTCCTTGACCTTGTCGTCGCGATATCGCGACTGTTTTGGCCTTTGAAAGCTTTCCCACCGTTCATGTCACGAAATCGTGACACTTCAAACTTTTGCTGACGTCATCCTTAATGTTGTCGCGAAATCGTGATGCTTCCGGCTTCCAGCAGCTTTCCTTGCACCCTGTCGCGAAATCGTGACACTTTCAGCTTTTGCTGACGTCATCATCATTCTTGTCATGAAATCACGACGCTTCCGGCTTCCAGCAGCTTTTCTTGCACCCTGTCACGAAATCGTGACACTTTCAGCTTTTGCTGACGTCATCTTCATCTTTGTCACGAAATCGTGACGCTTTCGGCTTCCGTACAATTTGAGCTTCATGCAGTAGCGAAATTTCTACAACTTTGCCTTGTGCTTCCAACTTGCTTCTTCTTGAGAAATTTTGACTTGTGCCTTACACTTTCGACTTGAAGTATGATTGTTGCACCTTTGATGTCTGCACTTTAGACCCGTAGCGAAATCGCTACACCTTTGTTTTGCGCATCTTTTACCCGTAGCGAAATCGCTACACCTTTACTTTGTGCCTTTGCAGCTCGTAGCGAAATTGCTACACCTTTACTTCGTCCCTTTGCAACTCGTAGCGAAATCGCTACACCTTTACTTTGTGCCTTTGCAGCTCGTAGCGAAATCGCTACACCTTTACTTCGTCTTTGTAACTTGTAGCGAAATCGCTACAACTTTTTCACTTAACACTTTCTCCCTGTTTCTGCCAGCGAAAAGTCAACATGTAGCGAAATCGCTACAGTTTCTCGACTTGACTTCTTGGCCTCCGACTTGTCACGAAATCATGACAGTTTGCCTTGCGCCTTCTCTCTCCTTACTTCCGTCGTGAAATCGTGACATTTTCGGCTGCACTTTCTCTCTCCTCATTTTCGTCGTGAAATCATGACATTTTTGGCTGCACTTTCTCTCTCCTCACTTTCGTCGCGAAATCGTGACATTTTTGGCTACATTTTCTCTCTCCTCCGACTTGTCGCGAAATCGCGACAGAAAACATGTCGCGATATCGCGACAGTTTTCTCACTTGTCTTTTTCTTCAAATTTTTTGCATCTGAATGACTTCTGATCTGTCTACCCACTGCATCCTTGGATCTAACTGCTTGTGTTGACAACAATGACAACCTTCTTGCAACACCTTGCTCAACAATCTCCCCCTTTGGAATTGTTGGCAACACTCGTATACATTCCTCGTAACTCTTCTCCCCCTTTGTCAATAATACCAAAGGGTCGCTCGCAGACTCTCCCCGAGTCCATCCTCACACTTCTCGGGCACAATTTGACTCCCCCGAGTCCATCCTCAAATACTCAAATGCTCCCCCTGAGAAAGTGATCCTCGTAGCTAGTCACTTCTTAGGAAGTGTGACTACTCCTAATTTGCTTCGAAGATACTCAAATACTTCCTTGGGCAAAGGTTTTGTAAAAATATCTGCTACCTGTTTTGTAGTTGGGACATAGTCCAATTTAACTTCTCCTTCTGCAACTTTTTCTTTCAAGAAATGATACCTTATAGCAATGTGCTTTGTCCGTGAGTGCATTACTGGATTCTTAGAAATGTTGATTGCACTGGTGTTGTCACACTTTACTGATATTGGTTCACTAAAATTAATGCCTAGATCTTTCAAAGTTTGTTTCATCCACAAAACTTGTGTACAACATGTTGCTGCTGCAATATATTCTGCCTCAGCTGTAGATAGAGAAACTGACTCTTGCTTCTTACTGTGCCATGCAACCAATCTGTCCCCCAAATAGAATGCTCCTCCACTGGTACTCTTTCTGTCATCAACACATCCAGCCCAATCTGCATCTGAATATGATATAAGAGTGAAATCTTTGCCTTTTGGATACCACAGCCCATACTCCATGGTGCCTTTGAGATACCGAAATATCCTTTTAACTACTGTTACATGAGTCTCTTTGGGACTGGCCTGAAATCTGGCTACCATGCAAACTGCCTACAGAATATCAGGTCTGGTTGCTGTTAAATATAGTAAGCTTCCTATCATTGATCTATACATGGTTTGATCTACAGGTGGAGATTTGTCTTCTTTACTCAATTTGTAGCCTGTTGTCATGGGAGTGCTTACTGGCTTACAGTCCTCCATAGTGAACCTCTTTAGCATTTCTTTCACATATTTGATTTGGGAAATGAATATTCCTTTCTCATTTTGATTAACTTGTAGCCCTAGAAAGTAAGACAGTTCACCAATCATAGACATCTCAAATTCCTTCTGCATCTTATTTGCTAAGTCTTTACAAGCTTCATCTTTGTTGCTGCCAAATATGATATCATCTACATAGACAACTAAAACAATGAGATGCCCATCTTCTATTTTCACATACAGATTACTGTCTACTAAACCCTTTTTGAATCCTTGTTGAGAGAGATAGTTATCTAGCCTAGCATACCAAGCCCGTGGTGCTTGCTTTAGTCCATACAGTGCTTTCTTTAATCTGCAGACAAGGTTAGGATCCTCACTAATTTGAAATCCATCCGGTTGTTCAATAAAGACCTCCTCTTCGAGTTTCCCATTTAAGAAGGCAGATTTTACGTCCATCTGATACACCCTAAAGTTTTTGTGAACTGCTAAGGCCAAAAACATTCTAATTGCTTCTAATCTGGCCACTGGAGCAAACGTCTCTTCAAAATCAATGCCTTCGACCTGTGCATATCCTTTACAAACCAGTCTTGCTTTGTTCCTAATGACCTGTCCGTCTTCATTTAATTTGTTTCGAAATATCCACTTGGTGCCGATTACATTCTTGTTTGCAGGTCTAGGTACTAACTCCCAAGTTCTGTTCTTTTCAATCTGATCTAATTCTTCATTTATTGCCTTCATCCAGCTGTCATCTTTGCTTGCTTCATCTATGTTTTTGGGCTCAATGTCGGATAAAAGAGAGTAATTACTTATTACTTTCTTTCTTGTCTGAATGCCAGCTGTGGGATCTCCAATTATTTGGTCTCTAGGATGATTTTTCTGCCAACTGCCCATTTTGAATTTTCTGTTTTCTTGCATCTCTGAGTCATCTGATAAGTCATCTGTATCAGTCGTAGATGTATTTTCTGTGCCATGAACTTCATCACTTTCAATTACTTCTTCGTAGATTGGGTAGTTTTCTTGAAAATTAACTATTTGTTTCCTCCCTTCATCGAATTTAACATCTCGCACCGTCCACAATTTTCTTGAGTCTCTTGTTGTAGCATTTGTAAGCTTTGCTATGTGGAGAATAACCAACAAAAACACCTTCATCTCCTCTATCTTCAAACTTTCCAAGGTTGTCATCAGTTTTTCTGATGTAGCACTTATAACCAAATACTTTGAGATGTTTTGCTGTTGCTTTTCTACCAAACCACAACTCATACGGTGTTTTGCATTCACGAGTTCTTAACATATACCTGTTTTGAATGTATACTGTTGTGTGAACTGCTTCTTTCCAGAATCTGTCTGCTATTTTGTTTTCTGCCAGCATGGTGCATGCCATTTCCTGTATAGTTCTGTTCTTCCTCTCTACTACACCATTCTGCTGAGGAGTTCTGGCTGCTGAATATTGTCTCCTGATACCATATTTTTCATAGTATTCTGCAAATTCATTCGAAATGAATTCTCCTCCTCTGTCTGATCGCAAGCATTTAATCCTTTTCCCTGTTTCATTCTCGACTAGCTGTTTGAAGGTTCTGAACATTTCAAACGCTTCTGTTTTATCTTTTAGGAAGAATATCCATGTCATTCTGGAATAATCATCGATACACAACATAAAGTATTTGTCGCCGTTTATACTTTGAGTCCTCATGGGTCCGCATAAGTCCGTATGAATGAGTTCCAAGGGTCTGCTCGTGTGATATTCTTTTGTTTTAAATGAAACTCTGGTTTGCTTTCCCTTCTGACATGAAGCACAAACACTGTTTGAGGGTTTCTTAATAGTTGGAATATCTCTTACTGCTTGTTTAGAGCTGATTCTCACCAAATTATCAAAACTTATGTGTCCTAGTCTCTTATGCCACAACCAGTTCTCTTCTTCTTGTCCAATAAAGCACATACCTTCTAAAAATTTTGAGAGTGTGTATAGGTTACCAGACGTCCTTGAGCCGGTTGCTATCAATTTCCCGCTTTTTATTTTTCTAACTTCACAACCTTGCTTCTTGAAAACCACTTCATGTCCTTTATCACAAATTTGACTCACACTTAACAGATTATGTTTCAAACCATCCACATATAAAACTTCTTCTGACTTGATTTTCCCTTCACTAATTTTGACCGATCCTTTACCTATTATTTTGGCTCCACCATTATTGCCGAACTTCACCGAACCACCCTCATACTTCTGTAGATTTTCAAATTTCTGTTTATCACTTGTCATATGACTTGAGCAACCACTGTCAAGAATCCACGGTACATACTTATTCTGAGCTCTAAACGCTGTCTGCACTATTAAAGATTCCTGTTCTTTCCTGAGCTGTTCTTTTTGTTGCCATTTTGTTTTAACTGTGGTGTTGGGTTCTAGCTGGGATTTCCCCTTTTCAGAGTCTTGCACATTTCCTTCAGAAGAAATTCTATTTTGTTTTGCCCTATACGGTTGAGTTCTTCTTTTCTGAGATTGATATGAAACAGAAATACTACGACAATTTCTGGCAATATGCCCAAAGTTATGACACTTAAAGCACTCTACTGCATAACTCATTAGAGGAGCAAAAGCATTTCTACTAGTGACACTTCTTGGGCCTATATTGTATTTGCAGTCAACAATTTTATGCCCATAACCATTACATTTAAAACAGAAACCATAGAAATAATGATTAAACCTGAAAGATGGTCTTGGCCAAGTTGTTGCAGGAGCCTTAGATCTTCTTCTCTTTTGATGTATGACCTTGGTAAAGCCATCATTGTCAGCTGCTATTTCAGGACTGGCATTACAGCTTTCTTTTGCCTGATTTGTTTTTCTTTCCACAACCTGTTTCTTGTCTTTACTCTTTTTACTTTCAACATTGCTTGCCTTTGGTCCACTTGATGATTCTCCTTCAGTAAAGCCCAGACCGAATTTGATACCTGTGGATCTTTGATCGCTTAGAATTTTGTCCAGCTTCATCGAACTTTCTTCACGTTTTAAATGACAACTGATTTTTCGATCCAGCTCTTGTATCTGTATTCGGAGACTAACATTTTCTTCTTCCAATTTGCAGCAGTAATCTATCTTCATGGTTACCTGAATTTCAAGATCTTCGAACATTTTCTTGTATTCTTCTGTCTGTGTCTTTAGACTGGCTATAATGTCATTTGCATCCTTAAGTTTCCTTGACAGTTTTTCATTCTTCCTTTTCTCAGATTTCCATTCCATAAGAGCAGACACCAGCTCACCCTCTAAATCAACTTCAGCCTCATCTTCTTCAATTGATACTTCAGAGTTCATTCCCTCTCTGTTTTCTATGTTTTCTCGCCTCTTCTGATTCGTCTATTTCAAACGCCATAAAGAGAGCCTCACCTGTTCCTTCTTCAGAGTCTTCACTAGAACTGTCCTCTGGAGATTCTGCATTTCGGGAGATAAAGCTTTTCTTTTTGAAATTGCTTTTTCTGAAGTTTGTTTTCTTCCTCCATTCACCTCTTTCTTGATGCTGAGTTTCTTCACCTTTGTTCTTGTCATTGAGAGGACATTTGGTAGCAAAGTGTCCAATGCCTCCACAATTGAAACATTTAAGAGGTAGCTTTCCTTTGTATTTTCCTTTTCCTTTCTTCAGCTTTCTTACAAAATTTGCTTCCATTTCATCTGAATCATTCTCTTCTTCAGATTCTTGTTTTGTGCTTTTGCCTTTTAAGGCTTTGAAGGCTGCTTCTCTATCTGTGGGATTAGATCTTCCTATTCTCATTTCAAAAGCAGTCAAAGAACCATGCATCTCATCCATACTAAAATGATTTAAATCTTTGGCTTCTTCTATGGCAGAGACTTTAGAATCAAATCTAGGAGGAAGTGATCTCAATACCTTTTTCACGATAGCAACATCGGTTAGTTCTTCACCAAGACCTCTGATTGAATTGGTGATCCCATTGACTCTTTGCATGAAGGTCTCAATGTTCTCATCATTGTCCATCTTTAAAGATTCGTATTGAGCTCGATGTGCTTGAAGTTTGGCCTCCTTGATCCTATCATCTCCTTCATGAATGTTCTCTAGTTTATCCCAGATATCTTTTGCTGATTCACAGTTTATGACCTTGACTAGCTCACTGTCAACTAGTCCACACATAATAGCATTTCTTGCTTTTGAATCATATTCAAATGCCTTTTTACCTGCAGTGTCTGTTGGAGCGGTGGCAGGAGCTTTGTAACCATTAACTACCGCACCCCAGATGTCAAAACCCAAAGCACTGAGATATGTCTGCATTCTAATTTTCCAGAACGCATAATTGGTCCCATCAAACAATGGTGCTTTGTTCGAAGAGAATCCTTCACCACTTGCCATTGCGTAACTTCCAAGATCACCTTAGCTGTTTAAGCCTCTTCAGGAACTTGGCTCTGATACCAATTGTTGTAATCACAATGACACTGAGAGGGGGGGTGAATCAGTGTGTTCTTTAAAAATTTCTAAAACATATGATTTTAGAACCAGCAGCAGTTTAAAGCAGATGAAAAGAATACTAAATGCATCAAGAAAGCATCACACATAACAAGGCAATTTAACGAGGTTCACCAATGTGGCTACTCCTCAAAAATGACTGCTTGGACTACCATCCAAATCCAGTCAATGCAAAGCTACAACTTTACATAATCCTTTACCAGCACCAACTGGAAGGAGCACCAACCCCTTAACTTTATCTGTTTCAATAGAATGGAGCACCAACTCCTATTTTACCAGCACCTACTGGAAAGAGGCACCAACCCCTTTTGCCAAGCTACAACTTGGAAGACAAAAATAAAAATTCCAGAATAAAACTTTCACCTCAATTTTCACGATCTGCTATTTTTTTGCATTCTGCTTCTGCGCAAAATAATTCGCACTCTCCGACCGCTTCTCTATACTTCTTCGTGCTCTCTGTTGTATTCAGCCGATCGATCTCTTCTGTGAACTGTGCACTGTCACTTCGGACTTAGAACACAACTTCTGGACATCGCGCTCTTATCTTCGCACAAGTCACTCTGCTCGCTCTCGCACATCATCTCATCGCAATGCACACTATCTTGTCGCAACGCACACTCTACTGCAACTCCAAAGAACTCTCACATCTGCAGTCTACGCATTATTGCTTCGGACTTGAAACACACCTTCTGCACATCGTGCTCTTGATTCTCGATCAGTTGATATGCACTCTTCACTGCGTCACTTAAGAAATATCGCTTCGGTCTTAGCTCAGATCGAACCGACTCACTCTCTGCGCACAGTAACTTTCGCATACGCACTTTATGTTCGTCCAAGTCACTATCCATCTTCAATTAGCCCTCCTTTTATAGAAGAAATGTTTAAGACAAATGTTAAATCATAGTCGGCTGTAACTCTCAGACGTCGGCTGCAAACCCTAATGATGTCGTCTTCAAACCCTAGAGTTTTTTGGCTGCTTGAACCTGATGATTGTCGGCTGCAAACCCTAAACACTTTCGCTATAAAAACCCTAGCAAATGTCGGCTTCGAAACCCTAAAAACGTCCGCTGTAAAACCCTTGATACTGTCGGCTTCAAAACCCTAAAAATGTCCGCTGTAAAACCCTAGAAAAAGTCAGCTTCGAAACCCTAAAAATCATCGGCCTCGATTCAACTTGTCGGCCTCAAACGCTGCTGCTTCTCTGTCACCTTTCTGTTGCTGTTGCCCCAAAAAACTAACATGTCATGATATCGTGACACTTTTTGTGGCCGTACGCCTCCTTGACCTTGTCGTCACGATATCGCGACTGTTTTGGCCTTTGAAAGCTTTCCCACCGTTCATGTCGTGAAATCGTGACACTTCAAACTTTTGCTGACGTCATCCTTAATGTTGTCATGAAATCGTGATGCTTTCGGCTTCCAGCAGCTTTCCTTGCACCCTGTCGTGAAATCGTGACACTTTCAGCTTTTGCTGACGTCATCATCATTCTTGTCGTGAAATCGTGACGCTTTCGGCTTCCAACAGCTTTTCTTGCACCCTGTCACGAAATCGTGACACTTTCAGCTTTTGCTGACGTCATCTTCATCTTTGTCGTGAAATCGCGACGCTTTCGGCTTCCGTACAATTTGAGCTTCATGCAGTAGCGAAATTTCTACAACTTTGCCTTGTGCTTCCAACTTGCTTCTTCTTGAGAAATTTTGACTTGTGCCTTACACTTTCGACTTGAAGTATGATTGCTGCACCTTTGATGTCTGCACTTTAGACCTGTAGCGAAATCGCTACACCTTTGTTTTGCGCATCTTTTACCCGTAGCGAAATCGCTACACCTTTACTTTGTGCCTTTGCAACTCATAGCGAAATTGCTACACCTTTACTTCGTCCCTTTGCAACTCGTAGCGAAATCGCTACACCTTTACTTTGTGCCTTTGCAGCTCGTAGCGAAATCGCTACACCTTTACTTCGTCTTTGTAACTTGTAGCGAAATCGCTACAACTTTTTCACTTAACACTTTCTCCCTATTTTTGCTAGCAAAAAGTCAACATGTAGCGAAATCGCTACAGTTTCTCGACTTGACTTCTTGGCCTCCGACTTGTCGCGAAATCGTGACAGTTTGCCTTGCGCCTTCTCTCTCCTTACTTCCGTCGCGAAATCGCGACATTTTCGGCTGCACTTTCTCTCTCCTCATTTTCGTCGTGAAATCGTGACATTTTTGGCTGCACTTTCTCTCTCCTCACTTTCGTCGCGAAATCGCGACATTTCTGGCTACATTTTCTCTCTCCTCCGACTTGTCGCGAAATCGCGACAGAAAACATGTCGCGATATCGCGACAGTTTTCTCACTTGTCTTTTTCTTCGAATTTTCTGCATCTGAATGACTTCTGATCTGTCTACCCACTGCATCCTTGGATCTAACTGCCTGTGTTGACAACAATGACAACCTTCTTGCAACACCTTGCTCCTAGATTGAAGAATAACTAGTGAAGTTTATATATTTTAGAATTTTGGAAATTTCATTGATTGCTATTGTATAATTTTGGTTGCAAAATAATGGTTCTCAAAATTTGAGAAGCTTCCTACAATAGATAGAGAAGAATTTAATCTTCGATTGCCTAAAAGTCTATGTGCTTTCCTCGTGCAGGGATGAGTTTTGAATTGCGGAAAAATAGTAGAAATTGAAGATTAAGGAGGTCCAATAAAGAGGTCCTATTGGATATTGAATATTGAAGATTGAAGATTAAATAGACCCAAGGACAAGATCCCCATTGAAGATTGAAGAGTACAAATTGAAGATTTGCTTGCATTTGAAGAGTTTTGGACTGCAAAAATAGGTAGCATTGGAAGGAGATAGAAGAAATGTGAATTGGATAGGATTTGGAGAATTTTTTGAAGTGCCCTTGGAAAATGTATTGAAGGAGTATTTGAAAAAAAGAAGGCCAAAATTTGGAGGAATTGAATGCTATTTTTTGGACAACAAGATAAAGGAGAAGAAATTAGTTTTTGGAGTAGTGAATTGAAGAGTTTTTGGCTGTAAATTTGGGCAGCATTAAGAAGAGATTAGAGAGCTATATTTTGGAGAATTTTGAGACAGATTTGAGAGAGCTTTGGACAACAAAGTCAAGAAATATTTGGTAGCAATTGAAGCTGCAAATTGCAGAAATTTTGGACAACAAGAAGGTAGTATTTGGAGATACAAAATTCAGAGAAGTTTAATATAAATAAGGCAAGTTACAAACCAATATTTGAAAGGGTAAAAATGCTGAAAAAATTCAGCATTTTATAATAACCATTTAGAAAACATAGAAGCTAATTTTTGGCAACAAACAAAGTGCAAGTAAAGCTACAAATTTGAAGGTATAAAACAAGTTCGAGTAGCAAGAAAGGAGAGGATATGAGATACAAAAGACAACCAAAGAGGTTTGAAATTAGGTGCTTAAAAAAGTATTTCAGTTTTATAAAAAGTGGATTTAATCTAGTTTATTTGGAACCATATATTAGAGAGTTCAAGTTAGGAACAAGAACTCAAGTTTATTGTCTCCCAGTTAAAGAAGGAGTTTAAGAAGCTTGCAAATTAGTGTATTGATATAACATAAAGAAGCTAGTTCATTTTTAAGTTTGAAATTAGCAAAAGAATTTTTGTATGCTATAAGAAAATATTACTTTAAATTAGAAACAAGCTAAGGAACTACAAATGCATTAAATATCACTCAAAATATTGTGCTCAATATATGGTTTTGAAAGGAAGAAAAATTGAGTCTTTGAAGGCACAAGAACATCCTCAAAACCTACAAAATTTTAGAGAAATAAGTTAGCAAAGTGAGTAAAGGAAAGGGAGTATAAGCAGTTTGGAGAATAGCAAGAGATTCACCCATCCAAGTTGAGTTGTGGAGAAAAACCACACCAAAGCCGAGGTAGAATCTACTAAAAAGGGGTAATAGAAGTGGTAGCCAAAGAAGCCACCATACATAGAAGGAAAGGAGCACCACCAAAGTTGAGACACCATTGAAAGGTGGAGCCACCATATGAAGGAGGAAAGAAGCACCATCGAAGTGCAATGAATTACTATAGATCAAGGATGATTTTATAACATGCAAGGAGGAACCACCAAAGCATCACTATAAGTGAATATTTGGAGAGTGTAGAGGCTCAAGTGCCATTCTAAGGATACAAATAGTTGTTTGCATTCACTCTATCAAAGAGTCATTCTCAAGAAGGTAAAAACTAAAGAGACATAATAATGTAGTGCAAGAGCAAGAAAAAATATCATTTGGAAATTGTTTGTCTAAGGTTTGGCTTGTTTGAAAAGCCTTGGAAGAAGTGCCATCATTGAAATATTTGCAAGAAGCCATTTTTTAGTAAAAAATAATCTTGTACATAATGTTTAGGAGGAAGAAGTGCCACTTAGAAGCATATGAAGAGATTGAATGTCACATGTCCTTGTGGAAGGAGGAGCATCAAGCATCACTTAGAATCATGTGAAGAGATTTATATCCACATGTCCTCATGGAAGGAGGAGAACCAACCATCATATGAGTAAGCTGAAACATCTTCTTACATGTATTAAATGCATGGAATAAGACCAAACTTAGCACATTCAATAAGCAATAAAGTTTTTGAATGAGTGCTACATCAAGTGAGGCTTTCAAGGAGGAACAAATATTGAGGAGGAGGTCAACTACCATTGACCATGATTTGTACATGCCTATTGCAAAGGTAAAAGTTAATTTAATTGAATTTTGAACTTTTGCCTAAGTTAGGAGCTATAAGGAGAAATATAATTATTTTTCTAAGGTTGTTAAGAAATTAATCTAATTAATTATAGATTAATTTAATTTATGGAGAAATAAGGTGTAGAAGAGAAATTAGAAACATTAGAAAGATAAATTACTATTTTTGGAAAGTTTTGAGAAGCCTTAAAATTATTTTGGAAATCAATTTCAAAATTTTGAGAAGATTTTGTAAAGTTTTGGAGTTGAATCATTAAATTTTGTGAAGCATTTTTATATTTGCAAATATTTTAAATTTTGGAGAAATAAGGTTTCCTACATCAAATTAGGAATATAAAATTTGCAAATACCATTTTACTAGATTTATAAATTTCTAATTTAGGAGTTATAAGGAATTCAACACCAACATAGGATTGTGAAATTTAGAATTGAGAAATTATATTTTTTGAAATATGGGAGATAAAAGGAATTCAACTCAGAATTTTGAATTTTTTTGAAGGATTGAAATTGTGTCAAAATTATTTATTGATAAATCAAACAAGAAAGATACAAGGTATTCATCTCAAAGAAGTAGAAGTTGAAAAGGTTTTTCAAAACTAGAGAGACATAAGATAGTCAACCTCAAAGGTTTAGAGATTTAAAAAATCTTATCAAAGTTGTCTTTCATTTTTGAGACTAGGGAGTTACAAGGAAGTCTACTTTAGAAGAACTATGGAAGAACTTATTAAGTATAAAGGATTCAAGGAATCAAAATGGTTTAGAAATATACTTGATTCAAGGGATAATAATAGTATGAAAAATTAAGATAGGCAAAAAATCTCACATATGCTTCATCATGAGACATATAATTATCACTGTAGATCATAACCATGGTTCCAACAGTAGTAATTAATACCAACATAATGGAAGTAAGTGGATCCATCAAATAGCCCAACTCCAAGGAAAAATTATTATTGATGATCCAGGACCAGAAATATCGATGGATGGGACCGCCGGTAATCTGTTGTAAGAACAGATTGAAAGAAAGAAACATAGCTGTGCTTAGCAGAAAAATGCTAATAAGAGCCCATGTACGGCGAAGACTCTTAGTTGCTCCTGAGAAAAGTAAAGATCCTAATCCTATTGTCACAGAAGCTGAAAGCGGAAGGAAAGGCACGATCCAAGCATATTTATATAGAAATTCCATAGGAAGATCAAATCATTATTATAAATTTTTATATTCCCATTATGGGTTTCCAATCCACTAGATCCTAAAGAGAATCAAATAAATAGAAGAGGAAGAGGCTATCGAACCAAGAGGAACGATAGAATATGGATCCCATCCATTTCATATTCCTTTTACTTTTCTTTTAACCTTTTTTCTGCAAATACCAGATTTGCACCGATCAATACTAATCAAATATTTCTCAGATGAACAACAAAGAACTCTAGTTCCTAGTTTTCAGTCTGGGTATTCAGATATAGAGAGAGTTGTGTAAACCAATATGGATTAGAAAGATCCTTGAGGAATCACAAATTGATAGTATGACAAAAGTAGATTCTATAAAGACATCTTCTAACAATATGAAAGAAGAAATTAATGAAAATATTGAGAGTAAACTCAAAAATTATTCTCAAAAGGTAGCAGATGTTGGTCAAAAGGATTTCTTACAGACTTATGAAAGAAGCAAAGGTAGAATCACCTCAATTATACACAAATGGTTATATTAGTTGATCAAGAAAATAGATGAACTTGAAATTTTAAAAAGGAGTAACAAAGAAGTGAAGATATCTTCAAGATGTACTTATTGCAATAAGATTGGTCATGAGAAAGCAAACTATTGGAATTTTCATCCATGTAAATATTATGGAGGAAAATCTCACTCATATATGTTCTACTACTATAAAGACAAGTACTATAGAAGATTTGAAAAATATTGATATTCAGATTAGATTATATTTTTCAAATTCTTATTTTTGAAGCTTCTATTAATGGATTCAAGTTTGAAATTTTTGAAGAATAAGAAGAAAGGTCATCCAAAGAACTAGATCAAATAAAATGGATTGATTCTAATCCACTTATGACTTATAAGATAATGAGATCTCTTGTTCATCAAGGCTACTTGGAAAAATTCAAGGATGAAGATCATATCAAAAAATTTGGAATACAAAAAAGTAGCAAAATGAAGAAAACAAGAAAAGACAACACAAGTTCCAAAATCAAGATGAATATTGAACCAAATGAAGATACTAACAATATAATTAACCAAGATACAAACATGAAGTGGAATGAAGAAAGCAGAAAAGAAGAGTACAAGTTTTAGAACCAAGACGAAGACCATATTGAAGACTAAAGTCTTCAATAACCAAATAATGTAATACAAGGGGGTGTTGGAGAATATTACATTATTTGGTACATGCTAATGTACCACCTTGGGTACATATTTAGATTAGGAGTGTGTCTTAGATTAGAGTATGAGTATTTACTTTATGCAATGTAATAAATGCACAAGTATTATTATAATGTGCAAAGTATTTAATAATGTAAATGTGCATAATAGTCCATGTGCACATGTGTCCTTAGAATAGGAAAGTGAAGAGTCTCAAGAAGAGTGAAGGCCAAGAGTGTTCCATATGAAGAGTCACATTCCATTATATATGTGTCTCTATGTATGTGTGCAAGATATACAATGGAGAGATAATGTAACACAATGTAGAGGGAGTGTGTATGTACTTGAGATATTTATTCTATATCAAATTACTATTTTTATGAGCATTTGTTAATGGTAATTTTATGATTTATTGTAGAATTTATTTGTTTAGAATATTTGCCATTATCTTATATTTGATATAGTATCTTTATTTTAGATCTTAAGGTTATTTTGATTTAAGTATTTAGCATCAAAAGCTAACAACTTAGAACATTTTGAATGAATAGTTTTGTGAAGAACTATACAAATGTTAGTGAATCACATGTGAACATGAAGAATTTTGAGAAAATATTCTAGTTTTTATTTTTTGGAAAAACGCATCTACAGATCGATGATTTATAGGATTAAAGAATACACTATTGGATGTTCACTAATTTTGGATGAGTTTCTAAGGTTTGGTTATTAATGGAGTTGTCATTTGCACCTATTTTGAAATGATTTACAAGGGTTTCAACCATTTGTAAGTCTAGGATGAAGGTGAAAAATACTTAGATCTGGGTAATATATGCACTAATCTAATGTAGTTTTTAGGTTTTATTATATTTGTTCATATAAAAATTCCTCTTTTAGATCTAGAAATATTTGTGCATCATAACCAATGAAGGTATTGGAGAGAAATTATTCAAACCATAACCATTATAAAATATATTATGTAGGGTTTAAATAATACAATGGTTGGCTAAAGATAGCCAAGATAACCTTAAAAAAAGATCTTACCTAATACCACACTAACAATAATCAAATGGTGCTAAATACTAACAAATTATCTAACGATATTGATATTCACCAACAATGCAAATATCACATAGGTGAAAAAATTATGTAATAACTAAACTAACTAAGGTAATAATTAAATTAACCTAGTATCTACCCTAACATCCCCCATTTATTACATTATTTTTAAATACAAAGAGTGTTGCGAAACAACTCAAATTTAACATGTGCACTTACCTTAGTGAATATATCTACAACCTTTTCATCAGTGGCAATGTAGTAACTTATATTCTACCTCAAAAAAATGGTAATTACCCAAGATAGGAATCTAGATATTATCCAGGTAATGGTATAATTAATTTAACATCCCCCCTTAATGTGAAGGAGATAAAATGAAATATGCTGGTTTGATGGCTCTTGCTCTGGCACATGGCTCTAAGTGTACCTCTGGGACTATCTCTGGATCTACCTCGAATCTGCAACTCGGTCTGTCATTGGATCTACTACTAGGTCTACCATAGGATTTATCTTTCTTATAGAAGCCATACAACATTTTTTTCATCTTGATTGAGTTGCTCTAGATTCTCTTTCTTAGGTCCACCTCTGGGTCTGTCACCTCTAGGTCTAAGAAAAATAAGTAATTTTTGAGTACTTAAGCAAAAAGTGGGTCATTCCTCACTTTTATTTAATAAAAACAAATATTATTATTGTAATATTTTCATCCTATCGAATTGCATGGGTAACCAGTTGCTGCAACTGCTAGGTGTACTAAAGTATATCACTACATATGAGGTTCATTATGTCCTTACAATATGATTTTACAAAAGTTTTGATAAGGTATCTAAAGTGTCAGACGCTACCGAAAATGCACACTTACTAGTCTTTCCCCTTTTTGCAAAATATGTTGTAATGGAATTTTGCAAGAAGTTTGACTAAGGTGTCGATCGTTGCCAAAAATGCACCCTTTTTAAGTCTTCCTCCATTTTTAGCAAAATATTCTATGAGGTAGGAAATAAATTTTTATCCCCCTCTAAGTGCAAAATATTTGCAACTTATGAAGCTTTTTAAGGCTTTTACAAAGATTACCTCCTAGGAAAATTTCAAAAAGTTCACCACAAAAATTCCCCCCTTTATTACAAGTACTTCAAACAAAAAGTTTTACTATTTATGAAGCCTAAAAAGAGGTACAATCCCCCCTTTATTGCAAGTACTTCAAACAAAAAATTGCTATTTATGAAGCCTAAAAAGAGGTTTGATTTTGATGACTTCTGCTTTTTTGATTGCCTTTACAAGTTTTATCTCCCTTTTTTCAAAATATGTTTTGAAGTAAGAAAAGAATTATCCCCCTTAGTGCAAACAATTGCTACTTTGAAGGTTCCTTATTTCACAAAAACTTGTTCTTTCTTTCGATATACCCTAAAAGAGTACCAAAAGAGAATTCACTCAAAAAGATATTTAATGGCACCTGCCTAAAAATCCTTTTGAAAAAGGATGATTAGTTTGAGGATTTTAATCCAAACAAGAAGAGTGAATTAGGGTTTTTATGAGGAATGCATTATCATATTAAGGAGTTATCTTGATCCCTTATCAAGTTTTTAGATAGAGCGAGCGGGAGGAATGGAGGAGAGGAGCAGTGGAGGAAGTTTGAAAGTTTTGGGCGGGAACAACAGAGAAGGCACGGAGGGTTTGGGAAGGAACCTCGAGAAGGAATCAGGCGAGGATCCAGAGGAAGGGAGGCCTTCGGCGTCAGGTGGGGCTGCCCAAAGAGGGCTCGACCCTCCTCAAAAATATCCGGACAAAGGGACCCAGAAGGGCGATGCGGGTCCCAGAGGAGGCCGGTCCTTTGCGGAAACTGTTAAGGGGAGAAAGAGTGATTTCCTTTCACTCCCACCCCTCATTTCGGTGAATAATAGGATAATGGCTCCTACTGCTTCGATGGGTCCTTTTTTATCCATGGAAGAGTTTTCTTTAGTGGGTAAGTTTCTGGGTGGAAGGCCGGATATAGAGACTATACGATCCTGGGCTCTATCCAAATGGAGAACGGTGGGGAGTATGGAGGTTGTTGCCCTGTCCAAGGGGTTTTTCATCATAAGATTTAATAACAAGGAGGATGCGAACCACGTTCTAACTGGAGGACCCTGGTTTTTAGGGAAACACAGTCTATTCCTCAGGAAGTGGGGGGAGGATTTTGACCCTAAAAAATAGAATATCAATACTGCCCCTATTTGGGTTCGACTTCCTAACCTACCAGCTCAGTTTTTCAATGAGTATTGGCTGCAAGGCATCGCCAGAGCGATTGGAGAACTGGTTTCCATAGATCATGCAACCTTGGCTAGGACAAGGATGACACATGCAAGAATATGCATCAACGCTAATTTAGACTCTGAGCTGCCAAATATTGTGGAGCTAGGGTATGACAACTACCTAAGAAAATAGGCGATGGAATATGAAAATAGGCCAGCTTTTTGCCCTGAGTGCAAAACCCAAGGCCATTTGCAAAATCAGTGCCCTAATCTAGCAGCTAGTAGAGAAAACCAAAGGATGGAAGGCAAACGAGCAAATGAGAAAGGGTTTCCTAGGAACCTCCCTCTAAAAGGAGGCCCTATGGGCAAAGGAGGGTTTAGGCCATCTAAAAATAACCACATTTATTAGGAGAAGACAAAACAGGGGGCAGGGCAAGGTCAGAGCAAAGACAAGCAACATCTCACCGACGAACAGGAAAATCAGGTAAGCCCTAAAATTCCAAGCTCAAATAAGTTCAAAATTTTAGATGATCTAATGGTAGAAGGGGAGAGTGAGGAATTAGAGGAAGGAAACCTGCAAGGTGAAATCCCTGAAACCCTAGAATCCCCATCAAGGGCGGGTCCTACAAACCCCATAACCAAGAACCCCTCAAGCCCCCAGGGAGGGGTAAGGCAAAATCCTAGAGAATATAGAAAATGGGTGGAGGAGATAGAGTCTTCGAAAATAGACCTTCCCACCATCATAGCCAGAAGCCCGTCAAACCATCTAGAAGGTTCAATACAAAAATTAGGAGAATACAGGAAACAGATGGAGGAGTTAGAATCAAGGATTGAGGTGGTAGAAATGAATGATTTTGAGGAATGCGTTAGTCCGGTTCTACAACAGATAGTTCATCCACCTTTTAGCCCCAAGCAGACCAGGAGTACTACTAAGTCACCTATTGACTATGGCAGTGAGAGAAAGAAGGGGAGGATGTCAAATGCAGAGCACAACAGAATGAGGACTGACAATGAGATTGCCAGTGGCAAACAGAAAACACTGATACAACAAGTTATCCCAGGGCATGAAGATAACAAATCAAGAAAACCTCCTCAAGGGAGGGGGAAGGGGAAAAACTCTAAACAATCTAAATGAAGGTTCTCTCATGGAATGTGAGAGGCCTCAATGGCCGACCCACTCAGAGGGTGGTTAGCTCGTTAAGAAGGCAATACAATCCAACAATTTTGATGCTGCAAGAAACAAAATTAGACGAAGCCCAATCAAAAACAATAGCAAAAAAGATGTGGAGTCAAGGGGACATGGTGTACAAACCGGCTAGAGGAACTTCAGGGGGGCTCATGGTTCTTTGGGATCCTCGGGTGGTGGAAGGCAGCATTATCCAAGATGATGACAGGGTGCTGAGTGTTTTTTCCCATGATATTGACAATAATAGATCGTGGATCTTCTCAAATGTCTATGCTCCCAATTCTGTTCAAGGGAGAGCTTCTTTGTGGGAGTACCTGGGTAAACTAGGTGATGCTTTCCATGACATCCCGTGGGTGGTGGCAAGCGACTTCAACACGCCATTATACCCCTCAGACAAAAAGGGTGGAACAGGGCTCCCAACCAGAAGTATGGAAGACTTCAATGACTTCGTAAACTCGAACCAACTGATGGATGTGAGGCTAAGAGGAGCCAAGTATACTTGGAGCAACAGGCGAACAAGAAGCCAACTTATCCAGGAAAGACTTGACAGGTTTTTCTTATCAAAGGAGGCAATTGCTGGGTTTGGAGACTCTACTCTGCAAACTCTTCCCAAAATTTCCTCTTATCACAATCCCATCCTTTTGGAGGTTCCAAAGTCAAACTCCTTCAAAAAACCTTTTTGATTCCAGTCAATGTGGATCAGGCACCCGGAGTTAAAAGAAAATATTTCCAGATGGTGGCAACAACCCTTTCAGGGAAGTTCAGGTTTCAAACTTGCTCAAAAGCTGAAATTAGTAAAGGATAATCTTAGAACTTGGAATAAGGAGGTTTTTGGGAACCTGTTTGAGAACAAGAAACAAGTGGGAGAAAGGCTGTAGGTCATTGACAACTCGATACAAAATGGTATCGGTGATGAAGCTACTAGGAAGGAGGAGCAAGCCAAGCTTTCAGAATATCACAATATTTTGGCTTGTGAAGAGATATACTGGAGACAAAAATCCAGGGCTTTATGGCTAAAGGATGGTGACTTGAACTCAAAGTTCTTTCATGTCACAACCTTGAGGAACAGAAGTAATAACAAGATCAGAGAGTTGACCAAAGCTGATGGATCCAAAACCCAAGATTTGATTGAGATCAGAGAGGAAGCAATTGCTTATTTTAGCTCCCTTCTCGGGGATGAATCCCAGTGTATAGAGGAAGCCAAGGACACTCTCCTCCAGTTCATTCCTAGCTTGGTTGATGAGGCCATTAATGGTAAGCTTCTTGCTCCCTTCACTGATGAAGAAATCAGAAATGCTTTGTTTAGTATGGAACCCGAGAAGGCCCCCGGCCCCGATGGGTTCCCTCCTCGGTTCTTCCAAGTTTTCTGGGATATTGTGGGAGAGGATGTCATTTCTGCTATCAAAGAGTTTCAGGCTTCAAAACATATCCCGAGAGGGTTCAAGTCCACCTTTATAGCCCTGATTCCTAAGGGCCCAACACCGGAGACAATGGCAGATTTCAGACCGGTTAGTTTATGTAACGTATCCTACAAGATCTTAACAAAAGCCATTGCTAACAGGATGAAAGAAATATTGCCCCTCATTATTGACCCTGGTCAAGGAAGCTCAGTTTAGGGGAGATCAATTGTGGATGGTGCGATCACAGTCCATGAAGCTCTCGCACTTTGCTAGGCAAACCAACAAGGAGGTCTTTGCCCTAAAGCTTGATATGAATAAAGCTTTTGACCGCATTAACTGGGATTTTTTGATGGTTGTTCTTCTGAAGTTTGGCTTTCATCCTCAGTGGGTCAAGCTGATAAAAGAGTGCATATCCGAACCTTGGTTCTCAGTTTTGGTCAATGGCACGACAACTGGGTATTTCCAGAGCCATAGGGGGCTCAGACAAGGAGATCCGATTAGCCCAATGTTGTTCATTATAGTAGCAGAGGCATTAGGTAGAACTATTAAAGCAGCATGCACTGCTGGATTAATTTTGGGGATTAAAGCCACCTCTCTCACCAACCCAGTTACTCACCAACAATTTGTTGATGACACTTTGATGTTGACCCAGTCGTCAGTGGTTGAAGCCAGAAGGATTAAGCACATTCTCCAACTCTACGAGGATGCGACGGGATAGAAGGTGAACTTCAACAAGAGTAAGCTTTACTTCCTCAACACCCCAATTCAGAGACAAGCCAGAATAGCAGAGATTTTGGGATGTTCGATAGCGACTCTTCCTACCTCTTATTTAGGCCTTCCCCTTTTCTATGGTTCTCCGAGAGAATCTATGTGGGATAGAGTGGTAGAAAGAATCCAAAAGAAACTGGCTGGCTGGGAAAGGACATTTTTTATCTCAGGCCGAGAAACTTACTCTCACTAAGGCATCCTTACAGAGCATTCCGGTTTATTTTCTATCTGTGTTTAAGGCCCCAACCAGAGTATACCAAAAAATTGAATAGCTCCAAAAGAATTTTCTCTGGTCTGGGTCAGAGGAAAAATAGAGGATCCACCTTGTGGGCTGGGGCAAGGTGTGCAGGCCGAAAGAAAATGGGGGGCTAGGACTGAGAAGAGTTGCTCACCTAAACACAGCCTTGCTAGCCAAACAAGCTTGGCGTCTCATTAACAATGAGGAGAATGAGTGGACTGCCATAATTAAAAGAAAATATCTTCAAGATACCGAATTCCTAAATGACACGGTGCATAGTAGAGGTTCGACATTCTGGAATGCAATCTTAACAAGTAGAGAGGTCATAAAGAAAGGCCTAAGATGCGTTCTAGGTAACGGGTAGAAGATCAGGTTTTGGGATGACAGGTGGGCCAAGGATGAAGCTTTATCTCAGGTTCCTCACCTAGCGAGGATCAAAAGAATCACAGAGGATCTCATAGGAAGGAAAGTAGCTGATTTCATGAGACAGGATAGAGGAAGGCTTATTTGGAAATAGATAAGGATTCAAGGATTTGAAGTTGAATCAGAAGAAATCCAAAGCATCCTGCATCAACAATTCATTTCCATGAGACCTGAGCAGGATCATGTAATATGGGCAGCTACCAAAAATGGGCAGTTCTCAGTCAAATCTGCATACATGCTAATGTTAGATACTGAGGACCCCACACTCTAGACACAGCTGGTGTGGGTCAAAAATCTTATTCCTAAAGTTGCAATGTTCTCGTGGCTGGTGATCCAAGGCAGGATTCTTACTATTGACAACTTGATAAGGAAAGGTGTGATAGTTGCTAACCGCTATTTTTTGTGCAGGGCCAATTGGGAGTCCACCCTCCATATTTTCCTTGAATGCTCGGTCTCTCTGAGTATCCTCAATGGGTTATTTCAAGCCTTTAGCATTTGCTGGGTTAGACCAACCACCATCATTGACCTCTTCCACCAATGGCCAAATCCCTTTGTTAGCCTTAGGCTGAGGTTTTTTTGGAAGATTTGTCTCCATCATTTTCTTTGGCAGGTTTGGCTAGAAAGAAACCATAGAGCTTTCCATGAGTCGAGCCATGATGTCACCTCCATCACCAATAAGATTCTTACCTTCGCCCATGAAAACGTCAGCCTTATTCCTCATGAAGCTCGAAATCCTTCCCCCGGGAGAGGCTGATCGCTCAATCCTTAAATATTACTCTGGGCGAGAAACCTGTGTCTACCAAGGTCAATCCCAGATTAGATGTCAAGTGGAAACCGCCCCCGGTTGGTTGGTTCAAGCTCAACTTCGATGGGGCCTCTAAAGGTAACCCTGGCAAAGCAGGGGCTGGAGGAGCAGTGAGAGACCATCAAGGCAAGCTGGTGATGGCCTTTTCTGAGTAGCTGGGAACAAGGACTAACAACGAGGCGGAAGCAAGAGCGTTATGGAGGGGTCTTCAGTTGGCTCAAGAGATTGAAGGTAAACTAATTATCGAAGGAGATTCGATGCATGTCATAAACCTTCTCAGCAATGGGAAAAATCCTTCGTGGTGGATTAAGACTGTCATCGAAGAGGCTAGGATCCTCTACCAAGCCAAGAATGATCGGAAGGCCCAACACGTGTTTAGGGAAGCAAATAAAATAGCTGATATCTTGGCCAATATAGGGGTGGAAGCCATTGGGATGGTCACTTGGGAACATGGGGTCCCAAGTGATGTGGACAAAATTATTCAAAATGATCGCCAATGATGATGAAACTATGGGGTTCAAAAAAGGGAGAGGAGTTTCATTTTTGTTTTGTCAGTATTGCTTCGGTCCTTCTTGTGATGGCTTTAGTTTTCTTTGCAATGGGGGAAGGATCCAGGTGGCATGGTGGCCTCATGTTATGGGGTTAGGGGCAAAGGCAGCTGCCAAGGACCGATGTCATGATTTCATGACATGTCGTAGTTTAAGGAAAAGCAAAATACAGCAAGAAAGAAAAAGTGTCGCGATATCGCGACATGTTGAGCAAGAAGGAAAAAGTGTCACGATTTCGTGACATGTTGAGCAAGAAAGAAAAAGGGTCATGATTTCGTGACATGTAGAGCAAGAAAGGAAAAGTGTCACGATTTCACGACATGTTGAGCAAGAAAGAAAGAGTGTCGCGATATCGTGACATGTTGAGCAAGAAGGAAAAAGTGTCACTATATCGTGACATGTTGAGCAAGAAGGAAAAAGTGTCGCGATATCGCGACATGTCGTTTTAGACCAAAAGAGAAGAGAAAGAGCAAGAGGGAAAAAGTGTCACGATATCGCGACATGTCGCATTTTCATGACCAAAAGAGAAGAGAAAGAGTAAGAAGGAAAAGTGTCGCGATATCGCGACATGTCGCATTTTCGTGACCAAAAGAGAAGAGAAAGAGTAAGAAGGAAAAAGTGTCACGATATCGCGACATGTTGAGCAAAGAGAAGAAAGGAAAAAGTGTCACGATATCGCGACATGTTGAGCAAGAAAGAAAGTGTCGCGATATCGCGACATGTCAGCATTTTACCAAAAGAGAAGAGAAAGAGCAAGAGGGAAAAAGTGTCGCGATATCGTGACATGTCGCATTTTCACGACCAAAAGAGAAGAGAAAGAGTAAGAAGGAAAAATGTCGCGATATCGTGACATGTCGCATTTTCATGACCAAAAGAGAAGAGAAAGAGTAGGAAGGAAAAAGTGTCGCGATATCGTGACATGTCGCATTTTCATGACCAAAAGAGAAGAGAAAGAGTAAGGAGGCGAAAGTGTCGCGATATCGTGACATGTTGGATTTTCGTGGGCAAAAGCCAAGAAAAGGAGCAAGGAGGCGAATGTGTCGCGATATCGTGACATGTTGCCTTTTCGTGTCCAAAAGCAACAAAAGAGGACAAAGAGGTAGAAGTGTCGCGATGTCGCGACATGTCGCATTTTCGACATGTCGCAGTTTCACGACGATCCAGAGCAAATGAAGGAAAAGACTCAAGGACGACGTGATTTCGTGACTTGTCGATTCTTCGTGGCTGGAAGCGGCAAGAGAACAAAATGGGAAATGAATGTCGCGATTTCATGACATGTCTCAGTTTCATGATAGGCAGTGGCAAAGGAGCTGAACGAAGGCAGATTGTCGTGATTTCGTGACAGGTCTCATTGTCGTGACATGTCGCATTTTTGCGACTATCCAGAGCAAATGAAGGAAAAGACTTAAGGACGTCGCGATTTCGCGACATGTCGCACTTTCACGGATGGAAGCGGCAAGAGTGCAAAATGGGAGACGAATGTCATGATTTCGCGACATGTCTCATTGTCGCGACATGTCGCATTTTCGCGACATGCAACGGCAAAGGAGCAGAACGAAGGCAGAATGTCGCGATTTCGCGACATGTCTCTTTTTCGTGACAGGTCGCATTTTCGTGACTATCCAAAGTAAAATATGGAAACGACTTAAGGACGTCGCGATTTCGTGACATGTCGCATTTTCGTGGCTGGAAGCAGAAAGAGTGCAAAATGGGAGACGAATGTCGCGATTTCGCGACATGGCTCATTTTCGTGACATGTCGCATTTTCGCGACTTATAGCGGCAAAGGAGCAGAACGAAGGTAGAATGTCATGATTTCGTGACATGTCTCATTTTCGTGACATGTCACCGTTTCGTGACTCTCCAGAGCAAATGAAGGAGAAGACTTAAGGACGTCGCGATTTCGTGACAGGTCGCATTTTCGCGGCTAGGGCAGCAAGAAAGCAATGCGGTGGGCCACTGCCTGTGTTCTAAGGTGTTTGTAAATATGGGTAAGGGGCTGTGCTCTTTCTTGGTAGGGTGGCCTCAGAAGGGTACTAGTAGCGAAGGACAGACTGTCCCTATTGAGGTTTTGATCCGTAATAGCATAGTGCTGATTTTTGTAAAAGGTTTTGGGTCAACCTGGAAAACCCGGATGTAATGAAATTGTACCTTAATTACCAAAAAAAAAATTAGGGTTTTTATAGAGTAAATATAAAAAAATTGGCTATACCTATGCAATAAATTGCACAAATAGGTGTAAAATTTGGGGTCTTAATATTGCTTGATTTTAACTTAAGAGGTAATTACAAAAATAGGAATTTAAATGCAATAATCCATCAAAAGTGCCCAAAATTTTTTAACACTTAGGTGTTAGATTCTACAAAAAATGCACCTAATTTAACAATACCAATTTAACAAAAGGTATTGAATGCTATAAAAATGCACCTTATTATAGTAATTTTTGTAAAATATTTGATCATGTGTTTGCAAAAAAATTGATATTCAAAATTCTCCCCTTGTCTTACAATATTGCAAAGAATGTGACAAAAAACAATTGCCCTCTTTTTTGTGTTGCAAAATAAACAAGTTTCATTGTTTAAACCCTTTGATTTTCAAAATTTCTCCTTATGTAAAATTTTGCAAAAGAAGAATCCAATGCTTGGTTTATCCCTCCTTTTATTTGCAAAATAAACAAGGTTGTTAAAATTTAGATCTTCAATGTGATGAGATCCTTCTCCAATTTGCAAAAATATGAATGTGCAATATTTTGTGTTATATCCCAAGGTTTGAGAAAAAAAATACACAAGTTGCTTTTGATTTTGCAAAAAGATGTTTTTATTTTCAAGTGCCCCCCTTCGTGTTACAAATTTGCAAAAATTAATCACAATTTCATGTCTCCCCTTTGCTTTGCAAATTTAACAAGGTAGCACACCTTTCAAGTCAAGTCAACACACGACAAACTTTTGAAAGGTTATCTAGAACCAGTCGACACACGACTTGGTATTAGTGGACCCGTATCGACACCAAGGTCTATTTTTCATGAGAAAAACTCTTACTCTCAAAATTAGTGTGTTAGAAAAATTTTGAGAAAGTTTTTAGAACTCCTAATTTTGCAAAAATAATGGTGTTATTTTTGTGTTACATCTCTTTGTTGAAGAAAATAAAGTCACCATTTTGTTTGAAATTGCAAAAAAAATAGGTTTTCTCCTTTATTTTTAATTACAAAGATAAAATTTTAATCAAAAATTTAATATAATAATAAAATTAATTGACTAATGAATCATTAATTTAAAAAAAATGATTATTTAATAAAAAATATTCAATTATTAAAAAAAAAATTGAAAAAACATTAAAAATTTGCAACATAATTTTTTTTTGAAAAATACCTTTTATTTGACTGCACTATTTTGTACAGTAAAAGGTATATGTGCTGTGCACTAGGGTTTGATCCCACAACCTCACACACAACATATTAGCTAGGGTGACCCTACCACCCTAACTACTCTGCCAGACGAGACTAAGGGGGCACGGGCATGTTTTATTGTCTTCCTTCGCTGTTAAGCAAAAAAAAAGAAATAAATACAAGATGATGTCATTTATTTATCGATTACCTTTGTGTAATAAATTATCTACCATGTTTTTGCTTCCTAGAGCAACCAATCAACACCCCCCACATGTACACAGGAGAAGATGCCACATCATTCGGAGTTGCCACCTCAACCACCAATCAATTGCCACATCAACTATTCTGATTGTGCCACTCAACCACTTGAAGGTCACCACATCAGTTGCTTCAAAAACTTCCTCAAAGTGTGTGCCCACTAGGTCAACCACCACACTTGATGCCACATCATCCACTTAGAGTTTACCACATGGCTACCTCGAAGTGCATGTAGGTTGTCTCGGGTTTATGCAAGGTCAATGATAACATCAACAGTGTGCGGTCCACCTAGTTCTCTGTGTGCTCATTGATCAGAGGGGCAACATAATTAGGCCATCAATGTTTGCATTGTTGGTGATGTCAACTGCAAGATTCAATTCACCTCAGGATCACTACCATTAGCTCCAAGGAATCTGTGATCATTGCCCATTTGAAAATCCTACGTCAGGTGGTCAGGGTTGATTTCAATACCCATATATGTGGTGTCAAGTACATAGGGTAGTTGCAGGGTGTCAGAGCTTGTTAGATATCATGATAGTAGTAGCCTCCACATAGGAGATTATGAACTATTAGACCAAATCATCAGATCACCAGTTTTGAATTTCTATGCAAAGGGGTTCAAATAATTTAGTGCCCATGTTAGAAGTTAGATCCAGCCATGCAAATAGAGTTTTGTGATGTGCAAAAATTATCAGCATATTTTTTTGTGATGGTTAGATCCTTTCCAAACAGATCCCATCAGAGATTTCATGCCAAATCCACCTCGAGCTCCATATCGAGACTCCATAACCTCAAAAAGCGTATCCCATCTAGGGGGGTCTCATCTCAAGATTTGTGCCCCCATGGTCCAATCCAGGAGTGACACAAATTTCACCTTCTCCAGCACTCGCTCGCCCTCACCCAGGTTGCCTTGCCCAATTCTTTCGCTCTAATACTAATGAAGGTATTGGAGATAAATTATTCAAACCATAACCATTAGAAAATATATTACGTAGGGTTTAAATAATACAATGGTTGGCTAAATATAGCCAAGTTAGCCTTAAAAAAGGATCTTACCTAATACCATGCTAAAAATAATCAAATGGTGCTAACTAATAACAAATTATCTAACGATATTGATAGTTGCCAACAATGCGAATATCACATAGGTAAAAAGAAGGTAATAACTAAATTAACTAAGGTAATAATTAAATTACCCTAGTATCCACCCTAAAAACCAAGGCCTTCATTATTTGGCCTTACATTTGGTTCTATGAACTTTATCATACCTTGCCCATTCCTTCCTAGTCCTATACCATTATAACCCATTCTTCTCATTAATTTTAAACCAATTACTTTAGTGTGCTTTTAAAGCACCTAATTTCTTCATCACTATGTTCTTCATCAATATGGCCTTTTTCACAGCCAACTACACTATTGCCAATAATGTTAAAACACCCAAACTCTTCATCATCATTGTATTTAGCAACATGGCCTTTGTCATAGCCAAAACAATCAACAAGATTGAGCATAAGGCCATGATGCTTATCTTTACTACTATCATCAATAATGAAATTGAGGGTAAAAAAATCATTCTTATATGAACAAGTTGCAATTAACTTACCATTTTTGTGATGAACACTTATTTCCATTTATAATGCTAAATTTAATAGTCATGTCTCAATATAGCATTTGTGAGACAAATAGCAAGTTTTTTGCTAGTTTGGATATATATAGCACATTCTTATTTGTGCATTTGCCATCAATTATATTTATTGAAACATTTTCTACTCCTTTAACCTGATAGGTCTTATCATCAACAATCATGACCAACTTCCCATATTTTCTTGTAGAGAATCAAACCATATTCTATCTCTAGTCATATGTTTGTTGGCACCTAAATCAATATACCAAAAATCATCCTTTGATTTTATTACTTTCTTGGTCATCAATACCTTGTTTCCTAGTTTAGATTCATTTTTATAATTAGATTTTAGTTTTTCATGTACAACATGCCCTTGCTGCTACTTGAGATATGATTTGTATTGAGGAAACTTGTGGGCTTGATCCTTTCGATTCAAAGAATTATATTTACAAAACTTTGTATCATCTCCTACTTTATCACAAATATGAAAATACCTTCCTTACCTTTGATTTTTCCTTTGTAATGATGAAGAAGTAGAAGGAATATTTTGCGGTTTCTTTGTTGAGATGAGTGCACTATTGGAAAATTTGTCCCTTATTTGATTTTATGTTTTCTCTTGCTAAAGCATGTTTACCAACTCTTCAAAATACACCCTTCTATTTGATACTTGTAAAGAAGTGACCAACATTTGATATGAATCAAGGAGAGCTCTAAGTACAATGGGTACTAAGAGCTTGTCTTCTATCTTTCCCCCATGGTATTCAATTTTACCTTCAATTCTATAATTTTATGAAGAAATTGCTTAATACTTTCTCCATACTATTCCCTTAATATATAAATTTAGGACTAAAGATGAAGAATTATGGCTTCATTATTCCCTTCAAATATAGTAGAAAACATATCACATGCTTTTGTTGACATATTTGCTTCCCCAATGTGTGGTTCAATTTCATCTACTACAACAAGAGTGATGAGCATTAGTGCTTTGGCATCTCCCTCATCAAACTTTTATTGAACTACAATCTCCTCAGGCTGAGTTTCTTCTCCCGTGACTATGTCCTAGAGCTTCTCAACCACTAGGATGGTCCTCATCTTGGTCTATGAGATTGTTTTTTGATATATCCATGATGAGGATTTCTCCCCCTTTATACATACCACTAATTAAATATACCAAATATTTCTACATACCTTCCCTTCCTATATACTTATCTATATGTGGAAGAAGCAAGTCCTTTTGATATACATGGTTGTATGTGAGAGAGACCTTAAGGTACATGAAAGAGAATGATATGTGGTACCAAGGTAGTATTGAAAGGGATTTGCCCTATTAATGACACTTGCTTAAATATAAATCCTTGTACATGGGCATAACTTTCCTATATACTTGGATTTTCTCAATTTTAGGATTTATGTATAATTATAGTGATGAATAGGATAAGAAAATGGAGTGGAAAGATCACAAAATAAATAATTTACTTATTTCTCCCCAACAATTTATAGGTTCAATACCTAGATGTCATTATGGTAGCTATATTAGGCTATAAACACAACTTAACATGACAACTTTACCTATAAACACAAGCTAGAAATATCCTTTATACAAAATGTTGTGAGTGTGCTAAATCACGTGTTTGTTTTTTGTACAATGCTTCATGATCTTAGACCAATACTTTAAAAGAACTCTTTTGCTGAATTATAAACTATTTATCATTAGCTCTTGTATTACTTAATTTTTTATTATTGACCATATTTCCTTTTCAATATAAACCCTTAACATTACAACTATGAATCTTTTGACACTTAGACACTATATACTAAGACATAATAACATGATATTTATGCTTAGATATAATATCTTGACATTTACAACTCACCTTGAATTTAAAATTTTAGAATAAAAACATTACTCTTTACTGACCAACACTTAGAAAATATGCTTTACATGAAAAATTAAATTTTTTAAACTCCCATTAGGTTTGGTATGCTCTCTCTCTCTATTTAATAAATTTATTTTCTTATTTTTTCCTTTTTATTTTTAAAGTTTCTCTCTTTTTCTTTAACTTTTTTTTGAAAGAAAAATGTATAAAAAAAACCTTATTACTCCTTTGTAAAAAAAGCTTAGTTAAAAAAAAATATAGAGTGATTTTAACCTAAGAATACAAGATTCATGACTTCACACTTAGTCCTAGAAACTAGGTTAGTTGTAAGCATCTTCGATTTGTAATTTTTCCATCCAAAATCTTTGTCAACTGTCTTCTCTCCATTTTTGATAAAACACCTTCATAGCATGACCAATCTAACAACTTGCAACTATTGCAATAAAATACTCTCTCACCACTAGAAGGGGCTTGGGAAATTCAACATAAGTATATTTTATTTAACTTTATTAGATTTCATTTTAATCCTAATATCTTCATTAACTTGCATTATCTTTTTAATCCTAACTGCTAGAATAAGTGTATTGAGTTTCTTTTTCATGACTAATTTCCACAAGTTTCTTCTCCCATGCACAACATAAAGAAATATTAATAAATACCTTCAAAAATATCTCTAGTGTGCATAAGGGCAAGATTTTAACTCCATAGCTCTTGACTCCATAACAACTTGACAAAAAAAATGCCTGCTAAACTGTTATGAAAAAATCCTAGGTGTCCTTACACCTTTAGTGAGGGTATGCTATTACTACATAGTATCTCTTGTCCAATAGTATCTCAAATCCATGCTTTGACCATATTATGACCAAGAAAAAAATTGCTACCATTAATTGGTAGTTATAGTCTATGTTCTTCATGCCTATGCACACACTAACCTATGGTTGAATTTATGGAACTGTAGATGCCACAAGCTAGAAAGAAGCCTAACATAAAAAATATTCACAAATGTTTCTCCAAATCCATGTACTTTAGTGATGTTTATTAGTTCTTGAGCATTTCACATTGAACATCCAACTTCTTACTACATGCAAGTTGTGTTCACCTCCATAATCTAGAGCAATAACAAAGACCAAAATAATTTGATTATGAATTAGACCTAATCTAATAGTAGATGATGGAATCGAGCAAAGGCAAATAAATACTATTATTTTATATCAATTAAAAAATAAAATGAATATATATATATGTATATATATATATATACAGACATGGTGTTGTCTCTTGGATTACCAAGAGACTCTTGGTATTCTCTATTCTCTCGGAGACAAATATAATGCTTTATATCTTGTCTATCTAGCTTCTTTCAACCTCCTATGAGATACAATTATCTATCATCAAATATAATAATTATCTACCACCTAAATAATATAATAATTGTTTAACATTTGTGCCCATGCTTCCACATCAACTAATTAAAGAGAGGGAGTTTAATTTCCCTTGACCTCCAAATTTAGGCCATATCCCAACTAATATGACTAAAATAAAATAATCTAAATGTAAAATTATAAATTTGATAATGTAGGGGCATGAGAGATGAAATCAAAGTGCAATAAAATAAAATAAAACTAGGGCCATAGTGATATTACTGTGTGATTTATTAGACCACTTGGAGATAACTTAATAATGTTAGTATAACCAAACACCCATGTAGTATATATCAGTGGAAAAAATAACTTATAGGGAGTGAGAAGGTATTGTTACAAACACCATTAAAACATGATCCAAGAGGTCAAAATACATAGTTGATCCATAAGCACCATGCATAGATTTTCACTAACTATAAAAATATACAAAAGTACAATGTTTAATCATAAAGTGTATCTCTAGTATTCTCAAAATGGCCAAATCCTTGCAAATGAGCCCATGGTTCTTACTATAGTAGGGGTTTCATTTTTACATTTACAACTACAAAACAAGAAAACTAATTTTAGGGGCTGCATTGGGATCCATGTCTTGAAATTTGTAGAGTTGCATCTTCTTCAGTTGCTACATAGCAAAGCATTCATCATGTCAATAAATCATCAAAGTATTGACAAATCACTAGTCTAGTCCATGAAAAATTGGTTCTACTGATAGATTGTAACATTTCATATTTTATAAATTTTCCATTTTCTTACTGTGTCTTCATTCTAAAGTTATAAATTTGCCTATGATTTGGGCCTCTGATGGGTCCAAATTTTGACTTTGTTCTTCTCTCCTACCTCACCCTTTCTGGTTAGTCATTGTTGGACTATGCAAAGGTCTAGCTTCTTATGTTCCCATAATTTTGGTTTCAACAATAGTTGGATGGAAGGGTTTGAATTCTCTTATAGCCACTAGATTTAGGTTGAATCCCCTTTATCGTTGCTAAATTTTAACCTATCTAATTGTAAAAAAGTTAAATGTGAAAAGTAAATATGAAACTTAAAATGCATGACAACTAAATTGTGAAGTTTAAAGTGCCATATATTTAAAATAAATATTGCCAAACCATAGCAATGTGAATGTGTTATTAATAAACATATGATAAATCTAAATAACAACAATATTCCCATTCAATTGAGATAAAATTGTGATATTAATAATAATATGGGTAAAAGGGCTATGCCTTAATTACCATGCATTCTACAATCCAGGAGGGTAGTGCCATTGATGGAGAGCAAAATAAATTAATTTACACCAAATTTATGAACTACAAGAGCACTATGTGGGTCTCATGAAATGTATCTCTAAATTTCTTAAGGCCAAAAGATGTTTATAATGGGGCCCATGGATCCTATTTATGGAAAAACTTAACCCCAATTTACCTAGGTTTGGGGCATCTATCAAGTGGCATTAGCTCATACCGTTAGATTCTTCAATGTTTAAGGAGGATATCCAAGTTTGAATTTTATGAAATGATACATGGATAATATCCAAATTTTTTTGTAATACCACTTTTTTGTGATGATGTAATATGGGTAGGGCCCGTATCAATCCCATTTAACTAATTAATTTTTTTTACGGGCATCTCTAACAAAATTTTTCTCATACAAATGTACTTATGAAAGGCTTTAAAGGCATTCAAAATGAGTTTTGATACCACTACATACCAATATATTGTTTTCTACAGATATTTCTCAGGATCCATGCTTGTCTTTTTACCCTTTGCTAGTCTACCAATAATATTCTCTAGGAGGTAAGGGAATTACTCAAGTGTGCCAGAACTTTATCAATATTCCCCTAGGAATTTGCTCCTTTAAGCCAATTGATTCACTTTACTAGAAAATCACTACTAGAAAAATTATCCTTTATAGAGTAAATTGATACTTCTATTTAACTTAGCAAAATTTGAGAGGTTTTGGAAGATATTGGTTAACTTATTTTGCTATCTTGTATCCTTTAAAAATTGTAAATTCCCTAAGGTAGTGAATTATCACTATATTTGTAATGACTTAATAAGGCATCAAGATCAATTGACAATATATCCTAGTTCTTACGTTTATCGTTGGGAATAAAGTCTTCAAAATTATAATTCCTATACAAAATTACTATAGTTTAGTTCTCCCTATTCCACTTTTATAATAGTAACCTCTAAAAAAAATAGTAGCCTCACCAATTTTTTCCATCCTGTATTTTATAGAATCTTGATGTGTGTAAGCTCATCAGTGTCTCTTGCAAAATATTCTTATGGGGTAATAAACCATCGTGTTTCCCATTAGTTCTTAGACCTTGGTGTGTAATTACTCCAACTTCTTGTATGGCTCTACAAAATATCCAAATTTAGCTATCTTTATTCTCTTAAAATATTGAGTCAATGATGTCATGATCAAAGAGCTTCCTATATAGGTCAAATATGTCAAGCAATATAGCAATGACAAGCGCCTAAATTTCCTTTATAATTTCCCATGCTAGAACTTTAGAGAGTGTAATATATATTTGTGGATCTTTAGGTCTCTCTAAGTACCAGAATTTTTATTCAACTTCTTGACCATGTCTTTATGATCTATTCTTAACTTCTAGGCTTGTGTTGCCAACATTGTAGCTAGAAGGTTTAGCACCTCCTAGTACCTCTCCTTTGCAATGAAATTTTCTTCATCCTATTTTATGATTTTATTCCCTTGACTTAGGTTGTTTGATGTGTAGGTTACAAACTTGAGGTATGTTTTAGCACTTTCTACTTTAGATTTGAAGCTATTTTGGAGGGATTCATCCTTTTGTTCTCAAAGGCTTCTCCTAGATCTACTATTGCTCCCTATTTTAATATTTTTTTTTCTTCATGGAGCTCAAAAATATTTTGATCTCTCACTTGCTAGGCCTCTTGGAATTATTTTAAACTTTTACATGGTCTTCCAATTGGGATTTTTCTTGTTCATTTTATTTCTACAACTGGTCTTTTCCCATATGCAAGTTGTTATAAGATATTTGTTAATTTTTACCTCTTCTTCTGAACCTCATCAAGTTGGGACTTGATATCCTTAACCTATTTATTTAGCTACTCTTTATTAATGGAATATTTCCTTAAGGATTCATTTTCTTGTTGGAGTTGCTCCTTCTTGACTTTCAATTGGGCATCTTCTACCTCTAGCTTTGCATCTCTTTTCTTTAATTCTTCATAATTTATTTATAGTGGACATAGTAATGGACCATTGTTTCACAAGTAAAATCATTTGGTATAGATATGTTTGGATTATATCTGGCTCAAACACCCTCATAGTGAAGTTAGTAGGGGATGTAGTAGTTATATAAGGATAATTTTACATAAACGAGGATTTTGTTTTCCTTAGATGCTAGTGTAGAAACAAAAAACAAGTCATTTTATATTTCCTAAAAATATATTTTTTATTAATCATGCAAATTCTCAATTTCTTCTAATTTTCTCCCAATACCCTCAAAATTCCCAATTCCATCTAATTTCTTCTATTTTCCATTTAGTTTCTCCAAATTCTTCTAGTTTCCTCTAATTTCTCTAATTTATCTCAATTTCTTTCTAATTCTTCCAATTTCTAATAATGCCTCCCAAAATTCTTCAAATTCCCCTAATTCCTCTAAATCTGCCTAATTCCTCGCTAAACCCTTCTACTTTCCTCTTAACCCCTTTAACATTCTCCTAATTTCTCTCTAATTTTTGTACTTGCTCCTAATTTTTTTAATTTTGCCTAATTCCTATCTACTTACTTTATTTTCTTCTAATTCCCCTTTAATTCCCTACTTTCTCTAATTTTTTCATAATTCTCCTAAAACCTTCTTAATTCTTCTAAACCCTTCTTAATGCTTCTATTCTTCCACTTTTTACAAAAAGTCCTCTTTATTCTCATAATTTTTCTTTAAAAATATCATAATCGTCATTTTCCCTAATTAAACCCCTAATTAAAGATCTCATCATGACCCAATCCCTAACCAAATCCCAAGGAATGCATAATGAATTTTTAATTCTAAACCAAACCCCCCTCAAAATCTGTATAACCTCACTTAGCCCCATTTTCCCAATCACACCCTTAATTAAGCCCTAACCTCATTTCTAATCCCTATGACAAATCCCAAAGAAAAAACACATTAAATTCTTCAAAATCTAATAAAATCCCTAGGAATCCCATCTCCTCTAACAATCCCCCATAAAATACTCTAGAAATCCCCCCATCAAATCCTCATGTCCCTTTAAATCTTTCTACAACCTCCCATGCACTTCCCTAGGAATTAAAAATTCACCCAAATACCAAAGTCAAAGCCCCTCATAAATCCCTAAGTACTTTCACATCCCCCATGCACCTTTTAGGAATTTAAAATTCCTCCACCTTATTCTAGACATATACATCCTTAAGCATTTATTTAATCCCTAAGTACCTTCACATCTCCCCATATCCCCTTTTAAGAATTTTAAAATATCACACATCCTCCCATGTGTCCTTTTTGAAATTTAAAATTGCCTCACATCTCTCTAGGCTCCCACCTCCCCATGCAAATTAATGGTGCACATTATCCTAAGGAGAATTCTCTAGATTTTCCTTGGTTTTTCCCACATGCCACATAGTTTCCAAGTCATGATAAGTCACCACCTCCTCTCCCTTGCAAAATTTTTATAAATCCCCCCCCATTTTCTCTCATTTGCAACAACCCTTGACTACCATACCCAAATGCTACCAAAATTGTGTTAGGAAAAGCAAGTCTCTTTTTAAGGTTTTGTAACCTTTTTAATGCATTTTGTAACTTTTATTATAGATTTTTTGAGATTTTTGTTATCACTTTCATGGATTTGGGCCTCATCTAAAGAGGCCCAATAGATGCTACTAACAACTTTTTTGGGCTATGTGTAGGTATTTGAAGAAGCATAAAGCTTAGGATGGTCACAAAAAACCCATCCAACACTTGAGTGTGGCAAGAGGATTTTTTTTGTAGCACCATAAACTTCTTGTATAAAAGGAACTCTCCATATTGGAGGCCATATTGTATCTAGAAATTTGTTTTCTAACCCAAATATTTCTTTTGTAATGAAAAATGTTCTTATATTTCATGGCATGGTTTTTTTCCTTGGCTACATAAATGATGATCACAATTAATATTTTTTATTTTTAGAAAAATTAATTACTTTTATTCATGCTTGCAGGTTTGCTATACAAAGCCCATTTTTGGTGACATACAACATCCCCCCAACAACTTCAACACTACTAAAAAAGGTAGTCATAAAAACCCTATGTATTTAGTTTAAACCAAAAAAAGAAAAAGAAAAAAATATTATTTTTCTTTGTTTTTCAATTGTCATTATTTTTGAAATTTTTTATTATTTTGCTTAGTTTAATTGTTATTATTTTTGAAAAAAATAAGGGACCCCTTGTATTGTATGGCCCTTTATCCCTTGCATCCCATCATGGGATACGAGCCAACATGCATCCCCCCTCTGTCCCCTACGACCCCCCTTGAGCCTCTCAACATCTTGTACCCCCTATAGGCCATGTACCATTGTGTTGTCCCATAGCAGCCCCTATGGATCACATGCCACCACATTCCCCCCTATAGCCTCCTATGGACTATGCTCCAATGAGTGAGCCCTACCCTTGAACCCCTCCTATGTACCACACTCCAATGAGTGGCCCCTACCCTTGAACCCCCTTAGATCATGTGGCCCCTGTGTCCCCTAGATCACATGACCCTAAAAAAACTAAATAAAAATAAAATAAAATAAAAAAATAAAATTTTTATGCCCCTACACATAGGGCCAAAGTGTGAGGTGCCCCTGTATAGGGCACATAGGAATGAGGCACCCATTACAAAGGCATGGGCTACGCACCCCCCCATACACCATAAACTTCTTTATCATCATGGCCCCTATGAATAGCTTTCTCTTATCATGGCTCCTATCACGATATCCCCCATAACCCCTATCATAGCCTCCACCCCTTGACCCTCATGTGGCTCTACCTTAGGCCCTCCACCATGGTCCCTATCATGGCCTCCCTTAGAACCCTCATTGCATCCCCTCTTTGTAGCCTTCATGCAACCCCTCAACCCCCTTATGGTCTTACCTCATACTTCCCCATCATGACCCCTATTGTGGCCTCCTTTAGAACCCATACAATAGCCTCCCTGAGCCACCTTTGTTGTGACCCTCTACCATGCCCCCTATAATCACCTCCACTTAGCACCTCCATCACATACCCTATTATGACCTAGACTAAAATTCCCACTCCACCATAGCCTCCCTGAGCCACCTTTGCTTAACACTTCCGTCTTGATCCCTACTATGGCCTAGCTTGAAACCTCCACTCTATCATGACCTACCTATAGTGGCCTTCGCTCAGCACCCCTATCATGGCTTATATTAAAAACCCCACTCTATTTTTACCCCTTGTCATGACCTCCCTACAACCACCTTTGCTTGACACCTTTATCGTGGCCTTCCTTAACCCTCCCTATCATGACCCTCATCATGATCTCCCTCTATACTCTCTATCATGGCTCCCTTAGCCCCTTTGTCATGGCCCCCCTCATCATGAACTCCCCTATACCCCTCCCCTATGTGGCCCCTACACCCAACCTCCATGGCGTGCCTTGTGTGACCCCTGAGCTGAATTTTGTTGTACGACCTACATGGCCAAACAAAACAAAACCTTTATAATCAACAAAAAACAAAAAAACAAAAAATGGAAAACTAAAAAGAGGGTGCCAATTATTATCTTTTTATTTTTCTATATTGGTGCCTTTGTTTTAGCATAAATTTCACCCTGAGAATTACATTTTAGATCCAAAAGTTGCATTGTGGGGCTAACTCCAACCCCATTTTAACAATTGCCCACAAGACATCATTTCACTACATTATAACTAGTAATTTTGCATCATAAGTAGGCATATTTATAGAAAAAAATAGCATCATTAGGGTTAATAATTGCATTTATCACATTTAGGTTAAGCAAATTTTGCATTTTGTATCTTTAGGATTGCTCTGAATTTTGCATTAGAAATTTGCACAACATAAAAATATAAAACAACAAAAATAAAACATTGCACACACTCTTTGCACATCGTTTTCTATAATAAAATTTTATGAGGATAACCAATAAATGAGTTGGAATTCATCACCAACCATCGATTGAGCCCATAGAAACCCTATTTAGTATCCATAGTTTCTTGGATTTCATCATCAGGAAATTGGTTACCCTTGGGACTAGCTTAGGGTAATCTTGAGGCTAGATGTCCTTTGACCATGAGGCTTAATAATTAGTGGAATCATAATTGTATTTTTTTTTCAAGCCCAAATGAGGGTAAAGTGAAAGCCTAGTTGGGCCAGTAGTAGGACCTAGATAATGTGACCTCTCTTGGGAGGTTTATTTTGTCCCCTTAGTATACTCGAAGCTGACCCTCCATAGTAAGAATCCACTTTAGCCATTTGTGTACCACCTCTCATCAGATTGGAGGACATAAATACACATTTTGTAGACTTCATTCTACCTCCTCCATTTAAAGTTCCTAGGTTTAGGATACATCAAACACACCATAATAAAAAACAAACAAACAAACAAAATAAAACAAAAATAAAAAAAATCCATGAAATATTCCCCATTTTGGCCAAAACATCCCAAAACATCAACACAACACATCAAAACACATTAATTGTTTGTTTGGTTGCTTGCTTGCTTGTATTTTTTGTTTGTATAGATAGTATATTCCCTTCATAAGTATCACCTTAACCCATCACCAAAACCTTCCAAACTTTCCCAAAACCCACCTTTGTCTCTCCCTTCCACCAATTCCATTCCCTCCATTCCATTTTATCCCATCCACTTTTGAATAACTCTTCATGGAGCATTTTGAACATATATCTCCTCCTTCATCCACTCCTCTAACCCATATGGGGAAGATGCCTAATACCTCACCTAGTACCTCTCCCACCATGGGCCCTTTCCCTTGTCCAAATATCAAGGTCCTTCCTTGCCCCTCATATTTTGGTCCAAGACCATTATCTTCTTCAACCCACTTGGGGAAGATTCCTCTCATGCTACCTTGTCCCTTCCTCATTATTCATCCTATCTCATGCCCATCTACCATGGTTCATCATCGACCACCTCATCCTAATCTAAGCCTAGTTTTATGACCCACCTTAACTCAAACCCCTCCTAAGAGACCTCCTTCATCCTCCTTGCACCTCTCAACCTCGTGTCTTCCACCTATTATTTCAACCCCACATCTCCCACCTATACCTTTAGCATAATTTATTCAACCTCTTCTTCTAACACCTCATCCTTCACCTCATACCCCTCATATGATCTGACACCTACACCCTTTCCACCCACTCTATCCTCTTCCTCCACTTTTACCTTCTCCATGTTCTTATCCTTACCAACCTAACCCTCATCATGTTGTCAAACCATCTCCAACTCTCAATGATCTCTAATAAATATCATATCAGCTCATAAACTTGGATCTACAACTAAGTCATAAAGGAACCTTTTCCTCCATGCCCCCTCCTTCATATTGACCTTTCAATCAACCTCTACTTCCATACTACCCATCGCATACTTGGACACCTCTATCAGAGCCATTGTCAAGATTTTTTCCAAGATTATATGATGCAAAATTTATCTCCTTACTTGAAATTCACCTTGAGTAAACCAATAGGACAAAATCTAGATAATATAAAGTAGATAACTATTATGTCTATCATCGTTAAAAGGACCATGACATCGAGAAATATCGATAGTTCTAGTGTCTAGTGCAAGATATCCTAGATCATGAGGAATTAACTATCTCATCCACATGATCCTCTTCCAATGAATCTGTTAGGATCATATCCTAACATTAATTAATAATAATAATAATATATTTTATTCTATGGTGATAATAATAAAATAATATAACAATAAATAATATAATAATTAATTATATTAATTATTATATTATTATAATATTAGGGTTAGGAAGCATTGCAACCTTTCACCTATAACCCTAGAGTGGGTATAAAACATACAAATCCATCATTCAGAAAGGATCCAAGAAATATGATATAAAACATTTTATTAAAACATTGAAGGGATTTACCGACAATCCAAAGGTGATTATTTTAATTTTAGGTTATTATTTATTTATTTATCAATTAATTTGTGCTAGGAACCCTAGGTTCCTACCATATGGTATCAGAGCCTTATGGATCCAACCATATTGGTAAAGCAAATGAAAAATGACATTGCAGAAATTAGAAGAATGATTGAACAAAAAAAAAATAAACAAATGGAACATTTTGATCGTATTATATAGTATTTAATGGAAATACAAGAGGAGGAGACCATAGCCATGGAATCCAAGGCAAAGGAGGAGCCCATAGCCATGGAATCCTAGGTGGAGGAAGAGCCCATGGATAGGAAATCTCATAGGGTACTCATTGCACTCCCCAGGAAAGAAATAAATCAAAACCCTAGAATTTTTTTTAATGAAAACCCTAAATTTTTTGAACTAAAGTTTAGTGAATGCACAAGTTCCATATTGCATAATTTTGATTATGAAAACCCTAAACATGCATATTTTTTTATAGAGGCAGAAAGTAAGATTCATAAAATTACACTAGATGTTTATATTGCCAAAATTTGAGATATAATTTGTGCTAACCTTGGTGCAATTGGTATTAATATAGATGATTCTAAGAAGCACAAAAATAAAACCACCATGATGGAAATACAAAATATTGATTATCTACTGGTTTTATGGGGCAGTGCATTGCTCTCATCTATACGCCCTCCACCATGGCCACCACCAATTTAAAAAATAAAATAAAAATAAATAAATAAATAGATTTTCTCTTTCTGGTGCAAGCTAAAACTAGCTTTTCATAAATTCTAGACTATGGTTTGAAAACCATGAAGTATGGTGAAGTTATTCCAACATCAAAATAACACAGTTGAAGCTTCACAACCACTATGAGTATTCAATAAGAAATGCACAACATAAATTCTAAATCATAAATCCTATCCTATTCATTTCTATCAACTGTAATATTGATGAAGAAGGTGTCACACTCCCGAGGATAGAGCCAACAAGGTGCTTACAAAAATTATCATCCAACATGGGAAATGTGATAGCGGGACATGGCTTATCCTACATGTGAGGTGGATTGTCGTCTAGACTTAATGCGTAGTAGACCTACAGATGAACGTTGACCATGAAAGATAGTTTTGACAAACATTGCGATGTGGCAGATTTAGTTGCGATAGGGTAGTAATGACGGTGACTTCATAGTAGTGGTGGTAGTGGATGAAATGGTTGGTGGACTACAATACAAGGCCAAGAAAGGGATTAGAATAGCAGGTCACATGATACGAGGCCACCAACATGACATCATGTAGATAATTTGACAAACATTGATGACCGATGAATATTGTAGAGTAGATATGATATTATCCCCATAGGTGACAGTGTGGATGAGATAATCTTGTAGAAATTAGTGCCTATGCTTGGTATTAGGCATATGGGCAAGTAGCTCTATAGCACCAAGAAAATTGGATTGGCCGTAATGAAGGATGACTGGGTTAGCCAAGACGACAAATGAAACATAGGAAAAGTGTGCGAGATTGGCATCAAAGGGGCTAATTAACGCAATATAAAATCATTGGTATTCCAAATAAATAAAATATTTAATAGTGGTAAATTTTATGACTATGATAGAACCAGATGCAATTTATAAGGTCAAATATCGATGATATGGATGAGCGGCAAGAGCTTACATGTTGCTGGACTATCATTGTAACTAAAGTGTCATCAATGATTTCATGATATTCATGGTAAACTAAAATTTAGCATATGAAGAAAGGCAGAGAGTGCCATCACATAGTGTATTCATGGATTTTTGTAAATATAATTTAATAGTTTCAAGAGATGAAGTTGGATAGCTATGTTGACGATGGTGGATAGAGGAGTCAGGTGAATTTTGCTTTGGCAGTGTGAACAGTACAACGCTGATGTAGGTTAATTTTGCAAGATATCATTGCCAAGGATGCAGTCAAAAATATTACCAAGATACGTAGGATACAGAGTCCATCAGCTTATATTGGAAATCAAAATTAAAAGGATTAAGGGTAGTTGTAAATAAGATCCTATGCTGTTTTGAAAAAATCGGACCACAATAGTATATTTTACCGTAGTGTTCAGATGGTTCCTGCAGTTCGGTGGCTCCTTTCATGTTTATATCAACATAGATGCAGATGAATAATGAACATAATTAAAGAATAAGCTGTTGAAAAACAACGGTGACCATGGTTTCGGTGAACATGGTTTCTGGGTCATTCACCATCAATTAATAGAAGACTTTGGTTATATTAAGTTAAAACAAATTTGTTCAAATGTATTATTTTCAAATTGGAGGATGAACAAATATGGTTTACGAAGCAAAGAAGGTTACAAAACCTGTTATTGAACCTGTCATGAACAAAATAAATTGTGTAAACGAATTGAGCAACATTAAGAACAAAATTCCTTTCAATTATAAAAAAAAATGTAGTAACATCCTTTGGTATCAAATTCACGTCACATGGTATTGTTAGGGAAAACCAAATTGTTGTACGACCACTAAACAATGAATATTGAAGTCACAAGAATTAAATTGCTTGTGAGGACTCACGAGCGACACCGAGTTCCAAAATATCAGTGAATCAAACCAATTGGAGAGGTTGGGTTGGGTTGGCCCCTACCAGGAAGCATTAATCCATGAACTCTACTGGATAGGCTATTATGGGCAATGGTGAACAAGCGGTATAGTAAAAGGAAAGGCTTAAGAAAATTGCTAAGCAACTTGTAACTAGAAAACTTTGTTTTTGTCGTAAGTCGATGAAAATATTAAATGATGATGGCAATGGAAGCCCACATCAAAAGCAAGTTATTTCAAAATTGACAGCAGGGTTGGGTAGTTTGATTAAACAGATGGCAAACCATGCCATGTAAAACAAGGGTATTTTGATATATTTTTTTACTTCTCTTAGTTTTATTATAAGCTATTTTGCGTGAACTCAAGGTAAATATAACAATTAAGCCCTTTTAGCATCTACTCCTATTGAGGCGGAAGCATCCAAGTGGTAAATGGTAAATATAACAATTAAGCCCTTTTAACGTCTACTCCTATTGAGGCGGAAGCATCCAAGTGGTAAATCGATAATAAAGCAATAATTGGAAGTTCCATGCAAAAATCAAGAAACTTTATCCGTTCCATGCAAAAAGGTTGGAAAATGTATGCGAAAGATTGGAGAATGGTATACAACAAGATTTAGTACATGGGAGCCACATAGAACAACTATTTCGGTTCGTCGATAGGCAGATTTCCAGTGTGTTTAGTTTAGGAATAAATGAGGCAGTATAAAATTGTGTAAATGGAAGACACACTCAGTTAACATTTGACAAAAATGTTACGACAAAAGGTATGAGATACCTAAGTGACTATTACAATATAACTTAAAGTTTTTATAATAAAAAGGAGAAATAAGAAATAAAATGTTAGTTTTTTTTAAATTGCTTTAACGGAGAAGGTCTTGATAAAGGTTTTGACATCACCTCATTGAAATCAATTCACAACTCGTTAAACTTGGAGGTATAAGGAAGTGTTACATTTTGTAAAAAAAAAAAAAAGGGTTATATCACATGTTATTGAAGAAGAATACAAAAATGGAAGGACACTCGTGAGAAATTGAAATGAAGGAAATAAGACCAAAGGTTTACCAACAATTACTCATCCCTCTAATTCTTGCAACTTTAACGACGGTGCCACCCTTTGAGCATTCCAACATGACGTTCCAAGCTTTGAGGACAAAGATTTTCAAAGGGAGATGGCATGTTAGGATCCTATCCTAACATTAATTAATAATAATAGTAATAATATATTTTATTCTATGGTGAAAATAATAAAATAATATTAAAATAAATAATATAATAATTAATTATATTAATTATTATATTATTATAATATTAGGGTTAGGAAGCATTGCAACCTTTCACCTATAACCCTAGAGTGGGTATAAAACATACAACTCCATCATTCGGAAAGGATACAGGAAATATGATATAAAACATTTTATTAAAACATTGAAGGGACTTACCGACAATCCAAAGGTGATTCTTTTAGTTTTAGGTTATTATTTATTTATTTATCAATTAATTTGTGCTAGGAACCCTAGGTTCCTACCAGAATCCTCTTCTTCCATTTGCCTTCTCTCTTCCTTTGTATTTTTCACACCACTCCTAGTTATGCGATCACACTTTGAACAACTACACACCATGGACCGTTGTGTTCTTCTTTTCTCATTTTCTCTTTTCCTCCTTTTTCTCACTCTTTTTATTATACCTTTTCTTATCTTCTTTTTTCTTTATCCTTCTTCTACCTTCCCCTTGGTCTGGGAGAGTTCCAATCCTTCCAATTTTTTCACATCACATAACTTCCAACTACTCATATCCTTTCTTCATCTTCACCCAACCATTCCTCAACATTATTCAGTGTCTTCCTCACACATTTTGCATCACCTCTTTCCTTCATCATTCTTAATTCTCATCCAACCATTCCTCAATCTCCTTCATCCAACCTTAATTTATTCTTGCTACCCTGATCATAACCCTTCCTTATTGACTAGGGGAGTTTCCCCTCCTTCCATCTAATTTTGTGCCTAAGGGAGTTCCTTCCCTAATATCAATATCATTGTATAACATCCATTCATTGCATTGATACACCTCACTCATCCATTATAGTCCTACATAAGTCTTATAGCATGCTAATTTGATCTCCTTCTTGGTTTTTTGTATATGCATCTCCTAAGTTCAATTGGTCTAGTTAATAAATTGTACATATTGTATCCATTCCTATCTTTCATGCTTTATTTGTTCTTTTTTTCTCTTTGTCCATTATGTCATGTTTCATAATGCATCATGTTGTCGTATCCATTGTCTTGAGCACCCATTATTCTCCCTTTTGTTAATCTATCACATGCCCTACTTGTTTCCATTGTCTCAATGTCTTCGGTTGCTTAGACATAGAGGTTATTTTGGTTATTTAGCCATACCTAGAATTCCACTCAATATTTATCAACTGTCATCATACCCTAAGGAGATTTTTGGCCTCCATTGGCTAACTCGAGTCCCTTCTTAGACAATGCACACATCTCACATCTTAATAAAAAATAATCCACAAACAAAACCAACAAAAACAACATCCATAATTTTGTCCTCCCTTCACACCATGCTTCACACATTGACCACACCATCTCATTTTATTCTCCCACCCATTCCCATTTTTTTTAAGTGCTTTTTTATTGTTTCCTGTCCCCACCTCCATCAACTCATCACTTGAGGGGTAGACAATATCCATAAAATTATGTCCCAAATTAAATCCAATACTTAACACCCAATTTTGGAGTCACAAATGTCCAAGAATATTTACTCAAGGCTATCATTACACCCCTTATGCTAGGGCAAAATAATAGATATTCTCTCCTTACCAAAAATCTAATCCAACCAATTTGATACACACCATGCCAATGCTTGTATGGTTCCTACATACCTATGCTACATCGATGTGGCAACATGTAAGACCACATACAATCAATGGCAACATCATGAGGATACTAACTATATGGCCGGTTAGCGTGCCATATCAAATGAGCTCATCAAAATTTCAAAGGTAAAGATTCAAGGGCATTTATCCATTTTATAATTAGGGCATCCTACATTATCCTTGATTTGGGACAATCTTACGTGACATTCCTCAAGTCAAAAATCATTTTCATCAATCATACATTCATCATTATCCATTATCAATCCAAATGGTATCATCTATTTTTGCACTGCATTGTGTGATATAAAAATGGGCATCTATAGACACAAAAAATAAATCATTTTGTATTTTCTAAAAATCCAAAATTTGATTAATCTTGCAAATACTCAATTTCTTCGAATTTTTCCCCAAAACCCTCAAAATTCCTAATTCTCTCTAATTTCTTCCAATTTCCCTTCAGTTTCTCCAAATTCTTCTAATTTCCTTTTAATTTCTCCAATTTCTCTCAATTTCTTTCTAATTCCTCCAATTTCTAATAATGCCTCCCTAAATTCTTCAAATTCTCCTAATTCTTCTCCAATTCCTCTAAATAATACTAATTCCTCCCTAAACCCTTCTAATTTTCTCTTAACCCCTTTAGTCTTCCCCTGATTTATCTCTAATTTATTTAGTTGCTCCTAATTTCTTTAATTTTTCCTAATTTATATCTAATTCCTCTATTTTCTTCTAATTTCCCTTTAATTCCCTACTTTATCTAAATTATTCTTAATTCTCCTAAATCCTCCTTAATTCTTCTAATTCTCCTAAATCCTCTTTAATGCTTCTTAATCCTCCTCAATTATCCTAAATCCTCCTTATAATCTTCCCCCTTTTCTAAAAAAGTCCTCTTTTATCCCCATAATTTTCTTTAAAAATCTCATAATCCCCATTTTCCCTAATTAAACCCTTGATTAAGCACCTCATCATGACCAAATCCCTAACCAAATCCCAAGGAATGCACAATGAATTTTTAATTGTAAACCAACCCCCCCTTAAAATCTGTATAACTTCGCCTAGCCCCCTATTTTTCCAATCACACCCTTAATTAAGCCCTAACCCCTTTTCTAATCCCTATGCCAATTCCCAAAGAATATGCACATTAAATTTCCCAAATCTAATCAAATCCCTAGGAATCCCATCTACCCTCATAATCTCCCATAAAATCCTCTAGAAAGCTCCCCCATTAAATCCTCTTGTCCTCTCAAATCCTCCTACATCCTCCCATGCACTTCCCTAGAAATTAAAAATTCACTCAAATCCCAAAGTCAAAGCCCCTCATAAACACCTAAGTACTTTCACATTACCCATGCACCTTGTATAAAATTCATCCACCTTATCCTAAGCATACACATCATTAAGCATCCATTTAATCCCTAAACACCTTCACATCTTCCCATATCAACTTTTAAGAATTTTAAAATATCACACATCCCCCCATGTGTCCTTTTTGAAATTTAAAATTGCCTCACATCTCTCTAGGCTCCCACATCCCCATGCAAATTAGTGGTGCACATTATCCTAATGAGAATTCTATAGGTTTTCCTTGGTTTTTCCCACATGCCACATAGTTTCCAAGTCACTTGCAAGTCACCAACCCCCTCTCCCTTGCCAAATTTTTATAAATCCCCCCTTATTTGCAATAACCCATGATTACCATACCCAAATGCTGCAAAAATTGTGCTAGGAAAAGCAAGTCTCTTTTTAAGATTTTGTAACCTTTTAAATGCATTTTGTAACTTTTGTTATATATTTTGTGAGATTTGTGTTATAATTTTCATGGATTTAAAACCTCATCTAGAGAGGCCCAATAGATGCTACTGACAACTTTTTTTGGGCTTATGTGTAGGTATTTGAAGAAGCATAAAAGCTTAGGATGGTTACAAAAAATCCATCCAACACTGGAGTGTGGCCAAAGGAATTTTTTTTTGTAGCACCATAAACTTGTTGTATAAAAGGAACCCTCCATCTTGGAGGTCATATTGTAACTAAAAGTCTATTTTGTAACCCATTGTAATGAAAATATTCTTGTTGTTTTCATGGCATGGTGTAATTTATTAGATACAACTAGTTATGACCACATTATGATATGAGCATGAGATATTTTATGTTTCAATTTATTGTACTCTTTTCTTGTTGTCCTCTCTTTATCTCAAAGTAAATCAAATGACTTCTATAGCTCTTAGAGCTACTTTTGTAGGCTCAATAATGGGAGTTGGAATTAATGACATCATTACCTATATTAGGAGTTTTCTATCTTATTATGGGGGTGATGTAAGTGAGATGATATAATGGGAAGGGTGAGTTGTGTGTATATGGAAGTGAATGATATGGATGACATTACCCTTGATGCTAAGTGTACTAGTCTTTTTGCTAGTAGGGTTATTGGTGAATGGGTTGATGAATATGATACTAATGGTTGTGAGGTAGGGATTTGGATGGTGGGTGAAGGAAATGAATTTAAGGGGGTAGTGCTATAAGTGAAGGTGGTTATTGGATATGGGTGTACCTTTAGGATAACCATAGCTTGTACTAGTGTATGGTGAGAAACATGTAGTAGAAGAAGAGGTGGGGAATAAATATGAGTAAATAAGTGTAAATGGAGAAAAATATGGGATAGGTGGAGAGTGGAAGATAAATACAAGTGAAAGTAGTAGTGGAAACTATCCTAGCCATACTCAACTTAATAGGAGTTACTCCTTGGGGGATCCCTCTCCTCCATCTAAGGTATTTTTTTATTGTAGGTGTTTTCCTATTGCCACCTTTTCTAAAATAGACCCATAATAGTCACCTTTCAATTTTTTCTACCTCTCTTTCATTATTTCCTATTATACAATCATAATGAGTGCTAGCATGGTTGGTGTTGTAGATATTAGAAGTTTTATTACAAAGGTAGGATATGTACTTGGGGGTCTTACTAGAGATTATTATGTTATCTTTTACCTCTTGGAAATCCTTGGATGTCTTTTGTCCCAAATGGTAGATAACTATTCGTAAAATGGATCATATTATATTTGCATCCTTATTGTCCTAGTCTTACATCTCATCCTCTGCCAAGCAAGGATTTTCCTTTATGAGTAGCACAATTTCTCCAAGGTCCCTAATGTGTGATGGTTCAGCATGACATCTAGGTCAAAACTATACTTCTTATTTACCTCAACATAAAAGGAGTGTTGGTCTATGTAAGAACTCAAGGTGTGTGAAAGGGAGTTGAGGCTCAATATAAGTTAATGATATAGATTATAAATGATAGAAGAATAAAAACATAGAATAGTTCAAGTTGTTAGGCTTGAAAACCTTTAAAATCTATATTATTAATAGAAGAGAAAATTACATAGCAAGTGTTTACCTTAAAACATCAACTCTAAACTTTTAAACATTACACAACAATACTGTAATTCTAAAAAGGAAAAACCTAATACTATTTTCTCCTAGCTGAGCATAAAAAGATTCTATTTTTTTCATGCATAAAAGACATCTAAACAAAAACTAACACAAAACAACATACTAAAATTAATTGATCGTAACACCTTTATTATTATTATTATATTTCTAGAACTCATATATTTATAATTAGAGGCATTGTACATTGAATTTTATCATGCAATTCATATGCATGCTCTCCAAAAATATAACTAGACTCAACTAAAGTTATTCCTAAAATAAGATAACTTAATTCCTAAGTTATCCCACTTTTTACATGTGATCTTAAATACAAGTAAGAGTCAGTTACAAAAATAATTAATATTCTAATATGATAAGATAAATAAATAATAATAGTTTATTATTTTATAATTTTTAATACATTAATTAATAATTAATCTATTTTGCATCACAATCTCCAACACTCCCCTTTCATGCAAAATGGAGATATGTCTAGTTCCTTCAATTTAATATGGGCTTGTTTCAAAAGCCTATTTATCAAGATGTTTGCCACTTGGTATTTAGATTTAAAATATTGAAAAACCACATTCTTTTCCTATACTAGCTCTATCATAAAGTGATGCTTTAGCTCAATATATTTTATCCTTGCATAAAGCACAACGTTCGTAGACAACTCAATTGCTCCTCCATTGTCATATTATATCTCTACTAGTTCATCCTGAGCCTCTCCAAGATCCTCAAGAACTCTTCTCAACCCTACTCGTTGTGTATATGTTGAAGCTAATACCACACACTCTATATTTGTAGAAGATAAAACAACTATGGTTTATTTTTTAGAATTTCAAGAAATCAACCCATTACCAAAAGAGAAATAGTGCCATGATATAGAATTCTATCATTTGCTAATCCTACCCAATTTGAACCTATGAAGCCAATTAGTGTTGCATTTTTAATTGATCTATAATATATTCCATGCTTATTGGTTCCATTCAAATACCTAAAAATTCTCTTCATTGCTTAAAGATTTATTGATCACTCATGGATCTAGATGCCAATGAGACTGAAAAAATAATATGTGGTCTAATAGTAGTAAGATACATCAAAATACCAACCATACTCTTATATTTCCTCTGATAAACCTTGGGATTACCATCATTCCTCATCAAATTATCACCACAATCTAGTCGAATATCTAAAGGCTTGTAATCCTATAGTCTAAATTATTCAACATGTCTTGGACATACTTGGATTAGCTAGTGAAGATCTCACCATGTGACTAGTGAACCTTCATTCCAAGAAAATAATGCATCAAATAAATATCCATCATATCAAACTCATCCATATTTACTTCCTTTAATCCCTTTATCATGTCTCTTGAACTACCTATATAAATAAAATCATCAACATATAAGAAAACATAAATAACGTCATTACCTAAAGTTTATATATAAAGAGGTCTCATTTTTGCTTCTCATGAAGCCTATCTCCAAGAATAATTTATCTATCCTAAAATACCTAGCCCTAGGGGCTTGCTTGAGTCCATATATGACCTTGATCTTGTAGACCCAATCCTCTTTACCTTTCTTATAAAATCCTTATGGCTAATCCACATAGATTTCTCATCAATAAACCCATTAAGAAATGCACTCTTCACATATAGATAACATACTTTCCATCCATTTTATGATGATATGGATGGAAAAAATATTATGGTGTCTTGCCTTGCAATAAGATACAAAATATCCTCATAATCCACATCATAATTTTGTGCAAATCCCTTTGTAACCAATCTTAGCTTATGTTTGTTAATTGTTCCATCACTCTTGGAATTGGTCTTGTAGACCCACTTAGTTCTAATGATATATTTGTCACTTGGTGGATGAACTAACTCTCAAGTATCATTCTTTTCAATTTATTCCATATCCTTTTCCATTTCCTCAACCTTATTTTTAGTTGTTTCTTCATAGTTTCTAGGTTCACTAGCAATACAAGACAATGCATAAAATGTTAATTTCTTTATCAATAGCATCAATACTACCTATTTTATTTTGCATTGCTTAGCTTATCTTACTCTCTTAAATTTATAGTCTAGAATTTGTGATGGTGGATGGGAGACTAATAATATTTTGCCTTTTCTTCTTGAGTTGTTTGAGATGGTGTGGCCTATCCTACAGTGCTCTTAGATGGTGTAGATGATACATCCATGGGTACTAGTTGAGAACTATAAGTATTATCCTTATCTTCATATTGAATATAATATTTCTCCCATTCACTTAAAAAATCTTCTCTATTTTCTTGATGGTCTTCATAAACATCATTCTCAATAAAAATGCAATCCCTAGAAATAATAGATTTGTTTGATTTTGGGTTGTAAAACTTGTATGCTTTTATATCTTCACTATAATTGGTAATGATGTATGACACACTTTTAGGGTTAATATTTTTCCTATTCTCATAATTAAAATACACATAATATAAATAATAAATAAATTTCAAGTAATTTACACTAAGTTTCTTACCATACCATGCTTCATAAGGTGTCTTATTATTCAATGCAATAGGTAAACTTCTATTGAGAATATACACTACTATATTCACTGCTTCTACCCAAAATTTCTTCTCCAACCCCTTAGTTTCAAGCATACTTTTATATGATTCTACAATTATCTTGTTCTTCCTTTCTACCACTCCATTTTTCTATGGACTATAAGTCTTATACGTTGTCTTTTGATGTCATTTGGTAAACAAAATTTCTGGAAGCAAAACTCCCCATCTTTATATATTTTCAAAATTTTGATGGTCTTCCCACTTTAATTTTTAGCCATTAATTTTAATGTCTTAAAGGTTAAAAAGGCCTCATATTTACTTTTCAAAAATAAAACCCACATAAATCTAGTTGCATCATTAATATAGGACCACATAAATTAGAGTAAATTAGATCTAAATGATTATTTGATCTCCATATATTTGAAGATAAAATATCCTTATGTTGCTTTCCAAGTGCACACCCTTTTCATACTTTATTACTCCTTGCAAAAACTTTTAGAAGACCATGAACCATGCCTTTCTTGTACAAAATGTAGGGTTCCAAATTTGATATGTTTAGACATCTTATGCCACAACCAATAATGGTTGCATGCCACACTCCTCCTAAAGTGTCCAATATCAAAAGAAACATCCTAGTTATTTTTATTGAAGATATTCCAACTAGTTTCTCTCTCTATTTATTTTCATAAATCAATCACTCTATATTATCGAAAAAAGTATAAGGCCCTTTTTCAAGATCTAACCTATGCTCATGAGATTATAACTCATATTAATAGCAAGGTATACATAATAAATACCTCATTTTTCTTATCTTGTGTTAAGGGTCAAATTTATTTTTTCTAACAATTTGCATAAGTTTACCATCTCCCAATTGAACTTGGATTTTGAAACCCTCATCGAGTTTCAAAAAATCCTCCTTATAACTTATCATATGGTTGGAGCAATTAGATTCTAGATACCATAAATATATTTTATAATTAGGAGAAAAATTACATGAAAAGAGAATAATTTGAACTCTCACCTTCATGGTCATCCCAAAAATATATTTTTTGACTACCTCGATTGCCTTGATTCTTGGCTATCAAGATCCTACAACTTTTCTTCATATAGTCTTTATATTTTTATAATAGTAGAGTAAGTACTTTTCTTTTTCAAATTGTCTTTCCCCTTGGGTCTTGCATGCTCCTTTCCATTCTAAGTTGAACCCTTTGAAGAGCCATATTCTCTTGCTTGCTACTAATTTGATTGATTTTCTCCTTGAGAACCTAAGATCCTCAACTTGGATTCAAGAGTTTGATCCAAGTTGGGTGTGTAGTATATCATCTTGTCCTGGTGGACCAAAAGAGATACTACCATATGTTCTACTTTTAGGGTATTCATATCTTTACAATTTTCTAATGTCATGCCAATATAGATCCATTTTGGAGTTAAGATATCAAAAAATTATTTACTACTACCTTATCCTCCATGGTCTCTCTATATATTTGCATCTTGTTTATTTTGTCATTAGTCTTGACATAATAGTATCCAACATGTTCTCCCCCTCTATTCTCATATTTTTGAAGGTTGTCTTCAAGGTTTGAAATCTGGTTTCCTTCACCTTCTCTACCCCCTACTAAGAACTCTCTAAGGTTGTCCAATATTCATGACCATTCTTGTAACTAACAATATGAGGGTAGATGCTAGGATCAATTGCACTCTAAATGTAGAAAAAATCCTACATATCAAAATTCTCTTCCTCTTTATTGATTTTCTTCGCATATTGAGCCAAAAAATTCTAGTCTTGAGGAGGCTCATATCCCATTACTAAAATCACCCAATACTCCTTTCCACACCAAGATCCTTTGTAGATGATATTTTTGATAGTTAAAGTTCTCATATTTAAATGGAGAGATATTCATTGATGCAATATTAAGTGCCATTATAGCAACTCACATGATGAAGAGATCTTATCTCTAGAAATTTTATCTAAATTTCTAGTTAAGGAAAATGTAGAATAAATTTTTCAACAATAAACAACTTTCTCCTCCTTTAAGGAATGTCTGCATTCTACTATAATACCAAATATGAGGACTCAAGGGGTGTGAAAGGGAGGTAAGGCTCAAAATAAATCAATGATATGGATAAAAAATGATAAAATAATGAAAATCCAAAATCATACAAGATTTTAGGCTTGAAAATCGTTAAAATCTATATTATTCATGGAAAAGAAAACTGCATAACATATGTTCAACTTATAACATCAACTTTGAATTTCTAAACGTTACGCATCAACACTCAAATAATAAAAAAGTAAAACTTACTATTGTTTTTTCTTGGTCAAGAATAAAAAGAATCCATCTTTTCATGTGTAAAATACATCTAAACTAAAACAAACATAAAATATTATACTAAACTTAACTAACTATAACACCCTTTTTATTGTTATTACATTTCTAGAAATCACCCCTTTGTGATTATGGGTATCATTTATTGAGTTTATGTCATGCAATTTATATACATGCTCTCCAAAATATAACTAGAATCAACTAAAGTTATTCCTAAAATAAGATAACTTAATTCTGTTAGGACTGAAATAGGAGGGGATAATTTTATTGATAAAGATGAGTTACATATATAGGAAGAAGGCCTATATGAAATACATGACACTTGTCAAGAGAAACTGACAAGTGTCAAGGTGAAGGCATAGTGCACTTTAACTCTAACATTCTCCTTTAAAGTGCACTGTCCTAACTAAAGAAGAAACAAAACAAGTCAATATTAGGTAACATTCCCCCTTAATGTTGACTTTTGGAAAACAACCTATCATCCTCTCTTATTGCTGATTTGGTCTAGGCTCATGCTCTTTGCGCTTGGCTCTCCAACTATGAATAATGCTAGATTCACTATGTATACATCTCGGTCTGTTGCCTCAGGGTTAGCCACTTCCACGGGTCTATTGCCACTGGGTCAGCCGTCTAAGTGCCTCAGGGTCATCATGGGTGCCTTAGGGTCAGCCACTTCTAGGTCTGTTGCCTCTGCAGGTCATCCTCAGAGGATGTTGCCTCTCGTAGGTCACTGACTAGTCCCACCATAAATATCAAATCCTTCCTTATGGTGAACTCAATCTAGAAGGTGTCGGTCTCTGCCGAAAATGCACCTAATACAAAGGAAAAATGAGCCATATAAGAGTGTCGGTCTCTGCCAAAAATGCACTCAATACAATAAAATGAGCCATAGATCAAAATAGGAGGAGAGAAGAAGAAAATAAGAGAATCTTCTGAAGTGTCTTCGTCTGTAGTCTTCAGAAGTAGATCCGAAAAAACCTCGGATAGAGTCTAGGGTGTCTTTGTATGTAGTCCCTAGTATAAGTGTCCTTATGGTGACCATGTCATCCCACCGAAATGCATGGGTAACCAGCCGCTGCATTCGCCAAGTGTATAGAAAAGATCACTAGGTACAAGGATCACATATAAAATTACCTTGGGAGTGTCGAGTACAATCGAGAGTGCACTCCAAGGTAAAAAAACTTTGAAGCTAAAAAACTGAATTGAAACAACCTCAAAATTATAATATGACACCACCATTGTGTCCATCACGGAAAAATATTTCCAACGACTATAAATACCCCTATATTCCACCATCAAAGGGGTAGACAACACCAGAGATACACACAGTACCAACACCAGCCAAATCAACAATACCATCAGCAACCATGTCAGCAACAGTACCAGTAATAGCCACAACAGTAGCAGTACCAGTAGCAGCCAAGATGGCAAACAAGACCTCAAGGGGGTCGAAACAACAATCAACAAGGGTGTGAATATTGTGGAAAATGGAATCATAATATTGCTAATTGCTATCAAAGGCAAAGAGAACGAGGAGAGCCACAAAATAATAATATGAACACATTGTATGCAGACAACCAAGTTAATGTTGAAGATAAAGAATGTTGGTATATTGATTCTGGAGCAGTAAAGCACATGACAGGAAGGCAAGATTGGTTGACCAAGGTTCAGCCCACATCAAATCAATTCATTACTTTTGGTGATGAAAGTGCTCTACCCATTGAAGGTTTTGGGGAGGCACCACTTACTTTGCATGATGGTAATAATGTTCCTCTTACAATAGATGTTTTGTATGTGCCTGGTCTTAAAAGGAGTCTTCTTTCTATTGGAAAACTTACTGATAAGGGCTATAATGTTTATTTTGAAAAAGAAAAATGCTACATTAAGGAACCCAATGGCAATGTAAAGGCCATGGGAGTGAAAAAGGATGGTGTTTACTACCTCCTTACAAAATCTGTAACACAAACATCTTTGCATACAACAACTTTCTCTTTGGAGTACATGTGGCATGAAAGATTGGGACATTTAAATTTTAATAATCTTCAAATGATGGCTACAAAAGGATTAGTTAAAGGACTTCCACATCTTAAGGAGTCAAAATGTTTTTGTGAGCCTTCTAAGGCAGCAAATAGACAACATCGCTCAATGGCGGCATCGCTCTCAGGCGGAAAAAATAGCATTAAAACTTCCCTCACAGGGGAATTACATGGGCCATTTAGGGTCATCATCTCTTGAAAAATACAATAAGAGGCCATGAGGGCAGCCCACTTCTACTTCTACTATTCCATGTGGAAAAAGCATTAAAAAAATAGCCAATAGTCGGCCATTTGATCCCTTCCACTTTAAAAACCCTTCCACTTTAAAATAAAATGCCCTTTTAAAAAAAAAAAAAAAAAAAAAAAAAATATATATATATATATATATTAAGGGCCATAAAAAAATACATTTAAAATCTTTTAGTTGAGGTCAATTTGAAATGCATGTTATCATGCATGTGTAGCCCACTTCTCATGGGCTTGTCACCCATTTAAGACAGCACGTATTCACCCCACTGCACGCACCAACTGCCACTAAACTAAATTTCTTCATCAGCAGGCGAAACCATCACATAACTTCGGTTAGCTTGGCAAACCACCCGCCATCACTCCTCCGCTCCTCCATGTGAATAATGCAAACTGCCTAACTGTCGTTGCCACTACCACTGCCATGTTCTCTTCGATGAGAAAACCAATGCTAAGGGTGAGTCTCCAATGCTAAGGGCGAGTCTAGGGGTGACACGGGTGTGCCTTCGACCAAGCTGGCCAGGGATCTTGCACCATGGGCAACTGCGAGGGGCTCTACTACAACGAAGCTGGAGGAAACCCACCTATCATGGTATGGCTCAAGCTCTATAGAATGGAATTCCACCCATAGTGGCTCAGAAATGCTCCAGTCAAGATATGATCTTATGCTCAGCTCCTTCCATAGCAAACACGGATTTGACCTGCAAACTTGCAGACCGACGACACCCCACCGGGAAAAATCCCCCTTTGGTAACATCAAATTTGTCACCGCCTGTATGGCCTCCCACTGCATGTCGCTACCTTAGATTGTCGCTAATGCTTAGCAGAAACCCCAGATCTTTATCTGAATTGAGGCTCCCAAAACAAATGCAAGCTTGCAAGACAAGGAAAATTTATGTCGACTGTTTCTGCTGCAGATAAGACATGAAGCTGACGTCACCATTTTTGAACTGAATGCAATAGTAGTAGCAAACAATCTGCATCAACTCCTTTGCATGTTCACTTACATAAGCCGATTCTCAGATCTAAAACCTACAAAAAATAGTGTGCTCCCTTCGCTCAGCAAATAGGTATTTTAACAGTTTAATTCAATTTGACGTCATGCACGCACGTGATCTTCTTCAGATTCGTGCACGTGATCTTCTAATTCCTGACACTGGATTTGTGATTAGGAGCTTTTGTCACCACTCTTCATCGATGCAAACAAGAAAAACAATTTTCTTCAGCCTCCACTGATGACACTAAATGCAATGCAATCGAAACAGATATTTCAGTATATTCATCAATAAAACAAAGCTTGTCAGACGCGGCTAGCTAGAAGAGCTACTGCTTGAATTTAATGCGTCTCCTTTGATGCCAAATTGACCATGTGTTCTTAGATCTAGCAAAAAAAATGTTGGCGGCGTGCTTCCAGAGCCAATGGCTCTCTCTTCTCGCCCACTGTGGACAGGTCATCTCTAGCTAATAAATGTCATCCAAACTTGTGGGGCAGGCTATTAAGAAAGTATAGGTGGGATTGCATTTGATTTATTTGATGCCAGAAAGATGATGGCAAAGAAAAACTTTCACGGTGGTTGCTGTAGTTTCTGGGGATGTGTGTTGCACATTGGAGTTATTTGATGGCCTCCCTGCTCGCTTCCACGAACTGTCTCATCACATTTTTTGAATATTCATGCGCTTCCTTCACGTTCATTCGGTTATAGATCTCCTCCAAAAAACTATTGAGCACGTGATCCCCATTCAGCACCACGGCCAACTAAACCACCTCGCACTAAAACTTGCTCAGCTTCACGTCCTCCTCAGTGTCCGTGCTCCTCATCGCCTTCGTCACATCCAACAAAACCTCTGGGTAGTCTGTGCGTGGAGTGTCCCGCTGGCTCACCATGCCTTCAAAAATTTTTGCCCAAGCATCTCTGTATGTCAGGAAATTGGACATCAAATTGAACATCTTCTTGATTGTCACCAAAATCGATGAGAGCTCGAACTCTGAGCTTAGGAATGGACCATCAGGGCGGTGAGCCACTGTGCCTTTGTCGATCCAGGGAGAGCTACATCTAGCCATGCCTTGCCCCCGCCACATAGATGACTATGAAGGTGCACATCCTCCTCTGCGTGCACACTTAGTCGATTTCGAGAGCCCTTGCCAAGGAAAGGGCCACACTGTCACTGTAGCGACTAACTGCATCCACAAGAATGGTGCACTCTGTCGTCGACCATGACAGGGTGTTGACGCTCATCGAGATCTGCCAAATAACATCGATGACGTTTGAAAGCATAGTCGAGACCCTATGATCAACACGACCATCATTTTGAAATCAGTATCCTTCCATTTCAAAAAAAACTTGTTTTTAGCTACCATTGAAAATTAAAAAAATCTTCTCTACTACGGCCTCCATATTGAAATAGCCAGGGCAAGTGGCTGTAGAGGCTTGGATGCACCAGAAAACTCCAAAGTTAAGCACAACTTGCTGGAGTGGTACTGGGATGGGTGACCATTTGGGAAGTCCGGTGGTTGCACCCAAAAAAAAAAAAAAAAAAAAAAAAAAATATATATATATATATATATATATATATATATATATATATATATATATATATATCCCAGTTGCAGAATTTTGAACAACCCACATAACACTTCTAAAACTTCTCTAAAAAACTCAAATTTGGCGGAGCCATGATATTTCCAAAAGTCTGGTTTCTGATCCATTGTAAACAATGGAGAGCATACTCCCTGTTTTGAAAAAAAATGGGGGGAAAATGAAAAATGGGAGAAAAAAAATGAGGGAGGGAAATCCCCCCTCAAGGGGTTTCACAGGGCAGGGAAAGCCTGCTCTGATACCAAATGTTAGGAGTGAAACTGAAGGGATTATTTTATTGATAAAAATGGTTACAATATATAGGCATAAGCCTATATTCAACACATGACACTTGTCAAGAGAAACTGACAAGTGTCAAGGTGAAGGCATAGTGCACTTTAACTCTATCAAATTCTTATTTTTTTTTCTTTTTACATGTGCTCTTAACTAGAAGTAAGAGTCAACTATAAAAATAATCAAAATTCTAAAATAAGTAAATAATAATTATGTATTATTTAATATTTTTTTTTTTTTTAAATTTGAAAAAACTTGTATTAAAATAAAGATCAATTACAAATTGGGAAGGGAATTTTCCCATCCGACATCAAAGAGAACACTAGCTTACAAAAGGAAGGAAGATTTGCAATGGGGCCAAATCTCCTAAACCATTAACTAGCAACCAGGGGGGTCAGATTGGTTTGTAGATGCAACTTGTTGCAAAATCGTGAACCTCTTGCCCTCTTCTCCTTTGGCCGTGAAAATGCAACATGTCGTGATATCGCGACACTTTTTTCCTTTGGGCGTGACAATGCAACATGTCGCGATATTGCGACACTTTTTTCTCTTCTGTCCATGACATTGCAACATGTCGCGATATCGTGACACTTTTTCGTCCTTTGGCCATGACAAAGCAACATGTCGTGATATCGTGACACTTTTTCTCCTTGGGCAGCAACGTTGCAACATGTCGCAAAATTGTGACACCTTTTCCTCCTTTTGCCATGATGAAGCAACATGTCACGATATCACGACACTTTTTCTTTCTTGACCTCAACGAAGCAACCTATCACGATATCGCGACACTTTTTCTTTCTCTGTCACGACAAAGAAACATGTCGTGATATCACAACACTTTTTCTCTTTCGACCGCAACGAAGCAACATGTTGCAATATCGCGACACTTTTTATTTCTCTGCCATGACAAAGCAACATGTTGTGATATCACGCCACTTTTTCTCTTTCGGCTGCAACAAAGCAACATGTTGCGATATTGTGACACTTTTTCTCTTTCGACTGCAATGAAGCAACATGTCACAATATCGCGACACTTTTTCTTTCTCTGTCACAACAAAGCAACATGTCATGATATCACGACACTTTTTCTCTTTCGACCGCAATGAAGCAACATGTTGCAATATCACGACACTTTTTCTTTCTCTGTCGTGACAAAGCAACATGTTGCAATATCATGACACTTTTTCTCTTTCGACCACAACAAAGAAACATGTCGCGATATTGTGACACTTTTTATCTTTCAAACGCAACGAAGCAACATGTCATGATATCACGACACTTTTTCTCTTTTGGCTACAACGAAGCAACATGTCGTGATATCGCAACACTTTTTCTCTTTTGGTCGCAACAAAGCAACATGTCACGATATCATGACACTTTTTCTTTCTCTGCTGCAACAAAGCAACATGTCACGATATCATGACACTTTTTCTCTTTCGGTCGTGATGAAGCAACATGTCACGATATCGTGACAATTTTTCTTTCTCGGTCACAATGAAGCAAACATGTCGCAATTTTGTGACACTTTCTCTCTTTTGGCTGTGACCAAGCAACATGTCACGATATCGCGACATCTTTCCTCCATTGATCGTGACCAAGCAACAAGTCACGAAATCATGACATCTTTCCTCCCTTGGCCACAACCAAGCAACATGTCGTGATATCGCAACGACTTTCATTCCTTGACCGCGACCAAGCAACATGTCATGATATCACGACACCCTTCCTCCCTTGGCCGCGACCAAGCACCATGTCACAAAATCACGACAACTATCTGTATCGCTCTAATTTTTTTGCATCCTTACCTTCAGGCTATAGGATCCGTTCCCAAAAGGGGGATGTGAAAAGGATGTCACGGTACCTCAGACTGAGAGGACTTGCGAAGGTCCCGCCTCTTAAGGGAGGTGTATATTGGTGATTTTTTGATGGATGGTGGGTTCAGCAGGAAACATTTAATGGCAGTTTCCACGCCTAGGTTTGGAATGTGTTTTATATGTTCATTTTTAGCCTTAAGCATTCATATCCTAGGTTTGGCCAAATGAATATAAATTAATCTATATGAAAGTGTAGATTTAATGAATATAGAAAACAAAATTAAGACAGAAAAATAGAGAAATTAAGGAAGAATACCTGATCTAGATGTCTGATGGAGATTCTGATGTTTGAAGCAGTCAGGATCGTTTGGAATTTGACAGAATCATCTGATATCTGATAGGATCGTATGAGATCTGACAGGATCTTCTAAGATCTGATGAATTCGTCAGACGAATTTTTCAGAGACCTGCAAACAAAGAAACAGATACCAAATACAAAGAATACCACTGTGATGACAGAGGAAAACAACACAAAATGACAATATGAATACTAAACAATAGTTATGAATAGAACTTCAAACAAATTATGATATTCTAATGAGAAATTATGATCTTATCATGCAATATAAGCTAAATGGGTGAACTCCAAATACAAAATAGTAAGAAATAAGGAAGAAAATAACTTAAATGCAGACTAAAATAGCAAAAGGTATAAGAGAAAGCGCAAACTCTGGGCACTAATTGCCCCAATGCAGATTGTAGTCAAAATCGTCTGGAAGCAATGAAATCATCTCAAATTGTGACAGGATCGTCTGAGATTTGAACTAGATCATTTGCGACGATCTGAGCTTGCTTCGGCTAAAAATCAATGAGGTCCCTGCAAGAAAACTTCAAAATAACAAAGGCAAAATGATGCTCTAGGTATTCTAATGCATGCAAAATCAAGTCACAGAGAAATTTAGCCAGGGGTTGGGAAGGGAAGGTCCTAAGGATTAAATAGGCTTAGGGGAGTAGTTAGGAGGTTAGAGATCATCCCTATTTGGGAGATCTCCAACGGGGGAGGGTCCCTAACAACGCAGACACACTTTTGCCTAGATTAGAGACCCGTTGGAATAGAAGCTAATTGTGCAAAATCAATTTTGCGACAAGATCGTTTGGACGTCCTAGCCCAGATGAAATCGTCAGATCTGGGATGATATCGTCTGATCGGCGACGATATCGTCAAACGGTCAAAAAAACCTCTAAAAATGGCATGAAAAAGGGGGAAATGGATTACCCGGCAGTTAACGAGTGATTTGGGAGGTTAAAATTTAAATTTAAATTATTTACTAGGATAAATGTAATTATTTCAATTTCACTGCACCAATTTTAGGGTGCTACATTTTGCCCCCTCTTTGGCAAATTTTCCAAAGAAAATGCGTTAAAGATGAGTTCTTCTCGATCTATGAGAAAGCAAAAAATTATTCTCATTTTTAGGCGACGATTCTTGGTCGAATCGTACGATAGCTTACTATGGTGCCCCCTCCGTGTTTTTACCCAAATCGAACATTTGAGGTAAAAATGCGAAAAAACAAAATTATTTTTGAATAAAATTAAGAAAAATAGGGTAAAACCCTAATTCATTTTTACTGGTTTTAGAGCTATGGAAGCAAAAATGGTGGAGACGACACACAAATCAATAGAGGTCTGACGCGGTCTACGAGTAAGAGTCTAAACTTAGTTTAGAATGCTTTAATGTGATTTTACATGCTTTTTAAGTGAATTTTAGATGAATTTTGAGCATCGCGGCCATTTTTGGGCCGTCGACGTCATCGGGACGAAATCGTCCTGATTTTGACGAAATCGTCTCAATTTCGTCAATTTCGTCTAAGGAAGAAATCGACGAAAGGGGGACAATTTAGTCAAATTAGGGATGATTTCGGCTTGCAAAATCAGAAATGATTATGCTCAAATTTGGGATGATATCGTCCAATAGTGGATGATATCATCATTTGATTAAATTGAACTTATTTTACTTGCATTTTTAAATACTTGAATTGTTTATTAATGATTGTTTGTTGTTTTGTTGTTTATGTTGCAGAGAGGTTTGCTAAAGAGCAGAGAATGGAAATACGATGGGCTGAGGGATGACTTGGCCACTCTATCTCAGGCAGAGCGAGATCAGCTGGCATAGGCTAGCTTACAACATTTGGCAGAGATGCCACAGGTGTCTACAGATATGGGGCTACTGACCGCCCTAGCAAAGAGATGGTATCCGGGTTCTTCCTATTTCTGGCTACCTGCAGGGGAGATGACTCCCACTTTGGAGGATGTATGAAGGATTCTAAGAATCCCCATAAAAGGATGATTGATCACTCCGACGACCAACCAGGGCCATGCTATGGGATGATTATGTGGTGACCCGAGCTTCGCCCTGGAGAAGGGTAGAGTTAATATCGAGGCACTGTGTCAGATGCCTGGGGCATCTAGACTCACACGGGTTCTAGTTGGAGTGGTTGGTGGACTTCTGTTGTGCCACCAGAGCGGATGGAGGGTACCATGGATGCTGGCAGATGTGATCTATGACATGCGGGACCATGGCTACAGATTTTCTTGGGGCAGCTATGTGCTATGCCGACTGTACAGGATCCTGCATGGGGTCGTGTACAAGGGCGGTCGATGTCTGGTGATGACATCGCTCTTACAAGTTTGGTGCTGGGAGCACATTGCAGTGCGGAGGTCGATAGGGCTTCCTCTGACAGGGATTGATGGGGAGAGGCCCCGAGTCTTCTCGAAGAGGGTCACAACGGTGGATCGACCTTTCGATGTCTCGGAGACTGCTAGATGACCTAGTCCCGAACCAGATTACCTGGAGGTCATGGAGGGAGCATCCAGGGTGGGCCGAGGATGGACAAGAGTTGGCTCGCATTAGGCAAGTTTTTTGGCTTCGAATAGAGAGGGGAGATGTGGAGCTCCACCGCTATGACCGAGTTTTGTGATAGTTCAGTCTATAGCAGGGGATCCCATCTCTCAGGGATTATGAGTTTTTTTGGACTGTCCAGGATAACACCACAGTGAGCGGGGTTCTAGACATGCAATGCTTCTGGAGTCAGGACTCGGAAAATGCCCCCATTCATCCAATAGAGGGTACAGCTGCCAGTCGACATTGCTGACCCTATCAGGATTGGGTCCTCGAGGACTTCATCCCGATTGAGGACTAGGACTTACAGTACTACTCATACTGCGATGGGACCACCTCGTCCACCTCAGGGCGGGGGAGGAGATGAGGCTGAGAGCTTGAGGGGCTCTCGAGGCTAGAGGACTGCATGGGATAGAGCATTTATTATTATTTTGCTGATAGAGGATTGAGTATGCCGAGGTACAGATTGTGGCATACCAATCCAATTTTGATATGATGTATATATACTGTTGATATATAGATGAGATAGTTTTGATCATATGACTTGTGTTATGTATATGTTTATGATGCTTTTATGTTTGATTGATTGATTTGATAATTGGATTGAGGATTCATGAAATTATGTCATTTTGAAAATTTATAATTTTGATGTCATGCGGTAATATTTTAAATGAAATAATCTGATGTAACCAATGGGTTGTTTGTAATGTGATGTGGTAAAAAATAAAAAAAGACTTCTAAAAATAATTTCAAAAGACATTGTCACTATTATAGACCATTTCATGGAGTCGCTACTCACTCGGTCGTCAAGCTAATCCCAGTTATAGAAATATTGTTAAAAGTAAAAGAGTGCTTAAGAGACTGTCTTAAGACTTTGGTGCAATGGTGCAAATGATGATGATGATGGTTTGTTTTCAGATTTTTCATAAAAATAGTATGCATGAAATAATGATTTTTGCTAGGTATAAATTCCTAAGTGTGATAAATTTTTTTGAATAATTCCCTAGGAATTATACCATCATTGCAAAATTTAAAGGTTGACATAATGACATGAAATAATGAAAATGTGTTTGCTTTTTAAAAGCATAATTTGTGTAACATAATGAATTAAGTCATATGGTTTTCATGATTTTTAAATAAATGGAGAAAAAAATTGTTACAATGGTTTGTGCTAGGCATAGAATATGTAGGTATAGACTTATACCATCATCGCGAAAATCAAAGAAAAAAATAGATAGTTTTATTGCATGGTTGATTTTTAATATGAAGATGAGGACTTGCGCTAGGCATAAAATTCCAATTTTGGTTTTGGAACTATACCATCGTCGCGAAAGTCGACAAAAAGTTATATATATATATATATATATATATATATATATATATATATATATATATATATATATATATATATATATATATATATATATATATATATATATATATATATATATATATATATATATATATATGTTTTGATTGTATAGTTTTGAAAGAAATTTTTGATTTTCTATTATATAGTTGTCTTTATGCTAAACAACTGTACTTGAAATAAGAAAATGAATTATTCCAAACAAGTTTGCAAAAAATATTTCAAAGTATTTTGAAGACAAAAGTTAGATTTATAAGGAATCCCATGTGCATATGTGAATTCATTTCCAATCTTGATTTATCATAATGATACACAAAATCTCTCAAATACAAATGTGTGTGCAATTGCTTTGTGCATTTACCAGTTTTGAGCAAGATAATATGATACAAGTGATTTGAAGAAACCAAATAAGTGTTCATTAACCATGATGTAGATGCATATAACCATACTAGGCTACTATGTAGGTCTGATTATCAAGAGCTAGCTAATCCATAAGCAGACATAGGTCTATACAAAAGAAGGTCTCTAATGTGACAGACATATCACCACGCTAGGAGTTACCCAAGGCCAAGCGGGTTGGGCACAAACCACCTGTTATGGGGCTTACCTCACGGTTTTTGAATAATTGAGAATTCCAGGGATTCAAGCTCATCAACCCTTCTTTTCTTTTCAAAGGGTAGGGAAAGGGATTTTATTGCTTTCTTGCTTTTTGCTTTTTTTTTTTTTTGCTTCTTTTGAACTTTGCTTCTTTTTCTTTTTCTTTGCTAGGGATACTTGCTCGGATTAGCTGTAGAGCAAGGGATTTTTATTCTGGGTAGGGGTGAGCTTGTCCTTTTGCCAATTCTCAAAGATTCTAGACCATGTGCATGATAGGATAGCGGGGAAACTTTTCGCTCAAGAAACCACGTCTACTATGTAGCAAAACATGGAAATTACAAATATAATCATTTTATTGTGAAAAGATGTGCTTGGTTTAAGTAAATAAGAAGATCAATTCTCTATGCTCAAACTTTATTTAATTGAATTTTGTGGACTTTGATATAAGAGAGATTAGTAATCATGCCAGATAAAATCAAGATATTTATTTTTGTGAGTGTGCAAGTGAGGGATTCCAAATAAATGCTAATTTATCCAAAATAATTTGAAACAGATAACTGCAATAATTGTAAGAAAATATATATAAACACTTTTGAGAAGTTTTGAGAATGTTGACTCTCTCTTTCTTCTTTACATTGTTTTGGTTTCGAAAGAGTCAAGAATATTGCTATTTTGATTTTATCATTTTTGAAAGAATTAACAAGTGCCATAAATAAATACAACAAATAGTTTTGAAGATTTTGATGGTTATGAATGTTTTTGATGTTTTTGAATTTATAAATTGAAATAAATACAAGATAGTGATATATACAAGGATGAAATGACCAAATTTATACATAGTAACGTTTAAGATGCAAAATATTCATGGGTTCTTTAAGTTCTTTACCATCTAAGGTAGATAATTTGTATGCTTCTGATTCAAATTTAGCAGTAATAATGTATGGTCCAAGCCAGTTGGGCTCAAATTTACCTTTAAGGTCCTTAGTTGCATTTGTATTTTTTTGGTTTTCTTTTAAAACAAGGTCGCCGATCTCAAAGGATCGATGGCGAACTTTTTTGGCATATGATCTTTTAAGCTTGTTTTGGTAGGCATGGAGATGCTCCAAAGCATTGATGCGTTTTTCATCTAGGAGTTCCAGTTGACTGATTCTGCCAGCTCGATATTCATCTCCTACTTTGGTATCTTGAAGTAGTAGAGCCAAAGAAGGAACTTCTAATTCAAAGGGAAAAACTGCTTCAGCATCGTAAACCAAAACAAATGGTGAAGTCCCCGTGGGGGTTCAAACACTAGTTCGATAGGCCCACAAGGCTGGATATAACTGAATGTGCCAGTCACGGCGGTTTATTGACCAATCTTTTGAGAATTTTGATTAAGGTTTTGTTAGATGCTTTCGCTTGACCATTACCTTCAGGATAATAGGGAGTGGACCAGCGATGTTGAATCTTATATTTTTGGCATAATTTTTTAACATATTTATTTTTGAAACAAGTTCCATTGTCAGAAATGAGATTTGCGAGAATTTCGAACCTACAAATGATTTGATTAAAAATAAATTTAGAAACTTGTGTGCTAGTGCAAGAAGCTAAAGGCATAGCTTCAACCCACTTCGTGAAATACTCAGTGGCGGTTATGATGAACTTGTGTCCATCAGATGACACAGGATTGATTTTGCCAATAATGTCTAAACCCCATTTGGAAAAGGGCCAAGGAGATGAAATAGCCTGCATCTCTTGTGCAGGCGCATGGACAAGGTCAGCATGTTTTTGGCACTTGTCGCAATGGCGCACATACTCATGTGCATCCGTTTCCATGGTAGGCCAAAAATATCCTATCCGAAGGAGCTTTTTAGCAATGACACTACCACTGAAGTGTCCTCCACAAGATCCATCGTGGGCTTCACTCAAGGCTGATTTAGACTCTTCTAAGTTTAAACATCTTAATAGGATACCTTCAAAAGATCTCCTATATAAAGTATTGCCAATTATTACAAATCGACTTGCTCGTCTACGTAATAACCGATGCTGGTTGCTATTAGAATTGGTAGGGAAAGTCCCATTTTGGAGAAAATCAAATATGTCCATATACCAAGGTTCAGGAGTAGTTTCATTGATTAGAAACACATCCAAAGGCTCTAAGCATGATTTATTTGAAGCGGGTTCCTAGAGTCGATGAATAATGATAGTGGCATATTCGTCATCTAACTCCAAGGGCAGGAGGGATGCAGTTGTGGCCATAGCATCAGCTGCACGGTTGCAAGTTCGAGGAATAGCTTCCAAGGTAACTTGATCAAATAGGGACATTAATTATAAAACATAGGCCTTATACGGATGTAGTTTATCATCTCTGGTCTGATAAACTTCATTAATTTGGTTTATAACCAGTTGAGAATCACCAAAAACTAAAAGGTGTTTAATTTTTAGCGCCAAGGCAGCTCGTAATCCAAGGATTAGAGCTTCATACTCAGCAGTATTGTTGGTGCAAGCAAATGTCAATTTGAAGGATAGAGGAATAAGATGTTTTTGCAGGGATATTAAAATAATTCCCGCACTAGCCCCACTCATGCATCGGGCTCCATCAAAGTATAAGGACCATTGTTCAATATGGTCTGCCTCTAATTGAAGGCATTCGTCAGGAAACTCGATGACGAGGGGATGGGTAGACTCTAAGGGTGCAATAGCTAATTGATCTACTATGATTTGACCCTTAACAGACTTCTGTCCTATGAATGTGAGATCAAACTCGCTTAGAGCAAGAACCCACTTGGTTGTGCGACCCGATAAATAAGGTCGACTCATGAGATACCTTAAGGGATCGTATTTGGCAATGACATAAGTTTTCTGACTAAGCATATAATGTCATAATTTTTGCATAGCAAAAATGACTGCTAGACATAGTTTCTCTAACGTTGTATAGCGGGTTTCATAACTGATGAAGGTTCGGCTAATATAATAATTAGCACGTTCTCTCTTTTCATCGTCAAGTTGAGCTAACATAGCTCCTAAGGCAGAATCTGAAGCTGAAATATATAGGAGGAATGGGCGATCAGGTTTAGGTGGTGAAAGCACAGGTGGATTAAGGAGGTATTTTTTGAGAAGTTCAAAAGCTTCTCTACATTCGGTGTCCCAATTAAAAGGGACATCCTTCTTAAGGAGTTTAAGAAAGGGACCGATTTTGTCCGCTAGCTTATCGATGAAGCGACGGATGGCTTGAAGCTTACCTTGTAAACTTCGTAATTCAGATATATTAGTAGGTGCGGGCATATCAGTGATGGCCGCAATCTTGAGAGGGTCGATTTCAATACCACGAAAAGAAACTAAAACCCCTAATAGTTTATCGGACTTAACTCCGAATATGCATTTTGCTGGATTTAATCGAATAAGATATTCTCGTAATCGATTAAAAACTTTTCTCAAATCATCTAAATGATTGTCTTCAATAATAGAGCGAGCTATAATATCATCTACATAATCATGTAGGATATCATGCATCATATCATGAAAAATATAGGTCATAGCTCATTGATAAGTTGCACCTACGTTCTTTAAGCCAAATGGCATCACTTTCCAACAAAAGGTACCCCAAGGGGTAATAAAGGCTATTTTAGCCTGATCTTCAGGAGCTATCCTGATCTGATTATAACCGAAGAATCCATCCATTAAGGACATCATCCCACTCCCGACAGTAAAGTCAATGATTTGATCCATGTTTGGAAGAGGAAAGTCATCTTTAGGGCATGCAACGTTAATATCTCTAAAATCTGTGCAAACCCTAACTTTGGTAGCTTCTTTCTTGGTGACTGGAACTACATTTGAGATCCATTCAAGCATAATCAATAGCTTGTATAAAGATAACATTCAAGAGCTTTTCTAACTCCCCTTTGACTAGCAGAGCCACTTTGGGATGCATTTTTCTAAGTTTTTGTTTAACGGGTTTAGCATCCGGATGGACCACTAGATGATGCATGACTATAGAAGGGTCTAGACCTGGCATATCTTCATATGTCCAAGCGAAGACATCTTCATACTCTTTAAGGAATGCAATGTATTGTTCTTGTTTTTCTTGACTTAATTTTGATCCAATATTGATTATGTGAGGATTGTCCTCAGTTCCAATATTAATTTTAATGACGTTTTCTACCTCCATGTGTAGATCTCTTTCAAAATTAGGTGGGGCGGGTGAAACACCCAATTCTTGTAATTCTTGTAAGGTTAATTTAGATAATTCATCTTGAGGATTAGTGGCCTCAAGTTGGGCTATAGTTGGTATAGAACCATCAAAATAAAATCCATTGTGTAACATCTCTTCAACGGAGACATCATGGAAGATATCTCCTTCCAACTCTTCATCGGGGTCAACAATCATTTCAGGGTAAGCTATGGATAGCATGTTACATGAAAATGACTAATTTTTAAGAGGCAAATCATCACACCTATCCAAATAATCTTGATAACATATGAGATGATCATCATCTTCAACAGGAAAGGGTTGACCCTTACTAGGAAATAGGCCCACACCACAGCGGGCAGGCCACGGTTCTACCTCGAAAGGTTCTTTCATGCCATTTTGGAAAGGTCCCAAGCCTTTCCCTTTATATCCCATTTTAAGCATCATGGGTTTAGCTTTAATATAATCATTGGTAAAATAACACCGAGCGTATCCCTCATGATGAGTTTTGATATTTCGAGGGATTCTTCCCCTAGTCATATCCTTTATAAATGAAGGCACAACTCCCGACTTGGTAAGTACTTCCCATAGGTTGTGGGAGGCCCAAAGTACGAGGAGATGGCGGCAATTTATTTAAAAGAATTGAATCTTGCATGAAAGCATTTGTTTTTTCTGATATTAAGGTTGTGGATAAATCTGGTAAAAGTTCATCAGAAAGGGCATAAGATGTAGAAGGATCATTTCCTATATCTTGAGATGTGGAAGGTATGATTGATGTGTTTATAGGTTTTGAAATTAAAGGAAGAGAACATGAAGGATTGGTTGTAGATTTAAGATCTTTTTGAGGTTCTAGAGTGATTTGTTTAGAGAATTGTTGATCTATATAGGAGGATGAAATTAATGGAGGGGAAATAGGTGAAGTTATGGGTGTGTGTTTCACAGTTTTAGATGAAAAATAAGAACTAGGATGTGTGGATGATAGAGCGAGGGCAAAATTGCACTCCAACGGGTTCCGCCAAAGCACACATATCAAAGGGTCTAGGGTCACCATGGATAGTGACCAACTGATTTTTAAATTCAAATTTAACACATTGGTGTAAAGTTGATGGGACCGCTCGCATCGCATTGATCCAAGGGCGACCCAAAAGTATATTGTACGATGCTGGGCAATGTACAATAAACACGGTTGTTTCTAGGGTTCTAGGACCAACTTGCAATGGGAGGGTAATAACTCCACACGTTTCTTGTGTTTCGTCATTGAAAGATTTGATAATCATATCAATTTTCTTCATTTCATCACTTCTAAAGCCAAATCATTTGGTAGAAGTCAAAAGTGCAAATGTTTAGAGATGAGCCATTATCAATCAAGACTCATTTGATGACTACATCTCCAATTAGAGCAGTAATGTATAAGGGATTATCCTTATGTAAACTGTGTTGTGGGATATCTTTATCTCGGAAGTCAATACAATCAACCTCTCGAGTGATGATAGTATTGGCCATAGCTTCAGGTTGAATGTTTTGAGGTACCATCATTTGGCTTAATGTAAGCATCAACTCATCCCTATGGGTAGGAGAAGATCTTAATAAATCCAAAAGGGAAATTCTGGTTGTAGTATTGGACAATTGCTCATTAATATTGTAAGGGGGTTTAGGTTGAACATTAGGAGCATGATTCCCTTTATTGGGATTTTTCAGAACGAATGGAGCTGATCCATCATTCTGGTTTGGTTCTTGTTGGGAATTTTGAGCTTGTTGTCGGGTGACGACTCCGATGGTACCTACAATGTTATAGTGAAGACGTTGAACTGGTCTCGGTTGAGCATTGATGGCTTGTTCATTAGAAAGGAATATATTAGAAGAAGGTCGAGTAGTAACTCTTCTAGGAAATGGTTCTTCTAGAACCATAGCATCTGTGATGGGTTGAATAGGATCTGATTCATTTTTAGAACTATTCGATTGGTTTGAAGTGATGTCCACTTCACTTTCAGTATCTGATTCTATATCACTAGAATCAGAAGTTTGGAAATTATGTAAGGGCCTGGTCGTAACCAAGGATAAAGTTGTGTCAAATATTTGAGGATCCTGAACAGGTAATTGTCCGCTAATGGTTCCTACATATCGGGTAGGAGGGGGAACATTATGATGTTCGATTTGATTGGCTACCTCTTTACCATGTCTTGGTAAAGGGTGTTGAAATATGTCTAATGTTTGATTAGCATTTTGATTTTGATTTTGGGGAACGGTCTTTTGAGTATTATTAGGAGGGTTTTGTTTAGGTTGGAAGGCTTGCACCTCCATTTCATTATTATCAATCAAATCTTGTATTTTATGTTTCAACCTTTTACAAGCATTGGTAGAGTGTCCAGGTCCTCTATGGAAATCACAGTGTAAGTCAGCTCTGTATCCGGGTATAGTAGGATCAGGTTCCCGGATAGCTGGTAATTGGATCAAACCTCTTTCGAGTAATTGAGGTAAAATAGTTGATAAGGGTTGGTTTAATCTAGTAAATTCTCGAGGAGGCTTATCAGGAGGTTTCAATATAAAATTTTCTGTTGTCTTCGTTGCATTGATATTAGCAACATTTCTACTGTCAGTGACTCCATCACCGACAACTTGTTTGTTTTTATATTGATTTTTGGATGTTTTCTCATCATCCTTCTTCCTAAGTTGGCCTCTCCTAATGAGGGCATCTTCTACTCTTCGAGCTAAATCTATAGCTTGGTCGAAGGTAGTTAAAGTAGCAGTTGATAGCTCATAAGATATTTGTTCTTGTAAATTATTGATAAAAATGTCCAACATTTCCCTATAAGGTAGCACAAAGTGTAGTTTTCCTGTCAATTGCCTCCATCTAGCTAAGAAATCGGCAAAACATTCATCTTTGTCTTGTTTTAAATTGTATAGATCTTTAATGGTTACATGCCTCTCGATGTAGGCACTAAATTGATGGACAAATGATTCAGCTATTTCTTCAAAGTTTCTCAAAGAATGAGTGGGCAATTGATAGTACCACTCTAATGCCATTCCACCTAAAATTTTTGGGAACATTTTTAGTAATAGCAAGTCATCATGTGATATGTCATGACATGCTATCCTAAACATGCGAAGATGCTCTATGGGATCTTCGGTTCCTTTATATATAGGCAGGATGGGCATGGGAAAATGCTTAGGGTATGGTTGAGCTACAACTATGGGATCCAAAGGTTGACTACATATCTCTCGATAATTATACGAGGGACGGTAGGGATCTATCTAGTCCATACGTGAAGCTAACTGTTTCACCATGGCTTCTAGATTACTAGTTTGCCCCCCATATTGGTTTGGTAGGGCATTGACATGGGTTTTGTGAGCATATGATGGAGGGACATGAAGATTAGATGCTATGTTGCTATTGTGTAAATTATTGGTAGGAAAAGTGTTATGAAGGAACTTTGAAGTTGTATTATGATGTATTCCAGATTGTTGAAAATTGGTATTTGGCTTCGTTTTAGGTTTTTGTTTACTTGAAGCATATTGCTCAATAGTTTGGCAGAATAAAGTAGTGAAGGAAGGTTTCTTTTGTGTGGGAATGATTTTAGGTTGAATAACAGGTTCCTTAGGAGGTTGGATAGCTTGTTGTTTTGACATGTTTTGCATCATAGTGACCATATCTGTATTGGATGGCCCGGCCTTATCACTTTCTTGATCAATGAACGACAAGGGATTAGTGCGCACATAATACATATATTCCATGGCTGCTTGAGTGTTACTAATTTGCCCTTTATCAATACGAACTGCCACATTAAGGGCATCAATATTATCACTGAGAAATTTCCGGAGATGATCTACATTGTCAAAAGCAATAGTTCCATCTGGAGCTACTCTAGGGGATGAGGGTCCATCCTCTTTAACACTTCCTTCTTGTTCCTTATCTTCACCTAGGTCATCTTCTGGTTGAGCTAGAGTTTTTCCTTCCGAAGTTGGATCTTCAGGAAGGACATTTGGGTCTCTAGTTGTATCTTGTAACCAATCTTCTTCTTCTCCTATAGTTTCTTTACCATTCCTAAGTTTAGGCATGGTGCTAAATTTTGATTTAAGCATATATATATATATATATATATATATATATATATATATATATATATATATATATATATATATGCAACAAGTTTAAGAGGTATATATTAATTATATACCTACTACAATATTTGAAATGAAATGTTTAAGTTTTTGCTATGTTTTTTAGTTTTTTTTTGTTTTTGAAATAATATTGTAAAGACAAACAATACAATAAATGCAAGAAATAATACTGAAAGTAATAATCTAGTTTTCTATAAACAATTTATAAATATCATTAATAGGCTCTAGTTGTTCAGGAGTCATGAAGTGTTCTTCTTCAAATTGAAAGTTTTCTTTTAAAAATTTAATGAAAAGAGCTATAGAGATACCATGTATCTCAGATTTTGATTGATAATAATAATTCTCACGGCAATATTCACGATACAACATAGCTCTAGGAATGTTGTTCCATCTTCTTCTAATCATAAGATTAGTTTCTAGGGATTCTATAGGAACTAGAAATTGGCGTACCACAATTGTGTTCTTGAGGTATTCCTCGAAGGTGAACAATTCTGAAGATACAAGAGCTCTCCTATAAGCTAACCATCTATGGAAGGCTCTCTGAAGTTCATGATAAAAGACAAGTTGATGAGGATCCAGGATTCTATCTAGGACTAGCCTCTTGATTTGTTTAAGTTATGTTGACCTAGATGAAATGACACTAAGTCTCCTATCAAGTTCATTCCACAAGAGTTGATTTCTATCTGTTTCAGGCACACTAAGTACAGAATTGACTTCTATGGCTGCCAATTGGTTTTCTACATTTATAGTAACTGCTAATATTTTCTTAGGAGCTACCATCTAAACATGATATTAAACTTAAATGATCTAAAATGCATCTATGTTTTAGTTGTTCTATTTTTTTTTTTGTCTTTGTTTTGTTTTCAAAAGGTTTACAATGCATTCACGTCGGGTTCACCAAAATGTATCGCTCCAAATTTTTCGCATCCTTACCTTCAAGCTATAGGATCCGTGCCCGAAAGGGGGATGTGAAAAGGATGTCATGGTACCTCGGACTGAGAGGACTTGCGAAGGTCCCGCCTCTCAAGGGAGGTGTATATTGGTGATTTTTCGACGGATGGTGGGTTCACCAGGAAACATTTAATGGCAGTTTCCACGCCTAGGTTTGGAATGTGTTTTATGTGTTCGTTTTTAGCCTTAAGCATTCATATCCTAGGTTTGGCCAAATGAATCTAAATTAATCTATATGAAAGTGTAGATTTAATGAATACAAAAAACAAAATTAAGACAAAAAAATAGAGAAATTAAGGAAGAATACCTGATCCGGATGTCTGATGGAGATTCTGATGTTTGAAGCAGTCAGGATCGTCTGGAATTCGACATAATCGTCTGATATCTGATAGGATCATCTGAGATCTAACAGGATCGTCTGAGATCTAAAGAATTCATCAGACGAATTCGTCAGAGACCTGCAAACAGAGAAATAGATGCCAAATACAAAGAATACCACTGTGATGACAGAAGGAAACAACACAAAATGACAATATGAATACTAAACAATAGTTATGAATAGAACTTCAAACAAATTATGATATTCTAATGAGAAATTATGATCTTATCATGCAATCTAAGCTAAATGGGTGAACTCCAAATGCAAAATAGTAAGAAATAAGGAAAAAAATAACTTAAATGCAGACTAAAATAGCAAAAGGAATAAGAGAAAGTGCAAACTCTGGGCACTGATTGCCCCCAATGTAGATTGCAGTCGAAATCGTCTGGAAGAAATGAAATCATCTCGAATTATGACAGGATCATCTGAGATTTGAACGAGATCGTCTGCGACGATCTGAGCTTGCTCCGGCTGAAAATCAATGAGGTCCTTGCAAGAAAACTTCAAAATAACAAAGGCAAAATGATGCTCTAGGTATTCTAATGCACACAAAATCAAGTCACAGAGAAATTCAGCCAGGGGTTGGGAAGGGAAGGTCCTAAGGATTAAATAGGCTTAGGGGAGTAGTTAGGAGGTTGGAGATCATCCCTATTTGGGAGATCTCCAATGGGGGAGGGTCCCTAACAATGTAGACACGCTTCTACCCGGATTAGAGACCCGTTGGAACATAAGCTAATTATGCAAAATTAGTTTTGAGACAAGATCGTCTGGACGTCCTAGCCCAGACGAAATCGTCAGATCTGGGGCGATATCGTCTGATCGGTGATGATATCGTCAAACGGTCAAAACAACCTCTAAAAATGGCATGGAAAAGGGGGAAACGGATTACCCGATGGTTAACGGGCGGTTTGGGAGGTTAAAATTTGAATTTAAATTATTTACTAGGATGAATGTAATTATTTCAATTTCACTGCGCCAATTTTAGGGTGCTACACTATCCTTTCCTCCCATGGCCACGACCAAGCAACATGTTGTGAAATCATGACAACTATCCTCCCTTGGCTATGATGAAATAGAATGTCATGATATCGTGACACCTTTCCTCTAGTGACCATGACAAAACAACATGTTGTGATATCACGACAACTATCCTCCCTTGGCCGTGACAAAACAAAATGTCACTATATCATGACAAATTTCCTCCCTTGGCCACGATGCAGCAACATGTCACAAAATTGTGACACCATTCCACCCTTTGCTTTTTCCTTGATCATTAGCTCAGGGACCTTTCAAGACCCTACCTAATCGCCTCGTACTCAGTAGCCATGTCACTGTGCAACTGAACCCCAACCTCCTTCTCAACACCAAACTTAGCCAGGAAGTCGACTGCTTTGTTTAAATATCTACTCATGTAGATTGGAACCACATCATCTAATTGCCTCCATAGTTCCTTAATTTGATTGACAAGAATTCTCAACCTCCAAGCTTTCAAGGCAAAGTTCCTCATGCAATCTAGAGCTCTGACCATTATTTGAGAATATAATTAGAGTATTATCCTCCTATGGCCCTGTTTAACTGCCCAAATAGAAGTAGACTTGATAGCTATGGCTTTTTCTTCATTGTTTGTAGCTCTTACCAAGCTTGTGAGACTTTTTCTCTTTTGGTCACAACGAAGCAACATGTCGCGATATCGTGACACTTTTTCTCTTTCGGCCACAACAAAGCAACATGTCGCGATATCGCGACACTTTTTCTCTTTCGACCGCAACGAAGCAACATGTCGCGATATCACGACACTTTTTCTCTTTGGGCCGCAATGAAGCAACATGTTGCGATATCGCGACACTTTTTCTTTCTCGACCGTGACGAAGAAACATGTCACGATATCGTGACACTTTTTCTTTAACTACCGCAACAAAGCAACATGTCGCGATATCGTGACACTTTTTCTCTTTCGATCGCGACGAAGCAACATGTCGCGATATCGCGACACTTTTTCTTTCTCGGCCGCAACGAAGCAAACATGTCACGATATCGTGACACTTTCTCTCTTTCGATCGCGACCAAGCAACATGTCGCGATATCATGACATCTTTCCTCCATTGACCGCGACCAAGCAACAAGTCGCGAAATCGTGACATCTTTCCTCCCTTGGCCGTGACCAAGCAACATGTCATGATATCGCGACGCCTTTCCTTCCTTGGCCGCGACCAAGCAACATGTCACGATATCGTGACACCCTTCCTCCCTTGGCCGTGACCAAGCACCATGTCACGAAATCGTGACAACTATCCTTTCCTCCCATGGCCGCGACCAAGCAACATGTCACGAAATCATGACAACTATCCTCCCTTGGCTGCGACGAAACAAAATGTCATGATATCACGACACCTTTCCTCTAGTGACCGCGACCAAACAACATGTCGCGATATCGCGACAACTATCCTCCCTTGGCCGTGACGAAACAAAATGTTGCGATATCATGACAACTTTCCTCCCTTGGCCATGACGTAGTAGCATGTCGTGAAATCGTGACACCATTCCACCCTTTGCTTTTTCCTTGATCATTAGCTCAGGGACCTTTCAAGACCCTGCCTAATCGCCTCGTCCTCAGTAGCCATGTCACTGTGCAACTGAACCCCAACCTCCTTCTCAGCACCAATCTTAGCTAGGAAGTCGACCACTTTGTTTAAATCTCTACTCACGTAGACTGGAACCACATCATCTAATTGCCTCCATAGTTCCTTAATTTGATTGACAAGAATTCTCAACCTCCAAGCTTTCAAGGCAAAGTTCCTCATGCAATCTAGAGCTCCGACCATTATTTGAGAATCTGATTCGAGTATTATCCTCCTATGGCCCTGTTTAACTGCCCAAATAGAAGCAGATTTGATAGCTATGGCTTTTGCTTCATTGTTTGTAGCTCTTCCCAAGCCTTGTAGTTCCCAATAAAGCACTACTCCAACATGATTACGACAAACCACTCCAATTCCAGCTCTACCTGGGTTGCCTTTTGCAGCACCATCAGTATTAATTTTAATCCAACCTGCTGGGGGTGGTTTCCAACTAGCTCTGATCTGTTCCTCTTGCACTTCAAGTCCTTCTTCCATTGCCCCGATAGCCACCTGAGTTTCCTCTTTAGCATAGACGACCACAGTTTTAGTGACTTTACTCCAAATGACCTGCCAAACTCCATCTAACGAAGAAAAAGTTTCTCTAAAGATTCTAGCATTTCTCTCCAACCACACTTGCCACCAAATGAAGTTTAATCCAAGCTCCCAACCAAGACGAAGAGCTTTAGATTTAAATCTACCCCTCTTCCATATTTCCTAGATATTAATTCGGTTCAAGTCACTATTAACTTGAATTTTAAAACATGAAAACCATCTCTTCCAGATCTGGCGCATGAAAGAGCACTCAAACATCAAGTGGTCAGTTGTTTCCTCGCTCTTGTAGCATAAAACACATTGGGAAGGGCCGATGATTCCTTTACATCTGAGATTATCAAAAGTGAGAATTCCATTGTGCATGAACTGCTAGGCAAAAAAGTTAACTTTCAGCCACCCTTTGGAATGCCAAATCTTTCTCCAATCCTCAACCAGAAAAGTATGCAGGGGAGGCTCCGGAAGGATCTTGACATATCCGTCCTTCACCGTGTAGACACCAAGGTTCCCATAGCCCCAAGCTAATTCATCCTCCTCATATCTACCTATGAGGAATCTTTCTGTCAAGATTTTAGTCATGATGGGTGCCAAATCCGGAGGGATTGAAATTGGCCACTCATCCAACTTCTTAAACTGCTTAAACTTGTAATCCCCAAAATGACTAGTGGTGAAATAACTTTCAATTTGAACCCATCCCTTGGTTTCAATGGCTGCTTTTAAAGGTTGCAATTCAAGAAATTCGACAATGATAGGTGGGTATTGATCCCAAGAATCTGACCAAAAACGTGCCTTCTCCCCTCTCCCCACTTTCCAAAATAATCGATCTTTTACAACCTGAGATCCTAACTTGAGAGCCTACCACACTAAGGATCCAGTACCCTCCAAAGGGAAACGACCCACCTCATTTGGGTTAACATGTCCCAAATATTTATTGGTAAGGATTCTGCTGAATAAGGAAGTTGGCTGGGAAATCCACCTCCAGTAGAGCTTTCCAGCCAAAGCTTTATTATTTATCTTAGATCTTCTCAGACCCAAACCTCCTTTTACCTTGGGCTGGGTCACTTTGTCCCAACCAACTAAGGCCCATTTCCTCTCGCATTTTGCTCCTTCCCATAGAAATTTTTTGGCCATCTTGTCCAACTCTTTCCATATAGAATGCGGGGCAGCCAGGATAGAGAATTTATAAATTGGCATGGCTTGAATGACTGACTATAGAAAAGTTAATCTACCCCCATAGCTTAACCATTTGTGAGACCAATGATTGATTCTATCCTTGATACAATCCAAAAGATTCCTCCAGATCTCTATTTTTAGTTTTTTGAAGTGCAAAGGGACCCCCAAGTAAACCACTGGGAGAGAAGTCCTTGTGAATCCCAAGATCTCTAAAATTCTGCCCTGAAGCCTCTGATCAAGATTGAAAAAGACCACTTTGGATTTTTTATCATTGATGACTTGGTTTGTAGCCCTAAGGTAGACACTAAGAGAATCTTTGATCATTCTTGCTTCCCTGAAGGCGGCAACTCCCACCAATCCAGTATCATCCACAAAGCTGTAGGTGAGTCAAAACTTCCTCACCCACCTTGATACCTGTTAGCAAACCTTGTTGTCTTCTTCTCAAGAAAAGTCTACCTAGTCCTTCAGCCAATATGAGAAACAAATAGGGAGAGCAGGGATCCCCTTGACGAAGGCCACGGGTGGCTCCAAATGGTTGCGAGGGGAGACCCTTGATTAACACTGAGTATGTCGGAGTAGAGACACAACTCATGACCCATTCTATCCAATCCTGAGAGAAACCAAAGGCTGCCATCATCTTTGCCAAGAAGCTCCACTCCACCCTATCATAGGCCTTTGACATATCTAATTTTATGAACATTCCTTTATTACCAGAAGTTTGCATTGAATGGATTGCCTCCTGAGCTAGAACCACCCCATCCAGGATCTGTCTACCCTCAACAAAACCCCCTTGCTCTGAGGAGATAATGTTATGTAAAAGAGGTTTTAGACGCTCAACCATTACCTTTGTGATTATTTTATATATCACATTGCATAAGGCAATAGGTCTATAATCTGAAATATGAACCCCCTTCTCCCCTTTTGGAATTAAGGTGATGAAAGTATGATTTAATGCTTTAAGCATTCTTTTATTACCTCTGGACTCCTCTATAACAACCATTACATCCTCCTCCAAGTTATCCCAAAAGGCCTAAAAAAACTCAATTGGAAAGCCATCTGGACCTGGAGTTTTTTGGTGCTCATTCCAAAGACCACATCCTTCAGTTCCTCTCTTTCAATGGGTTTGAGAAGGGACTGATTTTCTTCTTCAGAGATAACAGAAGGTATGGCATCAAGAACATCATTTTGAGCCTCTTCATCTTGCACCATACTTTCCTTAAAAAGTTCAGAAAAATAATCCATTGCATGGGACTGCATACCGGGAAGAGTATCAAAGGAGTGTCCATTCTCATCTTGAAGGGCTTCCATGTTATTCATCTGTCTCCTAGCACATGCAGTCCGATGGAAAAATTTGGTATTTCTATCACCTTCTAATAACCAAGTGGCTCTTGCTCTCTGTTTCCAGAAGGTCTCCTCTTGGTTGTCAATGTCCTCAACCGCTTTACGCAAGGCATCATCCTCGGCTTTGAGCTGCTCAGTAATTGTTCCTTCCCTAAATTGTCTTTGGACCTCATCCCATCTGGCCACCAAAGGAGCTTTTTGGACCTGGAAGTCTGTTTTGTTAGCTCGCCTCCACAGTTTCAGTTGAGCTTTGACATGATGAAGTTGTTTGTGGAATCTAAACATTGTTGTCCCATAGGCTAGGCGGCCCTCTTCCCACCACTGAGGAATTTTCATTCGAAGTTCCTCTTTTTGTAACCAAAAATTCTCAAATTTAAATGGTTTGTGATGCTGCCCTGTCTTAGTCCCTCCTTCCAACAAAATGGGAAAATGATCTGAAACAGGACCCTCCAAAATCTAAAATTTTGTATTCCATTTTACAAATGCCTCCTCAAAAAACCAAAAAATGGTCTAACTTTACCTTCCTGCTATGTGGCTCCCTCCTCTTATTAGTCCAAGTATAGTTGGTACCGGGGCCTTTGATATCCACTAAGTGTAAAGCCTGGACTTGAGCAATCATATGTCGATCCCCTGGGTCCAAAATTGGGGTTCCCCCTTCCTGATCTCTAGAGGATAATTTAGCATTAAAGTCCCCAGCAATAATCCAGTCTAAATCTTCCCTTGAGATTCTCATGTTATGCACAACTTTCCATTGGAGCCGCTGACCATCAAGGTTTTGAGCCCCATAAAAATTTGTGATTAAAACATGTTCAGTTGTGACATTATTCCTAAAATGTGATGTGAGAACACCCCTCCAGGCTAGATGTTCTATTGCAGTCCAATCAAGAGAGTTCCAGAGAGTAACAATCCCCCCTGAGGCCCCTTGGGCAGCCACATCCATATGACCAGCACCCCTCCAAATTCTGTTAACTATTTTACACATAAGATCTAACGACATTTTTGTCTCCTGAATAAGCAAAAAGTCTGTTCTACAATTTTCTAAGAGTCTTCGAACAACAGATTGATGGGTTCTATTGTTTAAACCCCTAACATTCCATGATTGTATAATCATTAGTTACCTTGAGAGCAATAAGAATCTATTGGCCTCATCGATCCTCCAGTGATCAGTTTGTCTCCTTGAGCTACTAGCAATTCCTTATTTGATTTTCTACCCACTCCTTGAGAGTTGCCATTCTTTGACCTCTTTTCCACCTGAGTTATCCCTAAAGTTGGCCTTTCTCTGTTCTTTTCTGCTATTCCCATGCTGACATCCTTGATCATTGGCTGCTCTTGGTTATGAACTATCAATGCCCCAACACTCTCAGACTGCGGTAACCCACTGTGGTCAATTACCTGCTCTATGACGGGGGGAGAAGAAAGAGGAGCATGAACGTGAATGTTATTATTTTCACTATTACCATCCACGCCTTCCATGAATTGTTCCTCTTGGTCCACTAGTGTCTTAAATATTTCATACCTATTGGCGGGTTTGAGGTGAGTTTGCTCCTTGCCATCTTTTTTCTTTTGCCTTTTCCTTCTTTTAGGCTGTTCAAAACCATCTCTCTGAGCTTCATTGACCTGGGAGGTATTGGCTTGTTCTTTGTTTATTGTTGCCTTACCCTCCTTAGGAAGATTCGACATTCCTAGAGGAGCCTCCATTTTTGTGGTACTATTATTTGGGAAAAATCGGGCCAAATGCCCGTGTTTGTGGCAAACTCTGCATCTAAAGGGCAGAGCCTCATAATCCAGCTGTTGAATCCATGATAGTCCTGCAAGTTCAAGTTCCACCTCTGCCGGGAGAGGCTGGCTAAGATCCATTTCCACACATATTCTTGCATAAACAGTTGTGTTCCCTTCTATTGTATCTTTGGAGACACCCAAATGTCTTCCAAGGGAATTACCGATCATCTCCAAAACCTGCTCACTCCAAAACTCCATTGGAAGTGCATACAGACGGATCCAGACCGGGACAACAGTGGGTTCAATTCGGGGATCGAATCCCACTCTCCAGGGTTGAACAAATAAACCTGCCGGACCATAACTCCTCTTCTTTGATTCGAAAGCCCTTTTTCTATCGGCCAGAGAAGAAAAACTAACAATAAAATACCCATTGCTAATAAACCACAAAGAGTACTCACCATGAGGCTCCCAGTTTTGTCGGACCCAGGAGTGCAAAAAATTTAGTGTAGGGCGAATACCCATGAATTTGTAGATCAGATCGTGATTGGCTCTGTATAAGACTATTTCTTCGACCATCCTTGGCTCAATGACAATCTTGGGCCATGAATCGGACTGTGGTAGGCATCCATTGACCCGATGCACTGTTGATCTATTTCCCGTGGTCGTAAAGAGCATTTTAAAGGCAGATCTTTGAGCTTCATCCATCTTGGAAGGAGATTTATCTTTTAGCATATCTGCATAAGAGCTATTCCTCTCTAGGAGAGGATCCGGAGAAGTCCCCATTGGACCCTCCTGGAGCAGCAATCTTGCCTTTAGATCCACAGTAACCAGAGATCTCTTCGAAAACCCAACAGATGCCCTAGATTTTCCTTAGCTTCAGAAACCCTAGTTCATCGCTTCCCGCATTAGAGCTCCATTTTCCACCCTATTCTATTATTCATGTATTATTTAATATTGATTATTATTATTATTATTATTATTAATTTTTGTTAGTTGGAAGAAGGGGTTTTGAAAGGGTCCCTAAACCTTGTACATCAAAAAGAACCTCAAGGGAGGCTATCTCCCAAAAATAAAAAGAGAGAAGCCATCAACTAAAATAAGGGAGACAATATCCTAGAGAAAGACACCAAGAACACAAAAGAGGGGGTCTCCAAAAAGGGAGGACCACATTAACAAGCAATAAGATGATCATTAAACCACAATCATAAAACCAAAAACCATTCAAGGAGAAAAGATCCATCATTTGTCATTCCCAGGAGTAAGGGAGATGACAATATCTATTGGTTTTTCACATTTGAATTGGATGTAGAATTCTTCCAGGATAACAATGACCTATTGTAGTAGAGATGCATCATTTTTGTGGCTCTTGTTATCATGCTCATGAGATCATCTAGCTCCTGTATGTAATCCTTCTTACTGATGAAAGGAACACACATACACTATTGGTTATGATTGGATGGCTTGGAGGAGCTGCACAAGGTAGCTCATTTTGAGAGGAGGACCGTAATAGAGCACCTTGATGCTTAAATTTATGAATCCTAGTGGGAGAGTCTTAAAAAAATTGACCTCTTGCTCTAGGATTATGGGAGACTTATGCTTCCTAGTTTGGGACTTGCTATGGGTTGAGTGATGTCGGGCTTCAAACTTAAAAGTTGGAGGAGTTCCATAGGAATAATTGTCAAACTCCAACATTCAACTAGCCTTAGGAGAGGCTGAATTTAGAGTAGCATTTTTGATAACAATAAGGGGATGGATTTCATAGTGACATGAAAATTGAGAAGGAGTTGATGGGCCACCAAAATAAGAGATAATTTCCTTATTAGACTCTCTTTGAAGGACATGTCTATAGATGATAAGGTGGAGGTCCTGGTGGACAAGAAAGGAAGAATTTCCTTTCTTAACATTATGAATAAACCATTCGATAGATCTAAAAATATAATCTAGGATGATAATGATTTTTTTCTTTGAAGATGGTTCAAAAAGGCAATATGGAAGCTCTAAAGAATTGGATTAGGGCCATCCACTATAAAATATTGAAGGACAAGCACCATGACCCTATTACAAGGCTTAGGAAGAGACTCTATAATAATGCTACTTGTATTTGCCCAACATTTATCATTTTTCAATGAAGTAGGATAATTCATCAACAAGGGAGTGTTTATCATGCTACACAATTTCTCTATCATTGAAAATCCTAGAGACTTCTAACAATAGGTCAATGGTTATGATGAATCTGAACCCTTTGATGGACACTAAATCATCTTCCCATGATTGGACCAGATATTGGAAAAAATCCATATCATTTCCATGGAACTTCTACACAAATGGGAGGAGCCCATGGTCTTTGAAGATTTTCTCTATAGAAGCATCCAAACGAAGAGTATTTAGCTTGAACTTATAATTGACCATGGCCATAGGAGGAGGAAACAAAGTAAATAAAGGGAGGTGGAAAGGGCCATGAAGGGGATGGTGATAGGGGAAGTGAGGATGATGGGCTTTGTATCATAGTAGCCAATAATATATGTGATAACATAGAGATCATCTTAAGAATTTACACACTTGAGCATGCACAAATGACATGGAGGTCCCAAAAAAAGGCTTGAAGGGTGTAATTAGAGATACTAATGCATAACTGGGAATTATTACCAAGTGAGTAGTGGAAGATTATGAAGGGCCAAGCATGGGGATGGTAAGCAAAGCCAAAAATGATGAGGAGGACAAGGCCATGATGGATGATACTATAAAACTACTAGATATTATTAACACCCTATAAAATGTATCAATTATCACATGGAAGAGAAGTAAAAAAAAACAAAAAAGCACGACACATGGTGGGGAAAATATTGACTTCCAATCTTGGGTCACAGAATAACATGGAGGACCAAAAATAAATTGAGTGATGTGGATTAGAGAGTGGATGACCCATTGACTAAGAAAAGGGAAAATGAACCACAACAATATTTTTAAAGAGATGATCCACATCAGGACAACAACGAGACTTCCAATGAGATAAGATCCATATCTTGGGGGATTAAAGCAAAGAATGACTCCTATTGGGATAATCCCTAATCAAATATTGGGAAAAATTATTGTGCTAGATATGAATATTATCTTGGGATAGGCCCAAATTGGCCATGACATCCACGGTTTGATTATCTTCATGATAGACATGTTGAATGACATGATTTTTATTATTTTTATTTTTAATTAAAATTAATAATAAATTAAATTTTTATCATGATCTCTAACACTCTAGGGGATTGGTATACCAATTTGGATAGGTATTAATATACATATCCATATTCACCTTCTAAAGTGGTTAGGGATAACTCCTTGGTTAGGTTTTCCTCCATTTTGATCTCATACCTCTTCTGATATGTAAATAATATATTCAAAATATTGTACTTCAAATTCTTTCTGAAATACTTCTCTAGATCATCGGATCACATATCCCATAGTTGCTCCAATACTACGCCTCTAAGTTTCTCCTTTAGAAACCTATGGAATCCTTATATATTGGGTGTGATAATCATAAAAAACTACATTAGTGTATAGAATGTGGTCTTATTTTTCCCACTAAAGTATCTTAGGTCCACATAATCAAATTGCTTATTGCCTGGCATACTCAATATTGAACAAGTGGTTTAGTGCAATATCAACAACACAAAGGGCATGGATGAAAGACATGAAGTTATATGAAAAAACTTGTATTTCCCATGTATAAGTCTCCATTGGTCCATTCTTCATAACTTTATTAATTACGTGACTTCTTCTAATAACTTTAGACCCTTTCCATCCATCTTCTCCATGATCACACTATACACTTTGTCTTAGAAGTAGTATAATATCTTACCTGCTTGTTGATAAGGTACATCTAGACACTTCATCATTGGAAGTGGATGCCTATCTAGTTCCATATGGTTCAATGGAAGGGTTAGGAATCAATTCTTCTTTTGGTAAAAAATGAGCTAGACTAGATAGGAGGTGTATGCGAACTTTCAATTCTTCTTAAACTCTTTTAGCTAGGTTCAAATTTAGTCGGTAATGTGCTCTTCATACAACTTAGAATTTTATTTTTCTTTGAGAAATTCTACTATCTTGTACAAGGTCATCTATAATTAATATTTGAATAACTATAACTGTAGCGAGATGGTGAAGTTGACTACATTGTTTGGATTCTTGAGATGAGGGACATAGAAATCCTACAAGTAGATCTAGTCATACCTATAATATAATTCCTTCTAGATATTTGAATTATAGATTACCTACATTACCAAATCATTAACTATATTAGGCCTCTTCATTTTGTGTCCATATCTTATATAGAAATATTCTTCTATCCATTAGGGTAATTTTATGCTCCTGCCTATGTAGTCAACCTTTCTACATAGGCCTCCATTAACTAGAGGTAATTCCATACCTGTGGGACCAAAGTCATGTATAGTTCTAAGGTCTATATTTTTCTTATATTATGTGAATTTGCTTATTGTCCTAGATTGAACTTTCTTAGAGCCTCCTTCCTTACATTCCTAATTGCATGTTTAAACTTTCCTTCTTTGAACCTTATGTAGGGTTTGTTAAAAATCTCCTCAAGATTTTGAGGAGGAGAAAGGGATTTTTCTTTTTTAGTTTATTCTTTCCATTATCCTTGTAGGGCATTGCCTCTTGTAGTATTATTGGGACTAGTTATGGTGGAGTGGTTATTAGAGGATCAATAACAATAAAAAATAGGGACATTGGGTTAGCCTTGGGAATGGAAGGACTTGTAGATGCATAAGAGGTATCCACGATGACTTGGGTATTAGATGAAATATTAATTTACTTTTTATATAACAAAAATTTAATAATAACTACATGAGAATAAAACTATATAGATACAATAACATCTAACAAAAGAAGCCAAAAAAAAGGAAGATAGAAAATAATATTCATTGTAGAGGAAAAGGAAAGATTAAGAGGGGAAGTAAATATTGAAGAAAATAATAGCAAAAAATAAAGAAGAGTTATATACATATTTATATTTCTTTTAGCTTTAGTTTCCATTAGATGGGTTATATGTACTTCTTATTCATTGAAATTAATAGTGTTCTTCCATCCTTTGTGGTGACCTTATAGGAATTTGGACCTACTATATGAAGGATATGATATGATCCACTCTAGAGGGATTCAAACTTCCAATGTCTCTAGTTTAGATTTGTCCTTGTCCCACTTTAATACTAAATTTACTTCCATATAATCTATCTTCATTGCTTATTTTTCAAACCAACTTTTGAATACCTCCTAGTGTTGGATTATCCTATTGAATTCCTTTTCTCTCTTCTCCCCTAGGACCATTAGGACATTCAACTATCCTTACAAAAATTCAACATAAATATATTCAAGCTCTAAATGTTGTTTTATTTGAAGGGAAGGAGTTCCAAACTAACCAATATTAAGACATATTTCCTATAGACTAACTTATAAGATGATGATCTTATAAATGCTTTTAGAGTCATTCAATCTACCCAAAGAACTTTTTGTAGCTAGATATGTCAATATATCTATGATTAGAAGATAATATTCTTCCTTACAGTGTTTTTATTAGTAAACTATGCTATTCCATTGTCCTAGGTATAATAATTAGAGGATGTCTTGAGCACAAAACCATATTCCAAGGAGAATTTTGTCACTTTGAATCTCATGAAGGAGGTGGTATTTGTGGTGACTACTATGGATGATATCCAAATATGATGATGATATCTTCTGGTAGTTGCATGATTGCTTCTTGATTAGTGGATTTTATTGGCACTACTACCTATGGGTTTTTTTTGTGTCTACCCACATAATACTTCTAGTAAATTATTTTTGTAACTAAGAATGACAATATTTGGCTAAAGCCAGGGGTTGCCAGATATTTTATGCTTGGATAGTGGGTATATTGTCCCGAGGATATTTAAAAGAACAAATATTGGTTGATGAAGTTTGTCATGCAATCAAAGAACAAAGCATTAAAATTTGGTTAAGTATGAAAAGAAGCCACGACCGTGTGACATGTCTCCATGCCATGGTAAAATATGCTAAGAAGTGTTGAAGGCTAAAAGAAGCCACGACCATGTGACATGTATCCATGTCATGGTCAAAGATGCTGAGAAGTGTTAAAGGTCAAAAGAAGCCACGATCGCATGACATGTCTTCATGCTATGATCAAATATGTTGAGAAGCGTTAAAGTCTAAAAGAAGCCATGGCTGTGTGACATGTCTCCATGCCACAATCAAAGATGCTAAGAAGTGATGAGGGTAGAAAGAAGCCATGAATACATGACATGTCTCCATATCATGGTCAAAGATAGTCAAACATGCCACTTTAAAAATCTTCACCACGACTATGCAATAAACATTTCCAAGTGAGGGTCAACAGTGTTGTCATGAAACTATGGTCAACCTAAGTCAAAATATAATGAAATCTAAGATAAAGTTATGGTCATGCACCATGTATCTATGCCACAGTAAATGATGGTGAGAAGTGTGAAAGGCCAAAAAAATCCATGACCATGCAACATGTCTCCATGCCACGGTTGAAGATGTTGAGAAGTGTGAAATGTCGAAAGAAGCCATGACCATACGACATATCTCTATGATGCAGTAAAAGATGCTAAAAAGTGTGAAAGGATGAAATAATTCATGGCTACACAACATGTCTGCATACCATGGTCAAAGATGATGAGAAGTGTTAAAGGTCAAAAGAATACATGGTTGTACAACATGTCTCTATGTCGTGGTTGAAGATGTTAAGAAGTTCCAAAGGTTGTAAGAAGCCACAACCACACGACATGTCTCCATGCCACAATCATGGACACTAAGAAGCATTGAAGGTTAAAATAAGCCATGACCATGTGACATATCTCAATGTCATGATCACAGAGTCTAGGAAGAATTGAAGTCAAATAGCAGCCATGATTGTGTGATACAATCTTCAATAAATATTCAGCTAACAAACTCTATTACAAATATACAATGAATAATTGTTTTAAGAATAGGGGATGGCTCGGATCGAAGCTTAGCCCACTAATATCTTTGTAATAAATTTTATTTTTTAAAAACTTGCATTGTAAATATTAAAATGTAAAAATATATAAATAGAGGTGGGAGCCTCTAGAAAAAAGGTCGGCTCTTAGGCTTTTACAATTTACATGTAAAAGGTTTTTGGCTTCTGAAGAAATACAAGTGAATCAATGTTTAACCTCCAATTGATTCTTTTTACATAGAACATGTATGTATGAATGTTTACTTATTTTTGTATAATATGTTGAATGATTATGTTGCTATTCTGCTATCTAGATATTTGTGTATTCATTCTCTGGTTCTAGAATTTGTATTAAAATGGATATAATAAATGATAATGTGTTTTGATTGAAGAAAAAATAGTTGGTCCATTAACTAAAATAATAGATTTCTCTGTGGTCAAATATTTTATACTGCATGTGCTTTTATGTGGCTTAATCTGTACCCTTTACAAGTTCTAGATTTAGCTCTATTTATTTATTTTAGCACCCTTTCCACCATTTCCTCTTTTTATTTCAAGTTCAATCAGTTAGAAATCCATAGGAACTAATATACTCTAGAGATTTACCTCCAATACTCATATATTGAAGGTCATTCAATGTTGGTTAAACTCTTTGGGTGCACAATCTTTCCATAGGCTAATTTTAAGACCAACAATTTTTGGCATGCCTGGTGGGATGCAAGTCCCACTTCTTGGATAAATTAGATTTTTGGTGATACTCTATTTTAGCAATATTATTTTCAATCACCTGGTGACCCATGCAAATTCAACCCAGATCTATGATAAGTTGTCTTTTGAATCCTAGTAACACACTTCATAAAAGCATAAACCCACTGTGCTATCAATAGTTTCAGACCAATGTTTTTTGGCATGCCTGGTGGGACACAAGTACCATTTCTTGGAAAAAATAAAGTTTTGGTGATAATTTATTTTAGAAACATTCTTTTCAATCATCTAGTGACTCCACTGGAACACAAACACAAAAATATACATGTCCATATTCAAAAAAATCAACTATCTTGCCCCATTAATTTTTTATAATTCAAAGCATTTAAAATGTGATGAACAGTCTTGGCCTCGTTGGAAATAATAGGTTTTTCATCCAATGAATCTAATGTTGATTAAACCTAGAAATATAAAATTATTGGTCCCATATTTTCCTAAAACTTTGAGCATAGTTGTTTCACATTTTATGGCTCAATAATATTATCCACCTTGGAATGATACAGACCCTCTCAATATCCCAATCCTTCATAAAATACCTAAGAGTGTCCTAAAAGTCCTACCCAGTTATGAAGATAAAAAAATTACATTTGAACACTACCAAGATATAGTTTCACTGGCTACTATCTATGACGTAGTGTTCAAAGATATAATGACCAGATTGTTAGTTCTCTCTTTCAAGGGAAAATTGTTACCATGGTATAGATCCTTGGAACATGGAAGTATTTGCTCATGGAAGGATATTGCAAAAGCTCTTATCTATGAATTTGATGAGCCTAGAGATAGGTTCTTTCTGCTTACTTAGTTTTCATTCATCAAGAAAGCCCCTCATAAAACCATGTCCAAATTTAATGTTTATTTTTAAAGGAATTGGAAAAGAATTCCCCAGTAGGTCTAGCCCTCTACCACTCAAGCCTATTTGTATTGCATCCATGTCCAAATTTAATGTTTATTTTTAAAGGAATTGGAAAGGAATTCCCAGTAGGTCTAGCCCTCTACCGCTCAAGCCTATTTGTATTACATCCGTGATTTCCATTTTGATATAATCATCCTCATTCAACAATCTAAATAAAAGATATTCCTATATATTTTCAAAGAAGCCATTCATGCTGAAAATATACTAATCCAAGCAGGAAAAATTCCTCCTAGAGAATTTACTTGTCCTCTAAAACCTTCCATAAGTCCATTGCATATCCCATTCCTTAAGGGAGATGACTCATGTTTGCTTCAGATACCCAGGGGTAGTATTTCCACCTATCCTCATAAAAATAGGCCTCAAATAGAGCAAGAGTTGAAGATGATGATTCAAAGACTAGTCAAAGAAGTTAGAAATATAGAGAAGCAACTTGTGCAGTCCAAAAGGTAATATCTCATTAACTGTGGGCCAACTATATAACAATTTTGCTAGCCTAGAAGCCTTTAGATGATAGAAGTTGCAAGGACTAATTAAAAAAAAAGGTTCAATAGGATGTTGATATATATAAGGAACAAGAAGGTAATGAAACTTTAGGTCTAGTTAATTCTCTGTTGCATAGTGGAGTTCATATTGAGATAGAAAAGACTTATTATGAAAATATTATAAAACTACCTTTGATGGATAAAATGGTATCTTGCAATACAGTACAAGATTATAAGCATTGGAAATATGTAAATATTATAGCATCTTAGCCAAGAGATCATGATGATATTTTTAACCTATCCCCACCAGCTCAAAGCATAGATGTGAGGACTCAAATAAATACATAGCTTCCCACCTCATAAAAATAATCACTTAATCAAAAAGTTTTGGAAGCATATAAAAGGCTATATTTATTGGTTATAACACTAGAATAGAGAGCATACAATATTGAGCTATTTCATAGCCTATTCAAGAACTCTATCTCAATAACTAGAAACCTAAGGGAATATTTGCTAGTATTTGAGAAGGTGGACTTGCTTGACATATCTATTGGGTAGTCAAGAGAAGACAACAATGTATTTATAAAGGGAATCTCATTGAAAACTAAACAAACACCTCCCTCCCCCTTTTATTTGTCTCTCTTCTTGGAAAAGGGTATATTACATAACTGTATAGTGGATTCAAAGGCTGAAAGATCAATTATGCCACTAGAAATTTTTAAAATTTGGGTCTAAAGATGGACACACAAGAGCTAGAATGGATATATTTTAGAGGGAAGTTGGTAAAAAAATGGGTATTGTTAAAAAATTGCTTATGATGATATGTAGACATCCAAAGTTAGCTATTGTTCAAGACATCATGGTTGTTGATGTACCCCCTTTGTTTGGGATATGTCTATCTGAAGATCTCCTGAAACACATAGAAATAATATTGAACCAAAGATATATCTAATGATAATATTAGGTAACAAAATGATGATTAAAGTCCAAAATTGAGGTTTTCATCCTTTCCACATCAAATATTACAAATATCAATAAGCAAGCTTTTCAAAGAAAATGAGTTACGACATAAAGGTAGAGGCATTCAATGTATTTAGGAGCAAGGTCAACCCAACTAGAGTACTGTTACATTCATCTTGATCTTAAAATCTATAATGATACAAGAGCCAACTTTATTCTCCTTCATGGTGTAGAAGAATTTAAAGCCCCCTTATTTTGGGTAGTTGCTCAAATTGAGATGGTGAAACAAGGGATGGAACATAAAATAAGGAACCTAATACAACCTTGGGCAAGAGAAAACTTATAGGAGATATAAAAAAGACTAATATTTGGTTGGGTAATACCCTAAATAGAACAAGATATGTCTACATAGAGCCAAGGTACAAGATTTTCAAAGAAAATGTCAGAGGTAGAATGCCTAACCAGGATTGGCAACATCTGTGACCTATGGGAAACTAAACATGAAGAGAAACTCAAGTTTGGTGTCATATGGTCTAGACATTTTAGGTTTATAGGATAAGCTTTATGAAATCCTTTAGGATAGACATGGTAGTTCATCTATAAACATCTTTCGTTATTCTCCTTTTCTCTTCTGATTTTCCTCCATGTAAATATTATTTCTTCCAATATTTTGTTGTCCCCATGCGTTTCCATTATGCTTCCTTCCTCTATTAATTTTTTCCTTTTTGCATGTGCACCCTTTGCCTCATCACTCATAACCCTCATTTATCTTAAAATAAATACTGAATGTATTCTCTCAAGTTTTTCTTCTAGTTCCTCCTCCCCTTATTTCCCCCTAGAAATTGCTTAGTTCAAAAGATGGCTATCTGAGTTATTTATTTCCACAAGTGAAAATCCCTTGTGATTCACCAAGAATGTGGGTATTTTTTGCATCTACCTACACAATACTTTTAGAAAATTATTTTTGTAACTAAGAATGGAAATATTTGGCCAAATATGGGGGTTTTTAGATATTTTATGCTTAGACAGTAGGTACATTATCTGTGGATAGTTAAATGAAAAAAATATTGGCTGATAAAGTTGTTAGAGTATATTACATCATTTGGGTTATGTAAATGTACCACCTATGGTACATATCTAGAGTAGGAGTTTACTTCAGAGTGAAGTTACTTAGTTTCTCCAAGTATGCTAATAAATGCACAAGCGTTAATGTGCAAGTTGTAAATGTGCATGTAGTCCACATGTACATAAGTCCTAGGTAGAGCAAGGGCCAATGAATCTATCTTCCTATATAAAGGCCTCATAGTGAGTGTTTTAGGAGAGGAAGTGAATATAGAGAGTGTGTGTTATAATTTAGTATTATGTTACAATATAGTCCTTTCATAGTTGTACATGGAGTGTTCATATCCTCCATTATATAGCATTGTACTATTTTTGTCACTTTCATAAATGGTAAATTTTTGAGTTATTTGTAGATGTTCATATTATTAATTTCCTACATATTATTGTGCCATTATTTTACATTCATCTCAGATTAGCTATTTTACATCTTGTGGTCATACTACCTCCCATCAAAAGATAATAGTGGTATCATAACACATGGTAGATCATACAAAGAATAATGAGAGCCACAAGTGAGACTGAGAGAAATCTAGAAATCCTATCTACTGTATTTTTGAGATTACATTTGGCTAGAGTCTTTCCATAGGGTTATAGGAAAAATATTGAAGAATATGACTCAACATGGATTCCACTAGATTGACAAATCAACTACTAAAGATTAGTCATCTCTATATTTAAGAGTATTATACATTTCAACTTCTAACATATTGTTGTAGGAAAAGGAGATCCAAGAGAGTTGGGAAGATTCCTACATAGATCTATGAAGAACATCTTCGTTAGAATCATTCTAGCACTTGCAACAAAAAGTAGAATATTGAAGAATTTAAAGACCAGAGAAAAAGGTCCCATTATTAAATATTGCAGACCTATAGATTATAGAAGAATAAAATGCTATAGTAGCCTTACAACTAATTTAAGAGACTCCAAAGGAATATTGGAGGTTGGTGATATCCATTAAATATTGCAAACAACAGATTAAAGAAATCAGCCTAAAGAAGTTGAAGAGACCATTAGAAGGTCTAATTACAAAACTTATAGTTATGAAATATTGGAGGTTGGTGATCTCCATTAAAGCTTATATATTGTAGAAGTAAATAAGGACTACCAAGGTCCTATTCTAGAATTCCAACAATAGTAGATTTCAAATATCCAAGAGGAAGATCTCATTACCAACACTTCCATAGTAGAAGGTTGAAGGAAAGGTCTCATTTGGAAGACCAGAGAAGCATTGAGATTGAAGACCTTGGTGAGGTCTCAAGGAGAAATAAGGAGAAGGTTTGGAGAGCCTTAGTTTATAATTTATAGAAGGCCATTAAAGGATTTCCTAGGATAAATCTACCAGCAAGGAGAAGTTACTGACAGAGCAGAATTTGGGGTAATTATTACCATATGACAACAAGCCCAAAAGGAGAAAAATTTGGCAAGGAGTTCCAAATTCTAGAGGAGGTTGCTGAAGATCTCAATACATTTAGATTATTAATAAAAGGGCCTAGATTGAAGTTAGAATTTGACAAGGAAGTTGAAGGAGATATGAGCCTAAATTTAATACCAAACCTGAAATATTTGAAGATTGCCATTGAAGGCTAGAAGTCTCATTCAAAGATAGGGTTTTATATATATTTAGAAAAATACTGAAGGGTTATTGAAGTAAAACTTAGCTATGATTTGGGGGAAGTCCCTACCAAATTTTTGAGTTTCAAGATCAACACTTTAGTGCAGAAATTGATTGTGAGAAAGCAGTAATAAGGACAACAATACTATTTGTATATAGAGAGTATTTTTAAGGAGAATCAAAACCACCATACTACAGTTTCAAGCATCAAGATAGAGGAGTTACTAAGCTATGAATTGGTGAGTTAAGGAGCTATTTTAGACAACCAAGAAGAGTTGTAAGATCATCAAGTTAAGGTCAGCAATTTGGTGAATCAAATCATCAATATATCCACCATCCTCAAGAGTTATTAAGGTAAGCAACTTGGGTGCAAAAGGTTCATTAGTTGAACTTTAAAATTTTGTTTATTTAGAGATTCTTTAAGCACCATATTAAGTGAAATTTTTAAGGAGTAGATTCCTTTTAAAGTCTTCAAAAAGAAGTGCAGAAGGAATTTATTTTAAGGTTTATACCTACACATTAAAATAGAAGTTAGATCATCTTCCTATTATTTAGTTACACCAAAGAAGACTATATTAAAGTTAAAAAAACTATAGTGCATTTAGGAGCAATTACTAGTGCATGATTTAAGGTTCATTTGAAGGAGTAATAAGGTGAAATCAATATTGCACTATACTAGTTGTTCTTAAAAGATTTTTTAAGATGCAATGAATACATCAAGTTATAGAGATTCAAGGTGCACTAAGTTTTTAAAGTTATAGTGAAAATCAATGCATACTTTGAGTTACATCAAGAGTTCATTATTACTGCACTATACTTTAGTTATAAACAATAGTGCAAAGTTAAACCTTTTGAATAGCACATTAGTTGCATACTTGGATTCATTCTTACTAAGTTATCCAAGTGCAAAAATTAAAAGTTAGTGTTGTCTAGTAAGGAAGGCAACATTTGCTCTGAAGAAGTTACCTTACCAAAAAAGTTAGGGAGCTCAGAAAATGAGAATTTCAATCCAAAATTGGTGTAACTTAAGGTACATTATATCAACTGTTATAGCTAATATTTATAGTGAGAAAAGAACACCATTCTTGTCCTTTAAAAAATAGTAGAAGGAAAAAAGTTATTACCATTCAAAGGCATTATATCAGCCAAAATTATACAACCATCAAGCGATCACAACATCAATGTCAAGGAGGGCAAAGAAATTGAGCCATAAAAGGCTCATAAGTTGGTATTTGAAGGTTTATAGAAGCACCAAATCAACACCTACATAATAAGATCTTGCAACACATAAAGGGAGGTATAACACTCAGTATAAGGTAGATATATCCAAGGTTAACCAAGCATAGATTACATATAATCAAGAGGTAGATAAGGAATACATTACCTAACTAATCATGTAGACAAAATACCAATGAAAGCTATCAAAAACTATAATCAATTGGATATGAATTACCAGTTAGGAAAGAAGTGATCAAATTAACCATCGATTGAAGCCATATCATCTACCAAGAGGGTAGTGTTGGAGCATCCTAGAAATACCAAAGCTGAATCCAACCTTGAGGAGAATACAATCATTTTTTGCTAGAAAACACACAAGATTGCACTCACTAGTAAGAATGAAAAAAGCATTGAAGCCAAGATTGCATAGCTTGCACCCACTAGAGAAGAAATACTGAAGGAAAGGAGACGTTGAATATTTCCTCATATGTAAGTGACACTTGGTGGATCAAAAGAGAATATTACATAATGCATATGTAGGGGAGATAATGTAAACAATCATAACACCCATCTTGGAAGAATTAAAGGTATCTTTCGAAGGAGTGAAAGGTGTAATAATCATTTCATCCAACCGAGATCATTGAAGACTCATTGACCAATGTTCGAAGAGACTATAATGTCTATCTACCATCCTCACATCCAAGCAATGAATACACCAAGTATCAAGAGCATCAACATATTACAAGGAGGATTAAGCATTGAAGAAACCTAATGTAACTCCCGAGTGATACTTATCCAACATCAAGAGATATTCACACTATTTAAAGCACCTAAACTCAAGGAGGAGAATAGTGTATCCACAATGATCCAAAAATAGTATCCATAGGCAGTGAAAGGGGAGTGGATTGCATTAAAGGACCAAGTTTAAGGTTACTAAAAGGGTTAAAGTAACATTAAAGAATCACTGCCATTGTCATATATCTACCATTGAAGAAGAGTAGCACACAGTAAGATAATGTCCAACATTCATTACTTAGGATTTTGTGTAGACACCTAAAACATATAATATTGAGGAGACTACTTACATGGACTCCTTGAAGACCATATGATCCACCTTGGGTAGTCTTAGGGCCTAAAAAATGTTTTTTTCCACTTAAAAAGGGACATTTCGCTTTACAACCCTAGTCATCCCTCCAAGGGATGACCTCCAGAGGTCATCCTACCAAGAGATGACCCCCAGTCAAGGACATCCTACCCCGGGATGGTCGTACCAAAAGAAGAATTAAAAAAGAACATGATATAACTGGCAGCAAAAATTACCAATTAAACCCATGCATGAATTCATGTCGTAATGTAGCGTGTGCATGAGCCTGAATTAGAAAAAATGCATGACAAAATTAGTTTACATGATATTTTAGAGAAAACATTAAATTTTATAAATGTGAACCACCTCTTCGCTTTTTCATGTGCAAGGTGGTACTATTATTATATTCCTTTCTAGGAATCCATATAATAACATTCACCCCTCATTAAAAATATAGAGTTCTCAAGTTTTCAAGCAACGAAGTGCTGTTAAATTTTTACCATGAGCTTTCAAATCTGAAGGGTTCACGATTTTAAATATTAAAACCCTATTACTATTAAAAGTTATGACACCAGATCATTTTAGATATTAAAACTACGTTCACATATTCTTTGTGATATGATATTCTTGTTTCTGCTACTAATATAACCCATCAATATGCTTCCACGAAGGGCACCAATATAAAAAAAATACCATAGATCACACCTAGAGTCACCCCTACATCGACTTTGAGAAAATGACTTACATAATAGTGGTCATATTGCTCAGAGATGGCTTGTAGGTACAGTCATCGTGCATAGAGATGACCCTTAGTGTTTAGATCCGTTTTACCATTTCTTTGCATAATAAATTTTAGCAGCTTTCTCATTTACTATTTAGCATAGTTAGACCTTATTTTACATTTACATTTATCATGTTTTAGTCATTCATCATTTTTATTTATCATTACATCCGTATATGCTACTAATTGCTTTGTTTTACTTATATGAAGACTACAGTTTTCTATGAGGAAGGAAGAGTACAAGAACTCAATATCATCACCCCTTGCAGTGGTCACAATAAATATGATTCAATATGATTTGTGGGTGTTAAGAAGATCCTGCATATTATATCCAAAGGATTCTTACTATAAATAATTGTATCATACTAGGTAGCATCCCTCAAAGGGATCATATTGTAATTGATTGAGAAATAGTTTTGTTATTAATAAAAAGGGCACAATTATTTTATATTCTACTTTATCATCATGGTTACTTGATTGCTATCTCATATTTCATTACTTTGATGTATGTTTTTTTTCTACACTTCAGTGGTGATCATGGTGGGACCTAGTCCTTGATTGTTATTAATTTGGCTACTTACTATCTATTTTTCTATTTGCAGGTTGTAGGCTTGATCGTTTGCCATAGATATGGCTCCTATTCTATGAACGTCTACCATGGAGATGACCTCTATTTAGAAACCATCCCTCAAAAAGATGACCTTATATTAGAGAGAAAAAAAAGTAGATAGCTGGATCTTCATCAAACGTAGGATTTCAAGGTAAGTACATCTATTCTATCTCACTGTGTTTATGAATATAATTGTAGAAAATTTTTAGGTTGTAGATATTTATATACAAAATTTATAAGTTTTGGGTCTCTATCTATGACCGTCTCTGGTCTAGATGGCCCCTGTCTACAACCGTCTCTTTATGAGATGACCCCCTTGTAGGTGATCATACTTATGCAGGATGATCCCTGTTTGAAGCTATATTTGTGTGATATGACCCCTTGTTTGCTACTTTTTGGTTTTCTTGCTTATTTCCTATCCATAAGCTATTCATGTAGGATTCTGCATCTTATAGATTTCTAAAAACATTAAACATCCATTATTTAGAAATCTGAATTTGAAATATTATTTTTATGCATTAGTGAAAGAGCATGGAATACTTGGTGATTTTACTTTATTTTGCATAAATAAAAAGAACCCCACACACCATGTTTCAATTTAAAATCAATGATTTGGATTTCATCACCAACAATTGATCGATACCAAGACGGTGGGCTTCATATCCACCCATTGGCTTATACCCTAGAAACTTAGTGGCCAAAAGCAAGTGGATTCCTAGACTTCATCACCAAGAGGTCCCCTACTCTTGGGTGGGAACGTAGTGGGAAGGTTAGCAGAGCTCTTTTAACATAGGTATATTTAAAATAATTAGTGGACACAGTTGTTGTTACTATCCATGCATTAAATATAAATATTAAGGGAAATCGAGGCTTCACCAGTACCATGACATTAGACAACGCAACCCATTTAACGAGTAATTTATTCCCATAAGGTTACTTTGAGCCAATATCCAATATAAATCCACTTTTTTCATTTGGGTTACATTCCCCTACAGGGGGTGTGCTCGAACTACCTTTTAGTAGTTTTCTATTTTGTTTACCCTTAGTTTCATAGGAATAGGGGTTTAAACATCAAAATACACTCAAATAGTACAGGGACTCAAAATTAAAACTTAAAAGAGATATTCACATTATTTTCTTGTGTGTTTCTTATTATATTATTAATTCACTCATGGTAACAACATGCGATCAAGCTCAATCAAGAGTTAGCATCGCAAAAAAATTTCAAGGAGGCATGGAATGCCTCTGCATCAATCTAGAGGATATGGCTATTCCTGAATGACATATTAATTTTTACAGAGAGTCTGACTTGGAGGAAATCCCCATTTAGGATACATCTACTGGTCCATGATATGATCGAAGTGATGACCTCCATGGTCAAGATACTTTTTGTGTTTCCCATAGTTTAGCATGAAGAGGGTCCTAGTAGGTAGGTATTGTGAGTTCACATTCTAACTTTCTCTATACACCAGTAAGAGCATGAGCAAGAGTACACTCCATGGAAAATGTTAGATGATCAAGCCACTCTACTTGACCATCCATATATGAGTCAACAATATACCCATTTAGACAAGTACAACACTTGCTATCCTACTCAGAAAACCATGTCAACTTGTATAGTCCTTTTCAATGAGAAGGAGGAAGATTTTAATAATCCCTCTAATCCTCAAATGAAGCATTCCATGCAATTATGTTGTGCCTATATACCCCTTGAGTACGTCAAGCTTACATATAATCTTGAATACCAAGTTAATGTGGTTTCTCTCAATCATGGGAAACCGATAGCTTCTAGGGCTACAAAGCAAGCCAAGTCCTTTCATATTAATATGAAGGTAAATCAACCCCACACTATTGACCAGATAGATCAGATCCTTAGGAATAATGATGATAAATAAGCATTGTTTAACTAGTTACGACTAGATAAACAATGCTTGGATGAGCAATATCAGTTGAGTGAACAAATATTGCAAGAGAGATTACACAAATCCATACATGAGGTGGTTCCTACATCAAGTACCTATAAGTAAAAGATCCCACAAAAGTGCCTTGTGCACCATAAAAAAATTCCACCTAGACCCAATTAGAACCATCCTCCTCATGCACCCCCTCAACACCATAGGCCCCAACAACATCAACCAAATAATGCTCAATAGGAGCATGAGGCCTATGAGGACTTAGGGTCAGAGTATCAGGATCAAGGGTACCCCAAGTTGCTTTATGAGGATTTGGTTGATGACCACAATAAACCACCTCACCCCATTAGATATCTTCCACCTCCCCCTCCTCAAGGGTAAATGTGAGGAGATGATATTATTTCATCTAAAGCTTAAAATATTCTCATTGAGAACATTAACTCACTAGAAAAATAAGCTTCAAGAATGGGTTACAAGAAACCCACATTGAGTCAAATTTGTAATCAATTTATCCATCCTTCTGTCCCTTCTCCTCCATATCCAGAGTATTTTGAGATACCCAAGTTAGATAAGTTTAAAGGGGATGACAACACACATGAGCATGCCACTAGTTTCATGAATCTCTAATTTTAGCTTTAGGATGATGATGCATTGTTGCTGAGAACCTTCTTGATAACATTCTCAAGCCCAACCCTAGAGTGGTACAATCATTTACCAAGGTATAACATTCATAGATTTGAACATATTACAAGTGCATTCCTAGAAAATTTTTCATTTAGTGTAAAGAAGAAAGTAGCCTTGACTGATTTATATAATCTTCACTAGTTTGATGATGAACCAATATCGGACTATGGTAATAGGTGGTGAGTAGTCATTTCAAAGTTATCATTTACCTTACCTATGATGGAGCTAACTTATATATTCACAAGAAGTTATTCAAAAAATATTTCATTCCTATTACAACTCCAACAATATCAGACATTCGAGGAAGCCCTAGCTCAGGCCAAGGTTATAGAGGAGATTAAGGTTCAGGAAGGGGAAATAAAAATTTAAAAGAGGAATGGAATAAAAAATCAAAGGGAAACCATACTCAATAGAAACCCTCATTGGTTAATCAAGTTGTCTTGAATTTTCCAGGTCCTATAAAGCAAACTTTACCCATGAGGTGTAGGAAAATCAAACTCAATAGGTCAATGAAATCCATGTAGCCCCATCCAATCAAGGGTTTGTAGGGATGATCAATATTGTGTGATGGAACAAGAAGTATTCAAATTAAGCTACACCACCTGTATATCAAAAAAATGCCCCTTCCACGTCATGACCTTTACCATCTATAAATCCTATCCAAGTTCCTCCATATCACCTAATGGTCAAGATCAAAAGTAGGCTTACCCAAAGTCTATGGATGGCATCAACAAGACTCTCCATTTATGGGCTCATACAACAATCATAACCACATAGAGAAGCTCTAATAGATATTATAAAATTAGTAAAATTGTAGCTCTAAGATCCCAACTCTTTCATTAATTTTATGAGGCACATTCAACATTGGAAGGAGCCTATCATTACATTTCATGATCACGAGATCAAGGCTACTCCTACTACTGGGCTCGATTCTCTATTGCATATCATTGCCAGTGTGAATTAGATTATTTACAAGTGGGTCTTGATCGATATTGGATTCTCTATAAATATCATTACAATTGATGCACTACACCATCTTAGTATTCCAACATCACACATTGTAGCATCTACATTCACCCCCAAGCATTTAATGATGCTTTAAGCTCCATCATTGGCACAATAGTCCTATTTAGGTTGGGCTAAAGAATACTCCTACTTTGTGTCATATATTGGAGGGTGAAATGCAATATAGTATATTGCTTGGAAGATCTTGGATGAGGGACATGAAGTGTGTCCCATATATTTTGCATCAATTTATTAAGTATATACATGAAGGGCAAGTTCATGTGGTCCATGCAGATCTAGAGCCCTTCAAATACTACAATGTGGTGCACCACCTGCAAGAGTATACCTTGCCATCCACACATATGGAAATTATGCCTAATGATCCCATAAATATTCTAGATGCAACACCACAATAAGTCATTGAACCATCTCCATATCCACCATTTCCATCGATTTCTCCCGATATCCCTTCTTCATCCTTGAACCCTTCGAAGGAGAAAAAGTTGAAGGAGCTAATTGAGGAGATTCCACCATCCATTTCCACCTTTCCAGTAGGGGATATTCCAACTCCTATGGATGAGGAAGAATCATTTGTTGCTATGGATGAGTCAGATAAATCCACACCCCCATCATCCATCCCATCGCATATCACAGTTCATTTGACCAATTCTAGACTCACTGAGTATCTGGTATAGAATATTATATTCACTCCACTAATTGAGTCTGTGCAGGATATGGGTAGGCCTCACTTGCCATCACTACTCATTGGTGCCATTGTGCCCTTGAGGGTGCCCTCAAACCAAATAAATTTTTTTATGAGGGTTTTGATAATTCTACGAGTTCGTCTCCTATGGTGGTGGATGATGATGAGCCATTTTTAGGGAATGCCAATTATCTTTCAAACCCAAATTTCACCCTATGGTACTTTTAATACAATCATTAGCACATGAATGGACTTGGTTGATATGAACAGGATCTCCAGACACCTTACTAACCCCATTATCAGCTCCCACAGATAAATTTGGCTTAGGGTATTCTGTACATATGCTAGATGAGCTCCTTGTAGACTCACTTCAGTGCCTTACCTTAGGCTTTGAGGATGAGATTGATGAGAATTATTATGCTAACCTAGGCTATTTTCATTTTCTAGGAGGTCATATTCCCATCATAATAGTTTTTGTTAAGCCTTATGACTCTTCCAATGAGGCATCTTAAAAAGATGAGGATGAGATAAGTTTAGCATATCTCGATCCTAGCCACATTTAGTGGTTTAATGATCAGGTTCATGCAAACCCTCTTTCATCCTCTAATAGAGAACACATGAGTGATTGGATATTTGAGGTAGAAGAATAGACCAATGCACAAGAAGAGTCTAGCCTAGCCAATGATCTTAAGAATGATTAGATCAAAGAGGATGATGAATTCGATCAAGATCATGATGACATATCTATTGATTCATATTACCACAAGGTTGATACAATATCCATTACTTCAGATATGTCAAAATATGAATCAACTACTATTGAACACCTCAATCATCTTGACAAGTTCTACCTTTGTCTATTACCTTTAAGGATACCCATTTTGTGGTAGCTATTACTGCCAGAAGATCTAGTCTTCCTGGTTGCTCTAAGGTCTCATCCAATTATTTCACTTCCACATCAACCACCTCTAGTGCACTTGAGGCCACCCATATTTGATAGGCTCTTTCCACCTATGAATTAAAACCTTCCACCATACATAAATATGGTTTCCATTTATTTGATCATACCACTTCATAATCCTAGTGATCCTTTGAAACCTTTGCACCTTAATCATGTGGCCAATGGTTTTGATCATGCGATGATTCCAATATCACCCATAGAGTTCTTCCCTTGCAAAGAGATGTTATAGCCATTCCATTTCTTGTAAGGACCATATGAATATGTTTATCAAGCTAAGATCAAAATTGATGAAATGATTGATTCTTCAAATCTAACTGACAACATCCATTTGATCCCTACACCTCATCAACTTTAGGAGGGATCCCACATGTCAATTGAGGAAAAAATTGATGTGGATATCGACACTGGTCTCATAGTTCCTAAAAATATCAAGTTGGAACATAGTCTATCCCTATAGGAATAGGTTGATATCATAGCTCTCTTGAAAGAAAAGAAAGAAGCCTTTGCTTACTCTTATAAGGACATGTCAAGTTTTGACCTAAGTTTGGTCATGCACAACCTCACACTCGATACAAAAATCAAACCGATCAAGAAAAAGCTTAGAAATATGCATTCAATGACTGCATTAATGGTTAAATATGAACTTAAAAAGTTGTTGGATGTAAGGTTCATTCAACCCATTGATTATCCTGATTGGGTTTCCAATATGGTACCCATATCAAAACTCGATGGGAGGATTCACATATGCATAATTTTTAAGATCTTAACTAAGGGACTCCTAAGGATGAATTTCCCCTCCCAAAAATTGATGCTCTAATTGACACAACTACAATACATGAAATTTTATCCCTCATGGATGGTTTTTTGGCTACAATCAAATTCGGGTCAATCCCAAAGATCAGCCCAAGACAAGCTTTACCACACCTTGGGGGATATTCTATTACAAAGTCATACCATTTGGACTTAAAATTGTTGGTGCCACATATCAACGGGCCATGAAATACATATTTCATGACTACATGCACAAAATATTGGAGGGTTACATAGATTATTTACTAGCTAAATCTCTATTGCATCACAAACACATAAATGTTCTAAGCAAGGTATTCAATTACCTCAACAAGCATAACATTAGACTTAACCCCAATAAGTGTGTCTTTGGAGTTACAAATGGAAAACTCTTGGGCTTTATAGTCTCAAAATGAGGCATCAAAGTCAATCCCACCAAAGTCAAGGTGATACTCAAAATGCTTCTCCCTACCAAACTTAAGTAGCTTCACAACTTACAAGGGAAGGTAGCATCTATCCAACACTTCATAGCGCAAATATCGGATAAATGTTGACCAATGAATCATTTATTATAGAAGGGGGTCCCATTAAATTGGGATGATGAGTGTCAAAAGACCTTTGACAAGATCAAATAATACCTGGTATACCCGCTAGTTTTATCTTCACCTCAACTAGGTGCATAATTTTTACTATACATATCAGCTACCTACTTTGCTTTAGGGACCATCTTGGCCCAAAATAATGAAGAAAATAAGGAATAAACTATTTATTACATTAGTCACACTTGTAGGCTCAAAATAACCACATCCTTAGAAAAATTTGACAATATATTCTAAGGCATGAAAGAGCTCCAATATGTTGAAGATATAGAGTATTTCGAAGTGGATCAGTGCATAATTCTCCAATCCACTCAACACTTAGTCCTTTTTTTTCAAATATGAGCAAAGTGTTCCATACCACCCAAAAATTAGTGTACTCTATAGAAACCTAGCGTGAATGTCCCAATCCATAATCAAATCGAGTCTAGATGATGTCAACACCTTTCAAAGTGTAGATTAGTGACATGGATTAATCCCACATACTCAAATGACTAAGTGTCAGATATGTCTCATTATGTTGAGATTCACGTTCATTTTAGAGTGGAATGGTGACAATATCCATGCCACTAAGAAAGAAAGTCTAAGCACTCGAGAAGAAGTATAAGGCAGCGGATTAGCACAAAAGTTATTTTCATTACTTCTTGAGCGGATTGCTGTTATATTCTATTTCATAGTTCATTCAAGTCAAAGTTGGCATAGTGAGAATCGAGGAGCAGATTGCAACTTATGTCCTATGCCACAGATGCGAGAAGGGAATAAAGTCTTTTGAAGACTTAAATGAGTGGATTAGTGATGAGATAGGTTCGGATCAACACTTAGTGTATTTTTCACCAAGTCTCAAATTCGCTAGTCAAAGCCATCCAAGCTGACATCAACGATATTTTTATAGGGGATTGGTGACTTGGTCTACCCTGCTTGTCTGCAGAGCATTATTAGAGTTTAATCATAGCCTTCCATGAAATGCATTAATGACAAATATTATGTTGACATTTTTATGAACATACAAAGGTATATTCTTGGCAGATGAAGGCTAGTATGTTCGAGTGGGTAGGCGAAGAATCCATGGTTACAGGAACCAAGAACCAAAAACTAGGGTATTTGTAGATCTACGATGGTGAGGAGTCCTCAAGAAGGATGAGTGGTTCATATTTGGTTTCTAATGACCTAAAGTCTAACTGCCATTACTGAACCAACAAGTTGTAGAGCTGAGCTGCCATGGTGTGCGGCGTTGAGTAGATTTTCTAGACCCTACAAGTGAATGAAATTATGCCAACATAGCTTTCTACTGATCTATCATATTCTAAATCCTTGTAATGTCTCCCCCTATTCTTATTTCATTGTAAACTATATATAGAGGTCGAACCTTCGATATTTAGGGTCAACTCTAGAGTGTTTGCTTGCCCTACTATGTAATATCTTTTGCAAATTAATGGAAAGAGCATCACTCAAATTTTAGACTCAATATTTGTCATCTTAGATATCATTCATCAAGAGGTTCAAGTTATGATTTGCATTTCTATAAATGTTGCTATGGTTAGTTCATTCCATTTGTATTGGATTACTAGTTGTAATGTAATTAAAATCTATTCATAGTTAGATATATGTTGTGAGAAGTTTATTTCTATGAAGTATGAATACTAATATATTCTGCTAAATTAGATTGTTAATATCTTAGATATTAAAATTTCTTTCTTGAATCACATATCTATTTTGCTTTTATTGTATAAATATTATTCTATTTTGGGTGCTACTAATCCTGAGTGTGGGACAATGGAAATAGTTTACTAAAATTTTTCCCTATGGGTGCCTATGCTGTTAGCCCTATCAAACCACTATTAATTCATAATTTATCAACCCTAAACCCTTTTCTAACCCTATCTCTCAAAACCATTATTGAGCTTGAGTCAATATTTTGTTAGTTGACAAGGAACCAACCTACTCTGGAGGTTGGGCTGAAGCAATATTTGGTCCATCCAATGTTGAGTTATGAGTTGTAACTAATGGGTGTAAGCCTGGCTAGAAAATTGGAAGATAAATAGTTGTAGTATCAAGTTTACTTGATTTCAAATCGGATCCCAACAATTTTTGGCACGCCCGATGGGACCTATTTACAAGAAACATTGAAACCCATATTATTATTTATTATCTATTTTTTGGAGAATTGTCTTGATCTTGCGAAGTAGTGAGCAGTAAATTCACCTGTTGACTCCTTGGTATATGAATCCAAAAAAGTTATCCCTATACTAGGTCATCCATGAGGAATAATCTAGACTCCTTTTTTCTACTATGAGCTACCTTTTAGAGGGTCTACTATCATAAGGGATTTGAGTCAGGATTTTAATTCAGATGAAACTTCTCCTAAGGAGAATGCTATGGTACACCTAAGACCACATCCAATAGGAACTACACTTGGGAACATGGCCCAAAATCAAAATCAAAATGCAATTCCAAATGAGCCCTTGAAAAAGTATCCTAGTTAGAATACAACAAGCTATGTCTAAAGCCATCCCCACCTATGATGGATCTGGTAAAAGTGCATATGAGCATTTCCAAGATATTATGAATCTGGAAGTAATCCAAAATATAAAAAATGAAGATGTTATTGTCAATATCCTAGCTTTGTACTTTAGAGGAAATATTCTGCATTGGTTCAGGACCCTTGAAGACAATACCATTACCTCATGGGCAGCACTAGCTAAGCCCTTTGTGGAATTATTTAATAATTTTTTTGATCCTTTTTCCCTCAATAAATTCACATCCATGCAAAAGCATCAGCAAGAAATTGTTTCAGAGTTCAACTTGAGGTTCAATAGGACCTGGAAGAGGATTCCCCCTGTAGCTAGACTAGCTTTAAGCCTTGCTTATATGTATTACATCAAAACCCTCAGATCAAAGTTAGGTTTACAAACCCAACTATAGACACCTAAAACACATCATGTTTAGGAGACTACTCATATGGGCATCCTTGCAGACCATATGAATGACCTTGGACCCTCCCAAGGCTAAGCAGTGGTTCTAACCACTCATTTTAGGCATCCTAGGCCTATTCAACCTTAGCCGTGGATGACAACCACGACTAAGATGTCAGCCATGGGTGACAACCATGGCTAGGATCCTGGCCATGTTGAGCAACCATGGCTAGCCCTATAACTATCTTGGCCTCCCGAGCTGAGCCAAATTGGTTGTTCCAACTACATTTGCAACCAATTCAAGCGACTTTGAATGATGAAGCCTCCAGAAAGTTCCATCCAACTACCCCAGCCTGGCATTTCTTGATCTTGGCTTCCTTGGGAAGCCAATATTGGGATTGGGGAGTCTATTTATAGACCCCTCAAAGAGGCCAAAATGTGATCCCAATTTGATTGTAGCGAAGCCCTACCAAATTGGAGAGCCAATTGCACCTTGTGAAGAGTAAGGAGATGCTGCCAAAATCCAGTTTGACAACCACCTTTGCAACAATGGAGCTTCCAAAGGCTTGAGAAGAAAACCTCACAATTCCACACCAATCCAACATGAATTCTAGCAAATTCAACCACCAATCTATTTTTGAACATTGAGGCGACCCTTGATCATCAATTCCTTGGAGGATTTGAGCATTTCTAGCCCTAGTTTTAAGAGAAATAAGAGTTTTCCCATAGTCGTAGTTGTCAGATATGACTAATAGAGCTAGCTATTTTAAACACCTGTGGCTAGGGTTTGATGCTCTCTTTCCTCCATTTTAGCCATAGATTTATTATTTTGATTATGCAATTAGTTTAATCTAGCATAGATTAGTCTTGTAGCAAACATTTCCATGGTTAATTAGCAATATTATAGGTAGATTTACCTTAATTTGTGTCACATATGCTTTCTTTCACAAGTTTCCATAGATTAGCTTCTTTCATGCTTTATCCTTCAAATTTCATGCAAGATTAGCTAGATTTATATGTTTTAAGGTATGCTTTGCACTGATTTAACAATTTCATAAGCATATTTATACATCTTTGCATATTTTATGTTTCTTTCAAGTATTTGCATCATTATTTACATTTCTTGGATAATAGCCTCATCATGAGAGGCTTCATATGCATTTGATGTGTTTTGTTATTTCTTGTACATAGGTGATAGGAATTTCAAGGCTTCAAAGCACTCTCAAAGATCAAATTCCTCTTGACAATGGAGAAGGAGGCATCCTAGTAAGCCCTCAAGCAAAGTTGGTGGAGATCTAAGGAGCCCTTAGAATATATCACCCCCGTTTAGGGGCTTTCATCACCATTGTAAACATGTATCATTTGGTATCCCTAAGAGGGACATATATGTAACCTATTTCACCATTATTAATGCAAAGGAGGCCTACTTTATTTTTAATTTGGTTATACATATGTTCTTTACTTTCAATTTGTTTATTATGTTGCAATAGTGTAGATATATGCTCTTTAGACCATTCTATAGTGGCGATCACGATGGAAACCCCATAAATTTTATTGTTATTTGCTGATTTTTCTTTGTTTTGCATGTGCAAGTCTTAGCCACATTTGAAAGCCATGGTGCACAGTCTTAGCTGTGGTTAACAACAATGGCTAGCATTTCAACCATGGTTAACAACCATGGCTAGCAGAGAGCAGAGGAAAAGGTAGTAGGCAGCCTATCTCTTCATCAGATGAGGGATTCCAGGTAAATATCCTTCTCTGTATATTTCTTGTTTCTATGTTTTTCCCTATTAGTAGGCTCTAATTAAATCATCTAGCCAAAATTTAGAGGAAAACACATGAAAATTTCTTGTTTGTTGTTAGTCATGTCTGGAAACCATGGCTAGCTCTGTTAGTTATGGTTGTCACCCACAACTAATATTTTAGCTATGTTTCTATCCCGTGGTTGAGTCTGTTGCCTGCGATACAGAACAATGGCTAGAATTTAGACTGTGTGGTAGGTTTTTGCATTCTTGGGGCCTATCCAAAGGCCATTTTCATATAATTTTGCATTGCATTTTCTAAAAATAGCATTTAGCATTGCATCCTTCTAAAAATAAAACATCAATTTCCTAGGCATGTAGGAGAATCATGGGTGCTCTCTGATGCATTTTTATTTTTATGCAAAATTAAAATAAACCCCCACACACCATGTTTCACTTAAACATCAATGGCGTTGGGCTCTCACATCCAACCCATTGATCAAGACCAATAGTGGATGTCATTACCACTTGGTTGGCTCATTTGATATTGTACTATCGGGACCCAACCGTGGCCAAGGCCGATCCAAGAACTATCCTATCCATGCAAAATAGCACACACTCCTCTTCAGAGGATGTATCACTATGCACGGTGTGCTGGGTGAGGATCGGTAGTACCTGTGCTCCCTAATCAGGTATGGGATTCATCTCCATACTTTGGTGGATTTACGTGATCGGAATTTCATTGCCGGTTGTTGAGCTATGAGTATACAGGTGAAAATCCTTAAACTGTCTAAGTGTATCATCAACAAAATTGCAAACATGATGAGAGTTAACTTATATACTCAATGAACCAAAACACACTAAATAGTTTTAGGACTCACAAAGAATATTTAAAAGAGATAAACATCCTTGTATACTTTGTATTTTCTAAAACTTACAAAAGAGATAAATTCACATCATGGTCAACACACGAAGAGGCCAACCTCGACACACCAATGAGGTGGAGGTCGAAGCTCTAGGACACACACAAGATAACGTGTTGGAACCTCTCCCATAGGATCCTCTCGAATGACATTCGACTAGTATCAGAGGTGACAATTCGACACATGGGGGTTCTATTCAAAATACCCCAATGAGAGGATGTAACACACACTCCTCATGGGATAGAACTGAGGGTGGCTCAAGGCCCCCATCATCCCATGGTAGACATAGAGAATATCTACCCAATCAAGGGTAAGAAGATAGGGCTGCATCAAAATATAGACCCCTAAGGACTCCAAACCCTAATGAACCTGGAAGGTTCACAATAGATCTTGCCATGCTTGGAGTCAATGGCATGCCTCCTAATGAACCTTGGAAGACTAGTCAACTTAATGGACTAGAACAAGTGTTAGGAAGGCTAGGGTATAAGCCCTCTACTGCTCACTCTCATTTTGAGAGCTCACATAGTGAGGACATACAAAGGCATACTCATGAGCCAAGAGAATGCTCAAAGTGCTCCCATAGTGCACATGCCCCATCCATGCATGCGAGCACAAAGTACAGACAATAATAGAACACAAATTTCATATTTATAGACAAGGGCAAGAGTGTGGTAAATAAGTTTATTGGGGCACATACTAATAAAGCCCCTCATATAGATCTACAAAGACAAGAGGCCTCACACAACTAATCTGATAGATCGATCACAGAGGCTAGCTTTAGAACAAATATAGTGCATTTTCCAAGACCAATTGGAAGATGTGCATGTAGAGCATGAGCGCCTCGAGCATGAGGATTCTCAATATCAAATGTTGCTTAGGCAATATTTATATGAGTAGAACATGAGAGAGCAACACATCCTTGATCAAAAGGAGCATGAGGAGAGAGAGGATAGACTAGCTTGAGCTAACCTACCTCCTTAAAGTGAGTATAGGGAGTGCAACCAAAGACGTGCTGCATCACAGCTAGAATTGTGCCCTAAACAAGTTGAAAACTGTACTTATTATACAACCCAAAACATGCTATAGTGCTAAGCGCTAGAACAACATGGGTGTACCTAGTACGAAGAATCACAAGAAGACTATCAATATCAGCAGTATCCTGAGATCTCCTTAGTAGATGTGGATGATGAGCCTAATCCTCCACCTTGACCTAAAAATAATCTACCTTCGATAGCTCCACAGAGACCCCTTAGGGAAGAGGAAATTTTATCCTCACAAGCGTACAAAGCCTTGGCTGAAAAGGTAAGAGCTATTGAGAAATAAGGGATGGCTTATCAAAAGCCTACCTTGAATAAAATTCATAATGCACCTCTATGCCCTTTAGTTCCTAGCCCAACGTATCTCGATCATTTTGAGATGCCCAAGTTGGACAAATTTTAGGGTGATGAAGATGCACAAGAGCATGTGATGAGCTTCATGAACATGTGCTTCCAGATCCAAAGTAATGATGCCTTGTTACTGAGAAATTTCATAATGACCCTTTCAAGCCCAACCTTGGAATGGTTTAATCAATTGAAAAGGTATAGCATTACCAACTTCAAATAGTTGGCAAATGCATTTCTTGAATGCTTTTCTTTTGGTATCAAGAAGAAAACCAATTTGTCCGACTTGGCTGCTTTAAAGCAGTATGACGATGAGCCAATCATGGAATTTGGTAATAGATGGAGGAAGCTAATGGCTAAGCTACCATTCTCCATCCCCACTATTGAATTGACATGAATTTTTACCAAGAGCTATGCAAAACACATCTCATTGTTATTACAACTACAGCAATACCAAACATTCAAAGAGGCTTTGGCGCAAGCCAAGGTCATAGAGGATATCAAGTTACAAGAAGGTGACTTGAAACTTAGAATGAAAAAGAAGTGGAATAACAAGAACACAAAGAACTAGAATCACTAGGCCAAGCCTACGCATGTGAATCAGGTTGTGTTAAATATTTAGAAAGGGGATAAGGGCAAACAACTATAAAACTATCAAGCTCAACCTCCCCCTACACAATATAATTAGTGCAACAACAAAAAGTAGGGCAAGAACAAATAACAGTACCCTCCTCACCAATTCACGCCATTATCTGAGACTATGGCATCGATATTCAATCAATTGTGCGAGGCCAAGGCCATAACATTTCCCAAAGTTAAATTACTCAATCCTAATCAACCTAAATCAAAAGGATATAGGGAAGATCATTACTACTCATACCATAAAAAAAAGGGGTATGATATCAAAGTGTGCCACAACTTCAAGCATTTGGTACAGAATATGATTTATAGGAATGAGTTGATCATTGATAATCCTCTGGCTCTGGATAATCAGAATATGGGAATATTCAAAAATCCCTTACCAAACCATGAGCCACCAAGGAATAATGCTGGACAAGTTAATCAAGTGTGGATCGAACCACCTACACAAGGATTTGTTGGCATGGTGAATGTTGTCACCAAAAATAGGAGGTATAACCAACCAGATCCTCCTCCAACACTAGTTTGGATTCAAGCTGCACCCCCACAAAGGCCAACATAAAATCCCTTGCCAGGCCCACCAACTAGACCAGTGGTGACAATAAGGAATAGACTTATTCAAAGTCTATATATGGCCTCGACAAAGCTATCAATCTATGAGATAATACAATAGTATCCTAGGCATAGGGAGATACTAATGGACATATTAAGGTCCATAGAAGTACAGTCCCAAGATCTCAAACCTTTCATAAAATTTTGTGGGACATGTGCAGTAGTGCCAAGAGCTTGTGATTCAATTCTATGATCATGAAATCAAGATAGTCTCTACTGCTATAGCGGACCCACCACTTCATATCATCATGTGTGTAAACCACACACCCTTCAAGTGGGTGTTGATCGATACAAGATAATCAATTAACATAATTACCATAAAGGCCTTGGGATATCTAAAATTGCCCAAATCGCATATCGTGCCCTCAACTTTCACACTACGAGCATTCAACGATACATTATGCTCGATAGTTGGCACTATAGTCCTGCCTATTCAGGTGGGTCTAAAAACCATCCCTGTGATGTGTCACATGCTTGAGGGTACTATGCAATACAATATCCTCTTAGGTAGGCCTTGGATAAGAGAAATGCAATGTGTCCCCTCGATATTACATCAATGTATCAAATATGTGCACGAGGGACAAGTGCATGTGGTTCCTTCAGATGAGGAGCCATTTAAGTATGTCAATCAAGTGGATTTACCAAGATATTTCATCCTCCCATCTACGCATCTGGATATTAGACCTACATCACCTATCAAGCATCTAGCGGGTAAATCAAAGGAAGTGTGCGTCGGTCCTTCAACATCGGCACCATGACCATCTTCACATACAACAACTACTTCTGCAAAGCCTACGACATTGACAATGCTTAGGAATGATCAGAAGCTAAAGGTAGTATTGGGTGAAAAATAGTCTAATGAAATCCCCAACATAGCAACTATCGAGATCCCAAATCCCATGGAGGAGGGAAACTCACAAAATATAGTCGAGGAGGTACCTCAGCCTACCTCACTTGTCTCTTCAACTGGGTCATCTGCACCATAGGTGATAATCCATTTAGTCAATCTTGGGTTAGCTAGAATACCTGGTGTAGAATGTGACCTTTACACTAATCATAGAATCTGCATAGGATATGGGTAGGCCTCAAGCCCATCACTTTCCTATAGGGATGGTGGTACCACTGGGGGTGCCACCTAATCAAACTAACTTCATCTATGGAGGTTTAGATCAACTTGCAGATCATTCACCCATAGAAGAATATGATGATGAACCGTTTACAATAAACATTCATTATCTATCTAACCTAGAGTTTACCCTTCGCTATTTTGATTGTTACCATTGGCATGGTTATGGTCTGGGTCTATTCAAACAAGGGCGTCGAACCCCGTATCAACCACACTATCAACTATCATCTGATAGGTTTAGATTGGGTTATGACATAAGAGGTCAAGATGAGCTTCTAGCTATATCTCTAGATCACCTAAACCTAAGCATGGGGGTAGATGATGTTTATTGGAACCCCTACCATCCTAACCCTTCACACTCTCGAAGGGGTAACTAGTCGATGACCATGGTTGCCATAGAACCACCATTGGTCTATCATGACAATATCTCAGTGGAGGCTAGTTCAAATGGTGTTACAAGAACTGATTGGGTTATCAAAAATTATGAGTATGCCGATGGCATTAGCATTGAACCCCAAAATTTTGATCCAACCATAGAGCCTGAAACATAATCCATATCTGAAAGTGGTGGACCAGAATGCAATTCTAAAGAGGAGGAGAGTGAGTACTTCTTCGAAGATGATAAATACGAATATGAGACCGAGTTGGATTACTTAGGTCCTCAACATTTACGTCATCTATTACCCCATGTGGATATAGAAGAAGTGTACCATACAATCTTCCTGGGACCTTGAATCCTGATGCAACTAGTGAACTTGAATTAAATATATCACATGATCTTCTCCAAGCCTTTGATAGAAAGGCAAGTGTTTCCACTGGATGATCCAATCATCCCATCTATTCCTAGAGAGGATCTAGTTATCCCCATACCCATGATCCACATCTAGAGTGTGGGGAACAATCTGGAGATATAGATTCTATGTCATGTGGTCCTAGAGATTTCATTCATTCCATCAACATGATCTCCATTGATTTGACCACTCCACTCCACAATCCATCTGACCCTTTGAAACCTTTGTTCCTCAATCCTGAGGCCATTGATTTTGATCACACCAATTCACCTTTAGAGTGGTAGAACCCTAAAGGTTCTAGAAATTATTTAAATAATAAATAAATAGAATAATTCCTAATTTAAGAGAATCACCTTTGAAAAAGAATCACTGTTGCATTGGTTACGGGAATCCCTCCAATGGGTATAAACCAAATATGTTTTATATTTCATGCATATCTTCAAATGATTAATTTTTACGATGCTTTATACCTATTCTAGGATTGGGAGTGAAAGCATACGATCCTAAGACTAAATCCTAATGTTTTAATATGATAATTAATTTATAATTAATTATTATATTACTTACTATAGAACCTTAGTATATAAAATTTATTATTATTATTAATACTTGGGGTTAGGATATATGATTCTAACAAGCCATCAATCCTTGAAAAAAATTGTCCGCAAAGTTTAGAAAGATTGGAAAAATAATATTTAGAGTGATTTAAGCATCACCGTCTGGAAGGCTCAGTTTGAATATGTGAAAGAGTTCGAGAAAACCTTTTGTAGTATTAGGTTTGGTAGATATCCTTTTAACTCTCGAGTATTTTAGGGTATGATAGAATATTCAAGATAAAGCTTAACAATATTTAGTTCACCTTTTGGGTTCAACCGTTATAAATTAAAATAGTTTAATTACCTTTACCTCCAAGGTGGTGTAATCAAAATATTTAAATTTACTCTCCTCCAATGCTTGGGAAATGGACTAATGGATTGAGGAATAAAAAATGCTCAAATTTCCATTAGTGCTTCCTCTCCATAATTCCAAGTGGAATAACATTTGGTGTACCTAAAATTGATGCTCTTTTGTACTAACCAAGTGTGGACCTTTGACAGATTTGATATGAAGTTTATTAAAAGGTAAAGCATTTTTAAATCACAGGTCAATACTTCTGCCAAAGTACACTCTTACATCACAGGTCAATACTTCTTCCAAAGTACACACTCACCCTAACTGTACCTAACAAACATTGTTAGCGGTGTGTACTTTTTTCTACATTTTAAAAAAGTACAGATTTTCATAGATGCTTTGATTTATCTGATCAGTTCCACTAAATTTTGTGGACATTAGTAATAATAATTTAATTTTATTTTATTTAATTGAAATGTTATTGCTGTTACTTTTTGGCCATGACCTAGTTCCTTGCATCACTTATTACCATTCTACGATAGTATTACAATTGTATAGCTAAGGGATATTGCAAACACTTTGTATATGACATGGAGAAAAAAGTTTCTCCTATAATAGATATTTGCTAAATGGATTGTTATCCAGTTGAAATCATTATAAGGTTGTGATCGTCACACTTTTTTCTGAAGTTGGTGAAAAGAGAGTAAAACTGGAAATTTTAGTGTGATACTCTGCACAAGTTAAGGTTGCACATGCACATTGTAGTGCACACTAGCCTTATCACTCTATATCATCTTATTTTAATGTATTTCAGATTGGATCTCTCTGATAACACACTTAATATCCTGTTTTATACCTTAACAATGGTTTGATACTTTGCTTGTGGATCTAATACAGATTGGAGAAATGAAGAAACTAGTTGAAGAAGGTAAAATTGATGTCCTTAATTATAAAATTTCTCTTTTTTTATAACGTGTGTGGTCCAACTTGCTTCAAATTAGATTATACCTTGTGTAATCAACTATTATGGTGAATCTTCTTATTCTCTTGCTCAATATTTGACCTTCGCTCTTGATTGATGTGATTGCTCAATGTTCAAGTTCTCCACTTGTCCACTACTCACTATGATAATGATTTGACTATCATTTAATGTCTATATGTATGCAAACAAGTAGATGTGGTTCATGTTTGGTAGTTTAGGCCTTCTCGATCCTCACTTCCACTAAGAGTCGAAAGAAGTATGCACTGGGTGGGAAAAACTTGAGTCAGATAATTGAATAACTGTCCATACATTTTGATAATATACCTTGTAGTGACATAAACCCAATGATGTATTGTAAACCCCATGACATATTTTGGATTGATATTGCTGAAACATTGATTTCTCCAGAGCAATATCACCTCTTTCTATATTTTGGCTATAAAACTAGCGATAATGGAGAGGTATTTGCATCTGATAGTTTGCTTTTGAAAAAAATTGCTTATCGTTTGTCATCATTCTTCTCATCTACCACATAAATAAGATAAACAGATAAGCAAGAGGAGGTCAATTGGCTACTGTGTTTCTTTCTTGAAGGAAAGGAAGGCAATTATATTATCAGATGTGGTTGTTGGAAAAATCTAGGATAGAGCTGTCTGTACTGGAATTATTTTTTGTTTATCTCTTTTGGTAGTTTTTGTTTCCGTGTGAAAGAGCTTAATATCTACTTTTGACTATAATAAAATCATTTTTGTGTGTAATATTATAGTATCTAGTTGAATGCATTGTAGGTAGTAAGTAATGTCTCTCGTCGGTTTCCTCTTCTAGTCCGCGTTTACGCTATTTTGAAAAATATATATATCTCCGCCAGCTTCCAAAAAAATTCCTCTTTTCCTCCATTTCAATCAATGATGAAAACATCAGAAAATGACCCTTTTAACTGATTGCAGAAGCAAAATTTTAGGTCCTTATAAAAATGTAAATTGTTGCTTTATCCGTCCATCACTTTCCAAGAAAATTAAGCTTATGAAAAAAGCTCATAAATAATTTCATACCCGCTCATATTATTTGTCCATGAAGTTGGTGTCTTACTGGAACTCTACGTCCACCCAATGTAAATATTAGAAAGTGCAATTTTGTTTTCACATTGTTTAGTGAAGTCTAATTATTGGGTTAGGACTCAAAAATATTATCAGATAATTATCGTCTCATATTAAACCCTTTATAACACATACAATTTTATTTTAAAATTGTTATATATAGAGTTCGTTTTTTTTCTATTGAGCATTCCTTTAAAATTCATCCCTTTTCATAATAAAAAACTATGTAGCCTGTGCTTGCTTTTGTTGTGTTTTGTAATACATAACCATGAAGAATATTGAGAAAAAAAGTGATAGGCAAGTAAATTTATCAAATAGGTTCTCTGGCTTGTTGAACAAGGAGAAGGAGATTTCCATCCTGTGTGAAGCCGAAGTTGGTGTAATTATTATTATTATTATTATATATATATATTTTTTTTTAAGATAGAGATAAACTGTTCAATTAATATTATGGTACAATGTAAGTCAACTACTTAACTACCTCAGTTAAAAATCATGGTTTATTTTCACTGCTAGAAACTTATTAGTTTTATGCATGATTTCTCATCGAACAAATTTGTGATAAAGTTGGATTGTAGAACATGGACGGTGAAGCAAACGTGTTACAAAATTTGGTAATGTCAGCTAGATATTTTAGGTTATTCTAGATTATTTGAACTCCAATATTATTGTAAGAAGACAACTTGACCTTATAACGATATACACACATGTTAACGTCAATGGCGAGAGGGACACACAGAACACATAAATGTCAAAAATCTATTTGTGTCCATTTTTTAGCCCATATATAATGCATGATTTGTTGGCATGGGCATAGACATGGCAATCAAGGAGATTATTGTCCGCATCTCCATTGTCGTTCGTTTATAGGAAACAGGTGGAATACCTTCACATTCTACTTGGAAGTCTTGAAGATATCACTCGGTTATGCAGACGTATTGAATGAATCTCACCTGAGGTAATTATAGCTCTTCAAATAATCTTATTATTTTGGCTTACTATTTCCTCAAACATTTAAAGGTCCACATTTTTGCTCCTTGCTAATATGTGGAAATGTAGATCTGAAAGTAGTACCCAAAAAGGTGATCGGTAGTAAGACATATTTTTGAATCCTAAAATTGTAGAGATATCCTTTAAGTCACTGCCCGAAAGCATAGGAGAGTTGAAGCATTTAGTTTACTTATTGTTAGTCAAATTTCCTATCAAGAAACTACCCAAATCTATCACTATACTGACGAAGCTTCAAATATTGGATCTATGGGGATCTATATGCATGAACTACCATCCAAATTGAGAAGTTGAGTTCCCTAAAGTTTTTAAACCATTGGTTATTGTGAAGATTTACAATCCATACCTTATAGAATTTCGTAGCTTACCTATTTAGAGTAGTTGTACGTTAGATTTTTCCAAAAGCATGGATAGAAAGTAGGCACGATAAGAGAAAAAAACCTCCCTTATCAATCAATTATTTAAGCACTCTAAAGCAACTGAAAGGACTGAGTCTTGGAAACAATGGTAAAATAATCCAAGAAGAAATGCTGGAAAACATGTTGCATTTGGAAAATTTCTACTTAAATTTCACAATGATGGAAAGACTACCGATGGACTTGTCTGCCATGTCAAAATTGAGAAAAAACCCATTGTGTCTCATTTAGAATTTTAGTCGTCTTTAATATCATGGAGTAATGGCATGGTCATTTGCATGGTGATGTAATGGAAGCTTATCAAATATTAACACTGTTCCTTTCTCTTAAAATTGGTTTATTATTTGCGTCCCTTTTCCAAGTTATGAGCAAGCATAGCGGGTGCAATAAAATCTTGATCTAGCAGTTGGGTGATTACCCAAGCAATTCCATACAAGCTTTAGCACGTTTCGATCTCACAAAGCCTATGGTTCCCATTCATTATTGGAACCTCAAGCACATTTTCTTTATCATTTTAAACATTACTACTTTTGTGCACATTTTAATTAGAGCAGCTATCCCGAGTATTTTCATTGAGATATTTTACTTCTTTGGTTCGTTGATAGGATTTTAATCATTGAAATATCTGCTGAAGTACGAGAAATTTCCAAATTTATGCAATGGCAGAGGTTCTTTTGTGGGAGCATATCATCTTGAGGAAATACATAGATGCATTTTTTGGTTCTTGAGTGAAATTTAAAGCCAACTGTATAAATCCCCTAAATGCCAATAAATAGACGTTCCTCTGGTGTATATCATGCTTGCCCTCCACTCAAACATAGCTCATGGAAATCACAACTGCAATCTTTAAATTTTGGGTCAAAATTATTAGTATGCTTGATAGAATATGGATTGGTTCTGATTTAGACTTTATGTTTGTATACTACTATCAATGCTTATTTTATAGCAGCTTTGCAACTTCAACTATGTTTTTCAATGTTGGGACAACTTCACCATATTTCCTGGTCTTCAAACCATAGCCTGAATTGAATTATATGCAAATCTATTTGGTGGCCTGCACCAGAAAGAGAAATTCATTTTTCAAAAATTGGTGGTGGCCATGGTGGAGGCCTCACAGATGAAAGGCCCACACTGTCCAACATATTCCAATAATCAAACTCATATTTTACTGGATTGTAGCCATTGAAAATTTTAGAAACTTTTGTTTCTTCTTCTGCATTTATTAGATTGTTTGAAAAAACATTGCAAACAGTATTGGGAATGTTATTGGAGAAAATATTTTGCTGCATTAAGGTCTTACTAGGTTGATTTCCACCTTGATGTTTGTGTGCATTTCCCATATGCAGATCTATAAAACACTACTTTTGGAAACCTTCATCCTTGATATCCTCCTCTTCCTAGTGCACTCCTTTTATAAAAAAAAATTGCATTATTTGTTTCGGGAAGTGCAATAGGTACTTTTGGAAGTTCTATGGTTATGGCCTCCTCCCAAAAATTTTTGGGGTTAGGAGTATTTGCATTTTCCTTCCTTATTTTTTCCTCTTCTTCTTCATGTGCAATTTCTTCATTTTCTTTTGCTTCCATAAAATCTTCAATGCACTTACTAATAATGTTTTCTAAATTTTGCCAATCTAGTTGCCTCAATTCTTGAAATTCTTCCTTCATTTTTTGAGATTCTTTCTAAACTTTTTGGTCCCATATGGCTGGATCCATAATGCTGATACCAGATGGTAGAACCCTGAAGGTTCTAGAAATTATTTAAATAATAAATAAATAGAATAATTCCTAATTTAAGAGAATCACATTTGAAAAATAATCACTATTGCATTGGTTATGGGAATACCTCCAATGGGTATAAACCAAATATGTTTTATAATTCATGCATACCTTCAAATGATAAATTTGTACGATGCTTTATACCTATTCTAGGGTTGTGAGTGAAAGGATACGATGCTAAGCCTAAACCCTAATATTATAATATAATAATTAATTATTATATTACTTACTATAGAACCTTAGTATATGAAATATATATTATTATTATTAATAATTAGGGTTAGGATATAGGATCCTAACATAGACCCTGAAGATTTCTTCCCTAACAAAGAAATGCTACAACCACTTCATTTTACGCTAGGATGTGCTTACAATTTTTATCATGCTAAGGGTAATTCTAATTTAGTGGAACCTTTAAACCTAGTAGATGACATCCATTTGATCCCTACACCTCACCAGCTTACGAAGGAGTTAGATATGTCAATAGAGGAAACCTTCAAAGTGGATATCAGGGAGGATCCAATGAATCCAATGAAGGTTAAATTTGGAGAAATATTATCTCCTAAGGAACACTCCAACCTCATTCCTCTATCAAAAGAGAGACCTAATCTCTTTGCTCAGACTTACAAAGACATGTTGGGTCTAGATTCGAAATTGGTTACTCATAACCTTTTGTTGGACCCTGATAAGAAGCCAGTAAAGTAAAAAATAAGGAAGATGCATCCAATCATTGCTTTGATGGTTAAAAATGAGTTATAAAAAATATTGGATGTAGAGTACATCATTTTCATAAACTATCCATAATGGATATCAAACATGGTACCCATAGAAAAACTTTATGGACAAATATGTATTTGTACAGATTGTAGAGACCTCAATAAGGCAACATCCAAGGATTCATTTACATTGCCTAACATCGATGCTCTAGTAGACACAACTAGAGGTCACAAAATGATTTCCCTCATGGATGGTTTTCTTGGTTACAATAAAATTTGGATTAAACCCGAAGATCAACATAAAACCACTTTCACCACTCCATGGGGAACATTTTACTACAAAGTTATGCCATTCGGTCTTAAAAATATTGGTGCCACATACCAATGGGCTATTGCATATATATTTCATGACTACATGCATAAGATATTAGAGGATTATATCGATTAATTAATGGTGAAGTCATTACTACATTTAGAGCATGATGAGGTTCTCAAAAAAGTCTTCAATTGCATGATAGAGCATAGTGTCAAGTTGAATTCCAAGAAATACGTCTTTGGTGTAACTTTAGGGAAACAATTGGGATTCATAATTTATAAATGAGGGATCGAATTTGACCTAGTGAAGGTCCAAACAATTTTAGAAATGTCTTCCCCCACTAATATCAAGGAATTGAGAAGCCTACAAGGCAAAGTAGCATCCATAAAGTGATTCATCGCACAATTATCAGATAAATATTGACCCATGAATCAACTGCTACAAAAAGGGGTCCCATTAAATTGGGATGAGGAATATCAAAAGGCCTTCACTAAGATCAAGAAATATCTAGTAATATCACCAATACTATCTCCTCCTAGACCAAATGTGCCATTCTTACTATATATCTACCACAGAATTTGCATTGGGAACCATGTTAGCCCAAAAGAACGTGCAAGTCAAAGAATAGGCAATATATTACATCATTCAAAATCTAGTCAGCTACGAGCTATGATACACATATGTGGAAAAAATATGCTTAGCAGTAGTCTTTTCAATGAAGAAGTTGCACCACTACATGTTGAGCCATACGACATATGTAGTATCAAATAAAAATCCTTTGTAGTATATGATGAGTAAAATGTATCATAAGTCACTGTAAAGTGGATCATGCTATTCATAGAATTTGACCTAGAATTCATAAGTCAAAAGCCTATCAAGGGATAAGTCATAGAATATCAACTGGCAGAGTCTCCTCTTCAATATCATATGCCTCTTGTCATAGAGCTTCTCGATGATGTAGTCTTTGCATTATCGAAGTCATCAAAACTCGAAGAACCTGATAATCAAGTAGATATATCTTTTTTCTTTGATGGTTCCAAATGCGAGCAAGGGAGTGGTGCATAAATTGTGTTTTTCATGCCTCAAGGTGCTCCAATGCCCTTGCCATTTAAACTCAATTTCCCTTGCACAAATAACAATGTTGAATATGAAGCCCTAATATTGGATCTCCAAACCTCGCTCGCCATGAAGATCAATATGCTAAATATATTTTGTGACTCCTTGCTCATTATTAATCAAGTTAAGGGGATCTATCAGTGTAGATGTCCCATTTTGAAGGTATATAAAGAGCTTGTGGACACATATCTAGTCCAAATAGAATGGTATGACATCAAGAAAATCCCTTTAATGTCCAAAAAATTTGTAGACACCATGGAATCTTTGGAATCTTTAATCCCTTAGAATTCGTCTATCGACTTTACTATCATTTGAGTGAAAACACCATTGCAATATATAATAAAATATGAGGTATAGAATAATTAAGAATAAATACATATGATTCAAATAGAACCAACCCATGAATGGTTCTACAAAGCTAGAGACTTTATAAAAAGAGATACCTTGGGGATCCTTGCTCGCAAAGGGTCCTGCAGAGAATGGTACCACCATTATCCATAAGGTTATTTTCCAATCGACTTTTGTACAAGTCAAATTGTAGTGGGAACATGTTTTTTAGTCAGTTGAAGCTATTGCCTATCAATATTGGATGTCATAATTATGCGATTACCTTAAGCTTGGTGTAATCCCCCAGGGATTGTTGCATGCTACAAAACAAGCATTTAAGAAAAAAGTAACTAAATATGTTTTTATAGGAGATATCTTGTATCACTGTAGCTATGATGGAATCCTCCTTCATTGCCTAGAGCCCCAAGAATTAACTTGGGTAATATCACAAGATCATGATGGTACATATGATGGCCACTTCAACAACATGGCCATCATCAAGTGCATCATTTGAATGGGCTATTATTGTCCCACACTAGAGAAGGATTACACAACGTATGTCAAGAAATGCATAAAATGTTAGCATCATGTTAATATTATGCACTTGCCATAATAGGCCTTACAACCCATCCAAGCGACTTGGCCATTTGCTCAGTGGGGTTTGGATCTAATTGGTAAGATATCTCCCCCATATTTGGGCTGACATTAATTTATTATAATGACCAATGAGTAATTTACAAAATGGGTGTAAGCAATCCATTTAACAATGACATTAGGAGCATGTATTGTGGAGTTCATACTCCACAATATTATATGTCATTTTGGGATACCATCCAAGATCATTTTGGATAATGGAACTTCATTCAAAAACAAAACTGTAAGGGCTTTAACATCAAAGTATAATATACAACATAGTTTTGTGACTCCATACTATCTTCAAGCAAACAAGCAAGCATAAGCTTCTAAAAAGACAATAGTAGTAATCTTAAGGAAGACTATTCAATAAAACCACAAAGATTGGCATATCCAACTACCCTTTTCATTATGGACTTATAGAACTAGTATATGGATGCCCACTGGGGCAACCCCATTTTCACTAGTATATGGCACTGAGGCCATTATGACCTTGGAATTGGAAATTCTAATCCTTCTTATCACATTGAAAGAGTTCATCGATGATGAAACTACGTGCCATGCTCACCTTGACCAATTGATGCTTCTTTATGAATGTCACATGAATGCCCTTGAGCATCTTCAATTTTATCAAGAATACCTAAAATGATCTTACAACAATAAATTCCACCTAAGAGACTTTAAAGCTAGGTATATTGTACTGAAAGAATACCAACATAACTCAAACCTGCCATCACATCTGCAAGACAAATTTATAGCCAATTGGTTAGGTCCATATATCATCTTAGAGAAAATAGGACCTAGGATTTATTGCCTAACATCGCTTGAAGGTGTTGAAGAGCCTGAAACTCTCAAAATTCTTCATATTAAGGTGTTTCACACATAAAAACAAAAATTTAAAAACAATTACAAAGCATAAAAAAAATTACATTATGCATTTTCATCTTGCATATGTATTCATGTAATTGCATTGAATTAGGCATTTTCATCCATTGCATTTGCATTAGGATAGGTTGTGTTTACAATTTTACAAATGACACCATGTTTGTATCTTAATCATGCATCTATTCATCATCATCATTTGTCATCCTTGTGAGTAATAGTGTTTTTCAACACAACCCCTCCTATTTCTATAAGGAACATACTAGGATTTTTTGGTCATTCAACCATACCTAGTAATATTCTCAGATTTTTTAGAAATCTATCTTTGCTTTTGGAGATGAGGTCTAGTTTTGATAGCACCTAGCATATGTCAAAATCCCATCACTAATTAAACACATTAAAAATCCAAGTCTAGACAAGGAAGGATGAACACTACAAAGTGGTCCTAGTCACCTTAAGTGAAAGGTTCTAATTTGCTCATTTTGTGATGAACATGGTCTAGAGTGTTGATCATTGGTAAAAGGACAAGCTCCCACCTACCAAAATAAATCCCTTGCTTTCACACAAAATAAGAAAAATACCAAAATCAAACCAAAATCCCTTGCTAAAAAAAATGCAAAATGAATAGTTATTTTCATCACTAAGCATGAGAAAACATCCTAATAAATGTGAAGAAAATAAGGGGTGAAGAGCTTGAATCCCTGGAATGGTTAGTACTTGAAGCCATTGAGTGATCCCTAATACAACAATGGGCTGAATAAATCTTGTCTAGCATTGGGGTAGTTCTAAGAAATTTACAAATGAGCTAGCTTTAGGTGGCCTATATTACCTAGTGGTCTAGTCTAACTACATCCAAACTTAGGATCAAGGTGAACATTTGGTGATCCTCATTACAACAATGGGCTGAATGAATCCCACCTGGAAATGAGGTAGTCTTATGTCATAATATAATATATTCATTTACACACACATGGATAATGAATATCTTGGTCTTCATAATAAAAACTTTCATCTTTCATGAGTCCTATATAGTCATTATACAACTTTTGATTAATAAACTAGGGTGTTTGAATCTCATGGAAAACCTCAAAAAATCCTTATAGCAACAAATCATTTCATCAAATCATACACAATTTCCTTCTGAATTTTTGTTTATTAAAGGGTGTTCATGAAATAGGTTAGATACCGGATGGATATCAACAATGATATTTAGATGACCACTAAATATTTTGTGCATATATTTTAATTTACAGAAGCTTATTAGGAAATCCCATACATCTCACATCATCTCATCTCACATATGGATGCTTAAATGATTATTTCTTATGATAAGATTTAACATTTTCATTCATGATTTTTATACATTCTATGGTGTCGTCCATTAGTTTGTTAAACACATTTTGCATTCATTCCTTATGTTTTAAGTGATTAAAGCATACAGGTTCATTTGCATTAGTTCATTCATCATGTAATTAATGCATCACATTACATATCATCTATCATATTATATCACATAGATTAAATGCATAAAAAATTGAAACAAATTAAACATACATTTAACAATCAACATTGCATCCATATATGCATACATCATCATAGTGCATCTATACATCTAGATCATAGTATCTAAACATACATCTATCATCTAGCTAGTGCATGTCATCAATACATCACATCTATATAGCATCAATCAACACATCATATAAGCATTGCATCCATGTGCATCTCATAAACATAAAAACAATAAAATGATACACATAAGGAGTCATAATCAAATATCATATATATATATGTGTGTGTGTATGTAAAATGTATACATAGAGGTAAAAAATACCCGTAGGCTACAATAGTGTAGGTCCTCAGAGCTTACACTAAAAAATGAGATAGTGTCATCAAGATACAATCATGACTAGACTGTACCACTGGACTTACCTCCTCCCTTAGCTCCCTCTCTATGAGGCTACTTAGAGCTAGTTCCCACTATCCTCTCTGATCGAGCACATATTCTATGATTGGGTTGCACTGATGAATACCTAGACTCACTTTGCCTACCTTGCCTACTTTATTGTGTACTAATTATTGTAGATCTAGCTAGAAGTATACCCCTGCATAGCTTGAAATGAGCCTCTAAGGTAATTATATATGTAGAATCAACTGTGCGTTGAGTTGTATCCTCCTCTAGGAGTACTCATAGATGTTTGATATCTGCATCTACATATAACTCGACTAGTCCTTGAGGGGATGGTATAGATGGGGTAACCTGTAGAGCAGTAGCATACCCCATCATCATACTAAGTACATATCGCCCTATAGTTCAAAGATATAGGTGTGCCTGTACAAGATCCCACTATGTGGTGATCTTCTCAATATCTATAGTGGCCAAGTCAATTTGTACTTGAAGTGTGTTATTCACCACTACGCCTATATTACTATCAGATATCCCTATAATGAAATTGTCTGGGACTACAGGGTAGTAATAGAGGTATCTCTCTTGAATCTACCTCTAAGTAGTCAATAGCTATACCTGTAGGCCATGTATCTGGGCCCGTAGCTGAGACACCTCATTATTAGACTCCTCCTCACCCTTTGCCTCATCCTCTATAGTATCTATCTATCCCCACTCACCCTTAGCTCTCTAAAAAACTCATCATCCATGTGGGTTGTCACCCGCTACATCTGTAGCTTCACCATCCCTAGATCTACCAAGTGAACTACCACCATGTCATAGCCTAGTAGTCCACAAAGTATCATAGTCAGGAGTCATCCCAACATCTACCAATATTGTATCCTCTAAGACATCATCCTCCTTAGTAAGAGCGATCACCTGAGGCCATGCTAACTGTGTATCCACCTTATGGAAATAGTAGATGACTGGATCTTCTAGAATATCTTGGCATATCCCAAATCGTCTGGTGATGCAGGAGAAATGGAAGAACTCTCGTACACCAAGCTTGTACCCGATGACCTAGCGGTCATGCATAGCTTATCACAAGTAATTTTCTACCTCCTTCCATGATAGGAAATCTAGGTAAGGGTGCCAAATTATTTGACTAGCCTGTACCCCTATCAGTTGGTCCATATAGTGCTACAAATCTCCTGCATGAGACTTATTCCTGTATGAATCTACCTCCCAAGATCAATAAGATCTATAACACTGTGTGACTAGCACTTGTGTAGTAATTACTAGTGGTAGTCCTCCTGGATGGTCTATCTGAAAGTGCTCCCACACCCAAATATATAGCAAAATATTGCATCTGACTCCCACTTGCCCTTGCTATGTAATGCAGTAAAGCTCATCATAGATATGGGAAAGGAGTGCACTCCTTAATGATAGGATAAGTGGCTACATTGTCATGCTCCAAAGAAAGTCCTATACTATAGTCAAGAGGTTCCAAGGGAACCTCACTTTGGATGTGTCAAGAAGAACAACATTGCAGATGAGGTGCATGAGAACAACTTGGCATTGTGAGAACACATCTACTTTGTACTAGAGCTCTATTGGTACTCCACCATGCACAATATCTAGGATTTCCTCATTGCTCCTATCATTGAAAACCCTTTGGAAGACAACAACCTTCACCATGGTTGATGAATAAGTGATGGCTAGTACATCTATGGGGATGTGAAAGATACAATACACATCCTCAAGTATAACCGTCATCTTCCCAGTCAAGATATAGAAGATATTAGTCCATGCATCCCAACACCAAGAAAATACCCTCATATAGGCCTAATCTACCTTGATGGTGGGTAGTATCAGGATGTAGCTGAGGCCCATGGCCCCAAACCAGTTTAATTCATCTTGCTCCAGATGGGGCAATAGTATCTACAATAAATCTGGCTCCTATGCCTGCACAATAAAGATCTGAGGGGAGTTTCATATAATCCATAATAAGTCAAAAATTAAAAAAAAACAAAGAAACCAAGCAACAAGTCCAAAAACAATGAAAAACGCACTAAAAATACTCAAAAAATTCAAACATGCACTTGAAAAATAAAAAAAATCAATTAAATATCAAAAAACTCAATTAAATCAAGTAAAATTAAAAAAAAAATCAATTAAATATAAAAAAACTCAATTAAATCAAGTAAAATAAAAAAAAAATCAAAAAATTTAATTTTTTTTTGCTAAAGTTCCTTAGTTGTGATTAGCAACTACAATCACAGTTGCAATCATGGTTATCATCCGTAGCTACCGCCAAAAATCAAAATTTTGATCGTTGGGGTTTGAACCTAGCTGGGGCTGACAATCGTAGCCCCTAATTGGCCAATTGGGAGCCACAGATGCCATACACAACTACGAGAATGACCTCATTTGAGGTCAATTCCCACCCCAAAAAACCCTAAAATTAAAACCCACCCCACTAAGCTAACCTAGATCTAATCCTAAGCTAGGGTGAGGTTAATTGCTAGCAAGTTTAATGAGGTTCATTTATCCCATTACTTAATGTGGTTCATTTTAAACTAGGAAAATGGTAGGAAAGGGATCACGATGCTACCTTTGAAGCATCGGATCCACCACTAGTGGAAGCCTCGGGTTGATCTGCCATGAGATCAGGTAGTCATTTCAAAAGCGGCCCGTATCAAAAGTTCTTCCTCTCCTCTTAGAGCTCTCCTATAAATAGTTGGTAGTAGGAAATGATGAGCAATAAAAAAAACTAAATTTATTTTATATTTTCCACCTAGCCCTTAGTCATGACTATCAGCCATGGGTGCAGATTAGGGTTTCTTTGACCATGATTATCAAACACGGCTAGAAAAATTGCTAAAACTAATTACAGTTGAAAATTGTGGCTAGTAGCTAGCAATAAATGCTCTAAAATTCCAACCATGACGAGCTTTAAAATGCATAATAAAAAATATTCACTGGTCCAAAAATCTCAAAAATTACAAAAATAATAAAAAATCACATAAATCAAAACTCAAATGTGCCTCGTATCCAATTATTTGCCCTATACACTTGGCGATTGCAACGACTTGCACTCCATGCAATACGAAAAGATGAGTAAATTACCATAAGGCCATTTGGGATAAATTAGTCATTGTTGATGTGAAATGTCTTCACTTCAATCCTAAAGAAGGCCATGGAAGCTAGACTACCCCACAAGAGCAATGCGTTCATTTGATTTCTTCTAGGATATTTTTAGTAGATCATCGAACATAGTGATTCACCAAATATTAAATGGAATTGCCATCATCTTGATTTCCTAAGAAGGCCATTGTGGTTGGACTGCTCCATGAGATAGAGATGTATAGTCACTATTAATGGTTGAAATCATAGTTGTAATAAGCATTACCATATAACAACATGCAAAAGTCTTGAATCATCCAAATTATTCATCTTAGTCAAGTGACTCGTCGCTTTAATTAATTGTCCTTTCTCTCATCGACTCATCGCTTGAGGGGGTAGTCATAATATCAAATTCATAATCAACAAAGAATCACTCGATCATGTAAATTACGTTTGTCTTATGAATCATTGCTAATAACTATTATAATCTTACCCTTCTACTCGAGAAAAAGCAAATATCCCAGTTTACAACCTTTTAGTGATCCACCTATCGAACCAATTGTAGCAGCTCTAATGCTACCCGATTGCCACTAGACACACAAAAGCTTTGAAAATTTAAGCCTTCCATCCTATTAAAAGCAATTATTCTAGGGTGTTCATCCTTTGTAGGATTAAGACATCTAATGTTGATCAGATCAATGATCATCATTCAAACTAAAACAGGGCTTTAGGTGATCTATTTTTGCTCGACATCTTGTTTTCCCATAATGCATCCCAAAAGGGGCATCTGTAGACACCTAAAACACATCATTTTTAGGATACTACTCATATGAGAATCCTTGTAGACCATAAGAATGAACTTGGACCCTCCCAAGGCTAAGTAGTGGTTCTAACCACTCATTTTAGATATTCTAGACCTATTCAACCTTAGCTATGGATGACAACCACAATTAAGATGTTAGCCATAGGTGATAACCATGGCTAGGGTTTTGGTCATGCAAAGAAACCATGGCTAGCCTTGTAACTATCTCAACCTCCCAAGCTGAGCCAAATTGGTTGTTACAACTGCATTTGCAACCAATTCAGGCAGTTTTCAATGAGGAAGCTTCTAAATATTTCCTCCCAACTACCCCAGCCTGGAAATTCTTAATATTGGCTTCCTTGGGAAGCCAATATTGGGATTGGGCAGTCTATTTATAGATCCCTCAAAGAAGCCAAAATTTTTTATCCTAATTTTATTGTAGCGAAGCCCTATCGAATTGGAGAGCCAATTGCACCTTGTGAATAGTAACAAGATGCTACCAAAATCTAGTTTGACAACCACCTTTGCAATAATGGAGTTTCCAAAGGCTTGAGAAGTAAACCTCACAATTCCACATAAATCCAATGTGAATTCCAAAAAAATCAATCACCAATCTATTTTTGAACATTGAGGCGACCCTTGATCATCAATTCCTTGAAGGATTTGAGCATTTCTGGCCTTGGTTTTAAGAGAAAGAAGAGTTTTCCCATAGCCATAGCTGTCAGCCACAACTAACAGAGCCAACTACTTTAAGCACCTGTGGCTAGATTTTGATGCTCACATTCCTCTATTTTAGATGTAGATTTATTTTTTTGATTATGTAAATAGTTTAATCTAGCATAGATTAATCTTGGAGCAGACAGTTCCATGGTTAATTAGCAGTATTATAGGTAGATTTACCTTAATTTGTGTCACATTCGCTTTCTTTTACAAGTATTCACAGATTAACTTCTTTCATGCTTTATACTTCAAATTACATGTCAAATTAGCTAGATCTATATGTTTCAAGACATGCTTTACATTGATTTGATAATTTTATAAGAATATTGCACATCTTTATATTTCTTTCAATTATTTACATCATTCTTCACATTTCTTGGATAATAACCTCATCATGAGAGGCTTCATATGCATTTGATGTGTTTTTTTGTTTCTTATATGTAGGTGACAGCATTTTCAAGGCTTCAAAGCACTCTCAAAGATCAATTCCTCTTGACAATGGAGAAGGAGCCATCCTAGTAAGCCCTCAAGTAGAGTTTGTGGAGATTTAAGGGACCAGTAGAATATATCATCCCTATTTAGGGGCTTTATCACCATTGTAAACATGTATCAATTGGTATCCCTAAGAGGGACATATATGTAACTGAGTTTCACCATCATTAATGCAAAGGAGGCCTACTTTTCTTGTTAATTTGGTTATACATGTGTTTCTTTGCTTCAATTTGTTTATCATGTTGCAATAGTGTAGAATATATGCTCTTTAGACCATATTACACCAAAAATATGTGGTGGAGACCTTTTTGCAGGTTTACAATGCAACTTTTCATGCTAAAAATATCCTTATTAATGTGGGAAAATTACTTCCAAAAGCTATATTGCCCTACAATTTAGAAATCCCTAATATCCAAGGTCACTGCATCATCTTATATGGACCTTCCTCCTTTGTCATACCTATTTCCTTAGATGACTCCCATTCTTCATTCAAAAGCATCACTTGCTGCAGTTCCTTTCCCTCCCCTTCCTTCTCAAATACCCCAAGAATCATCCATGCTCCTTGATATTTAGAATACCTTTAAAACTCTTAGAAATAAGATGAATTCAATGGAAAAGAGAGAAATTGAGAGATCTCAACAAAACTCTTAGAAATAATATGAATTCAATGGAAAAGAGAGAAATGGAGAGATCTCAACAAAGGATATTTCCTTATGTTAACAAGGATCAAAGACCTAGTCCTAGTAATAGCACAGGGGTCATAGTAAATGTAGTACAAGAAGAGCCTGAGTGTTATTTAGAAATAAGTTTGGTGAATGTATGGTGTTTGGTGTACAATAACCCCCATGATTCACAATATTATTTTATGTACCAACACCATGTACAATAGGCTATAGAGAAAGCAGAGAGAAATAAAAAAGGAAGAGTGAACATGCTCTGGTAACTAGATCAGATCATGGTTGGGAAATATCTTTATGAGGATGGACCCATTTCTATCATGATAAGGTCAAGAAAGAAAACACTATAGGTTGATCCACAAAATATGGATCAATTTTAGGTTCCCTCTCAAAATAAGAAGGATCCTCCTTCACAAAGTAGTGATACATTCCCTATCCCCCAAGCCAATAAAAAAAGAGACATGGCTCCTAAGGGCCAGGAAAAGATGGTCAATTTCCCCAAGAGAAATGAGAAAGAAACTAAGGGAGATAGAATGAGATCCAAGAATGAAGCCCAAGAGAGGCTTAGATTCCCTTCCATTACCAAGAGGTAGAGAATTGAGGCCACACAATAGTATAAGAGAAAATATGGTGAGCCAGAGAGTAGGCCTGCGAGACCCACCTCTGCCAAGTATGAATATAACATTATGGAGGAAATGAAGAAGATACCATACAAAGCTAGCCTATATGATACTCTCTTCATTCCTAGCCAAATAGACCCGCTAAAAGCTTTTTTGAACAAATATCTGTAGGAAAACTAGGCCACCACAATCCTTAGTATTCCCTTTAAAAAGGATAAAATATCTTCTACCACTGCAGAGAGACAAGTACAGGGTCTCTCTGGATTAATCAAAAATATAAATTTACTCAAATAAATATTACCCGAACGATGCACAGAGAATCTCAACAGTACGAAGAATGAATTGAAATAATAAATCAAATCCTTAGTAAGCGTATAATGCCACTAGGAGGGCAGGTCCCACCGTAAAGGCTAATGCGAATTGTAATAAGAAAATAATAAAACACGATGATCTAATTTAATGAAACTATCTAATATATATATGAATTATTGAACTCTTGGAATACCTAGCCGACGGCTAGGTTTGGTGTGTAACATGACTCCCCTCCTCGGAAAGCTTTGTCCTCAAAGCTGGAAATGTCTGGAAAATACTGTCGGGTTCCCATGTGGCATCCTCCTCTGGTAAATCTTGCCATTTGATGAGAAATTCTTGAATTTTATGTGATCTCAGTATTCGTATTCTATGTTGTAGTATATCTTCAAGTTGGAGATGTATGCGTCCTTCCTCATCGAGCACTGGTAATTCCGATTGACCTTGCACTTTCTCGGCCAATTACTTTTTTGAGACATGAAACATGAAATACCGGGTGTATTCGTGATGATGAAGGTAGCTCTAACTGATAGGCGACTTCTCCAATGCGGCGCACAATTTTGTAAGGACCATAGAATCGTGGAGCCAACTTTTGGCTGGACTTTATCTTTAACGATGATTGTTTGTAAGGTTGCAACCTTAGGAAAACCCAATCACCTATATTAAAAGTTCTCTCTGATCGGTGCAAGTCTTGTTGTTGTTTCATACGATTTTGTGCTTGGACTAAATTTTCTTTGAGGATGGTGAGTGTAGACTGCCTTTGTTGGAACCAATCATCCACTTTGGCTACTTTGGATGATCCTTGCACGTAATCTGCGACGGTTGGAGGCTTGGTGCCATACAATGCTTCAAATGGAGACATCTTAATTGAGTAATGGTAAGAAGTGTTGTACCACCATTCTGCCAATGCTAACCACTGGCTCCATTGATATTGTTTATCTTGAGCGAAACATCTTAAGTATGTACCCAAACATTTGTTAACCACTTCTGTTTGACCATCTGTTTGTGGATGGTAGGCTGAGGACATGTTTAATTTGGTACCACTAAGTCGAAATAATTCCCGCCAAAAATTACTAGTGAAGATGGGGTCTCTATCACTTACTATATTTTTTGGCATACCATGTAATTTGAAAATTGAATCCATAAATACCTTGGCCACCTTGCTTGCGGAAAATGGATGTTGTAAAGCCTGAAAGTGAGCGTATTTGGATAACCGGTCTACGACTACGAAGATTACTGTCCTGCCTTCTGACTTTGGAAGACCTTCAATAAAATCCATGGATATATGTTCCCACTGCCGTTCAGGGATGGGTAGTGGTTGTAACAACCCTGGGGATTTGACTGTTTCTCCTTTATTGCGCTGGCAAACTTCACATTCTCGCTACCCATTGTTTGACCTCTCGCTTTTAATCCTTTCCAACAAAATGATTGTTTGACCCTTAAATATGTCTTCAAAAATCCTGAATGTCCTGCCGATGGAGAAGCGTGTGATTCGTCGAGGATCTTTGATTTGAGTTCTGAATTATGTGGAATGTAAATGCGATTCTTCTTTCTGAGGATTTTATCTTCATAAGAGAACAAAGGGTGTTTAGAGGAACCGATAGACAAGTCTTGAATTATCTTAGCAGTTTCGCTATTGGCTAACCAGTCATCTTGTAATTGAGTCACCCATTGGGAGCAAGGACCTGAAATAGCGTTAATGACTACTTCGTCTTCATATTTTTGGGACAACGCATCGACAGCTACATTTTCCTTCCCTTTCTTGTATTCGATAACAAAATCATAACCCAATAGTTTGGTTAACCACTTATTTTGTTCTGGATAAGAAAACCTCTGCTCAAGAAAATGTTTGAGACTACTATGATCTGTTTTGATAATGAAGCGGCTACCGATTAGGTAGTGTCTCCATTTTTCCACTGCATGAAGAATAGCCAACATTTCTTTTTCATATGTTGATCTTCCCAAATTCTTCCCCGAGAGTTGTTTACTTTCAAATGCCAACGGATGACCTTCTTGCATTAATATAGCCCCAATTCCTGTTCCAGAGGCATCACATTCGATAATAAATGGTTTGTGAAAATTGGGAGTTGCTAATACTGGAGTTGTACACATGACCTTCTTAAGAGCTTCGAAGGCTTGAGTGGCTTCTTCCGACCAACGAAAAGCATCCTTCTTTGTGAGTGCTGTGAGAGGGGCTGCAATCTTACCATAATTCCGTACAAACTTGCGATAGTAGCCCATGAGACCCAAAAAACCACGAAGTTTCTTGATGGTTTTAGGTAAGGGCCACTCCTGAATTGCCTTAATCTTATTGGGATCGACTTTGACACCCTCGTGTGAAACTATATGACCAAGATACTCGACTTCTTGGACACCAAATGAACATTTGGAACGTTTGACAAATAGCTTTTCTCTGTGTAAAATGTGAAGGGCTTTATCCACATGATGTAAATGGTCCGTCCATGTTTTGCCGTATATGAGAATATCATCAAAAAAAAACTAACACAAACTTACTGAGGAGTGGACGAAACACTTGGTTCATGAGACTTTGGAATGTGGAGGGTGCATTGGTGAGACCAAAAGGCATGACCAAAAATTCGTAATGACCTTCATGAGTACGAAAAGCAGTTTTGGGGATATCTTCTTCTCTGACACGGATTTGGTGAAATCCGGAGCGAAGGTCTAATTTTGTAAAAAATTTGGCACCATGCAACTCATCTAGTAGGTCATCTATGACAGGGATAGGAAATTTGTCCTTGATAGTGAGTTTATTGAGAGAACGAAAGTCAGGACACATACGCCAAGAGTTATCTTTTCGTCTAGCCAGGACTACAGGTGAGGAATAAGGACTAGTGCTGTGACGAATGACTCCATGATCCAACAAATCCTGAACGATCTGTTCGATTTCTGTCTTTTGTGGTTGAGGATAGCGGTAAGGACGATTGTTAGGTGGGACACTCCCTGGAATCAAATGGATGGCATGGTCATGAGATCGTTTAGGTGGTAATCCTTTAGGTTCTTGGAAAACCTCTTCATAATGTGTTATGATGTCTTGTAACTCTGGAGCAGTAATATCCGAAGTTGCTGGAGATTGTTTTTCCAAACAATTAATTTGAGCTATAAACCCATATCCACCCTTTTTTAACATCTTCTCCATACTATGAGAGCTCACCATTTGTGATGGAGGAGTAGTAATGCCTTGTAAGCGAATGACTCGTCCGTTTTCCTTCCATTCCACAAATAATTTTTTGAAGTTGAAGCTAACCGTGTCTAATGTTTCCAACCATTCAACTCCCAAAATGACATCAGAGTTCCCCAAATTCATGACGAAAAGGGACCCAAACCAGGTATAAGTTCCCATTTTTATGGAAACTTGAGATGTGCGACCAACACATTGTGCGTTCACCCCGTTGGCCACTAGAACCTGAAATTTGTCTTTGTTGGAAGAGTTAATGAATAAATTCAAAGCTTTTGCTGTTTTGATGTCGATAAAATTGTGGGTACTACCAGAATCAATTAGCACATTCACTTTTTTTCTGGCGGAGAAATCCTGGTACCTTGATGGTATGGTGGGCGGTTAACCCCATGAGAGCGTGTACAGAGATCGCCATTGTATCCTCTTCCTTCTCTTCTAGAGTAATTGGTAGGTCTTCTTGCATAGGTTCTTCTTGTTGGTAAGTTTCGTCCTCTTCTCCTTCATATTGATCACACTCAATATGAAAGTTTTGTTTTTGGGCACAAGCTTGTTCCTTGGGATGATGATTGCGACATTTATAGCAAAAGTATCTTGAGGGTTGATCATTTCTACGAAAGGAATTGTTGCGATATGGAGGACGACTATAGTTTTCACGTCGTGCAGACAACTGATTTCTCTTCTCGGCCAGCTTAGCTATTCTTATACAATCGTTCAACAAGGTTGGATTGTGCATGTCTACCTCCACTCGAATATTTTCTTTCAATCCATTGCGAAAAGCTCCTACCACTGTGTCGGGACTGAGGTCTAAAGTATATGGTAGTAAACTGGTGAATTCTGAAACAAATTCGCTAACTGATCCTTCTTGTTTAAGAGATAACAGTCTTACTATGTATGACGATGTAGCTCCTTCATCGAATCTTTCTAAAAAAGAGGTAGTGAATTTTCTCCAGTTAATAGTAGCACCTTTCTCTCGTTTAAGCCATACGAACCATTGGTAGGCCTCAGTGCCTAATTTTGATGCAACGAAAGGGACTTTATCAATTTCCTTAATTTGATATAAGTCGAGAATGCCTTCCATTTTGGCTATCCAACCACGAGGATCATGACCTTCAAAAGTGGGCATATCAATGCGTGGAAAATTATTAGGGCCTCTTGGTTGGTGATAACCCGTATCCCTTTCTTGATTTTGGTTATACCTCTGTCTATGAGAACGATCCCCGTAATTATCCGAATCGCCTCTTTGTTGTTCCCAATCATCATCTTGATCGACATTTTCTTCATTCCTTTGGGCATGGGAGTGATTTTGGGAATTAGTATTGGGATTAAGCTGGTTTTGTGCTCGCACTAGGGCTTTTAGGTTGAGACTAATTTGGTTCATACCCTCTAGTAAGAGTCGAAGAGATTCATCGTTGGAAACGACTGAGTTACTTGAGTCTCCTTGTGTGATGGTTTCGTGAGTTGGGGGAGGGTTAGTCGCCATAGGATCTACTAGTGGATGATGTGGATTATAACTACCAATTTTGAAAGGAGAAGGAGAATTTTTTGTACCTGGGCTTCGATTAGGTCTTCTTGCGTTGTTATTGGTCATTTTCGAGCTTGATAATCGACCGTCAGATCCTTTGATCCACTGTTTGCTCATGCACTTGTTAACATAACCTGCTTAGGAACCTTTGAACTTGGACTATCGTAGAATGTGATGGAATTTTAACCAAAAATTTGGTTTCCGCTACAACTGTCGCTCCAACTGCGACGCAGATTTGAATTTGGATTTGGGCTCCTTCTTTGTGACAGCTTTTGACAATTTTTGACAACTTTGACTACAATTTTTGACAACTTCTCTTGACTACAATTTTAAGACACGACACCGTACTAACCACGGACTGTTGGAAGATGACGAACGACGAGGACCAAGTGCCGACAGCAAGGACACGCGAAGACACGCGGACAGAAGCGAGACGCGAAGAAACGATGAACGGACAGACATGACGCGAAGCTGGACACGACACGACGCGAGACGTGAGAAATGACGAACAAAAACGATGAACGGATAGATGCAACGAACGCAAGATGACACGATGCGAGACACGAGAAACGATGAACTGATAGACGCGACGAACGTGAGACGACACGACGTGAAGCTGACACGACACGACGTGAGACTCAAAGAAATGACGAACGGACAGACGCGATGACGGACGGAAGAAAGACGACGAACGCGAATAGACCTGCTACACGCGTAGGAGCGCCGGACGTGTGACCGCAGTCACGATGAATAAGGAGTGATACCAAAGTTTTAAATGCTTCCACAACCTAAACACTACCCATGTGGGACAATTAACACTGCCAAAATTTTTTTAAAAAATTTGTAACTGACGTCAGCGCCAAGGATAACGTAAAAACCTTAAGGTTTTCGGCAAAATAAACAAAATCATGAATTCTGATTGGCTTAATGGCTGCGAGAGGAATGGCAGGTATGTACGTCAGTTTTTTGAAGGCTTGGCGACTGGGAAATGTTACAGTAGCTGCCTACGGCTGAATGCTGCCTGAGGAAGACTGTGGAGTGCGCTTGAAGGCGATGGGCGCTGGTTGCAGTGGAAATGCAATGACGAGTGGCTATAACACCCTACAAAATACTCCTGCGACGGTGCTTCAGAACTAAAAGTGACAAAATGATACCACTTGCAGAGAGACAAGTACAGGGTCTCTCTGGATTAATCAAAAATATAAATTTACTCAAATAAATATTACCCGAACGATGCACAGAGAATCTCAACAGTACGAAGAATGAATTGAAATAATAAATCAAATCCTTAGTAAGCGTATAATGCCACTAGGAGGGCAGGTCCCACCGTAAAGGCTAATGCGAAATGTAATAAGACAATAAAAAACATGATGATCTAATTTAATGAAACTATCTAATATATATATGAATTGTTAACTCTTGGAATGCCTAGCCGACGGCTAGGTTGGGTGTGTAACAACCACTTTGAAGAACAAACCCCTCCTTTTTACATTTCTCTAAGAATGGAGGGGTGGATTATCCGCAATTGCATGATTGACTCAGGGGCATCCACCACAGTTATGCCTAAAGTAGTTTGCGAGGAGATGGGTATGGAATATACCAGATCCTGCCCTAGAGTTCTGCAGTTAGATGGGACACCTGTGAAGATAGTGGGAGTGATAAAATATGTCTTGATGAGGCTACATAGAGCACCTGAGGTAACCATAGTGCAAGAGATAGTGGTGGTGGATCTAGAGCCTTATTTTGGCTTATGCCTTTCAAGAGAATTCACTACAAAGTTGGGAGGATGCATGTATATGGACTATTCTAGCATGGTGATTCCTTTCAAAGGAAAGAGGATAAGAATAACACCTAGAGAAGCCCGTGTCTTATCACATTGAAAAAATTGAAGAGGACATGTGCAATCTCACTCCTCTAGAGGAATTTGAATTAGTGGATAACTTTGAAGAGTTGGAGATTGAAGATGAACTACCTTTTAGAGAGGATTATAGTCAATTCGGGATAGGTATGGGTACATACAATATTTCCACAGAAATAGAGAAGATAATTCCTACTATATCTAACCAGTCCTTGAGAGAAATAGAAACCTGGACCATGCACTTTGATGGTGCAAGATGCAAAAATGGTGTTGGTGTCGGTGTGCTATTACAATCCCAATCAGAAGGGACAAAGAGTTTTGCATATAGGCTAACATGGTCATGCACTAACAATGCTGTAGAATATGAGGCTCTATACCTTGGGCTAATGCAAGCTGAAAGCATGGGCATCAAGATCTTGAATATATATGGTGACTCTGAATTGATTGTAAATCAGGTAAGGGAGAGGTGTAGCAATAAGCACCATTACTTGAAAGCATATAGAAATAGGGTATGGGATTTGATGGAATCCTTTGATGCCCTAAACATTAATTTTATTCCCAGAAGAAAGAATACCTTGGTGGATTCCTTAGAAGTAAGGGGAGCTAATTTCAACCCTTCTGCAGACATAGGAGTTATGAAGGACAAAGGGATCAAAATAATTTTTAGGCCTACAGTGCCAGATAAGCAGATTTTCTGGTAGGTCTTTGAAAGTGATGAACAAATCATTGATTTTTTGGTGAGAGAAGCCTATTTATCTACTTTTCAAGAGGAAAATCTAGAAGAGATTGACCAACAAGATGTCATCCAACTCAAGAACAATCATATACCTAGAGGGTTGGTTACTCTAGAGAGCCTGTTTGACAATGAAGATAGGAAAAAGATCAAATCCATGGAAATCAATGAGAAGATCTATAAAGAAATTGAAATTGAAAAAGAAAAGAAGCTCAAGGTTGGAGTTCGATGTTCTCCAGAAGAAGAGGAGGATATCAAAGCTTTATGCCTGAAGTACCAAGACATTGTAGCTTGGTCATATGAGGATCTTAAAGTATATGACAAGAAGGTCATCCAACACACAATTGAGCTAGAGCCAAATGCAAAACCCTTCAAGAAGAAATAGAGGCCTGTGAATCCTAGGATCGAAGCCATAATGAGAGAAGAACTATTGAAGTTTCTAAAGGCTAAGATCATTTATCCAATCAAGCATTCAACCTGGGTAGCCAACTTGGTCCCAGTAAGGAAGAAGAATGGTGATATCCGCTTGTGTGTAGATTTTAGAAACCTCAATCAAGCATCACTAAAGGACCATTACCCCCTCCCATAGATTGATCAAATCTTGTAGATTATGGTAGGAGCAGAAAGGTTCTCACTATTAGATGGCTTCTCTGGCTATAACCAAATTTGGGTGAAGGATGAAGATCAGTTTAAAACAACATTCACCACCAAATGGGGCACTTTTACCTATCAGAGAATGCCTTTTGGGCTATCTAATGTAGGAGCCACTTTCCAAAGAGCAATGGATTATGCTTTTGGAGAGTTGATCAACAAGGTCATTCTAATCTACTTAGATGATATGATTGTTTTCTCCCATGACAAGCAAGACCACCTGGTACATCTAGAACAAGTATTTTAGAAGTGCAGAGAATTTGGAATCTCTCTTAATCCTAAGAAGTCATTTTTTGTAGTTCATGAAGGAAAGTTGCTAGGCCATGTGGTCTCCAAAGAAGGTATGGCCATTGATCCAGATAGAATCAAATCCATCCTTGCCCTTCCACTACCCATGAATAAGAAAGCCTTGCAGTCCTTCTTTGGTCAGATAAACTTTGTCAAGAAATTCATCTCTGACTTTGCTCAGAAGGTGAAGCCTATATCAGAACTACTAAAGAAGAATGTAGATTTCAAATGGACTGAGGTGAGAAAGCAAGCCTTTGAAATCATCAAGCAATCCATTGCTACAACTCCAGTGCTAGTCAATCCAAACTTCAGCAAAGACTTCATTCTTTATGCTTATGGAGCTGAGGAGAGTTATGCATCAGTGCTCACCCAGAAGAATGATGAAGGAGAGGAACACCCCATATTATTTTGGAGCCAGAATCTTCATGAATATCAGGTCAAGTATAATTTTATTGAGAAACAAGTATTTGCAATAATGAAATCATTGAAAAAATTTAGGTAATACTTGGTTCAAAGCAAAACCCTAGTTTATGTGGTTCATTTGGATGTGAGAAGTTTCATTTTACAAGGTGAACTAGGAGATAAGAGAGCTGGTTGGATTACTAAGATCCAAGAATATGATGTGGAAATCCATCCTACCAAGCTGGTTAGAGGTAGAGCCCTATGCCAAGGTTTGATAGAAGTAGTGGTTTTAGTAGAAGTGATAGCCTATCAATCAATAGAAGATCAAACTAAATATCTACAATCAGGAGAATCAGACTGGGTGGACCAGATGACTAAGTACTTTCAGATTGGGGTATGCCCTCCTAATATTAACCCATCATAGAGGAGAAGATATAGGCTTTAGGCTTTGAAATATGTTTTATTTCCAGAAGGTCTATACAAGAGAAACCTTGATGGAGTCCTCCTAAGATGCTTAAAATATGATCAACAACAAAAGGTCATAGAGGAGTTCCATGGGGGACTATCTAGAGGACACTTCTCAGGAAGAGTTACAACATTAAAGATCATTAGGGTAGGCTATTACTGGCCTACCATATTTGTTGACACCTTCAAAGTTACAAGAGCCTGTGATGAATGCCAATGGTATGTGGGAAGAACAAGGAATGCATCATTCCCCCTTAAGCCAATTCAAGTTGAGGAACCCTTTCAGCAATGGGGGTTGGACTTCATAGGGGTTATCAATCCAAATTCCTCAACTGGACACAAGTACATTCTGACTGCAATAGACTACCTCACCAGATGGGTAGAAGCCATTCCTACAAAGAAATCAGACCAAGAGGTGGTGATAGATTTCATGGAAAGCTTAATCACAAGGTTTGGTGTTCTAGAAGCTTTAGTGAGCGACAATGGACCAACATTCATAGGGGCTAAATACATTGAGTTTACCAGCAAGTATGGCATCACCATAAAAAATACTTCAAACTACTACCCCCAAGGAAATGGACTGGTAGAATCAACTAACAAGAATCTGCTAAGAATTTTGAGAAGATCATTGGAGGGTAACAAGAGAAGTTGGCACCTACTACTGGAACAAGCTCTATGGGCAGACATAATCACTATAAAAAAGTCCATCAAGACCTCCCCTTATGCCTTAGTATATGGCAAGGAAGTAGTATTACCTATGCACTTGGAAATTCCAGCCCTCAAGTTGGTAAATACTGAGGATGAGTCTGAAAAAATCTAGTTGAAAGCAGGTTGACACATTTATTGTAGCTAGAGGAGAAAAGAACTCAGGCATATGAGGATTTTTAGAAGCATTCATTTGACATCAAGGCATGGTTTGATAAGAAGGCAAGATTCAAAAAGTTCCAAGTTGGAGATTCTATCCTCAGGTGGAATGTGGAAAGAGCTAAACTAGGGCACCATCAAAATTTTGACTCCTTCTAGGATGGTCCTTTCAAAATAGTAGAAGTTAAGGAAACCAATGTTTTCCAACTTGAAGATCTTGAAGGAAACATACAACCGATTTCGATCAATGGTTTTCACCTTAAACTCTATTTTGATTGAGATAAAGATTCATTGTAATATATGTACATATTTTTGTATCATATCCTTTTTTCCCTTTTTATTTCAAAGTTTTCATTTTTTGATAAAATGTTAAAAAAAAAAAAAGAGAAAATTTTGCTTCAAAAAATAAAGTGATGAGTTGCAAAATAAGCTAAGTGGCAGCGGAATACAACATGGCCCCAATCCACTCTCAAATGAACTAATATGGTAGTGGAATACCGCATGCATTCCTCACCACTCTTAAAAGGACTAAGGTGGCAGTGGATCATGACATATGTTCCAATCCATCAGAGTTCATGACTATTTTTGAGTGAAAACCAAAATCTTGTGCCACACTGCTTCCAAAGAAAGAAATATTCACAAATTGCTTTACAAGCTTCTCATACCACTCTGAAGGAAAGAAAGATGATGAGAGACACCACAAGTTCAGAAAAGTGCTTCATGCTTTAGCCAATCAATGAGTGATGTAACATCTCCAAGCTGCCAAGATGCATGAGTTTAATTTGAAAAGCATGCAAATAGATAGTTCTCGTAGTGACCACATTAATGGTGGAAGGTGTACATGTAGTGGCATTTAAAAGTGCTAAAAGTATAGAGCTCATTCATTTATTGAAAGCAAAGCCTACCAAGTGGAAAGAGTAGGAGAATAGAAAAGCATTATCTGCAAACACTAGAGAAAGAATGCTCTAAATATTTCTTGCAAAAATGGCCTCCGAAGACACTCAAGAAGTAGAAACCTCGACAAATGAAGAGCTGGGAAATTACATTGATAAATAAGAAGCTATGGTTAACACCAGACTAGTTCTCACAGAGAGAACTAAGCTCAAAAAAGCATCAATGATAGATACAAGAAAGGTGTAGCCTTGTCAATCCAAGGTACTTGTGTTGTTCACTCCTTTTTATCTTTTTATATCTATGATTCAGTTCATCCTTGTCCAGAGTTGATAGCAGCCATTGTAAAATTCTATGACCCAAGGGCAAAAGTGGTAAAGATAGCTAAGGGTAAAATATTATTTAACATCACTGCCAAGGCTTGTCATGACCTTTTCACTCTAGGGGTAGAACCACCCATAAGGCCAAAAGAGTTTAACACATCCGAGCAAGTCGGGTATTACTCTTTGCAGCAGCATGCTCATGAGGGTGAACCTTTTAGGAAATGGGTTTATAATCAATTCAAGACCATTAAATCTAGGAGAGGATTACCCAAAACCCTAATTCCCATTGAGCAATTTGTCAACCCAGAGTTGTACTCCATGCTAGCTTGTTTGGAGGGTTTGGATTTAGACCAATTTGTGAGGGATTGGAAAATAGCCACTACTTACTACATTTCAAATGAGAAAATGTATGAACCAGAAGTAGAGAAAAAGGGTATTAAGGCCATTTACTTTGATTGGCCAGATTTCCTTACCAAAAGAATACATGAGCAATTGGTAAGAATGAAAAGGGATTCAGAGATACCATCTTTCTAGCATTGTTCGAGTTTGGTTTGGATGTTCTTTGCTATTGTGAGGTAGATGATGCCCTGGATTCCTATAAAAGAAAAGAATGACAAGGGAGACCCTATCCCTGTATACTATTGGACTGCTCATTTGAGGAGCACTGAGTCTTTTTATAGATTTAACTTAGAATTTCTAGGGCCAACTTTAAAAATTATGTATGGGAAATGCCCTAGGTTACCACCGTTAGCCAGAGAATTATTGAGAACAGAAGGTGCTGAAGAAGGAGATTAGTACATCCTTATAGAAGGCACAATTATTAGACTGTATGGCTTCACTGGTAAGCCTTTTTGCTACCTCATTTTATTACAAATAGATTATTAGCTCTAGAATATTTGAGGCAAGCAGATTTTATTAATATGAACTATGGCTCTGGAAAGAAAAGAAGATGTTTGTTGACCTACCATAGTGTCGATGATATAACTATCACCAAAAAGGGCCAGGGTGAACAAATCACCTAGTATTTGGATAGGTTGGGCCTGTTTTACATCCCTTAGAGGTGGAGATATGACCCAGATGACAAATTCTACAAGAGGAACATTGCTCTTAATGGAGAGAAGGCCCACAAATTTGAGAAGACCTCAAGGCCTCATTTTGAATAGGGTAGGAATAATAAGGAAAATGCCCCATTAGATTGGAATGTTTCCAAGATGGAACAACTTCCCCCATGGCTAGACTTCTACGAATAGATAGTTGATTTTGATTTAGATAAGAATGAAAGCCATCAGTTGAAGGAGTCTAAGATCAGAGAAGTTGAGAATAAAAAGAAATGGGATGAAGGTAAGATAGTAGACTAGTGGAGGATGAGAGTGGAAATCGGCATAGAGAAATCTAAGCTTGGACGAGTAATTGATAATGATTTTTCTGATAGATATGATAAGAACATCAAAACTTGGAAGGTGAAGGACCCTAAGAATCTAGTGTTGATTTACAAGAAACCACAACCAGGGTCAGATTCTCCATCCCCACCTTCACAAGAGGAAACTCAAGGAGAAGGGGCTGATACTCAATTAACTACTACTGAAGCTCTTAAAACATTTGAGCCCTCAATAGAACAATTGGAGAATTTCCCTAAAGGGGCACAGTTAATGAGTAAAATGCATTATTTTGATGATAGGGCCATAAACACAGAAGTCATCAAGATAGTAAGTAGGCCCAAGCACCTAGCTCTGGGTGGAGAGCCCCCTAAAATAGAAATATATTTAGAAATGAGGAGAACTTCGTGTTTACACCAGTGAGTTTCACCACTACAGCTACAGTGGAGTTGAATCCTATTTTTGAAGAACCATTGTAGGAAGGACTTTTTGGGGAAGATACAAAGAATGATAAGCCGACAATATTTCAAGTTTTTAAGAGAAAATCCAAAAATGCATCGGAAGGAACTCAGAAGGAGGTCTGTAAGAAACAGAATATGGATAAGGGGAAGATTGTTGAGAAGACCCCTATCTCAGTTGCAAAAGAATTGGTACAACCAACACAACAACAAAGTACAGAGGTAGCTCCAAAAATTCCTACATCTGTAGGTGAAGGTATGATTTCTATCCCATCTTCTCCTTCTCCTCCTAATTCCCCAGAGAAAGCTCCTTCCCCTTCTAAAGAAAAAGTTGAAACAAAAGTGCCCTCTCCCCCTCATAATTCACCACCTATTTCATCAGAAAATATAGAGGGCCAAGTCAATCCATCTCCTCCACAATCATCTGAAATTCCTCCTTCATCATCCCCTATAATCCCACCTCTACCATCGCAACCTCCAACATCATCTAAAACACAAGCTGTTTCATCCACACCCACTCACCCTTCTATGAGTTTTACTTTAGTTTCCATGAATTTTCCCATTGCAACAATAGCAATAGTCATAGACTCAACCATAGTCACTACCACCATTTCATCATCAGCTACTGAGTCTACTCTTCCCTATATTATAGCCTCTCCTCCTCCTACAAGTTATCCCACACTGGCAAATTTGCAAAAGGAGAAGGAAACTTCATAGAAAATTTAAGATTTTTGGGCAGAGAAGTTGTCCAAGCCTTCAAAGAGGATGGCTACAAAGAGAAGTACCATGTCTATTGATCCAGTTTCAAGGCAGAGAGCATCCAGGTCCATTATTCCTTTGGTGAGTAAGCCTGAAATAGAAATGACTGTGCAAGACTATCATCTAGAAGAGTATACAGAAGACATTGAGCAGCTACCTATTGAAGATGAGCTGGTTATAGCAAAATCCCACTTGGAAACTTTCTATGTCAAGGTTGATATATACAAAGAGAAAGTTGACAAGCTGGAGCGGATGATAGAAAAGCTAGAAAAGATAGTCAACAACCAGAAATAGGTAGAGAAAGCTATCAGAAGTGAAGCAAAGAACTGGAAGAGAAAATTCCAAGAGGCCATTAAGCTCAAAGATCAAGTAGAGGAGCAAAAGAAGAAAAATGAAGAACAAGCCAAAGAGATATAGAACTTGAAGCACCAAATTCAAATTGAAAAGGCCAAGTCTTCAGGCTTCTCGAAAGTAGGGCTGAAGAAGGTAAGGAAAGAACTATTATCCAAAGTTTTGGAGAAATGCTCTGAGCTACAGCCCATCATTGACTATATGGATGATGCCAGCCATCTGCTTCAGAATACCCAAGAAGATCTAGATAAATTCACTCAAGAGCTGCAACCAATGGTGATTCCAGTAGAGAAAATCTACAAGCTGGTGGATAGCAGGCTCAATGAGACTACTAAACCAATTCCCAATAAGGAATGGAATACTGCTAGATTGGCTACCAAAGTCATAGTGAAGAAGAATAGATTATTGCAAAAGGCTTGGTTGTTGTATGATAAAGTGGAGAATACAATTCGAGATGTGGTAGACATCAATCAAGAGATGGTTCAGAATGGCTTTAAAGGGTTATGGCTTGAGAATAACACTTTATTATCAGAAGAAGAAATTAAAAAGAGTGTAGCTTCGAGCCTCCAAGATGAATCTAAGATTGATGCCTGGGAAGAGCCAATCGATCAAGAGCAGGTTTCACAAATGATAATTGATTTAACCAGACTCTGAGACTTGATGGAAGACTTGGTGAATAAGGGAAGCACTGCTAATTATGAAGATACTATTGAGTTGGAGTTCATTCACAAGTAGCTTAAGGAGACTTCCAATCCTTCTAAAGTAGTCTGGAAACAAGCCTTGCAGACTCTGAAGCTGATGGTCCAATTGTTTGGTAATGATGCTGAGGAAAAGGATAAAGAGCAAGATTCACCTATTGAAGAAGAGGAAGTTGATCAAGACCAAGAAGATAATGGTGTGGAAGAAGCTCAATAGGAAGGTGAAGAACCAGATAGGGTTGTTACGGACCCTCAAGAGGCACAAACATAGAGTTTTTTCATTTTGTACATTTTTGTAGTCATGTAGAAGTGTTGTATTTTGTTTTATTTTTACTTTGACACTGTCAGAAGGCAATAATAAAAGCATGAGGCCAAAAGGTAGAGAATGAAAGTTTTGTGAAGGCATTCATATCATTTTTGAAGAAGCATTAAAAGGGAGAGCATAGCTCTATTTTGCTTAACATTTGAGCAATTTTGAAGGAGTGGTGGATATTTTTGTTTCCAGTATGATCTCGATATGAACCATTATCCTCTGGGTGAATTCATAGAGTTTTCAGAGGGTAATGATCATATGGAAATTATTCTATGAAGCATTGCTTGAAGACTAGCATTTTTGACTCCTGATGCCCAATGGATAAGACTCTGAGTTTGATGGCTTTGCGAGAAAATCCACCCGAGAGGCGCCAGAATGTAGGCCCAAAATGGCCACATCCTTAGAAAAATTTGAAAATTTATTCTAAGGCATGAAAAGGCTCCAATCCGCTGAAGATATAGAGTATTTTAGAGTGGATCAATGCAAGATGCTCCAATCCGCTCAACACTTAGTTCTTTTTTGCAAACATGAGCAAAGTGTTCCACACCACCCAATACTTAGTGTATTTTGTAGTGGCCTAGCATGAAGGTCCCAATCCATAATCAAATCAAGTCTAGATGATGTCAGCACCTTTCAAAGTGTGGATTAGCGACATCACTTCATCCCATACACTCAAGTGACTAAGTGTCGGGAATGTCCCATTCCATTGATATTCACATTCATTTTAGAGTAGAATGGTGACAAGCTCCACACCGCTGGGAAAGAAGGTCAAAGCACTCAAGAAGAAGTAAAAGGCAATGAAATAGCGCAAAAGTCATTTTCCATTACTTCTTGAGTAGATTGGCGTTATACTCTATTTCGTAGTCAATTCAAGTCAAAGCTGGTGGAGCGAGAATCGAGGAGCGGATTGCAACTTATGTCCTATGTCGTGGACGTGAGAAGGGAATAAAGTATTTTGAAGACTTAAGCGAGCGGATTGGCGATGAGCTACGTTTCGCTCAACACTTAGTGTATTTCTCACAAAGTCTCAAATCCATTGGCCGAAGCCATCCAAGCTGACGTCAATGTTCTTTTTAGAGTGGATTGGTGACTTGTTCTACCTCGCTCATCTATAGAGCATTATTAAAGTTTAATCATAGCCATCCACTAAGTGCATCAATGATGGATATTATGCTAATATTTTCATGAGCATACAAAGGTGGATTCTTGGTGGATGAAGACCAATCAGTTCGAGTGGGTAGACGAAGTGTCCGTGGTGCCAAGAACCAAGAACCAAGAACTAGGGTAGTTGTAGATCTACGGTGGTGTGAAGTCCTCAAGAAGGATGAGTGGTTCAGATCTAGTTTCTAACGACCTAGAGTCTAACTACCATTGTCGAACCAGCAAGTTGCAGAGCCGAGCTACCATGGCGTGTGACATCGAGCGGATTTCTTGGACCCTGAAGGTGAATGAAATGATGCCAGCATAGCTTTCTACTGATCTATCATATTCTAAATCCTTGTAATGTCTCCCCTATTCTTCTTTCATTGTAAACTATATATAGAGGTCGAACCCTCGATTTTTAGGGTCGAATCTAGAGTGTTTGCTTGCCCTACTATGTAATATCTTTTGCAAATTAATGGAAGGAGCATTACTCGGATTTTTGACTCAAGATTTGTCATCTTCGATATCTTTCATTAAGAGGTTCGAGTTGTGAATTGCATTTCTATCAATGTTGTTATGGTTAGTTCATTCCACCTGTATTGGATTACTAGTTGTAAGGCAATTGAAATCTGTTCATAGTTAGATCTGTGTTGTTGAGAAGTTTATTTTTGTGAAGTCTAAATACTAATCTATTCTACTAAATTGGATTGTTAGTATCTTAGATATTGAAATTGCTTTCTTGAAGCACATCTCTATTTTTCTTTTATTGTATGAATATTATTCTATTTTGGGTGTTGCTAATCCTGAGTGTGGGACACTAGAAATAATTTGCTAAAGGTTTTCCCTGTGGATGCCTATGTTGTTAGCCCTATCCAACCATTGTTAATTCATAATTTCTTAACCCTAAACCCTTTTCTAACCCTATCTCTCAAAACCATTATTGAGCTTAATTGAGTCAACATTCTATTAGTTGACAAGGAACCAACCTACTCTAGAGGTTGGGCTGAAGCAATCTTTGGTCCATCCAATGTTGAGTTCTGAGTTGTGACTAGTGGGTGCAAGCCTGGCCAAAAAATTGGAAGATAGATAGTTGCAGTATCAAGTTTACTTGATGTCAAATCGGATCCCAAAAACACTGTGGTTAGCTATGAGCTTAAGTACACATATGTTTATAAGCTTTTCCTAGAAGTGATATTCACCACTAAGAAGCTGCACCATTACATGCTCAATCAAACAATGTATACCATGTCCAAAGAAAATTATTTGTGATACATGATGAGTTAGACATACCATTATAGCCGTACTGCAAAATTGATCATGTTTTTGATAGAATTTGATCTTGAATTTATCAGTTAGAAATCTATTAAAGGTTAAGTAATTACTGATCAACTAGTAGACGTTCCTCTTTAGGACAATCAAAATCTTACCATCGAGTTGCCTAGTGATGCATTTTTTGCATTATCCAACTCACTAGAACTAGAATAACCTAAAAATAAAGTTGATATGATGTTAATATTCGATGGTTCTAAGTGTGAGAAAGAAGGTGGTGCAGGAATCATGTTTTTCACACTACAAGGGTCTCTTATGTCCCTTTAATTTAAACTTGATTTTCTATGCACCAACAATAATGCTGATTATGAGGCTCTCTTTTTGGGCCTTCAAGTAGCCATCACCATGGAAATTTAGAAGCTAAATATCTTTGGTGATTCCTTGCTCATTGTTAACCAAGTCAAGAAAATCTACCAATGTAGGTTTTCAATCTTGCAGTCTTACAAATCCCTTGTGGACAAGCTATTAGCTAAATGGAATGGTAAAATATCGAGTTAGTCCCTCGTTCATTTAATAATTTTGTGAATACTATGGCTTCCTTGGGATCCTTAATTCTATAGAACCCTTCAGATGATATTACAACCATTCATGTCAAAATGCTTTCGTAATCAATGATTTTGTGTGAGGCTTCAAAATATGAATAAGTTATCCACATGATTCAAATTGAACCGTATCAAGAATGGTTCTCTCTCATACATGAATTTTTGAAACATGCTTCCTAGGGGTCTTTGATCCCAAATAATCCTTTTTATAACAACATGATGATTTATCTTAAGATTATCTCTTAATAAGTATTTGTGCAGGATGAATCTCAAAAGAAGCAAGTAGTTCATTTAGTCGAGAATTGATAATATCAAGATTGGTTCACCCAACTCAAAGATTTCCTAAAGCTTAGTAATATCATTTTGGGATTATCACATACTAAAAAATAAATATTCAAATAAAACATGACAAAATATGTCTTGTTAGGAGGCATCTTTTATTTTCAAGGCTACGATGGTCTTCTCCTTTGTTGTCTAGATCCCCATGAATCTACTCAGGCTCACAATGGAACTTGTGGTGGCCATTTTAATGGTATGGTTATCACTAAGTGTATCATATGAATGAGCTCTTATTGGCCTACTATGGAGAAATATTATTGCACTTATGTCAAGAAGTGTGTGAAATGTTAGTATCATGCTAACATTTTGCATGTACCTTCTTAGGCCTTGCAACTGATTCATTTGGTATAGCCTTTTTTGCAGTGGGGTTTTTATTTAATTGGGAGAATCTCACCCCCATATTCGAGCCATCATATGTTTATCTTAACAGTGATAGAGTATTTTACCAAATGGGTGGAAGCAATCCCTCTTACCACTATGATTGGACCAAGAATCATGAAGTTCATACTCTATAACATCATATGTTGTTTTGGTATTCCATTCAAGATCATCTCAGATAATGGGTCTTCATTTAAGAATAAATTTGTGCAAGCTTTGACTCTAAAGTATAACATTCAGTACAATATTTCTATGCCCTATTATTCCTAAGCCAATGGGAAAGCAGAGGAATCAAACAAAATTATCATTACCATTCTCAAGAAGATTGTCAAAGATAATCACAAATATTGGCATCTTCAACTACCTCTTGCATTATGGGCTTACAAAATTAGCATTAGGATGCCCACTGGGGTAACTCATTTTTTGCTAGTATATGTCACTAAGGCCATTATGCCCTTGGGATTGGAAATTTCTTTATTGCACATATCACTCCAAGAGTTCATTGATGATGATACTGTGTGACAAGCTCACACTCATCAATTAAACCTTCTTGATGAATGATGCGTTAATGATATCAAGCACCTTCATGTTTATCAAGATCACATTAAGCAAGCTTATAATATGAAAGTCCATATTAGGGACTTCAAAATTGGAGATCTTGTGCTTAAAAAAATAAAAAAACTCAAACTAGCCACCACACTTGTGAGATAAATTCATAAAAAATTGGTTAGGCACATTTATCATCACACAGAAGATAGGGTCTGGGACTTATAGGTTAGCTTCTCTCAAGGGTGTTGAGGAACTTGAACCTCTCAATATTCTCCACTTGTGGGTATTATATGCATAATACACAATGCATAAAAAAATCAAAAAACCAAAATTGCAAAAACATTAACAAAACATCAAAAACACAAAAACATTAACAAACCATAAAAAACACAAAAACATTGCATTTTTATTTGCATTACATATTACCATGCATTTCATGTTGCTATATTTTGCTCACTTGCATTAGGCATGTTATTTCATTGTATTAGAATTAGGACTAGTTTTGTTTCTGAATTCTATGGTCTGACACCATGCCTATATATTTGTCATCCTTCTTAATCAACCTTATCCATCATCATCATTTGCATTTTTCTTATTAGATTTTTCTTATTAAGGGGTCCTCATAAGATAGGGTAGATACTGAATGATCATCAACAATGATGTTTAGATGGACACTGTCTATTTTATGCACACCTTTTAGTTTATAGAAGACCATAGGAAAAACCCCCACATTCCACGTCTCATTATCATCCACATTCCCCTTTATGTGCAACTGTGTTTTTCAACACAACTAATAAGTTGCTATAGGGTGTTCACTAGGGTTTTCGATATTTCAACCATTCATAGTTTTCTTTTTATATTTTGTAGAAAGCTATCTTGGCTTTTAGAAGGTAGGGTCTTGCTTTGATAACACCTTTCAGATCTCAAAATCCCAAACACATTCACACATTAAAATCCAATTTTGAACAAGGATGAACCTATAAAGTAGTCCTTGCCCCTTAAGTGAAAGGTTTCCCTTGCTCATCATATTATGTGCATGGTATAGGATGCTAAGAATTCACAAAATGAAATGCTCCCCCTACCCAAAGCAATAAAATCCCTTAATCCTATAAAATGAGAAAGTATCCAAAAAAAAGTGGTTTTCACCACTAAGCAAATAAACCCCCTTGATCCTCATAAAAAATGTTCAAGTATCCCAAAGAAATCAATAGAAAATAAGGGGGTAATGAGATTTAATTCCTAGAGTCCTTAGTTATTTAAAAGCTATGGTAAAATATCCATTATAGTAATGATCTCTAAGAGCCCACCTGGGAATGGAGTAGTCTTATGCATGGCGATATTTCTATCACATTAACAACCTTCTTTTGTACAAACCAATGTCAACTTGTAGATGAGCTAACTTTTGGTGGCTTGTATTGCCTAGTAGTCAAGTCCAACTATGTCCAAAATTAGGATAATGATGACCATGAGGTGATCCTCATTACAGTAATGGGTTGAATGAAATCCACTTGGCAATGAGGTATTCTTATGCATCATTAATGAACATCACTATACACACACAAGGATATTGACTGGGTCTTCCTAGAAATTTTTAATCTTTCAGAGTCTTGTGTAGTCAGTATACATATTTTTATTGGTCAACTAGGGTGTTTGAGTTTCATGAAAACCATGTTGTTTTTCTATAGCATCTTACTGGCCATCCATCCATCATCTACATTTTTATCACATTATATATGGCTGGATTTCAAATGTATGACTTTTGGAAAAAGGTTAACATTTTGATTGATGACTTTTATACATTTTGTGGTGCTTACGCTTAGATTTTTTTGCATCTTAGATTCATTCATTATGTTTTCACATATAAACATAAAAATATTTTTTTTTGCACTATCATATCATTAGTACATACATATAGGCATACATCTATGTATACATACTACAATGTTGAGGCACACATCCATCATATACAAATTGCATACATAAAGTGCATCCATGCATAAAATAAAAACATACAATAACCACATGATATGCCAAAATAAAATATATATCATATATGGTAAAATTTGGTACATCATGATACAAAAATACCCATAGGCTATAATAAAGTGGGTCCTCAAATCCTACACTAAAAAAAAGAGTAATGCATGTCTCTAAGTCAAGTGGGTCCTACACCCCAGAGTCACCATCATCCTTCATTTCATCTCTACAAAGCTACATTGAACTACTGGTTGCTAAAGTCTCTAGCACAACTATCGACCTAGGAGTCTATAGTCTCATAGAAGGCTACCATGACTTGTTGCATCGACTCTGATGTGATCCTCTTGGTAAAGAGTGATCAAGTAGGCAACCACCAAGTAGCCCTATTTGATCCTCCAAATATTAGATATAAGGCTCCATCAGATCAATGTTGAGCCTAATAATCACTCAACAACATCTACAATCTACCTACCTTGAGTTGGAGCCCTGTTGCATCCCTTATAGCCTAGCTAATTGTACCTACCTATCCCTAAGATACGATCAAATTTGCCACCTAAGTTTGTAGAGCATCCCACTCTATGGTTTGAGCCACCACCTGTGTCCATAGAGCATCTTACTCTATCATCACCCCATCCATATCCTCTTGAGAGCTCTACAACTGTGTAGTCAAAAGGTTCTCCTCAAATAAGCTTCTCCCCCACTGTATCTCCCTATCCAAATAGCTCTGTAGTGCTACAACTATGGTATATCACTCTACCAACTATGTATGTAGTGACTAAACCTACTCTTTCAGTTGAGAATTCACATCTTGGAGGTCCTCATAATCCTTGCCATCCTCTTGTGGCTCATCCTATCTCTCTAAGGTTTGACACCACTCCCCCTCCATTTGGTGATGCAATCGTCACTCATACTTAGCCTCCAAAATGCCCTCATCTCCTACCTCTCTAACCTATCCACCCGTAGGTCCACATCCTGTCATAGCCAAGTCACCCACCATGCATTGTACTCTACCATAGTACCTACATCATCCACACCTGGATCTATTATTGGTTGGTATGAGTCCTCATCCATTGCCTCTACATGAGGCCAAGTAAAGTCTACCTCATCATCCTAGCATCGATAAATGATGGGATCACCAAGTATGCCCTAATGTACCTTGAAATATTGACAAACATGAGAGTACTAGATGTACTTCTACTCTGTGCCATATTGACCTATCACCCATCACATGTACCTAATATACCTCATCTACTCAACTATCTCTATACAAGGTGGGGAATCCCTATATGGCCACCATATCACATGCTCTGGTCTTAGTCTCTCAAAGGACTTCATGTAATGAGAAATCCTACCCAAGTGGGATCAACTCTGACCCACCTACTGGTCCTAGCTCCATTGCATCCCATAGCCAATCTCTCAATCTACCATCCATGCTTGCCCTAATCAAGTTAACCCATTTGGTCTATCCACTCAGATGTGCTCCCAACCCTATACTACAATAGAAAACTGTAGCCCAATCCAAGCCTATGGTTCTAGAAAATCTCATAGAGCTCATCATATAAATGAGCTAGTAGCATAGTACTCCAGGCCATAATTAGTGGCTCCTTAGTGGTGCACTTGACTAAATTCTATACTAGATCGAGCAAGTTCCATGGGAACCTAGTTCCTAAAGATTCAGTCAATAGTATGTTAGACATGAGTGACATCAACACCACAAGTATAGTCATGAGCACATAAGCCTCGTACCATGACTCCACTAGAACCCCATCACTATCCTCACAGTTCTCACTAAAAACCCTCTACAATGCTCTCTTTCACTGACCAATAGGTGTAGAGATTATGGGGAATCCCTAAATTGAAACGCAGAGTATCCTATAGATGTCCTATAGGGTGACTTTTATTTCACCCATTGGAAGATGAAACATGTTTGTTTGACTATCCCAATGATCAATCAAAGCCATCAGGTATGCTTGATCTATAGTCACTGCCTCTAACCTCACCACTTGCTTAATGTCAATGACCTCAAGCCACTCCCAATTATCATTAGTAAGCACATAATGCACCATATTATAGACCATGGGATACCTATGGTGAGACCTCACACACTGAATGCACAAATTGACAATTTGATAATAAGATAAAAATATATAAAAATAACTAAATAGTGAGGCTATCTTAGACTAAGACGATGTCCAGGTGAGGTCATATCCTATCGATATGGCCTCCATAATGGTTATATTTATGACCATTAGATTTTATATCATGGTTATATCATCTTGAGATAGTCCCTAGCATCACAAGAGGGACCATATCACCCTGAATGGCCCCCAATTATGGCAATTTCAAATTCAGATCCTATGCCCTAAAAAAAAAATGAAGAGCACAAATACAAATAAATTTTTCAAAAAAAAAAAAAAAAAACTACACTTTATTTTGATCTAAGGTGTGTTCCTTGCCTTAATTATTTTTGGTGAGGTTCATTCCCAACATTAATTAGTGTGGTTCATTTTATTTTGCAAGGTAACAAAGGTGAGAATATAGTTTTTACCTTTCTCCTTTGGACTCCTCCAACCATCGAGGTCTCGAGTTGGTCCATGGTGGAGGTCAGTCAACATTTTGGTACTGTTTTGCTTTGTAAATTGTTCTCCTCCTCCTAGCCTCCCCTTTCCTCTAATTGCTAACTGTGTAAATGATGTCAAAAATGTGCTAATTCTACTTTTATATTTTCAAATATGTGCAACCGTCCCTAGGTCATACAGTCGTAATTGTTGCAACCATCCTACCAAGAGACAACCACAATATTGCAAAAAAAAAAGAGAGAACCCATAGAGAAAATCTCTAAAGGACTTTAAACCCTTTGGTCAACATCAAATAAAAAGGCTCCAAAGGTACCCAAATTCCTTTGGTCAACATCAAAAGGCCCCAAAGGAACCTAACTCCTTTGGTCAATTTCAATCAAAAGGCTCCAAAGGTACCCCAAATTCTTGGGTCAACATCCAAAAGCCCCAAAGGAACCTAACCCCTTTGGTCAAACCAATCCAAAAGGCTCCAAAGTCACCTAACCCTTTTGGTCACATTCATTCGTAATTTTGTTTTTCAATTGAATCTCGTATCTAGTGATTTACTCTATAAACCTGGTGATTGCAACAATTGGTCATCAATGCAATTTTATAGGATGAGTAAATTACCATAAGATCACTCACAAATTTTTTTTTGAGTGAATCTCGTATCTAGTGATTTACTCTATAAACTTGGCGATTGCAATGATTGGTTGTCCATGCAATTCGGTAGGATGAGTAAATTACCATAAGATCACTCACCAAAAATAGTAATAAAATGGATTAAAATAAAGGTTGTAATGAGGACATGATACCTCTAAAATATCATAATTGTCTTGAATACCCAAATCAAATGATCTTGGTCAAGCAACTCATCACTTTCATTATTTTTCCATTTTCTCATTGACTCGTTGCTTGAGGGGGTAGTCATATAATCAAAAAATTCATAATCAAATCAATAATCAAACACTCAATCATGCAAGTTGCATTCATTCAATAATTATTACCAAAGACAATCATGATCTTCTTACTTGGGGTAAACAACAAGCAAAAATTTCAAACAACACAAATGCTTGGCATTCTTGAAGCATGAGGCCTATAGACCCTTGAGTCTGCCCATGACTAAAAAGTGTGCCAAGATCAAGTATATCTCAAAGCCATGAACACTTGGCTGAAAGGTTTACTAAAACCAAGTTCTTCAACTTGTCAAAAGTAATGGTTCAAAAATGCATGCTCTTTTCATGATTGGGGCATCTAACATTGATCAAATCAATGAACATCATCAACCCTCAATTTGACTCTAGGTCATCTATTTTTGCTCCGCATTGTGCTTTCACATAACTTATCCCAAAAAGGGGCATATGTAGACACCTAAAATATGTCATATTGTGGAGACTACCTACATGGACTCCTTCAAGACCATATGACCCACCTTGCATAGCCTTAGGGCTTAAACAATGGTTTTCACCACTCAAACAAGGGATATTTTCCTTTGCAACCCTGGTCATACCTCCACGGGATGGCTTTGAGAGGTCATCCTACCAAGATGTGAACCCTATTTAGGGCCATTCCACCCTGGGATGGTCATGCAAAAAGCAGAATAAAAAAAGAGCAAGATATAACTGGCAACTAAAATTTCCAATTAAATTCACACATGAATTCATATCATAATTTAGCATGTGCATGAGCCAAAATTAGAACAACTACATGATAAAATTAGTTTACATGAGATTTCAAAGAAAAACATTCACTTTTCTTAATGCAAACTGCCCCTTCACTTTTTCATGCATAGGGTGGTACTATTATTAGATTCCTTTTGAGGAATCTATATAATAGGGCTCACCCCTCATTAAAAATATATAAAGTTCTCAAGTTTTCAAGCAACAAAGTGCTACTAAATTTTCACCATGAGATTTTACATCCAAAGGGTTAACGATTTCAAATCATCAAATCCTCTCACTGCTAAAAATTATGGTTTCGAATAACTTTAGATATTGAAACTACGTTTACATCTTCTTTGTGATTTGATATTTTTGATTTTTTTGTTAATAGAACCCTCCAAGCTGCTTCCACAAAGTGCACTAATCTCTTGAAAACACCATAGATCACACCTAGAGTTGTCCTCGCATTGGATTAAAGAAAATAACTTACAAAATAGCGGTCATATCGCTCAGAGATAGCATGCAGGTATGACCATCCCACATAGAGATATCCCCTAGGGTATAGATCTATTTTACTATTTCTTTCTCAATAAGTTTTAGTAGCTTTATCATTCACTGTTTAGCATAGATTTGTTTTTTTTAATTTACAAGGTGGAATTGGTAGCCATCATGAATCCGAGTAGGCTATTCAACTTTTATGACCGCCATAGTATTATGTGTTTTCCACCCCAGAAGCTACCACACATATCTTCGTGTAGTCCACCCTTATAACCACCATGCCACAATCATTTTAAAACTTTTACACCACTAAAAGCACCAGGAAAGGGACAAGAATTTAGTCCAACAAACTATTTAGCATAGTTAGACCTTATTTTACGTATACATTTATCATTTTTAAGTCATTCATCACTTTCATTTATCATTACATCCACACATGCTACTAATCACTTTGTTTTCCTTATGTGCAAACTATGATTTTCTATGAGAAAGGAAGAGCGTAAGAAATCAATATCATCACCCCTTGTAGAGGTCACGAGAAACCTGCTTTAAGATGGTTTGTGGGTGTGAAGAAGATCCTGCATATTACATCCAAAGAATTATTATTGTAAATCATTGTATCAAACTAGGTAGCATCCCTCAAAGGGATCATATTTGATGAGTGTCGTCAATCACATCATTTAATCCTTAAGATTTGTCAATCCAGGGTGGTGTCCAAGGCTATATACGAAAGCAGATATAGGCAGCTTGAAAATCAGCTCATTCAAAAAATAGGCTTTATTGGTGGGACAAGTTAACCTTGGGGGTTTTTGGTGTCACTTCTAATCCTATGAACTGAAATTGAATTCTAATTACTCTTGCAGAATCAAAATTATAGAAATGGAAATATTGCAGAAAATGAAACCTAATTACTCTTGCAGAATTTGAAATGACAGGAATGAAACCTACTTACTCTTGCAAAATGGAAATGACAGGAATAAAGAGTTGCAGAAAATAAAACCTAATTACATTTGCAGAATTGAAATGACAGAAATGAAAGTGTTGCAGAAATAAAACACACAAGTTGATAATCAATCAACATAATGGAAATGCCAGAAAGCTGGAAATAACTGCTGAAAAATAGGGGAAAACCACAAATGCTGTAAAATTCCAAAACCTATGCTATGAGATCAGCTGACATGCACACGTATCTATCCTATGCACAAACCACAAATATTAAATGCATTTACTACAAACACAGTTAGTAACAAGAAATAGAAAATGACAAGTTTTTGCTAATCTGCTGTAGCAAAAGGTTAACAGAAAAACCTGTCAATAATTGATCCTTCCTCTGGGTCTGGAAGTGGCCCTTGCTCCCTGATCCAGAAGAAGGTGAAAAATGCTGCTCCTAACTACTCAATATGCCCACATTCACTCAAAACAATAAATAGATGGAGAAACTGCACTTTTATTGCAAATCACACAACATTACAGTATTGCAAAAAATCCTACTAAATGATTGTTATGCTCAACAACTATTCTATCTCTTTCTATATATATATCTATATGCTCAACCAACATAGGAGCCTATTATTTATACTAATCTATTACATATGCTAATCCATTCTGTTGCTATTTTTTAGGGATTCAACAACTGTTCTAAAGTTGTCTTCCTAAAAATCAGCAAACTATTATGTTGCAACATCTCCATTATCCCTTGTTGTGTGTCCTCCATTGGTGGAAATGCATTGGAAGGGGTGATAAAACATCTCATACACCTGTATCCATTCTCATATTACCATTTTCCACCTTTATGGATGTTCTATTTACCTTTTTACTAAAATAGTCCTTCTTTGCTCATTTCAGTTGCTTCAAAATATCTAGTTATGCAACATACTTTACGCTCATATGCAATTAAAATGGTTAATAAAGTGGTTTTGACTAGATAGGAAGTCTTTCCTATTCCTTAGGAGATGATCCCAATTAGTTTTGCATGCCAATACTGACAAATTCCAAGCCATGCCATTTATTGACAACTAGCTGGAATTTGTATGACTGTGTCCTACATTTTCCAGATTTCTTGCATTTTAGCCTTTTTGACTTGTTGCTCCCATTTGGATCACGTGGAAGTGTTGTCAAGTGGAGAAAGAGTCACTCCTAGCCTCCCTCAACTGTTTCCAAGCGTTTCCCTCATCTTTAGTTGAAAAATTCCATGCCTTCCTTCATAGTGATAGGTGGCTGGAATTTGTATGGATTGTCACCTATTTTTTCTAGCTGTCAAAACATGCCCAACTGCCCTTTTGGAGTGCTCATAACTTGTGCCTCGTAACTCCAATGTATACCAAATTGTATCCACGTGTTCTTGGTTGTATGAACTACATTTGGTTCAATTTTTAGCTCTTAACTCTTTAGGAATCGCTCCCAGCATCGCTGTCAAGTTGACCTCTAACACAGATTTTTCACCAGAATTTCCAACTATCAAAAAGTGTGAAACTATCATTTTGTGGGCCCCATAACTTCCATATTACTTGTCCATATGCCTTCAAATTTGGGTCATGTGTTATCTCTACTATGAAGTACCATTGGTATGAATTTGGTACCTTAACTCACTTTGTATCATTCCTAGTAGATCCACCAATGTTCCCCTTAATGCAGATTTGCACCTGTTAACAACTCCAGAAAAGACTAAGGCATGAACATTGAGTAAGCTCCAGAATGATAGAACCTTCATAAATTTTTATCTACAACTCGGATTGACTTGCTTCAAAAAGCAAAGTTGTAGTTCTCGATGAGAGGAATCTATTCATGCCATCAGAATGTAATTTTACTATAGTATGACACCAGAATTGACATGATACTCATTTTTGACCTTTTACAAGTATACCTAGACTATGTTGACAACAATGACAAAACATCCTAGGGCCTCCTTTACTCAACATACAACATTTGGCTAATTGAAATACATGTTTTATTTGCTACTTAATCAACTGAAACAATGCATAAAATGCTTAAAATAGTCAAAACAGGGGTATAATGTTCCTAACATAAAATCATGCAAACAATTAACAAATAATATATTCTAATCAACTATTTGGCAATTTAACTTTGTCATATTTAATAATATGGCAGTTTTTATATGTCAACCATAGTGTAACAATGAGGTATTTCTAGGCCTCATCATTCCCCCCAGCTTGAACTGATGCATGCCCTCATGCATCCTAGTAGGCCATAGTAATATGAACAACATCCTTTTGCCACCTGCTACCCGAGAAATTTCTTCTTGCTGCACTACACCAAGCATTTTGCAATTTAAGCACATGTATACAACCTTGCATTTTTTCAAATTTTGTAGTTCCTGCAATTTTTCCTTTTTTTCCTTTTCTCTTTTTTTTTTTTTTTTTTTTTTTTTATCTCTCTTTCTTTTCTTCCTTTCAACTTGCAACTCTTTGACTTCTGCACTTTCATGTGGAATTTTCTATCTTGACAATATTTCAGCCTAGATACCTATTTCTGTTGTTTGCACCTTTGAAACAAAATTGATAAAATTTTGATTTTGAAATGCTTGAGGGATGTACTTACTTGTGGTAGAGCTTTAAGAAACTCAATATCTAATGTGCCCTACTATTCTGCAATATTTTCAAGAATTTTTGGCACAATTTGTCTCATTTTGAAGCTTGCTTCGGAATGAGACTATTGTTCTGAAGATGCTTCAGAATGAGACTGTCATTCCAAGATGTGTCAAAAACATGCCAAAATGGCCTCCTATGCAAAATTTAGCTGCAGATTCTAGTGTGGGCCCATCTCTAGGGTGTGTAAGCCTTCCATAACATCAAAAATATCTTCTCCATCCTTTTGTTTAAATGTTATTCTTTATTTTGTATGTTGTTGTTTTATTGCAGTAGGAGTAAAACAGAATCTTCAGGTGCATTTTCTAGATTATCCTCTTCATATTTATAATTTGGGGGTATCAACTTATTCTCCTCAAAACCCCCCCCCAAATCAAAAAAAATCCATGTCTATCCCAAAATCAAGTTTTTGCATAGTTTTGAAGTTTCCATGCAACTAAGGGTAGAAGGGGGTGTTTCTTGAAATATTTATTTTTATTTTTAACTTGCCAATATTATATGAATAGTTTATGCCAAATACCGATTATCATACACTAAATGCTAAATGCTTACTATGACTAAATTCAAGAAACACATACCTTACTATCCTGAAAATTTATCATGCACCTTACAAGCTACTTTCGATGATTGTTAGCAAGCTATCTAAAAACATAAACATAACACATGTGCAATGTGAGATTTGTACAATGGTGGAACAATGATGGGTGGATCAACAAGGCAATGCATGCCAAAAAACTGGTTTTCATGCAAGCCAATTCAACAGCGCCTCCGAGAAGGTTTTCACTACCAAATTATTCATTTTTATTTTATTTTCTTTTTTTCATCTTTCTTTTCTTTTTGTTTCATCTTTTTTTCATTTTTTTTTATCAGAAGAGGTTGCCATTTCTGGTTTTCAACCAACTTCTATATTTTTCAAGGGCTTCAATGAGATAGAATGTATCTCATGAGGCTGCAATGTGAGAGAATTTCTCTCATTCTTATTTGGATAAGAACAATCCTTATTCTGCAAAAACATGTCAATTTTTTTGTATGAAAACATCTTTTTCAGCTAAAAGCTGCAACAATGATGCAACCTTCCTTCCATACAAGTAGTAAGAATCTTCTTGTGTCATCATTGCCTCTGTATTTCTGGAAATGAAGTATTGACCTCATTAGTTCTTCTCTCTGCTGAAATTGATGCATATCCTCATGTATCTTCATTTTGTGGGACATGCCTTATGCTGCAATTTTTTTTTTCTTTCATTTTTTTTCTCTTTTCTCTCATTTTCTTTTCTTTTGTTTTTTCAAGATTCAAAGATATGATCATTTGGAATATTTGTCAGAAGAGGAAGCCTCTTCTATCTTATGCAAATGTAACTGTGTGAAATATCAAGCAAATTCCACCTTTGTTAGTGGTTTATGGTACACCTGTAAAATATGTCCATTCACCACTAATGTCCTCCTTGAATCATCAACCGAAGAAAGTTGAACAACTTCATTCTCAAAATCCTCTGGTTCATCCTTGTTGCTCTTAATGTGATCATCATGCCACATTTTCCATTTTTGTTGAGTGAACTCTATTTGGTGAAGTGCTTCCAACCAAAGTTCATCAAATGCATTCAACTGCAAAATCTATTTTTTTGTACCTACAACAACTCAATGCCAATTGCTAAAGATGCATAAAGTGTTAGTAAAGCATTAGGATGTTGGATCAATACATCAAACAAATTTGCTTCCTGGTTTTTAGTCAACCAACTATTGTTGTTCAAAGGTTGTTTTGGCTGCATTTCAGTTTGTTTTGTACCAGGATGTTTTGAATTGGTTCTTGGAGAATGATGCATTAATGAATTAAGAGAGCAATGATATGGTGGAAAAGAATGGAAAATTTGTGTATGTTTACCAAAAACAATTCTTGAAAGAATTAACTTTGATAAATGATAATGAAAAGATGAGAAAAAATGATGACATCCATGTGGTAAATGAAGAAAACTGTTTTGTACTGGAATGGGTGACAAATTTTCAAAATTTTGCTTTTCATCATTCCATAATATTTGTTGAACAGTAGTTGGTTCATCTTTAAAATCTGAAATATGAACATTAAAAGCAGATTTCTTGGATGAATCCAACTCTTCTACATTATCCTTTACAATAATGGAGGCCAAAGTTGAAATGTTCTTTTCATTTTCCTTATATGTTCTAAGAAACTGTGGGCTTCCTAGACAATCATACTTAGGTGGAGTAAGTTTTCCTGCAAGCAAGTCAACTAATTTTCCACCTACTTGTATGTTTTCTGGATATACTTTCTTCTTTTTTCTTGGTTTCTGAAAACACATTTCTTGAACAATCCTATTAATGATTGGTACATCTTTAATAGCTTGAAGAAAAGGGATTGTAATAGTTAAATGTTTTAATTCCTTTATCCAATATAATTTCAAAGATGTCATTTTTAATGTCTCAAATTGTTCAAGAGATGATACTTTCTTTGATGAGTTATCTTGTGGGAGGTTTTCTTTTTCTTTTTGATATTTTAGTGTGGATTTATTTTCATGTTCATTCTTTTTAACTCCTCTTTCTACACTGATAAGTGGAATAGGTTCAAGCAGTGGTTTACCTGAACACAACTGAGTTTTATCATAGTCACTAACATTCATTATGGCTGCATTTTCTGATTTAGCCATAGAGACAGGGGTTGCCTGTTTAACAATGTTTGAATTGGCCACAAGTTGAGCTGAAAATAGAGGTTGTTTTGCTTGTTGTTGTGGTTTTCCATGAGAGAAATTATAGGTATGAGTAGGCAACAAGTTTGATTTCTATTTTTGATAATGTTGTTGCCCTTTGTATAGTTTTTGATGTTGTACCCATTGATATCCCTACAATTTTGGCTGCAACCATGGTGGATGTTGTTGATTCCATTGTTGTTTCATCCAACCATGTTGAGACCACTCTTGGGAATATGCCCATGGTGGTTGACTCCAACATTGTTGAAGTGGACCTGAAGTAGACCATGGCATATACCAAGGATTATTTCCCCAATGTGCAGGAAATTGAGAAGCATTATGATATGGAAATTTATGAAAATTATTCCCTTGTCCTTGTCCTACAAAATTGAGTTTTTTCATAGGTTGAGACTATTTTTCAAAGACACTTTTGAGTTCTGGCAATAAACTACACTGATCTGTGGGGTGTCCTAATTGACAAATGCTACATGTAGCAGGTATAAATATTTTTTTCAAAGGACAATCATGAAGAGAGTGTTGCTTCTCACTATATTTTGAACAATAGATGATTGAAGGTTCAATAGATTCATTATTTTCATCTAATGTTTTATCAAGATGTACTAAAATATCAGCCTCTTTCATGCATTCTTTCAAATCATGTTTATCATTACCAATTCTATGTTTTCTATGCCCTGAATGAGAGTAATTTTTACAGAGTTTAATAATTTCCTGAAATTCAAGTGCATTTGCATCTCCTCTTCCCAAGATATCCAATGCATCCCTAGATTCATCTTGCAGTCCTCTTAAGAATATGACTTTGCAAATTTTAGGTTCAACACTTCCACATCTCTTATGAACAAAAGAAAATTTGTCTAGATAGTCTTCTAAGATTTCATTTTCCTCTTGTTTCATTGTAAGAAATTTATCATTTTGATTCTTGACTTGACAATATTCTTGGTATCTCTCCAAGAATATGTTTTCCATATCATCCCAAGTTCTAATTGAATCAGGTGCTAAGGTGATAAACCATCGTAGAGCTGACTCTTTAAGAGTGGAAGGAAACAATTTGAGCTTCTTGATTGTCATTAGTGTAATCATGAGCTTGACATACAATTTTAAACTCAAACAAAAACATATCAGGATCTTCAGATGTAATTCCCTTGAAAGTTGGTAACACTGAAGGTGAAATGGCCTTCATGGGAGCATTTTGATTAAGATCTAATTGAATGGGATTTTGAAAAGTTTTGGTAGGTGCACTAGTTGCACTAGGATAGAGCATATTATGGGCTCTCCCTGGATTCTCTTGTGAGACTTCCATTATAGGTTCCCAAAAACAATTATAAATCTTGTCAAATTTTCCTGATTGTATGGATTTGTCAAGAGAAAGTGGTGTTGAACTACTGATTTTTCTTTCTTGTAATGATTTCTCAAAGGATCCTGCAGTTCTTGAAGTGGATGATTGTGATTCTTTGAAAATTCCAACATTTTTGGAAATAAAAAATTTAGACAACTTTGACATAATTTCAACCTCTTGTAAAAATTTTCTTCCTGTGGTTTCTTGCTTATTTTCTAAATGGACTGAAATGCAATTTACCAAAAATTATTACTTATACCAGTCATTTATCCAGATTTCACTCTGAATTTCACAACTTAGCACAATTAACAATTATTGGGCTGCTTTTACCTTCTAACAACACCGTGATCCCCAAAAACGGTGCCAAAAATGATGAGTGTCATCAATCACATCATTTAATCCTTAAGATTTGTCAATCCAGGGTGGTGTCCAAGGCTATATACGAAAGCAGATATAGGCAGCTTGAAAATCAACTCATTCAGAAAATAGGCTTTATTGGTGGGACAAGTTAGCTTGGGGGTTTTTGGTGTCACTTCTAATCCTATGAACTGAAATTGAATTCTAATTACTCTTGTAGAAGTAAAATTATAGAAATAGAAATATTGCAGAAAATGAAACCTGATTACTTTTGCAGAATTTGAAATGACAGGAATGAAACCTACTTACTCTTGCAAAATGGAAATGACAGGAATAAAAGATTTGCAGAAAATAAAACCTAATTACATTTGCAGAATTGAAATGATAGGAATGAAAGTGTTGCAGAAATAAAACACACAAGTTGCTAATCAATCAACATAATGGAAATGCCAAAAAGTTGGAAATAACTGCTAAAAAATAGGGGAAAACCACAAAATGTTGTAAATTCCAAACTTATGCTATGAGATCAGCTGACATGCACACATATCTACTCCAAACCACAAATATTACATGCATCTACAATAAACACAGTTAGTAACAAGAAATAGAAATTGCCAAGTTTCTGCTAATCTTAGCAAGCAAAAGGTTCACAGAAAAACCTATCAGTAATTGGTCCTTCCTTTGGGCCTAGAAGTGGCCCTTGCTCCCTGATCCAGAAGAAGGTGAAATACTGCTTCTAACTACTCAATGCTCACACATTCACTCAAAACAATAAATGGATGGAAAACTGCACTTTATTGAATTTCACACAACATTACAACAATGCAGGAAAATCCTGCTAAATGATTGTTATGCTCAACAACTATTCTCTCTCTATCTTCTATATATATATCTATATGCTCAACCAACATAGGAGCTTATTATTTATAATAATCTATTACATATGCTAATCCATTCTATTTCTATTTTCTAGGGATTCAACAACTATTCTGAAGTTGTCTTCCTGAAAATCAGCAAACTGTTATGCTGCAACATCTCTATTATCCCTTGTTGTGCATCCTCCATTGATGGAAATGTGTTGGAAGGGGTGAGAAAACATCTCATACACCTGTATCCATTCTCATATTACCATTTTCCACCTTTCTGGGTGTTCTGTTTACCTTTTTGACTAAAACTGGTCCTTTTGCTCATTCCGGAGTTGCTTCGAAATATCTGGTTGTGCAACATACTTTATGCTCATATGCAATTAAAATGGTTAATAAAGTGGTTTTGACTGGATAGGAAGTCTTTCCTATTCCTCAGGAGATGATCCCAATTAGTTTTGCATGCCAATACTGACAAATTCCAAGCCATGCCATTTATTGACAGCTGGCTGGAATTTGTATGACTATGTCCTGCATTTTCCAGATTTCTTGCATTTTAGCCTTTTTGACTTGTTGCTCCCATTTGGATCACGTGGAAGTGTTGTCAGGTGGAGAAAGAGTCACTCCTAGCCTCCCTCAACTATTTCCAAGTGTTTCCCTCATATTTAGTTGACAAATTCCATGCCTTCCTTCATAGTGACAGGTGGCTGGAATTTGTATGGACTGTCACCTATTTTTTCTAGCTGTCAAAACATGCCCAACTGCCCTTTTGGAGTGCTCATAACTTGTGCCTCGTAACTCCAATGTATACCAAATTGTATCCACATGTTCTTGGTTGTATGAACTACATTTGGTTCAATTTTTAGCTCTTAACTCTTCAGGAATCGCTCCCAACATCGTTGTCAAGTTGGCCTCTAACACAGATTTTTCACCAAAATTTCCAGCTGTCAAAAAGTGTGAAACTATCATTTTGTGGGCCCCATAACTTCCAGATTACTTGTCCATATGCCTTAAAATTTGGGTCATGTGTTCTCTCTACTATGAAGTACCATTGGTATGAATTTGGTACCTTAACTCACTTTGGATCATTCCCAGTAGATCCACCAATGTTCCCCTTAACGCAGATTTGCACCTGTTAACAGCTCCAGAAAAGACTAAGGCATGAACATTGAGTAAGCTCTAGAATGATAGAACCTTCATAACTTTTTATCTACAGCTCGGATTGACTTGCTTCAAAAAGTAAAGTTGTAGTTCTCGATGAGAGGAATCTGTTCATGCCATCAGAATGTAATTTTACTATAGTATGACACCAGAATTGACATGATACTCATTTTTGACCTTTTACAAGTATACCTAGACTGTGTTGACAACAATGACAAAACAATCTAGGGCCTCCTTTACTCAACATACAACATTTGGCTAATTGAAATACATGTTTTATTTGCTACTTAATCAACTGAAACAGTGCATAAAATGCTTAAAATAGTCAAAACAGGGGTATAATGTTCCTATCATAAAATCATGCAAACAATTAACAAATAATATATTCTAATCAACTATTTGGCAATTTAACTTTGTCATATTTAATAATATGGCAATTTTTATATGTCAACCATAGTGTAACAATGAGGTATTTCTAGGCCTCATCAATATTGTAATCGATTACCCAGGTGTTGTAGGTGAGTTGGAGAGGAGAGGGCAATCATCCAAGAGAGGTCCCAGGTTCGAATCTCCACCCTACAAAAAAGATAAATTGGGTACCCAAAATGCAATTGCTAATGTTGGTGCAAGAAGGGCTGGGTGCGACTCTCGGGTGACTTTGACGGTGTAGAATCCCCTATTCGTGGTCTCTCAGACCAAGGTGACCCCACAAGGGTTTTTTCGCCTTAAATAAATAAATAAATATATATATATATATATATATATATATATATATATATATATATATATATATATATATATATATATATATATATATATATATATATATATATATATATATATATATATATATATATATATATATATATATATATATATATTGTAATCGATTGAGAAACATATTTGTTATTAATAAAAAGAGCACCATTATTCTATATTCTACTTTATCATCATGGTTACTTAATTGCTATCTCGTATTTCATTGCTTGGATGTATGGTATTTTTTGCACTTTAATTGGAGCATTATAAAGGTAAGGGTGTTACCTTAATAAAATTATTTTAATTAAGGAGGTATAAGGAGTATAATATAAGGTTGAAACTATTCTATTATTTACCTTGAAAATAATAGCAAAATCAACCATACATTTGAAAGCAAAAGTAAAGGAGTTTTATATACTTAATAGTTTAATATTTGCAATTAAAAACCCATAGGAGTTATAAGGGTTTCTACTTGGAAAATTAAAATTCTATTATTGTAAATATTATTGTTTTATAATATTCCAGATTAGGGAATTATAAGGTATACTTCACCAAAATTATATTATTGAAATTTAGAAACATTATACTATTAATATCAATGGCTATAAAAATAAGTTCATCATTTACTTAAAGAAGTTGGAATTATATACTTAAATTATCTCATCTTAAAGAGACAAAAGAAACCCAACTATAGAGAGCTTCAAAATTAAGTGGATAGTTCATTAGGACAGATTAGGTGAAACAAAAGTTGATTATTGTTATTTACAAAACATTACAAAATCAACTCAAAAGGTGAACTATTATTTACTAAGCACTTTATTAAGCTTATAGCTTATTCTAAATCACTAGGGAGACATAAGGAATCCATCAAGGATCATCATGACAACAAATAAATTCATTCTTATAGAATCTCAACTGCTTAAAGGTCCAAATTACTCCTAATGGAAAAACAAAGTGAGGGTAATTTTAATAGTTGAGAAGCTTTGGGAGATAGTCAAAGGAATAATTACTAAATCTAATTCAGGTGATATAGAGATCCAAAAGTTCAAAGAAAGTTATGCAAAAGCATTAATGATAATAAATTTTACTATCACAAATGAAATACAACCTTACATCAGTTCAGTAGGAACATCTACAAAACCTTGAAAAACCCTAGAGAAAATATTTGAAGGGAAAAATAAAGCTACTATCCTAAATATTCAAACTCAATTACATTCCTTAAAAATAAAAAATGGAGAAAATGTAGAACTATTCCTAAGGAAGGTAGCAGACATTAAGGGAAAATTATTAACCTTAGGAGAAAAAGTTGAAGATAATTTTTTTGTTCAAGTTACTATGAGAGAACTTCCATATAGCTACAAGCATCTAGTTACATCTTTATAGGTTCTTAGTAAAGATACAATATTTGATGAGCTAATCAATATTCTTAAAAAATATGAGGTGGATAATACATTGAAGGATGATATGACTAACAATGCATTGGTTTCAAAAGATACGTCATAGGGAAATGTTACCTCATCATAAAAATGATGAAGACCATGGAATAACCATTATTATCATGTACACATAAGAAAAGGTCATAGTACTAATTACTATAGATTCAATCCTAGAAGCTAGAATCAATAAAATCAAACAAACCATGGAAGCCAACCAAATAGGGTATTCCAACAAAGACAATATCAAGCTTAAATTAATCCTCGTTAGCAATAGTTTTAGTGACCATACAATTATCCTCAATTGGAATATTGAGAAGGAAATTAGAGGAGACACAACGCAAAGAATACAAGAAATTGAATAACTAGAAGATCCTACATATGATCATGAAGTCAAAGCTCTCTTAGTAAAGATAGTATTTTATGAAGATACTAACTACTCACTTGAACAAGATACAAACAACAAAGAAGGAGAACTCAAACTCCAGTACCAAATAAAAGATCCATATTGAAGACTAAAGTCTTCAATACCCAAATAATGTAATACAAGGGGGTGTTAGAGTATATTACATCATCTGGGTTATGTAAATGTACCACCTTTGGTACATAGCTAGAGTAGGAGTTTACTTTAGAGTGAAGTTACTTAGTTGCTCCAAGTATTGTAATAAATACACAAGTGTCAATGTGCAAGTTGTAAATGTGCATGTAGTCCACATGTACATAAGTCTTAGGTAAAGTAAGGGCCAAGGAATCTATATTCCTATATAAAGACCTCATAGTAAGTGTTTTAGTAGAGGAAGTGAATACAGAGAGTGTGTGTTATAGTTTAGTATTATGGTACAATGTAGTCCTTTCATAGTTGTACATGGAGTGTTCATGTCCTCCATTATATATCATTGTACTATTTTCATCACTTTAATTAATGGCATATTTGTGAGTTATTTGTAGATGTTCATCTTATTACTTTCTTGAATATTATTGTGCCATTAGTTTACATTCATATCATGTTAGTTATTTAACATATTATGGTCATACTACTTCCCATCAAAAGCTAACAAAAGTCTATTGTGCAATCGAAGAACAAAGCATTAAAAATTGGATAGTTATGAAAAGAAGCCATGACCATGTGACATGTCTCCAAGTCATGGTCAAAGATGCTAAGAAATACTAAAGGTTAAAATAATCCAAAACCATGTGACATGTCTCCATGCCATGGTCGAAGATGCTGAGAAGTGTTGAAGGTCAAAAGAAGCCATGACCATGCAACATGTCTCCATGCCATGGTCGAAGATGCTGAGAAGTGTTGAAGGTCAAAAGAAGCCATGACCATGCAACATGTCTCCAAGCATTGAAGGCTGAAAGAATCCATGACCACATGATATGTCTCCATACCATGTTAAAATATACTAAGAAGTGCTAAAGGCAAAAAAAAGTTGTCATATCCCCATATCTCCACTATTTGATAACTATTTTTTTAGAAGAATGTGATACTGCTAAAATTGTTTGTGAGTCCAGGTGTAGGTTTCTATTTTATGGCAAGTATGCTGGACAAGAAAATCACCCACCCTTGGTGGAGACAAGTGGTTTAAAGTGTTAGGTAAGGTGGGATATTATGTTGTGCATAATGCACCTTGGACCATGGGTACATAGAAGCCCACTAAAGATTGCATATAGGTCATACTTCCTATTGCTGCATTTTATGCATGTGATTGATTGAATAATTTTATTTTCTCTTGTAATGATTTCAAATAATATCTCTATTCTTTTTACAAAAAAAATAATTAAACTATTATTATTTTATTAAAAATTTAACATATAATATATCTAAAAAATATAAAAATGTAAGCAAATTTATTAACATGTTTATATATCAACAAAGAATATATAAATAATAATAGATAATAATTAAAGTAAACATACCTATGAGTATGGGAAATGCTTAAATAATTTTCTTCGGAACAAAAAGAAATCTAATAATATATATATATATATATATATATAATATAAAATAGAAGAGAAAGATATTTATATATATATATATATATATAATATAAAATAGAAGAGAAAGAGATTACCATCTAGCAATAAACTAAACAATCTTTATGCATGAATGAACATTAGGTGTCACTGTAAGAAATTGGTAAAATTTCTATTAAACGAAAGGGGCAACTGAGAGCATGTCATGGAAGTTCTAGTGCACACAAAATTTGTTGTATGTGATTGGTCTATTGGGTGTGAAAGTTCACCGTGTGAACTACATCCAGACTATCTATTGAGAACTCTCACTCTGGTTCATTGGATGTGAAATTTTGTTGTGCAAATTACTCTTGTTTGGCTTGTTTTTCACAATGATGTGTTTAACTGTGAGTGTTTCTTTCTTGAATTCATCTACTTTTTGCTATGAAAAATTTATATATGAATATTTTTGGTATGTTTTGGTGAATAAATATGTTAAAAGGACAACATTTAATCATACTGATGGTACTCTATGATAGTTTAAAGTAAACTATTACTTTCTTTGTATATGTATGTGGCTTGTATGAACTTTAAAACTTCGTTAGATAATATGAAATGGAGAGAAATTATACTCTATAATTATTTTGAGTAATGCATTATGTTTTCATATAGAGTATTGCATACATAATAGGGCCAAGCTAACCCAATCCAAAAGCTTTTAATTCCACTTTTTTCTACCTGTTTTGAGAACCTATGAAGGTGTCACCATGTTGGACGTTCACCTTGGAAAATTTGGAGTCTTGGCTATCTTAACTACTGTGATAGATTAAAAGGGTATTATGAGAGAAGTTTGTAAAATTTTATTGTGGAATATCTCATTATAGACAAAAATTATAAGATTCTAGGCTCCTTTGGTTCCCTGATTTTAAATTTAAAAATGAGAAACTTGGATGTTTTATTTATCTAGTATTTGTAGGTTGTGAAATTTCATTTATATATTTGATAAGAAAATATTGAGTCTATAGCAAGTGACCACTTTTGTTTGATGAATCCAGTAAGTTTTTGTTGTTGTGTAATATCTCCAATATCGTCACTTTGCAATATTGATCATAATTTAACTTTCTGATTATAAGTAAAGGTTATAGTAGAATATCTTGTTAATGTGCTATTGGTTTATATTTTGATGGATATAATTTCAAATGGCTTGATAAATTTAGCTTACTATTTTGAAAACACTATGGTAGGTCTTTGGTAAGCTTGTTTAAACATATTGGCTGATTGATGACTGTGAATCAAAGCCTCCTAAGTATGTTGTGAAACTTATTTTTATTGTTCATTATTTAAAAATTAAGCTAAATATGGTAAGATCATAAGGACTAAAATATTGAGAGGTGTCCCCAAACTATGCTTTGGTTTTATTGGGCTAAGAGTTAAAAATCTTGGACCTCCCTATATTATTATTATGATAGTGTAAATATATTCAAATTGATTAAGGCATTAATGATTTCTTTCAAAAAAATGTTTGATAGATTACTACCATGTGATACATTGTTTTGATGTCTATATTATTTAGAACTGGTCTAATATAAATTATATAGGGAAGAGTAAACTTCTATTCTATAGACTCAGTTATTATAAAGTATTAAAGAGATTGATTAAGGTGAGGAACCTATGACTTAAGCTATTATATACATGAATACAATCATCTAATGTAACGCGGGTGTCTGGTTTTAAGCATGGCACCCTGAATTGGCTCAAATTAACAAAACAAATTTGGCATATCCATCAATATTTATTATAGAGCAGATTGTAAGAGTTAACTTGGTCATCGACAACAACTGCACCTTAAATTAGGTTGTAACTTTTTAATTCAAGTCATCGAGCGCTTCTTTAATAACATAAAATTATTTTTAAAAGGGTCGTGTGGACCCTACTTTGGCATCTATTTGAGTGATACCATAGAAAATAGGTAATTATTATGTTTTTCATAAAGAACATGGTTTTATTTACCATCAAGGTGTTAGATATCCAACTCTTAAAGGAAGCTACATTAGGATGTTCTTCCCAAGAGACATTTTAAAAATGAGGCGTGACTTGGTTATTATCTACATTGAAGAAATATAGAATAATTTTACAAATAAATTTTATAATTTTTGTCTATAATCATGTTATTTATTAGCCATAAAAGTTAGATTTGTTTTTATTATAAGTTTATAAGAAATGTTTTAAATGTTTTGAAAGTAGTTTATAATTACATAGTACATTATTAATCACTTTTCTTATAAATTTAATAATTTCTTTCTATAGTTATCATGTAGAATTTAATATTCATTTCTATGGATAAAATTTCTAATCAATAGTTCTTATATATATATATGTATTGCATAAGAAACATGGTTTGTGAAATAAATATTGTTGTTTCATAAAACCTTAAAAAAAAACCTATAAAAAACCTATATTGAGCATCGAGAAGGATGACATTGGCATAAAATAAAAATAAAAATAAGACACTAAAATTTTTAGAATAAGGAAGCCATTGAGGAGGATGGCCTACCAATAAAAGTTGATGACATTAAAAAGAATTTTTTTTGCCCAACTCTGATAGATCGCAGTGACGACTATTGTGAATTGAGGGCAAATATTCTCTAGCATTTCATAAGGATCAGTGGATTCCATGCTATCAAGAGTAACGAATGATGGAATGGGATATTATTCTAGGTTTTTGTATGAAGTAGTACGTGAGGGTGCCCATGAATCATAAATTAGTTGTAAAATTATCAACAAAACTCAAGACTAAATAGCTGGTCCTTGGGGTTGGAAGGTCCAGTGGTAGATGGTATGGGAAACATTACCATAAACTGAGGAATGATTTGAGACACCTGGTACAAAAGCTAGATTTTTGGTGGACCCTGATATTATCTTAGTTGAAGGTCAATAATCAGACACTGGCATAGTTACGTTAACTCAAGCATGGGCCAATAGGTAAAATTATAAAGTATAACCTAGGTTAGTGGACCAATAGGAAAAGAATTGGATTGTAGATATAAGTCCTCCATGCTATGAGATGGGGAAAATAATGCATCCACCCTTCCAAGTGATATGGGCCTTGGAAGGGCAATCCCTTGTTGAGTACCCAAATCTCAAGTTAAGAGAAGATAGGTCTCTTAAATGGTAGTATATAGAGGGAATTTGGCTGGTCTCAAGAACTTAAGATTCTATCTATAGTGGTATACTATCTTGACGTGTGAACCCCTATGCCTATGTACTAATACAAAGTTGGGTGTGTTTACATCTATCTATGTTTTTTTTTTTATTAAATAAAAAAAATTGAATTTTGTGATTTTGACAACTAGGTGAGAAGACTTGGGTTGTTACAGTGGGTATCAGAGTCTAGGTTACAAAAACCCTAGGTTATAAATGTGATTTGTTAAAATAACATAGCTCTTTTATCACTAGGAATGGCAGGGACCTCAAGAAAAGCAAGTGCTAATATACAAGAGGATATTTTAGAAGTCCCAAGGAAGGGACTAATATGACTCGTGAGGGAGTCAGAGCGAGTGCAAATAGCCAAAGTGCCTCGATTTGTTTTAAGAAAATAAAAAAATCCAGTAGTAGCAAGGGCTACTCAAAATAATAAAAATATGACTAGAATGATTTAGCTAATGCAAGAATAGCTGAATTAGTAGAGGTAATAAATGGAGATACAAAGGGCTCAAATGAATGAGCACATGGATCAAAAAAAGGTATAGATGGCTCAACAACAAGATATAATCACACAACAAAAAAGAGTAATTAAGAATCTAACTAAAAGTAAGGAGTTATAAAGGATAAGTGAATTTCCCAAAGGATCTTTGAGGAGGAAGGTCAGCATAGAATTAAAAAAAGATATTAAGAAGTTAGATATCTCCAAGTTTGATGGTAAAGGTGATGGTGAAGTAGTTTTTAATTGGTTAAGTGAAGTAGAAGGATATTTCTCAATTCAACCTCTTTGTGCAGAATCCAAAACCACATGGGTAGTGGCTCATTTAACAGGTTTGGTCAGGGATTGGTGGACCACCTATAATAAAACCAATCAAAAGGAATTTTTTGATATCCCTTGGGATGTATTTGAGATAATTTAAGGATTGATTTCTTACACCACAATTCTACATTGAGAAATATGCCAAATTCACCAATTTGTGCCAAGAGAACATGTCAGTAATTGAATACTATCAAAGGTTTGTTCAACTTTTGAAATATGCTCCTAAATATGATAAGCATGAGGAATTCAAAGCCCACAAATTTATAATGGGTTTACATCCCAGAATTGGGACTCCTATTGGTCGAGGTAAGCCCAAATATTTGATAACAACTTTTGATGCAGCTCGTTATGAAGAAGTGAGCCAAAAAAATAAAAAGGTCTACTACCAAAAATTTGAAAAGGAAGAACTTAAGAAAAGAATGTGCCCAGAGCCAGTTAAGGGTAAAGATCAGTATAAGAAATTGTAGATACCAAAATCTAACACCCTTTAGTTCACATTCACCACCTCACTATCAATTCTACATAATAAAGATATATGCCTAAGTTCTAACTTAGGGATATAAAATCCTACACATTATTATACTTTCCTAATTTATTTAATAAATAAAATCACCCTAGGATACCTTGTCTACCCATTGGACATGTGTCCCAGATACTTCATCCAACATCCATGCCACATATTACCCACTCCTATCCCCTTTGTCCTTGTACATGAGACAAATTCCCAACACCCATGCCACAAATCCTTTGTTGTTGTCCCCTTGTACCTTCACATAAAACAACATCCCACATCCCACTCCACTTGGAGCCACATCACCCTAGTTAAGTGAGCTACACTAAGTGACTCACTGTAACTACCCCTTCCACCTGGCAGTCCAAATTTACCACTTGGCAAGTCAGGCTTGCCACCTCACATTTCCCTCCAAAGCCCCAGGCAACCTATAAAGATACCATCAATCCACCAAACAAAGGGAGCTAAATTTGCATACCGACAGGCTGCCAAAATAGATCTAGGCCCAATGAGAAATTGAGAGTGCAAGCTTGACTCGGACCGTTGGCTCGAATTCCAAGGCAATCTGTTAATCAGCTGAAACCACCCAAAAAAAATAGATTTCATTGACATAGATTAGCAATTTGAGTATTAAGCAAGGTTTTGTTTGTTAATTGTTTAGTGCTATATGCTTTTCATCCATATCAGTAATAAGTTTATGTGTAGCATTAGGTTTATCGCTTGAATATACGAGTGCTACTAATCCCCCTTTTCTGGTTTGTATGTGTGTAGGTAACAGGTATTTGAAGAGCTATTGAAGCTAGGAGTGGCCCATCAGTGGATACTCAAGCCCACTCACCAATTGGGTTGGAGCGAAAGAAGACCAAAGACACCACCAATAATTTGATTAGCCAAAGGGATTTTTTCCCTCTTTGTGCCCATTCTATCATGTGAAATCAAGCATTCACTTATTTTAATCATACCCCTATACACTTGGAGAAAATCACTTGTAAAAAGGAGAAAAAGGCTCCAATACAATTCAATACAAAATCCTTTAATTTTGCAATTGTTTTTTTTCATTATTTTGCTTGCAAGGTGTTTTCTTCTTTTTATTAGAAAATTGCGATCATGGTGGGACCTCCCAAGGATTTCATTTTGTTTTGCCTTGCTTTATTTTAATCTTACTAATCTCTATTTGCATATATAGGTGCTAATGATTTGAAACACATGAGAATTCAATCTTGGGTTGGCAAATCTAGATTGTGCTTAACCTATCACTATGAAATCACACATCCATAGTTTCTAATTTAAGGAAACGTGCATTCGCATTTGCTACACTATTGAAACATGGACCGGCGATTGAAAGCTAGGAGCAAAAAAAAGAAAACATGTATGTACCCTGTGCCATATTTTTAACTTCTCCTTTAGTTCTGGATTTAGGTTACATTTAAGTAGATTAAGAGTTTCAATTTTGTATGCCACTTCTTGCATTTAGGTCTTAGGATAGAAAAACCTACTTAAATCTTGCATTCATAAACACAATAACAAAGCAAAATAAATGAGAATCTACATATGCATAGTAGGGAATAATCATATTGCATGTACCAGGTTAGAAATAACCCAGGTAATTCTTTTTTAGGGTTTGGGCTTGTATTCGAATTTTGTTCTATTGACAAAAATTACCCGTGCACCTGCGGTTGGGATCTCCTAAACGTGCATGTGCGGTTGCAAAACCACGTACCCATGGTTTACCAGAACTAACCGCCCACCCATGGTTAGCCCTGTTAAATAGAATTTAGTTGAGTCTTACCTAGATTTGTAATTTCGCCCTTGATATGATGTTGTCTGCTATTCTATGTCTTTCCTACTTTTTGCATTATGCATACAAATAGAATTGCATGTTAGATTTACATTGTACAATAAAAAACAAAACCTTCACACACACATGTAAAATTAAAACACACGTAAAATTAAAACATTGGTCCAGTTGGATTTTAACACCAACCCCCAATTCAGACCGATGACATTGGAATTCATCTCCTTCCACCGGCTTGCCCCTTAGATCATTCATAGATAGGATAAAAGTGCTCCTTAAGCTAGTATAAGTCATTGGTATTCAAGTTGTATACCACTGTTGGAACGATTGTGAATCAAAGTGGAAGAGCTAGGCGAACACCCCACTGGTATTTAAGCGGTGTACCCTAGCCTCTTTTGAGAAATCACGCTTGGTGCTAGTGTTCTTAATCACCATATTCATTTTTTTATTTGTGGAAAACATCCCAAAAGGGATGCCACTTTCGGGTAAGACCCAAGGAGGCAGGGGTATCCATTCCACCAAAAATGCCCAGGACTCGGACCTGGCCTACCACCTTTGACATACTCAAGGAGCAAACAAACACACAAAACCAATTTAAAAATAAGTAAATAACAACAAAAATAATAAAATAAAATAAAAAACATGCTCCTTGAGTGTGTCAAAAACAAAAGCACAACCAAACACGCACAATAAGATAAAAGAAACCACAACACAAACCACATAGAAAAACACAAGAACCACATAACAAAACACAAACAAGACAAAAACAACAGAACACTACAAAGACATAACCCAAAAAAAACATGAAAAATAAACACAACCAAAACCTAAAAAATTAAAAAAAATAAAAATAAAAAACAACCAACAACAGACAATAAACAAAAAAAAAAAACATAGAAAACACTCACACATAAAAACACGAAATAACACAAACAAAGAGAAACCCAAGAACAAGAACGAAAAAAACACAAGAACAATAACAAAAAACATAAAAAAAAAACAAAACAACAAAAACACAAGAACAACAAAAAACAACACAAAGAACACAAAAACAAAACAAAATAAAAAAACCCACCCACCTTAAAAAACTAAACAAAAAAAACAAAAAAAAAAAAGAAATAAAAAATGAACAAAACAATGACCTATCTAGACCAGAAGACTATTAAGGCAAGAATCAACAGAGGAAACAAAATAAAGAATAGAATGAGCTAGGGAACTAAAAAAAATTGAATGAACCAAAGAGAAGCAAAAAAAAAACAAGAAGAAACTAGGTACCTTCATAACTGGAGCCATCCAAAGAAATGATAGAAAGAAGAGCTTCCCTAATTTGAGAAGCCCACCATATAGGAGGGTGGCCATAACAAGTAAGATCACCTTTGTCCAAAGCCCAATTAGCTAAAGCATCAACACTCTTGTTTTGATCTCTCGACCACATGATTGTAATCAACTTTCAAAAATCCCATCCGGATTAACCGAATCTTCTCAATAATTCTTTTTATTCTCCAATCCACCTTATGATTCTTAGAAGGATTCTTCAAGAGATTAATCATAAGTTGAGAGTCAGACTCAACTAACACCTTTTCCCATCCAACCTTAGTAGCCTCCTGAAGGCCTCTCGAGGATACCATACCCCTCAAGAAGGTTATTGGAAAGAATACCCAAATTCTCAAGCAAAAGTAAAAACCAGGGAGCCATCCGAAAGTCTACCAATTCCTCCCACACCGGCTTTTCCAGGGTTCCCTCTAGAGGCTCCATCAGGATTGACTTTTCCAAAATCCTTAGGAGGAGGTTGCCAATTTCTATTCCTATCCATCTTACTAATACTCACATTCCCTTTAAGTTGGTTGCCCTTAGAAGGTTTAATCTTCAATATTTGCATCACTTGATCCCATCTTTGGTGGGAGTTTTGGGGGTGATTAAGGAGATGATGGACCGATTCAACTAAGTTGGCTATGGTCTTTTGCCAAATATAGTGAATATCCTTCCTATCTTGATTAAAAATTTGGTTGTTCCTTTCATTCCAAATATTCCAAAGAAGAATGGTAGAACCCATCCAAACTAACTGCCTAATAAAATGATCAACACCCTCTTGATTAGGCCAATCCCTCCAAAGTCTGTTCAAAAGTAAAAAAATTGGACCACTGTAAGCCAAGTAAAGTGGCCATTCTCCTCCACAGCTCAGAGGCTAAAGTACACTCAATAAAAATATGGTTGATATTTTCTACATTCTCTTCACACATTTCACATCTAAAAGGGCCATGAAAACCACGCTTCATAAGTTGCTCACCAATAAGCACCCTACGATGCAATAAAAGCCAATTAAAGAACCTCACCTTAGGCCAGAGCTTTTGAGCCCACAATCGAGAAAATATGTCAGAAGAATGGTTGGGATTATTATGGCATAAGGTCAAATAACCTTGAGCAACCGAATACTCACCCTTAGTAGTGTTGTTCCATCCAAAACAATCTTTTTCATGGGACCAAGAGAGGGATCTCATATGAAGGATGCCTTGGATATCTTGTCTTTGCCTTTCTGGGATTTGAATAGGCCAGTCCTCAATAGGGATCCAATATCTACCAACCTTTGAATTACCAAGTATGGTACCGATAGTAATTAGCCACCTTTATCCAATTAGCTCGGTGAAGCTCCTCCATCCAAGGCCTCCAATCGAGAAACCGAGTTATCAAAGGCTTGTGACCATCCCAAGAATCTATCCAAAAATTTGCATGTTGACCATTATGAATGATCCAAAATAATTTTTTCTTTATCAAATCCTCACCAGCCTTAAGAACTCGCTAAAATGGGAGAACCTTTGGTAGGAAGTTGATAGCGAACAAGGTCTTCAGGACTTTTGTTCTCAAGATATTTAGCACGGAGATTATTGGCCCAAAGAGCATTGGGGTTATGCAACATCCTCCAATATAATTTAGCAGCTAAAGCTTTGTTGTTATTAATTGAAGACCGTAATCCTAACCCCCCTTCACTCTTAGGAAGACATAAAGTATCCCATTTCACCAAGGCCCATTTTCTTTTCTCCTTAGTACCACTCCAAAGGAAACGATGACTGATTTGATCCAATTCTCGAAGAACAACCTTTGGGATATTCAAAATGGAAGAAACATAAATAGGAATAGCTTGAAGGACTGATTTTACCAAGGTGATTCTACCCCGTGAAGAAAGCCACTTGTTGGTCCACTTTCCAATTTTCTTCTTGACTTTGTCCAACAACCAATTCCAATATTTATTTTTTTGCCTTTGAATATTTATGGGAATACCTAAATAAGTGATTGGAAGAGAGGTCTTCTTATATCTTAGTTTATCCAAGACCATGGATTCCCTGTCTAGCAGAGCAGTGAAAGAAAATAACTTTAGATTTATCTTCATTGATCAACTGCCCAGTAGCATTAGAAAAATAACTAATGATTTGCTTAATATTAGAAGCTTCCTTAACCGTAGCTTTACCTAAAAGAGTAGAGTCATCCACAAATTGAAGATGAGAGATAGGTCTAGCTCCATGAGCAATGGTAACTCCCTCAAGGGTTTTGTTTTCCCTCTTTTTGGTTATAGTCCTACCCAAGCATTCAACAAGAATGATGAATAAATAAGGGGATAGCGGGTCACCTTGCCTAATACCTCTGGAAGCTGGGAAAGACCGAGAAGGCCTGCCATTGATAAGAACTAAGTAGGAAACTGAAGAGATACATCCCATAATCCAATCCATCCAATCCTTAGAGAAACCAAATTGCCTCAAAACTTTGATAAGGAAGTGCCAATCCACTCTGTCATAAGCTTTGGATAAGTCTAACCGAATGAACATGGAAGGAGAATTTTGCATATCCATGGAATGGATGGCTTCCCGAGCAAGAACTATCTCATCTACTATTTGACGTCCTTCCACATAACCCCCTTGCTCTGGGGAAATAATCTTATGCAAAAGAGGCTTCAACCTTTCTCGCCATGATTTTAGTAATGATTTTGAGAAGAACATTACATAAAGCAATAGGTCTAAAAGCTGAGATATGATCAACCTCTTGAGCTTTTGGAACAAGAGTAATATAAGTTTTATTGATAACCTTCAAAATTTCTTTGGCTTTCCTGGCTTCTTCCACCACCTCTAATAAATCAACATGAAGGATATCCCATAACTCTTGGTAGAACTCAATAGGAAAACCATCAGGACCTGGGGTTTTCCTTTTTGCATTTTAAAAACTACTTGTTGAAGCTCATTGATAGTAATAGGAGCAGTCAAAATAGAGTTCTCCTCAGAAGTGATAAGAGAAGGGATTGCTTGAAGAACATTATATTGTGAAGCCGAGTCAAGGGGAGTAGCAAAAAAAATATTGGAAAAGTAATCAACAACAATAGAGTTCATGCCATCCCAAGTATAAACAACATCTCCAGAATCTGATTTTAAGGAAGAAATAAAGTTGTGAGATCTTCGAGCTAGAAGAGATTTGTGGAAGAAATTTGTGTTTCGATCTCCTTCTTTGAGCCATTGAATTCTAGATTTTTGCTTCCATAAGATTTCTTCTCTTTTTTCCCATTCCTCTAACCGAGTTGTGAGTTTAATTTCATCTCGCACTTCTCTTCTCCGTGAGGCCATCTAAACGGATTTTCTTATTCAAATTTTCAAGATGAGCAATAACTTCATGTTTTTTTTTATGAACATCCCCAAACTCTTTCCAGCTCCAAGTCTTGATTTTGGATTTAATGTATTGCAGTCTTTTGGCAAAATAGAACATCTTAGTCCCATGCCTAGGTTTACCTTCCTTCCACCATTGTTGCACATGAGGTCTGAAGGAAATGTCTCTAAGCCACATTAATTGAAAACGAAAAGGAGAGAAACTCACATTGGTTTTCCACATTTCCACCATGACTAGGCCAATGATCCGAACCAACATTATTAAGAGTCTTCACTTTAGGAATGTGACCATGGATTAAGAAATTTTCAGAGAGCAAAAACCTATCCAATCTCTCCATTATACAAGCTAAGCCTTGCCTTCTCGTTAGACCAAGTCATAAGGCCATTATCTCGGTTGGATATCCACAAGATGGAGGTTTGCAATATATTCGCTCATGAGGTCAGTTCTTTTGTCCAAATTTCTATTTCCCCCATTTTCTCATCCAGAGAGAGGATGGTATTGAAATCTCCTCCGATCAAGATCCAAGCTTTAGGAAAATGAGAGATAATATGAGTAATATCCTTCCACTGTCTTCTTTTTTCCTCCAAAGAAGTCGGAGCATAAACAAGTAATGCAGAGCATAATCTGGTTGGAATGTCTACTTTGAATAGCTATAGCCAACAAACCCCAACTGCCAACCATATGGTGAATAACTACCTCTTTTGGATCCCAAAGACAAGCAATGCCACCCGAAGTCCCTTGGGAACTGAGGGAAACCACTTTTCCAGCTGGCCAAATTTTACCGGCAATTAAGTCCATATCCTCCATTGACATCTTTGTTTCTTGAAGGAAAACAAGATGTGGATGATTTACCCGAATCATTCTTCTAATTTCATTTTGTTTTGAAAGACTCCCTTTGAGTCCTCTAATATTCCAAGTGATGATCTTCATTAATACCAGTGGCTAAAAAAGTTGGGAAGGGCATTAATCTTACCTTCCTCTACAAGCTTTTCACCTTCTTTTACCATATGATATTGATTGGTCTTGCGACCTACTTTTTGATTAGAATCCATCTTCAATTTTTTTCCCTCGTTTCTTGACTTATTCCAATTGAATCTCGAGATGGCTTCTAACCTTGAAGAATGCTCGTACACAGCCAAAATTTTACTAGATGGTTCAACGGAGTCTATATTGGGACTCGCATTATTTGAAGTTTTGACATTTGAAATATTGTTTTTCTTGTGTAAATTTTCTCCTTTTTTTTCTCGTTGAAAACCTTTGATTTGTTGGTTTGTCTCTCGAGTTCTTCCCTTCATATTTAAATTGTGTTTCTAAGATTTTAGTTTCCATTATTTCCTCTTCCTCACTTGGGACATCATTTGTGGAAAGGATTTCAAACATATTAGCAGATGACTTTGATTGATCCTTCATAACTGGTTTTTTTCGAGTGTTCTTCTTCTTAGGTATTTGGAAACCCGCTGAGTTTATATCTTCTTTCTTTTGATCAAGAATTTTATTTGGGCAAGCACTGGCCAAATGACCATATTCATGGCAAATTCTACAACGAAAAGGAATGTTCTCATAGTCCACTACTTGCTCCCAAGTGTCTTCCCCAAATTGTAATGTGATATTTTTAGGTAGGGGTTTGTCAAAATCCATTAAAACACAAATCCGAGCATAAATAATATGTTCAAAATTTTGAGTACAATCAGCAATCATCATAAAAGTTCCTAAAGAGTTTCCAATTGAAGAAAAAATAGTAGGATTCCAAAATTCAATAGGGAGGCCAAAGAGTCTAACCCACACGGGAGCTATAGAAGGCATCTCTTCTTCGGCTTTAAATTTAGTATGCCAGGGCTTCATGAAAAGCCCCGCCCTTCCAAAAAACCAAGGACCCCCTTGAAAAGTTTTCTCTCTATCTTCATTATTAGCAAATAAAACAAGAAAATAACCATTTGGATAAATAGAGATTTGTAACTCACCTTTAGTTTTCCAGCTTTTTGCAGCCCAGACTTTGAAAGCAGATAGACTCGGACGAAAACCCACGAACCGACAAATTAGTCCTCTTTTTTCCAAATCTTCAATGCCGATCGAATGTTACCCATATCAAGCTTAACAATAGGAGTTCCATCAGCCGCTTTAAGACATCCCGACTCCATTTTCCCGGGATCAATCTTAGGCATTCTTAGAGGTTTATGGGAAGCCCTAATATTGATATTAGCATTGGGCCGAGGCTGTCCACCATGAAGGGCATCCCTAAAATTCATTTTTGGGACCGAGTCTTCGAAATTCTTACCCTTGATAGGGGTTTTCACAGTAGAATTATTTTGTGGGTGCACCTTAGCACCAGATTCACTTGAGATATGAGCCATTTTTTGATCAACTGCTTGAAACTTGTTTCGTGATCTCTTTAATCCTTGCCCTAGACGCCGTGGAAAGGTATGGTTTTCACTTTTCTTTTGTGCAGCAAATTGGAAGCCGTTGTCACTCAAGTTCATAGTATGATCTATTGAAAGACAAATTTCTAACCCATATTGTATCCCCTGCAACATTTCCTGCTAAAATATTGAGCATAAACCACAAAAATATTGGCCGCTAGGGCCCGAAGGCCCCTAAAACCAACCTCCGGAGCCGCTTGCACTCAACCCGGATGAAACCCTCGCATAGCCGCTTGCCAAATATGTCGTTCACACATAGGGATGCGCTAGGATCTGTGTTGCTCCAAATGATATGAAAATTGGTGGAGACGTTCTAGGGTTTTTCAGGCATCTACCCTCAAAATTTTAGCTCAATCCGAGTCCGGATGAGTGAGATATGGCCGAAACGAGTTCGGTAGTTTGGGCAGTCCTACGAAAAATGTCTCATCTATCTTTTTCAGACCTTATCTTTTTTCCCATCTGAACATTGCTTGAAAATTCCTATCACTTTTACTCTTATTTGCTTTCCTTTAAGCACAAAAACCTTCATGCATGTTAGTTTAGATCAATCACCATCTTCATTGAGTTCTATTATTCTATTCCAAAAAGAACAAAATATCTTCAAAAACTTCAAAAAAAAAAAACACACAAAAACACATTGAAAAAAAAAATTCAAAAAACTTAGCGTAAACTAGGGTCAAAAATTTTGTGTGTTTATTTGCTTTGTGTGTTGTATTGCATTGTCTGTCACTTTACTTGCATAGAAGTCTTCACTAGAGCTCACGCATTTTATCACATAGTAGCGTATGGTAGTGACTCGTAATCAAGCTAAGAAATTAGTGTCAAGCCGAAGTCAGTGGTCGTCCCCTATGGCCTCTCAGTCTGGCAATGTCCCTCACACTTCGGTGGTGGGACAAGTAGATGTGCCCCTTTCTATGTCCTCGAGTCTTGATGTAGGGCCTTCTAGTAATGCCCCCAACATGGACATAGACATTATGCATAGAGCTACTCACACAGCTATACCTGAGACACCTAGGAGTGAACCTCCTACAGTAGTAGACAGTCAGGTCACCATGATAGATATGGACACTATTAGAATGTACTTGAATGCAGCTGGAATGGTCTTCCCATCATTACCACCACTCTCCATCCCATCACGTGTCGTACCCTCATCACAACAAGAATCCATATTCGCCTATCCACAATAGTCACAATAGATTTTCACCAATCCTCTCTTTGAGTTGGTTGTTGTAGCATTAGCCAATCAACCATTGTCATCCAACCAAATTCCCCCCACATTATCACAACAAATGACCATTACCACTAATCCCTTGTATGAAACAATTCCTATTGTTTCACAAGCCCCAACATCCATTCCTCCATCCACACTTGTAGGACATACATCTCATACCATTCCATAGTCAGTGGCGATACCCTTTGCTACTTACCCCCCATCTACCTCCACTACCATGGTTGTTCCACAACCAATTCAGTCCACCACATCACAGGTAGCAGTCCCTATGTCAAATGCAATTGCTATGCAACATGCTTTCTTACAATTGCAGCAAATGATTTTAGATAATGCTAACCGTAGCATGAAACCTGACCCTAACCAACATTTGCAAGGGATTGAGAAAAATCTTCCACCTACATCTCATCAACCTAATGCCTTTATCCAAGATCCATCTTGGGTAATGCGTCCTCCCTCTACCACTATGGTTCACAATCAACCACCGCACCCATATGCTAATGTAATAGGTCATCACCCCATCCATGTCATAACATCCCTCAACATCCATACCATAACACATTTCCGCCAAACATGTCTTATCATCCCCAACCTACATACAATCCACCCCATTACCAGTAGCATCAAGTACATTCGAGTGTCAGTCTTGTAGATGATCCTAGATACCAATTTTTATAGAGTCAGATTGATAGTCTTGCCATGCAAACCCTAAGCTTGCAATACCAAAAGCCAACTTTAAGGCAACTACTCAATCACCCTATTCATGCTTCGGTACCAGAGCCACCATATCCACATGATTTCCAAATACCGAAGCTTGAATTTAAAGGAGAAGAGGATCCCCGTGAGCATGTAACAAGATTTGTGAATGCATGCTTCAGAATCAAAAGCAACGATGCATTGCTATTACATACATTTCCTCAAACATTAGGGGGGGAAGCCCAAGACTAGTACAACCATCTCCCGCATCAAAGTATTTTTACCTTTGAACAACTAGCGGACCAGTTCCTAGAAAGATTCACCCTAAATGTTAGAAAACAAACAACATTGACTGATTTGATTTACCTAAAACAATATGACGATGAATCAGTCTATGACTTTGGCAACAGATGGAGATCAGTCATGATCAAGTTACCATTTTCACTCCCTATGCCAGAGATAATACGAATGTTCACGAAGAGTTTTGGTAGACCCATCTCTTCATTGCTACAACTACAACAATATAGAACATTCGATGAGGCACTCGCCCAAGAAAAATTGATTGAAGAAATCAAAATTCAAGAAGGTGAGATTAAGCCTAAGAAGAAAGAGTGGCACAATAAGAATCAAAATGGGAATAACCACGGTCAGTCCAAGACCGCACAGGTTAATCAGATAGTTTTGAGCCAACCACAGTCAAATCAACCGGCTCAAACACAAATCCAACAACCCCAACAACAACAACAACCACACCAACCGAATTATCAAGCGGTTCCACCCCCACAATAGGCACAAAATCAGACACAACCTGTGGAAAGGCAACAACGTCATTTTAAGCCAAAAAGAAATTACACGCCAGTACAAGAGCCATATTCATTAGTATTTCAGAAGTTGTATGCGGCAAAACTTTTTAATTTACCGAAAATGAAACCTGATGATCCTAACAAACCAAAGACAAAAGGTTACAAAGAACACCTCTTTTGCATCTATCATAGACAAAGAGGACATGATATTGAAGGTTGTCATGGATTTAAAGGAATTGTGCAAGATTTATTGGAAGCGGGTACAATCAAAATTGACAACCCACTAGCCCAAAATAACCAAAACCTAGGCATATATCAGACACCTTTGCCACATCGAGAGGTGAATCAACAACCGATGGGAGCATCAACTTCTACAGTTCCTCCCAATCAAGTTAATTATGTGTCTCAACTGCCACAAGGTTTTGTAGGGGCTATCAGTATAGTTACCCATGGACAAAGGCAAGCTAATCACACAACCCAAGCTCCGACAACATCACCAACTAATGTGCCCATACAACTTGGATCGAGTGGGCCACCACCACCATTCCACAACCACCTTGTTGTTACATTGAACAGCCGGTTAACACAGAGTTTGAAGATGGCTTCAGCAAAATTGTCAATTTATGAACTAATACAACAATCAACACCTCACAGGGAAGCATTGATGGAAATTTTAAAGTCTATTCAAGTACAATCAGAAGACCCCAATGCATTCAATTCCTTTGTGGGTAGTGTGCAAAAGTGCATGGAACCCTCGATAGTATTCTATGACTTCGAGGAAAAACAAATATCAGTAGATTCACCTGATCCGCCATTGCACATAGTAGCTCACATTGACAGGAAACCCTTCAAGAGAGTGCTTATTGATACAGGTTCTTCAATCAACCTCATTACCACACCTGCCATGATGAAGCTCAACGTCCCATCATCTCACATCACAACATCCACATTCACTCTTAGGGCCTTTAATGACGCTTTATGCTCAACTGTAGGGAATGTTGTTCTTCCCGTCACCATGGGGGTGAAAACAATACATGTTCTCTTTCACATCTTGGAAGGGGAAATGCAATATAACATACTTCTTGGACGCCCTTGGATTAGGGAAATGAAATGTGTGCCTTCAACATTGCATCAATGCTTAAAATATGTGCATGAAGGCAAGGTACATTGCATACCAACTGACACTGAACCTTTCAAATACTGCAACTTTATTTCAAATCCTTATGAGCCTTTACTCCCATCAACACATCTAACCATCCAACCACTAGTCATTAGAACCATTCCATCAAGCACCACATCATCAAAAGCACCCATTCCAGAAGAGTTGCCTATAGTTGATCCAACTTTCGCATCTAAAAGCGTTAGCTCAACGCATCCTTCAAACACCGCATTTCATTTTCAAATTACACCCACTCATCCTCGCTAATCAATTGCCAACTCCATCTAGTACACTTCCAGATTCAAAGCCACCATTCACATTCAAAGCACAACCCACATCATCAACCACTACTTCATAGTCATTAGAACCCGTAGTCTCACAAATAGGGCCACCTGTTAGAGATAATCCAATGCCACCAGTAGAGCCAAGAGCTAAGGCTCAAGAACCCTCTTCATCCACCGAGCCATTAGCCACACAACCATCTAGAGTTGCAGTACATCTCGCCAATCCAAGTATTGGTGAGTACATTATTGAAAGTGTCACAGTTACACCACCTATCGAGTCAGTCAGAGATTACGGTCGCCCTCGTGACCCACCTTTAGCTATTGGTGATATATATAGAATGGGTTCTCAAACAAATGCAATCAATTTCATATATGGAGGGATGGATTCTTCATCGGACCCACCTCCTCAAAATGACAACTCTTTACAAGAGTTTAATGAAAACATTGATTATCTATCGAACCCAAGTTTCCCAGTGAGATATTTTTGAAGGGTTAGTTGGCAAGGATATGGACTTGGAAGACATGAACAAGGTCCTCACCACATTATTGAACCAGAATATAGAGAGCCAAGTGACCGCTCCGGTCTAGGCTATAAACCTTCCATCGCAAGCTCTTCGCTTAATCAAGCTTTCCAAGAACTTGACATAGAATGCGAACAAGAGGAGGAAAAGAGTGATGATGAGGATGAACCTAATGATGGATGAACCTAATGATGAGGATGAACAAATAGAAAGTAGATACCAAATCTACAATTTTTACCCTCGAGAGCAAGCTTTACAATGAGAAGCAGATTATGAAGATCCTACTGAGATAGCATACCTTAGGCAAGACCTTGAGCCACTAATGCTAGGACCTCATACAAATGCTAATGGCTTCTGGATGAGTGACAGTGATGATGATGAAACTAAAATGATTTTTATCAACCATGCTCTTGAGATACAAGCCAGGAGAATGCTCCAAGATGAAGCACGTCCTGAATGGCTTAATCAAGAAGAAGAAGAACCTCAAGAAGAGATAATATATGGAGAAACCATGCAGAAGGATAACTGGTATCAACAGAAGTTTCCAATAGACCGCACACTTTTTTGGCTAAACAAAGAGCGTGAGGGTCCTGAACCAGAACCTCCTCCATCACATTGGCAAAGCATACAACAAAACCAATCACACACATTAGGTCAGTTGCAACCTAGAGAATACGAGTCATCAATTCTTGAATCGCAACCACCTCATTTCCATCAAGTCAACATGATTTCTATTGATTTGCTCACCCCACTCCGCAATCCATATAATGAGACAAAACCGATCTATATCGACACCAGTCTCATAGCCATGGACAGGATTTCATCCCCGCCATCCACTACTGACTTCATCCTATCCGAAGAGTTGTTGCGCGCTTCAAACGCTTATATTCCGCAACAACCTTCATCATCAAACAATTCAGTTTTTCAAACTGAGATAGAGGGGGACACCCCAGACACATTTGAAAATGTGGCAGATGATATCCACCTCATCCCGACTCCACATCAGCTAGAAGAAGGTTCTCACATGCTAATAGAAGAGTCTATAGATGTGAACCTTAGTGAAGACGTGGATAATCCCCAGATTGTCAAAATAGCAAAAGAATTATCCATAGAAGAAAAAGAAAGCATCATAAACATGCTTATTAAAAAGAAGGAAGTGTTCGCATGGTCCTACAAAGACATGCCTGGCTTAGATCCGGACTTGGTAGTCCACAACCTTACGCTAGCACATGATGCCAAGCCATTCAAGCAGAAGCTTAGGAAAGTTCATCCAACAATCGCATTAATTGTGAAAGAAGAGTTGCAAAAGTTATTGGATGTACACTTCATAGTACCAATCGATTATCCTGAATGGCTTTCAAACATGGTACCCATTCGCAAACCGAATGGGGGGATACGAGTATGCACTGATTTTTGAGATTTAAACAAAGCGTGTCCCAAGGATGATTTTCCTTTGCCAAATATAGATCAATTAGTAGACTCATGTGCTGGTCATGAAATGCTCTCCTTAATGGACGGTTTCTTCGGATACAACCAAATTTAGATTAATCCCGAAGATCAACATAAAACAACATTTACAATGCCTTGGGGGACATTCTGCTATAGAGTGATGCCTTTTGGATTAAAGAACGTAGGAGCTACATATCAGCGTGCCATGACGTACATATTTCATGATTATATGCATAAGATAATCGAATATTATGTAGATGATCTTATTGCTAAATCAAAAATGCGTCTTGAACACATAGATGTGCTAGAAAAGGCATTTGATCGATTAATAGAACATAAGGTAAGGTTAAATCCTAAGAAGTGTGTATTTGGTGTCACATCAGGAAAACTTCTAGGATTCATTGTTTCCAAGCGAGGCATTGAAGTAGACCCAGGCAAGGTAAAAGCAATATTAGAAATGTCACCTCCCAAAAACTTGAAAGAGTTGCGAAGTTTGCAAGGAAAAGTCCAATCTATTCGATGATTCATTGCGCAACTCTCAGATAAATGCAGGCCTTTTAATCACCTATTACAAAAAGGAGTGATATTTTCTTGGACAACTGAATGTCAGGAGGTATTTGATGATATAAAGAAATATCTAGCCTCACCGTCGGTTCTTACGCCACCAAAAATAGGAGTCCCATTTCACCTATACATTTCTGCAATAGATTTTGCTTTAGGAACAATGCTTGCACAAAAGAATGAGAAAAATAAAGAGCAAGCGGTTTATTACATCAGTCGAACATTGGTAAGTTACGAAACAAGATATGCTTATGTCGAAAAGTTATGCTTAGCAGTGGTTTTCACCACCAAGAAACTTAGACATTACATGCTAAGCAATACCACCTATGTTATAGCTAGAGAAAACCCTCTGCGATACATGATGACTCGCACTTACAACAACACCCGCACTGCTAAATGGATAATGCTTTTAACGGAATTCGACCTCGAATTCACAAGTCAAAAATCCATAAAAGGGCAAGTGATAGCTGATCAATTAGCGAAAGCTCCGCTGCACAATGATACACCATTAATAATTGAACTTCTCGATGATTCAATATTTTCTGTCACAGAACAAGAAGAAATAGTTTCACCTGAGGATGAAGCAGATATGACAATGTTCTTTGATGGATCAAAGTGCGAAAAAGGGCAAGGTGCAGGAGTTGTGTTTTACACACCTGAAGGAATACCCATTCCTTTATCATTCAAACTCGACTTCACATGCACTAACAATAATGCAGAATATGAAGCCTTAATACTAGGTCTTAAATCAGCTATAGCAATGGGAATAAAAAGAATAAGCATTTTTGGTGATTCTCAATTGGTTGTCTACCAAATAAAAGGAGAATACCAATGTAAAGAGCCAGTCTTAAAGAAATATCATGAAGTAGCATTACAGTTGCTAGGAAAATTTGACTGGTATGAAATTAGTAACTTGCCACGATCGACAAATAGATTTGTGGACGCAATGGCTTCCTTGGGATCTCTCATCCCTAAAAATGAACATGGAGAAATGCAACCGCTAATCATAACAACAGTGTCTAAACCATCAATTCAAAAAGCAGAATCTATAGGTGAGAAGAATGTTTGTTTGATACATGTCGAACCTTACAATTCTTACCTTGATGAGATAAAATATTTTCTCAAGTCAGGCACACTACCAATAGAAATGACATGAACTGCAAAAAGAACATTCAAACAAAGAGCCATTCATTTCACTTTACTTGGATATGTGTTATATAAACGTAGTTATGATGGAATATTACTACGATGTTTAAATCCAATTGAAGTAGAAAGAGCAATATCAGAAGCCCACGATGGTACTTGTGGTGGTCACTTCAACGGAATGGCAATTGCAAAAAGAATATTGTGCATGGGATACTATTGGCCGACAATGGAAAATGACTATTGCAAATATGTCAAAAGATGCCAAAAATGCCAACATCATGCAAACTTGACCCATGTGCCATCACAAAATTTGCAACCCATTCAAATTTTGTGGCCCTTTTCACAATGGGGCCTTGACTTGATCGGTAAAATAACACCTGCTTCATCAAGACAACATAAATTCATCATAACTGCTACAGAATACTTCACAAAATGGGTGGAAGCAATTCCAATGACAACTACGATTGGACCTCGAATAGCGGAGTTTATACTTCAACATATTATCTATCATTTTGGAATACCCTCAAAAATAATTTTTGATAATGGAAAGTCATTTAAGAATAAGGATGTTAGAGCATTGTGCAATAAATTCAAAATCCTACACAGCTTCTCAACACCTTATTACCCACAAGCAAATGGGCAAGTGAAGCAACAAATAAAATAGTCATATCCATTCTCAAGAAAGTGGTAAAAGATAATCATCGAGATTGGCATACTCACCTCCCTTTAGCACTATGGGCTTACAGAACAAGCATAAGAATGCCAACGGGAGCAACACCATTTTCACTAGTTTACGATGTAGAAGCAATATTACCATTAGAGCTCGAGATACCATCCTTGTGAATCGAGATACAAGAATTCATGAACGATGATACAACTAGACAGGAGCGTCTTGACCAATTGACAATTATTGATGAGAAACGTATCAATGCTCTAGAACATTTACGAGTATATCAAGATAGAGTCAAGCGCGCTTACAACGCAAAAGTCCATCCTCATGAATTTCAAGTGGGGGACCTAGTGCTCAAAGAAAATCAACAAAATACTAATGCTTTACCGCACTTAAGGGATAAATTTGCAGCAAATTGGTTGGGCCCATATATAGTAAAGCAAAAATTGGGACAAGGAACGTACAAACTTTCCAATTTAGAAGGGAAATTGGAGCCAGAACCACTGAACATTATGCACCTAAAGGCATTTTATGCATAAAACGACTTGCAATATATGTATATATATGTACATGGCTAAAAAAAAAAATAAAATAAACAAAAGATTCCATTTTACAACATTGCATGCATTTCACATTGTAAATAGACATATTTTAAATTGCATTTTTCATATTGCATTTGCATTTCAATTATATGTTCATACAAAAATATATATATATATATATAGTTGCATCCATCCCATCCCTTGCTCAATAATATTTAATAGTGGTGATGATATGACCAAGAAAACAAATTCCAAGAATTGGGGGTATTCAACTAAGATTCTTTACAACTCACAAATCATACACATCATATATGATATATCATACAATTTTCAGTCACTCAAACATGTCTAGTGAAAAACCAAACTTCATGAAGTGTCCAATTTTCTTTAGGACCAAAGCACTTTCATCACATTAAGAAAATCTTGAGTATGGTAGATTGACCCAAAAGCAATCTAGAACCAAATACACTTTTACAAATCTTAAAACATCTTGAATAATAGAAAGATAACGCCAATTTGGGTAAACCTCAAAGCAAAAAAAGTCAAATTCTTCGCTTACCCTATCACGCAACATAGTCCAAAAACAAAAATAGTGGTTATCACCACTACCATAGTGAAACAAAAAATATAAATAAATGTAGAGTAGTAAGGATAGGGTAACATTCTCATCATACTTCGATTGAGAATCCGATTCCCCAAAACTCTACACAAAAACAATTAACAACACACACCACAGATCTCTAAAGCTGAAAATATCGTACTATGTTCCCCTCAGAAAGTTATGTAGTCATCACAAAGGCTTAAAGATCAAACCATTGGACTATGGAGTGAGCCTCCACCGGGGCTATAGACGCTTGACTGGCAGTGGAGTAAACTCATGCAGGGCGACATGTCTCTCTCTCAAGAGGGAGACCTCTGAACGCACATACGGGTAAGCTAGCCAAAAGGAAAACCCAGAAAGGTACCATCCAAAAATTACTCAAGATGGGGCAATAAACATCACAATCACATGCACTAGTTCTGGATTGCTTAGGGTCATCGACACGCAAGATTTAGTAAATGAACTTCACTTGCACACAATATGGTCCTAAAGAAAGTAAGATAACATCAAGAAAAATGGTTAACATTACTAGCTTCTTTGAGTATTTGAGAATACTTTCAGTTACATATCAAAAACCAAATCATAATCAATATCACAATCCACATACCATTTATACATACCACATACATCACCACAAAGAATAATCAAGTGGGATACCCCCAATTGCAAATATGAACGAGTAAAGGTCAAATACTCTGAGCTAAATAAGATTACATGAGCACCATGAATACCTTCATTCAGTTACATGAATATAAATCAAAATGCATTTTACAAGTTCAGTTGCATTCATTATCATAGCAATACCATAGAAATATTAGATTGCATAATATAAACATTGCAAAGCATAAACAAGAAGAATACATATACAAATAACACATGTGAATACCGAAATAAAATGCCATGTATATATATATATATATACGAAAGTCTACAAAGTACAAAATGCCCGAAGGTAGTATACATCGGAGCACGAGGCTCATACTAAGATAAAATATACAAAAAACAAAAATAAGGCAATACAACATCTAGCTAGTGCCACAGGATCCCTTCATGGACCCTGCGCTGTAGAAGCCCCGTGAGAGCTAGAAGTACGATGAGTCCTACGACTCGTCTCAGTCCCTCGGGTAGTAGTGGTAGTAGATGATGAAGGAGGAACAGGTAAAGGAATCTGATGCTCATGAAGAATGTTCTCCAACATCTCGATGTAGACAACCTGCTTACGTAGGCTCCTCAAATCAGCACCCTAGCGAGCGACCCTCTGAGAAATATCTACCCATAGAGAAGCAATAGTCAAAGCAGAATCATCACCTCCAACACCTGACTGCAATCGAGAAAGCTCACCCTATAAATGGGTAATCTCACCACCAAGTCTGGTGATCTCTGCATCCTTAGCAGCCAGAACAGTGCTGCTAGGTCCAACCCGTAACCCATCCACCTCAGCCTGAAGATGAGTCACCTCACCCTGATACCATGCTAACTCGGCCTTCACTCGACCCAACTCCAAATCCAGGCTATCTCACTCAGCCTGGAGAATCCCCCACTCCTCCTCTGACCATCGAGGAGGTAAACCCTCATCATCATCGCCACCACCCTCCTCAGGCTGCTGAACGTCCATGCCCATGTCAGCTCTCGAAGAGCTACCACGTCGACGCTTCATCGACCAAGGAACCCATCCACCCACATCAACATCATCACCACTCCCATCATCATCTACAATGATACTAGGAGTCCACAGAGGCTGACTCACAAACCAAGCATCATACTCAGTAATCGTGCCAACATCATCCAAGTCAAGCACCTCCAAGTCTGAGTCATCAGTAGGATCATCGACTCACCAAAAATTAGGAGCAACAGGCAACCCCAACTCATCACCCCATCACCTATACATAATAGGCACATCCGAAACATCCTGAACAAGACCAAACTATCATAGTACATGAGAGAACTAGATAAACTCCATATCCCTCAAATGGGCGCCAACAACCCATCATCCCCGCCTAACGCGATGAAGCTCCACTGCATCCATCGCCCAATCCAAACCCCTCCAAGGCCGCCAACACATCAAGTCCCTAGTCAGAGAACTCAAGATATCTCTGAACTCCGAAGCACTCGCAACAGATCGACTGACCTCCTCACTGAGTAACCACCTGTATGCCCGGGGAGAGGTGGCATCCATGCCACAAGGCAAACCAACAGGGCGACCAATGATAACATGCTCCCAACACCAAATCTGGAGCAACAAACTATAGCCTAGGCCCTTGCGCCCATGCCTCTTCACCTCATAGAGCTCGCTATAAACCTTGCAGAGAAGAGCGGGAGCCCAGGCTAACCGACGAGGATCAGCTATCAAGTCAAGAACAATAGGCACCTGGTTCCACGGGATCCTCGATCCCATGGAATTGGGCAACAACATGTTGCTCAATATGTACATCATAAAGGCAGGCAATGCACCCAAGCTGCCAACTGTAAAGAGATCCAAATACGCAATGTCGCCCCTGCTGCAATCAATGTCCCACATCTCACCAAATAGAGGGAAAAGGGCCTCCTTCTTGTCAAGGCCAACACGAACGGTAGGACCCTCGATAGGGACGCGGAAGATACGATAGATATCCTCGAGAGTGATAGTCTCCCCTATTGGGAGCTGAAATGTGCCCCTATCTGGATCCCAACGCTCAACAAGTGCCGAAAGGAGATCCTCATCAGCTCGGACGGTGCCTAACCGCCCGCAACCGTCTAAACCAATGGTCTGAAGTAGAGTCCAATCATCATCAGAAAGTGCTTTCCGCACTTTTCGAATGGTCCTCGACCACCTATGCCGAGCATCAAGAAGCTTAACCTGAAAAGAAAACATATAAAAAACAAAAATTAGCACAACATGCTAGAAATAAAAGCAAAAAATTTTTTTACCTAATCATGGTAATATAATTACCTTACCTAACCCTAGGTAATAAAAAAAACATTTTTTTACCTAAAAAAAAAAAAAAAATTTTACCTAACCCTAGGTAATAAAAGCAAAAAAAATTTTTTTACCTACGCATGGTAATAAAAAAAAACTATTTTTTACCTACCCTAGGTAATAAAACAAAAAAATTTTTTTTTTACCTAACCTAGGTATACCTATCAAATACTAAAAACAAAAAAAAAAGGGCAACACGCCTACCTTCACAAACCGCCGCCAACTTCCGCTCCACCGAGCCACCACCACCGCTCCCTCGCCAACCTCCATATCACTCATCACTTCAAAACAACCAATGACAACTGGCAGAATAATTTTGAAAATGACAACCTATAAATAGCCGCTTTAGCGATAAAACACGGTTTCATAAAGAAAACGCAAATCCACATTTTTGCCAAAAATAACCGCAAGTCAACGGTTTCAAAAAAATAAAAAAATGCAATCCACCTAATCATCTGGAGTGAAACTCGTATCTAGTGGATTATCCTATACACCTAGCGGTTGCAGCGACTAGCAATCCATGCAAACCGGTTGGATGGGTAAATCACCATAAGGAAACTCATTCAAAAATCAAAAAAAAACAACAATGAATCAAGTCGATAAGTCCCTAAAATCTATGAGCTTAAATGTGTTCTAAAATAGATTTGCCAAGGTAATCCTACAAAAACCTTCCGTTGGGTCAAAAGCGGAACAACAAACAACAATTTGGTAATAATCAAAAACCGCTTGAGCATCAAATCCTCGACGACTGGTTCCTTAAACCCATCATTTGGAAGGAATTGCTAAAGTCATAGTGGATGAAAACTCAAAAGAGTGGTCAAAATTTTTACCATGTATTCTAAACATTAATGAAACCAAAAGCAAAATTGCAAGAACACAAATAATCCCAAGCTTGGGGCACAAAGAAAATCAAGACAAAATTCATTAACAAAATCAACATCATTCAATAAACAACCCACTTTCAGCATTCATATTTTGTCAATTGGCTTATGGGTGTCAACCTTTACCCAATCGTCAATTGAGGGGGTAAGCAAACAAATCAAAATTTTAAATTCATTCATTCTGTGTGTCAAAGAGAAATGAACCCATTCGTCCAATAAAGTTAGATGTCATTAGTTTTTGCACCGCATTGTGTTGTACACAATGCAGTACAAAAAGGGGCAACTGTAGACACCAAAATCTAGCACCCTTTAGTTCACATTCACCACCTCACCATCAAATCCTGCATAATAAAGATATATGCCTAAGTTCTAACTTAGGGATATAAAATCCTGCACATCATTATATTTTCCTAATTTATTTAATTAGGAAAATCACCCTAGGATACCCTGTCTACCCATTGGACATGTGTCCTGGACACTTCATCCAACATCCATGCCACATCTTACCCACTCCTGTCCCCTTTGTCCTTGCACATGAGACAGATTCCCAACACCCATGCCACAACTCCTTTGTTGTTGTCCCCTTGTCCCTTCACATAAAACAACATCCCACATCCCACTCCACTTGGAGCCACATCACCCAGTTAAGTGAGCCACACTGAGTGACTCACTGTAACTGCCCCTTCCACCTGGCAGTCCATATTTGCCACTTGGCAAGTCAGGCTTGCCACCTCACATTTCCCTCCAAAGCCCTAGGCAGCCTATAAAGGCACCATCAATCCACCAAACAAAGGGAGCTGAATTTGCATACCGACAGGCTACCAAAATAGATCCAGACCCAACGAGAAATTGAGAGCGCGAGCTCGAATCCGATCGTTGGCACGCATCTCGAGGCAACCTGTCATCTCAGCCGAAACCGCTCGCCCGTGGTTCTACAGTCGAAAACGCGCATCCATGGTTTCACAACCGTAGGTCCATGGTTTCCAGCCCACAACCGCGCTTCCACGGTTCCACAGTCCCGAGAACAAAAATGGATTTCATCGACAGAGATTAGCGATTTGAGTATTAAGCAAGGCTTTATTTGTTAATTGTTTTGTGCTATCTGCTTTTCATCCATATCAGTAATAGGTTTATGTGTAGCATTGGATTTATTGCTTGAATATACGGGTGCTACTAATCCCCTTTGTTGGTTTGCATGTGTGCAGGTAATAGGTATTTGAAGAGCTATTGAAGCTAGGAGTGGCCCATCATTGGATACTCAAGCCCACTCACCAATTGGATTGGAGCGAAAGAAGACCAAAGACACCACCAATAATTTGATTAGCCAAAGGGGTTTTTCCCCTCTTTGTGCCCATTCTATCATGTGAAAGCAAGCATTCACTTATTGTAATCATACCCCTATGCACTTGGGGCAAATCACTTGTAAAAAGGAGACTAAGGCTCCAATAAAATTCAATACAAAATCCTTTAATTTTGCAATTGCTTGTTTTCATTATTTTACTTGCAAGGTGTTGTCTTCTTTTGCTTATAGAAATATAGAAAAGGTGGCTGCTACAAAGGAGATAATAGGATCAGAGGAAAATTTTAGGGTAATAAGGGTCAGTCAGATAGAATAAATTATCAAGAGAAAACTGTGCTAAGAACTATTTACCAGGAAAAAGGAAAGAATTCCAATCATAATAGAGAAGGGGATAAGCAAAATAATAAGGGTTCAAATGTATGCTTTGTGTGTTATGCAAATCAATTCCCACAGAGAGCCAATAAGATGAATCCAACAGAAGAGGCCCCACATAGGATCTATGCTACCATAGGTAAATCTAATATTTTAGGGCAAGCTACTCCATTTCTCATAAAAATAAAACTATACAAGAAAGATACTCATATTTTGATAGATAGTGATGCAACTGATAGCTTTATATGTTCTAGTATATTGAGGTACATATCGGTAAGACCTGGGATAATGGCAAAATGGTGGTAAGTTGAGTATGGTTCAAGATAGATCTATATGGTTAACTAGTGTTGATTTGACCCTCAAATACATATGCCCCAGGTAAAGATTAATTGGCACCTGTATGTAGCACACTTGCATGCCTTTGATGTTGTTCTAGGGGTAGATTGGTTAAAATCCCACAAAGCCCTGCTAAATTTTGAAAAGAGATGGCTATACTTCATAGATAATTCCAATCGATGAATCTGTGTTCATTTTAGTAGAGTATCTTTTGAACCCCACTTAATTACTGCAATGCAATTCAAAAGAGCTTTAAGAAAAGGGTGTAAACTATATGTAGTTAAACTAAAAAAGAAGGAAGAAATAGAATCTAGCTCTGCTCTATTTCAGTAGTATCCTATATTAAATGAAAAAAGGATGTTTTTCTTGAATACCTATCCAAAATTCCTCCAAAAAGAGAATTTGAATTTTCTATTGAGCTTTTACTGGGAGCTTCACTTGTTTCCATAACCCATTACTAAATGACACCTCTTGAGTTGTAAGAACTCAAGACCCAACTTCAGGATCTATTAGAGAAAGGGCACATTATGCCTATTGTCTCACCATGGGGAGCACCAATTCTGTTTGTGAAGAAGAAGGATGGATCCTTGAGACTTTGTATTGACTATAGAATGCTCAATACAATGATAGTGAAGAACAAGTATTATTTTCCAAGAATAGATAACTTCTTTTATCAGCTTAGAGGAGCTACTATTTTCTCAAAAATTGACCTTAGATTAGGATACCATCAACTAAGAATTAGGGAAGAAGATACTTTCAATACTACATTTAAAACCTAATATGGGCATTATGAGTTCATAGTGATGCCTTCTGGATTAATAAATGCACCAGCTGCTTTCATGAATTTGATGAAAAATATTTTTAGAAAATAATTAGATCAGTTTGTATTGATATTTTTGGATGATATATTAATCTATTCTCGAAATAAATAGGAACATGACCAACATATGAGAATAGTTTTAGAAATTCTCAAGAAAAATCATTTGTATGGAAAATTGTCTAAGTGTGAGTTTTATACTCCACAAGTTTAGTATTTGGGACATATAGTCTTGAATGACGGAGTAGCAGTTGATCCTAAAAATATTGAAGCTATAGTAGACTGGCCAGCTCCCACAAATGTTACTGAAGTAAGAAGTTTTATGGGATTGAATAGATATTATCGATGATTCGTAAAAGGATTTTTAAAGATCACTTTTTATATCACCAATTTAAAAAGAAAAGGAAAATATTTCAAATGGACTGCTCAATGTGAAGAATCATTTAGAGTTCTTAAGGAAAATTTGACAACTACACCTATCCTTCAGATTCTAGACCCCAGTAAACCATTCATAGTTTGCATAGATGCCTCCCTAGAAGGGCTAGGAGGTGTATTATTACAATATGAAGTCGTTGTGGCATATGAATATAGAAAGCTCAAGAAACATGAAGTTAATTATGCCACTCATGATCTAAAACTGGCTGTTGTTGTCCATGCTCCTAAATATGGTGATACTACTTGTTAGACAAACCTTTCTGATCATCAAAGTTTGAGGTATATTTTCACTCAACCTCTATTAAATTGCCAAACAACAGAGATGGATAGAATTCTTAGCCAAAAATTATTTTGGAATTGAATATATAAAAGGGAAAGAAAATAAACTAGTAGATGCCCTTAGTCATAGAAGACACATAGTTTCTCTAACACGATGTCAATATGGATTAAAAGAGCAAATTAAGGAGTTATATAAAAATAACGAATTCTATAACCAATGCCACATTAAGGTCGAGCAAGGACCAAATTGATATACAAATATCAAATTCAAGGATCTGATATACTTTAGAGACTGGATAATAGTACCCAATGAAGAAGGGATAAAAATAATAATTTTGCAAGAAGAACACTATGCTCCATACTCTGCTCACCTAGGTGTGGTAAAAATGAAAGATAATTTGAAAAGGACTTCTACTGACCTAGAATGAAGAAATATGTAGTTCATATTGTTGCTAAGTGTCTGGAATGCCAAAAAATCAAAGCTGAGCATCAAAATCCATGGGGATAACTATACTCATTTGAAATTCCAAAGCACAAATGGAAAGTAATTTCTATGGATTTTATAGTTGGTCTTTCCAAAACTTATTTTCAACATGATGAAATTTTTGTTGTGGTAGATAAACTAACTAAGGTGGCACATTTTATTTCAAGAAATGTTCATTATGATGCCCCTACTATAGCACAAAAATTTGCTCAGGAAATTTTAAGGTTGCATGGTTTTCCTAATTACTCATATTAGACAGAGATTCACGATTTAATTTTGAATTTTGGTAAGCTTTGCATCGAGCATGGGGTACGAATCTTAATATTAGTACAACCCATCATCCTGATACGGATGGGTAGACTAAGAGGTTCAATCAAGTGTTGGAGGATATGTTGTGAATGTACTGTATAGACAACCTAAAAAAGTGGGAAGATTATCTCTTCCTGGTGGAATTTGCATATAATAATAACTATCATACCATGTTGGGCATGGCCATTTTTGAAGCCTTGTATGGACGTAGGTGTAGAACACCATTAACGTGGGATATTTTGATGATCAAGAAATGATCAGTTCTAATGCTATAAAGAGAATGGAGGCCAAATTAAAAGAAATCTGCCAATGACTTCAAGAAGCCACATACCGTCAAAAGAGTTATGCTAACCTAAAATTAACCCCTTGAGAATTTGCTATTGGTGATAAGGTCTTTCTAAGAGTCAAACCAACCAAAATATCCATCAAGTCCATCAAACTTAGCCCCAGATTCATTGATCCATTTGAGATCACTGCCAAAATTAGTCCTATTGCATATAAGCTTACCTTACCACCTAATTTATCCAAGATTCATAGTATTTTTCATGTGTCCCTCCATAAATATGTGGCTAATCCATCGCCTATATTGGATGTTTACCATTTGCAGACATCGAACCCACAACTCATTGATATTTGACCTATCAAAATTTTGGAATATAGAACTAAGAAATTAAAAAAAATAACAATAGACCAGTGTAGAGTCTAGTGGGATCTCTACTCAGAAAGGAACGCCACATGGGAAGATGTGGTAGAAATGAAAATACAATTTCCATTTTTGTTTGAAAACTAATATCTATATGGATATTTTAATAATGATATGATACTACTTGTATATTTTGGGTTCATGCTATGATATATTGATGAATTTAATGAATGCAATTTTTGATATAATGCATAATTTACGTCTGGTTATATCCATATACATATTTAATTATATTGAAACCTGTAAAATAATATGATCAAAATAGGGACTATGTTGAATTCTGTTGGGGAAGAATGTCATATCCCCATATACCCACTATTTGATAACTATTTTGTTAGAAGAATGTGATACTACTAAAAGTGTTTGTGAGTGCAGGTGTAGGTTTCCATTTCATAGCAAGTATGCTAGACAAGAAAATCACCCACCTCTGGTGGAGACAAGTGGTTGAAATGATTAGGTAAGGTGGGATATGATCTTGTGCATAATGCATCTTGGCTTGTGGGTACATGGAAGCCCACTAAATATTGCATATAGGTCATACTGCCTATTGCTGTATTTTGTGCATGTGATTTATTGAATAGTTTTATTTTCTCTTGTAATGATTTCAAATAATATCTCTCTTCTTTTACAAAAAAAAAATTAATTAAATTATTATTATTTTATTAAAATTTAACATATAATATATCTAAAAATATAAAAATGTAAGCAAAATTATTAACATATTTATATATCAACAAAAAATATATAAATAATAATATATAATCATTAAAATAAACATACCTATGAGTATGGGAAATGCTTAAATGATTTTCTTCAAAATAAAAATAAATAAATAAATATATATAATATATATATAATAGAAGAGAAAGAGATTACCATCTAGTAATAAACTAAACAAAATTTATGCATGAATAAACATTAGGTGTCATTGGAAGAAATTGGTAAACTTTATATTAAATGAAAGGGGAAGCTGAGAGCATGTCATGGAAGTTCTAGTGCACACGAAATTTGTTGTATGTGATTGGTCTATTGGGTGTGAAAGTTCACCGTGTGAACTGCGTCTGAACTATCTCTTGAGAACTCTCACTCTGGTCCATTGGGTGTGAAAGTTTGTTGTGCAAATTACTCTCGTTTGGCTTGTTTTTCATGATGATGTGTTTAACTGAGTGTTTCTTTCTTGAACTCATCTAATTTTTGCTGTGAAAAATTTGTATATGAATATGTTTGGTATGTTTTTGTGAATAAATATGTTAAAAGGACAACATTGAATTATACTGATGGTACTCTATGATAGTTTAAAGTAAACTATTAATTTCTTTGTATATGAATGTGGCTTGTATGAAATTTTAAACTTTGTTAGATAATATGAAATGGAGAGAAATTATACTCTAATTATTTTGAGTAATGCATTATGTTTTCATATAGAGTATTGCATACATAATAGGACCAAACTAACCCAATACAAAAAATTTCAATTCCACTTGTTTCTGTCTATTTTGTGAACCTACAGAGGTGTCACCGTGTTAGATGTTCACCTTGGTAAAGTTGGATTATTGGCTATCCTAACCGCTATTGTAAACCTTTATTGTGGAATATCTCATTATAGATAAAACTTATAAGCTTATGGGCTCCTTTGGTTCCTTGATTTTAAATTTGAAAATGAGAAACTTGGATGTTTTATTTATCCAATATTTGTAGGTTGTGAAATTTCAATTATATATTTGATAAGGAAATATTGAGCCTATAGCAAGTGACCACTTTTTTTTACGAAGCCAGTAATTTTTTGCTGCTCTATAATATCTCCAATATCATCACTTTGTAATATTGATCATAATTTAACTTTCCAATTATGTGTAAGAGTTATAGTAGAATATCTTGTTAATGTGTTGTTGGTTTATATTTTGACAGATTTAATTTCAAATGTTCTGAGAAATTTAGCTTTACTACTTTGAAAACACTATAGTAGGTCTTTGGTAAGCTTGTTTCAATGTATTGGCTGATTGATGACTGTGAACCAAAGCCTCGTAATTATGTTGTGAAACACTTATTCGTATTTTTCATTGTTTAAAAATTAAGTTAAAGATGGTAAGAGCTTAAGGACTAAAATATTGAGAGTTGTCCCCAAACTATGCTTTGGTTTAACTGGGCTAAGAGTTAAAAATCTTGGAACTCCCTATATTGTTATTATGATTGACGGTGTAAATATCTTCAAATTGATTAAGGCATTAATGTTTTCTTTCAAAAAAAAAATGTTTGACAGATTACTACCGTGTGATACACTATTTTTATGTCTATATTATTTAGAACTAGTATAATATAAATTATATAGTAGGGAAGAGTAAAATTATATTCTCCAAACCCATTTCTTGTAAAGTATTAAAGAAATTGCTTATGGTGAGGAACTTATGGCTTAAGATGTTAGATATGTGAATACAATCATCTGATGTAACGCAGATGTTCAATTTTAAGCGTGATGCCCTGACTTGGCTCAAATTAACAAAATAAATATTGGCATATCCATCAATATTTCTTGTAGAGCATATTTTAAGAGTTAACTTGGTCATTAGCAACAATTGCACCCTAAATTAAGGTGTAACCTTTTAATTCAAGTTGTCGAGCACTTCTTTACTAACGTAAAATTATTTTTCAAAGGGTCGTGTGGACCCTACTTTGATGTCCATTTGAGTGATACTGTAGAAAATAGTTAATTATTGTGTTTTTCATAAAGAACATGGTTTGGTTTATCGTCAAGGTGTTAGATATCCAACTCTTAAAGGAAGCTACATTAGGATGTTCTTCCCAAGAGACATTTTCAAAATGAGGCGTGACTTGGTTATTATCTATATTGAAGAAAGAGAGAATAATTTTACAACTTTTATAATTTTTGTCTATAATTATGTTAGTTATTAGCCATAAAAGTTGGATTTTTTTTCTTATAAGTTTATAAGAAATGTTTTAAATGTTTTGAAAGTAGTTTATAATTACATAATACATTATTAATCACTTTTATTATAAATTTAATAATTTCTTTCTATAGTTATCATGTAGAATTAATTTTCATTTCTATGGATAAAATGTCTAAATAATAGTTCTTATACATAGATGTATTGCATAAGAAACATGGTTTGTGAAATAAATATTGTTGTTTCATAAAAAATTAGAAAAAAAATCTATATTGAGCATCGAGAAGGATGACATTAGCATAAAATTAAAAAAAAATAAGACACTAAAAATTTTAGAATAAGGAAGCCATCAAGGAGGATGGCCTACCAATAAAAGTTGATGACATTAAAAATAATGTCGTCCACCCAACTTCGATAGATCACAGTGGCGGATATTATGAATCAAGGGCAACTGTTATATAGCATAGTAGAAGGATCAGTGGATCCCATGCTATCGATAGTAATGAAATATGGAATGGGACATCATTCTAGGTTATCATATGAAGTAGTATTTAAGGCTACCCATGAATCATAAATTAGTTGTAAAATTGCCAACATAAATCAAGACTAGAGAGTTGGTCCTTTGGTTTGGAAGGTCCAGTGGTAGATGGTATGGGTAGCATTACCATAAACTAAGGAATGATTTGAGACACCTGGTCCAAAAGCTAGAGTTTTGGTGGATCCTGATATTACCTTAGTTGAAGGTTAATAATCAGGCACTGGCATAGTTATGCTAACTCAAGCATGGGCCAACAGGTAAAATTATAAAGTATAAATTGGGTCAGTGGGACCAATAGGACAAGAGTTATGTCGTAGATCTAAGTCATCCATTCTATGATATGGGGAAAATAATGCATCCACCCTTCCAAGTGATATGGGCCCTAGAAGGGCAACCCCTTGTTAAGCACCCAGATCTTGATTTAGGAGAAGATAGGTCTCTTAAATGGCAGTATATAGCGAGAATTTGGCACTTAAGATTCAATCTACAATGGTATAAGATCTTGAAGTGTGAAACCCTATGCCTATGTACTAATACAAAGTTGGGTGTGTTTACGTCTATCTATGTTTTTTATTGAATCAAAAATTTTGAATTTTGTTATTTTGACAACCAGGTGAGAAGACTTGGTTTTTTACAGAAGCCATGGCCATGCGACATATCTCCATGTCATGGTTAAAGATATTCAAACATACCACTTTCAAAATATTCATCATGACCACACAATAAGTATTTTTAAGTAAGATGTCAACAATGAAATTGTGAAACCATGGTTAGCCTAAGTCAAAGAGCAATGAATATAAGACTAAGCTATGGTCATGCGACATGTCTCTATGTTACAATTGAATATGCTAAGAAGTGTGAAATACCAAAAGAAGCCATGACCATACAACATGTATCCATACCTCAATAAAATATTTTCAGAAGTATGAAAGGCTAAAAGAAACTATGGTCATGTGAAATGTCTCTATGCTACGATCAAAGATGCTAAGAAGTGTGAAAGACCAAAAGAAGCCATGATCATGCAACATGTATCCATGTTGTGGTCAAATATTCTGAGAAGTTCTGAAGGCCAAAATAATCCACGATTGCATGACATGTCTCCATGTTGTGGTCAAAGATGCTGAAAAGTGTTGAAGATAAAAATAAGCATGATATATCTCCATGGATGCATGACATATATCCATGCCATGGTCATGGATACTGAGAAGAAATGAAGGCTAAAAGAAGCCATGACCACACAACATATCTCCATACCATGATCATAGAGCCTAAGAAGTGCTAAAGGCAAACATGAGCCATGATTGTGTGATGCAATATTCAAGAAAGATTCAACTAACATACTTTGTTACAAATATACAATGAAGAATTGTTTCAAGAACAAGGGATGGCCCAAATTGAAGCTTAACCCATTAATATATTTATAACAAATTATGCTTTTCAAAAGCTTTCATTGTAAATATTAAAATATAAAAATTTATAAATAGAGGTAGGAGCCTCTAGAAAAAAGGATGGCTCTTAGGCTTTTACAATTTACATGTAAAATATTTTTGGCTTCTAAAGAAATACAAGTGAATTAGTGTTTAACCTCTAGTTGATTCTTTTTATGCAAAACATGTATGTATGAATGTTTACTTATTTTTGTATAACCTATTGAATGATTATGCTGCTATTCTACTATCTGGATATTTGTGTATTCATTCTATGGTTCTAGAATTTATATTCAAAATAGATATAATAAATGGTAATGTTTTCTGATTTAAGAAATAATAGTTGGTCTGTTAAATGAAATAGCATATTTCTCAATGGTCAAAGCTTTTAAACTACATGTGCTTTGATGTGGCTTAATATATACCTTTTATAAGTTCTAGCTTTAGCTCTGTTTGTTTCTTTCAACACCCTTTTTCCTCCTTTCCCTATTTTATTTCAAGTTTAGTCATCTAGAACTCCATAAGAATAAACCTGCTCTAGAGATTGACCTCAAAGCCTCATAGCTTGAAGGTCATTCAATGTTGGTTAAAGTATTTGGGCACACAATTTTTCCATAGGTTAATTTTTAGACCAACACTACCTACTTTATGAAGTAGTCTATTGTAGTAAGATTCCATCCATATCCTACAATAGACAAAGGACTTGTATTACTAATTAAATATAAGCCCCACTATTGGAAAGATTCAATGATGGTGACTTGTTTTAGGGGTATTGACACTTTTCTTCTTCTTCCCATGAACATACAATAAGATTTACAATTCTTGACCCATTGGAAATAGTTAGAGAAGATGGTAGGCCAATAATATATTAATCTAAGGATTTTATATGTTGTAGTTGGTGTAGAATAATGCCATGCCTCATCATGATATTCTTTGATTAGGATTCTAAGTCTTCTTATTCAATGAACCTATATAGGGTGCCATGATACCTTTTTCTACCTAATTTGGGCCATTTTTTTTTATTTTAATCCCTCTAGGGCCTATGTAGTTGACATGTACCTATAGATATCTCCTTTCCATATTGTTTGATCATTGGATTTTATTTTGTTTACTAGAGCAATTTGATCCTTTGAAGAAAATATTGCAAGGTTTTTGCATAAGGCTCTACCTTTGATGAGATTGGTAGGTCTAATTTCTAAATCAAAATATTGAATTTTATTTATCCATCAAAGTATCTTTTCCCCCAATTCACCATGGAGCATAGTATAATAGACATTAGGATGGACCATAAATATGGTGGTCTTGCTTTGGGCTAGGTAATACCTAAACTTTATAAGAAATTTCATGATATAAAATGCCTAATTTTTAATTAACGTTTGCCTTTCTTTGTAGTTGTGAAGGACTTGAATAATAAAGGAGATGAGATGTTCTTCCTACTTATCATTTTTCTAGGCTATTAGTGTTACAATACTTTTACTTGTCCCAAACATGTAGAGCCTAAGGTCTTTGGAGAAATCAATGTTGACTAGGATTTGGGTCTTAGTGACAATATATTTAATATCTTGGAAATATTTCTTTCTCTCATCCATATAGACTATGGTTACATAAATTTTCAACATCTTAGTGACTGACCTAAAAAGTTGCATGAAATTGGTTATGATTTTGGAAATGAATTGAATTTGACCTAGGAAATACCAAATTCCTTTTATAGATGTGGGTAAGGGAAGTTCTTGGATTACCTTTATGCTATCAAGATTTATTTCCAAACCATATTTTGAGCCCTCATGACCTAGAAATTTACCTTCTTGGATATAAAAATGGACATTTTAGGATTAAATGGGATAAAATATATACTATTTAATATGAATTTTTTTATATTTTGAAAATATAGTCAAATCATAAATGTATATGAGGATGATCTCACTCACTAATTCTATAAAGGTGATAAACTAACTAATTCTCACTAACTAACTAATTCTAAAGATGTTCTTAGTGCACTTTTTCTAAGTAGTAAATTATTCTTAGAAAGAGGCCTTACCTTTGATGCTAGATTTCTTTACAATATTATCTAGATTAATTAGACTTTGTAGAGTGATTAACCCTTTAGACAACTAACTTGTTTTAACTAGATCACCCCATATTTTATATCATTCTTGTACTCTTTTTTGTTTTTGACATGTTGAGCTTCTTTGATAAGGAACTTGATGATTTAATCATCATTATTGAAGACCTATTAATTATTAGAATTATGAGGTAATGTTGGCTTGAATACAACTTATAGCTTCTTTAGTTTATATTAAATGTTAGTTAAGGGTTAATTTTTTTTCCACTAATGCTAGCCCATCTACCTTGGCATTTAATTCTTTAGGGATTGTAAAGAGGTGCTTGTGATTATCTCAGTGGATATACCAAGGCTAAAATACTTGTGGGGTTTATTATCACCTTAATTTCAATGTGATTTAGGATTCGGGGTTCACCAGGAGTGTTTTAAAGACTCACTCCAAGACTATGTGGGGATTTGATGTGTAATTTTACAAATAGCTAAGTTTGGATTTTAAGAAGATAATTAATTGAAAAATCTATCTAAGATGTAAGAGAACAAGTTATGCAATAAGACAAAAACTAGCGTAAGATGATTCTTTTTATTTGAATAAAACTAATCCTAGAGTACACAGGAAAATACTTTTTCTTTGAGCAAGAGGGCAAGAGAGTACACAAAAAAACTAGCCTAATGCATACTATATGTAAATTTATATTTAAATGCCTAAAGGAGGAGATAAAAAATTAAACTAACTAGGTTCCTTTGTTTACCCTTTGTATTTATTGACTTATAAATAAAAGTGAAACTAAAGTTCCTTTTAGCATTTTTCCTTTTGGTGTGTTAGGAAAAAATATAAATAGAACATAGAGCAACTAAAAATAGAGTTTTAAAATGAAACCTAAAGATATAACCAAGGGCACTTACTCGATACAGTGGTTATCCCAATTTTGTGCCCTACAGACCTGACCCATGAATTTGATTTTGCACCCTAGAATCAATGACCATGAATCCAAAAACTTACAAAATTAGAAACTTGAAATCTAGAATTAATGTTTGGGGGTCTGGTTAGCTATTGTGGAGGTAGAGCTCATAGAGTCAATCCCCCTTGGTCTTTTAGATGACCAAAAATATGCATGAATTTTAAATGATCCTTTTGTAGAAGTCCAAATTCATGCTTAGAGGGAGCTGAGCATGAAATCAAAATAGACATAGAGGTAACAAAACCAAATAATAAACATTTCATAGGGAGAAACTAGATAGTAGACCAATTTTTTTGTCTATTGATATGGACTACAAATTCACTTTGAAATAAGGGAATACAAAGTTCAATAAAAGAGAAAAATAATAGAGTTAAGGAAGGATCCTAGGCTATGGAAATTTCATAGTTAGGTGACTATTAGGGAAATAACTTGTATCCTTATAGATGTGTCATGCTGCAAGAATTTATTGATCCCAATAGTATTGTAGAATTTGGTGGATCTACCTCTTTAACCTAGGAATATATTATCTGACTACTTTAAATAGATAGGGTTGGGTTAGGATACCCTTGAGGTGAACTTAAGTATTGACAATTAAACCCATGTTCATCTATTTTAATAAATTTTTTAAAAATATTTGATGTTATTTGATCAAGATTCACATAAACTTATGCTTTTACTGTTTGACCAGTGCCTTGTCCATTAGGCCAATTATAGCAAGATTTGTAAACACAATTGTTGCTAAGGAAATAAAGGGGAGATAAATGTTGGATTGATCACATTCATTTAAATTATGTACCAAATATAATTAATTAACTAGTAAAATAAGGCATCAATTACACATTCAAATTATGTAACATGTAAATGAGACACATACAATACTGAATATAGTGAATTACCCAAAGAAAGAAGCTAGAATTTGTATTAATATCAATATTTTACAAGAAATTTTAGCTCAAAATGTTGCAAAACTTGACAAATGAATACAAAATCAAGACTCATTCAAATGATGAAACAAAAATCTATCACCCTCTCGTTCTAATATGGTAACAATAGATTTCCTAGATTTTAGTTCAGTCATTGGACATGATCTTAGCTTCCTAAATGCTTCCTTAAAAATATTGCACAACAATGGGAAAGAATTAAGGGATGATAAAGAGAGAAGACACAAAGGAGAAATACAATTGGTAGACAAGAACACTAGGGAATACCTTTAGGTAAAATTTGCTATGCAAAATCTTGATTTTATTCTGGTTATCACAGTTCCTTTTATATCTTATGGGATTCATGTTATTTTATGACCATGTGGAGTGGATCTATCCATCTGGAGACATCATAGCCTCTAATTCTCTATGTGCATTACCAGATATCTTGGTCTATGCCATTCCAAAATCTACCCCTTGTCTATTGTTAAGACTTTAGATTTTAAAAAATAATTGGGATACAACTGTACAACATTTATACCTTATTATTGACTAGCCCTTTGATTAGTGTTCTCTTTTGTGGTGTACCCAACACTAAATTCTTCAACTTTATTCTTTTGTGAATTTTATCCTTGTTCTATTCCATATTTATTCAATAGTTTTAGTTCCCCTGTGGATATCTTTGTACTACCTTTTTTTGACATACTTGTCCTTTTTTTATCTCTCTTTGGATATGAATTATTACTTTATCAGTAAGGTACCATGCTCTATCATTGAAAGATATGGTGAATTTTAGCATTTATTAAATTCTATAGCATTTTGAATTTCTAGCCTTGTGCACAGTCCTTTGTGTCTTAAGCAAATCTACACAAGCCATTTACCATTTTTGATAGAAAATTAGTCTGCCTAGCCAACTCAAATTCATATTTTATATCATAGTGGAAATCCTAAATAATATTCAGTAAAAAATCTTTAATATCAACTATCTATAAACATTCCTCAAGGGAGATTCCAAATTCACTTAATTCATAAACAATTTATTTTTTACTTCTCACTTTATTGATCCAATTTTTCCATCTTGGCCTATCTCTTAAAAATATGGAAATTTTGATGAATTCTTCTACACATTGCAGGATACTTCCATATTGTGATTCTATTTCATCCCCACACAATATCTCATAGTATTTTTTGAATCTCTAAAATATGGGATAAACCAAGTTGACTCTATCTTCTAATTCTGTTAAGAGGTATTTGATACTTTCTACATAAATACTAATTAGATTAATATTAGAGAAGGTTTCTCTCAAGTTTTTGAGCTTTTATTGTATCTTATTTCTCATATCTTTTTTGAATTTTAGTATAACATTTGAAAAATCAATATCCTGGACTAAAATCATAAGCTTTATTCTTATTAACTATTTATGAGAATCTGACATATGTTTTTATAGGTTGTCCATTTTAGTTTGCAACTGATCTACCTTTGTTCACAATTTATCTACTTTTGTTGCTTTGAATCTTAACTCTGTAATTTCCTTTTCCATAGCCAATGCAACCTATGCTTGTGCAACTCCATTTGATATCATTATGGAGATCGAGTCTACTATGGCCAATAATTATCCTTTGTTTAAGTCAATCTGAGGTTCTTTTAGATTCTTTGACAAGGGAATTCTAATGGTGGTGGTGGATGAATTATGGACACTCTGTTCTCTAGTTTCTTCAACTATGAATTGCCCTTCATGTAGATTTTTACCTTCCTCTATATTTTGAATCTATCTCTCTTCATGAGAATCAAACTGTATGGTTTATGCTTCTACTCTTGTTAGAGTAATGCTTTCAAGTTCAACGGTTTCAACTTCATATCTAACCCTTTTATGCTTTGGTAATATGGAAAGGTTTTTTGCCTTCACTTGATGTTATTTGAGGATATTGGATAATCCCTTAGCCCCTTTAATCTATTTACACACCAATGGGATAATATTGTGCTCTTTTCTATCAACTACCATAGCAATGGGAATCACTTGGGACTGATTATTTGTCACCTCAATCCTAGGTTTTAGGGCCATCAACATTTGAGAAACATATAGGGAGGTGAGTTGAGCTTGTGTAGATGTGGCAACAATAATTTCCTGCTATGTGGGTTGGAAAATGGAAATATCTTTGCTTTTATTAGTATGTTCTATTGGATCAAGAGTATATTGACTATTGAGGGATTGATATGTTATTGTAGGGGTAGGTTGATCAGTTGTGGACTTTCCCAACCTTTTTCACTAGTATTGATCACCTCCATTACTATTTCAAATTATTTGAACCTTTAACTTAAAATATCTAAAATTGAATCCTTAAATTCTTTGGGATACATTACAGGGACTAATGGTGTATTTGATTCTACCATAGTCATCCTTAGTATTCTTAATTGTGATGAGTAGTTTCAAACCATATATTTTTGAGTATAAGATCTTTTGTTAGGGTGGTCTCTCCATACATGTTCCAAATATTCTCCCTTTCCTATTGCATACTGTATTGCATCTTCAAACAAGTCTCCATGGTGATTCACTAGGTAGTTCTCCATTTTTTGGCTCTCTAAAATTTTGTAGTAATTATATGAGCCATAAGGTTGCCAAGAGATTTTTGTAAAACTATATGAGTCCATTTTATACAAGGGACCTAGCAAGTTGAAATGCCCTCTGTATGCATGATGCCCCATTCTAAAAGGGGTTTTTACCCATAGGATTTTTTCTAATTTTTTATTTACCCTCATTTTGGTCTCTTCTGCTACTTATCTAATAATTTCTAGGGCTACTATCAACATAGGGAAAAATTTGGGCAACACCTTTGGAGGGATCCTCAAACCATGTAATATTACATAAGTTAGTTCTTCAGTGAGGAAGAAAACATGAACATTCATGTTAGAGTTAGAGTATATTACATCATTTGGGTCATGTAAATGTACCACCTTTGGTACATAGTTAGAGTAGGAGATTACTTTAGGGGGAAGTTAGCTAGTTACTTCAAGCAATGTAATAAATGCACAAGTGGCAATGTGCAAGGTGTCCCCTTGTACAACTAGGTAGAGTGTTGGCCAAGGAATCTATCTTCCTATATAAAGGGCCTCATAGTGGTAGATCAGATATCAAGTTCATATCAAGTTCTTATCAAGTGCATTGTAGTAGATAGTAGTAGTGCTCTTGTATGGAGTACAATGTAGCTCTTTAGCTCATATTAATGGAGTGACCATTTCCTCCATATTGCATTGTATTTTCATCATTTCTATTTATAGTATATTTCAGTCATATTGCAGACTCACTTGCTTTCATATTTATTGCATCTTATTAGGACCTGTGTTAGATCTCTTCCACTACATATATCCTCAAAAGCTAACAGTGGTATCAGAGCCATGGTAAATCGAGATAGGAGGACCTACATCCATCATAGTTCCTCTTTGCACTTTTGTAAACCAGATTCGCCAGTGTGCACCACCACTTACAAAAGTCATCACAAGAGAAGTCTAGTAGGTCAAGAGGAATAGGGAGAGTCACAAGTGAGGACTGAAATAAATCTTAGTTGCAAAAATTCTGAGATTATATTTGGCTAGAGTCTTTCCACAGAGTTGTAGAAAAACTCGTGAAGACTAGGACTCAACATTCAAGCCACTAGATTGACAAATCAACTAGTGAAGATTATTATCTCTAGAATTACAAATTCTTCAATTCTAGTTTCTAACAGCTTGTTGCAGGAAAAGGAGATTCAAAAAAGGTTGGGAAGCTTCCTACAAGAGAGTTAGGAAGAATATCTTCTTAGAATCATTCCAGCACTTGCAGCAACAAGGAAGAAGACTGAATATTTCAAAGACCTCGAGAAAGGTCCCATTACAAGAGCTACAATCCTACAAAGTGCAGAAGTGAAGAAAAGGCCACAGTAGCCTTATAGCAGACTCAAGGAAGAAGAGACTCTAGAAGTTGAGTCAAAGAAGGAGATAGGAGATTGGTGATCTCCATTCAAGATCAATACCTATAGAGTGCAGAAGTAGAAAAGGCCATAGAAGCCTTGATCAAGAAGAAGGCTATAGAAGCCTTAATTCTGAAGAAGACTTTAAAAATAATTCTTGATTCAGAAGATAAATTCCTGATTTAGAAGAATACTCCAAAGAAGAGTTCTTAAAGAATACTTTAGAGAATATTTCTTGATTCAGAAGAAAAGTTCTTGATTCAAAAGAAAACTCCAGAAAGGAGTTCCTGAAGAAGACTCTAGAGAAGAGTCCAAGAAATAGGATATTGGTGATCTCCTTTATTGATTAAATATTTCCTTCAAGAAGGAGCTGAAGAGATCAAGAGAAGATCTCATTGAAGAACTTCCATTCTTGGAAGAAAGAGAAGGACTAGGAGAGTCCTATACAAATCTAGAAGCAATAGAATCAGAGATCCAAGAAGAAGATCTCATCACCAACACTTACAGAAGTAGAAGGTTGAAGAAAAGGTCTCAGTTGGAAGACCAGAGAAGTTACAAGATAGAAGACCTTGGAGAGGTCTCAAGGAGAAAAAGAAGGCTTGGAGAGCCTTGTTGTAGAGCTCATAGAAGCATCATTAAAAAAGGTTCCTAGGAGAACTCATTGGAGAAATCCACTACCAAGGAGAAAGCACCTGATAGTGAAGGACTTGGGACAATTGTCACCATTCAACAACAAGCCCAAGAGAAGAAGAATTTGGAAAGGAGTGCCAAATCCTAGAAGAAGAATCCAATGAAGACCTCAAGAAATTTAGAATCTTGAGAAGAAGAAGATCCTATTTGAAGTCAGAATTTGATAAGAAGTTTGAAGGAAGATTCAGATAGAAGAAGCCTACCAAATCTAGGATATTTGGAGATTGCCTCTCATAGCAAGAAGGCACAGTTCAGAGAAAGGAGTTCTCTAAATCTATAGTAAAAAATCAAAGATCACTGGAAGGATCAAGCCACCAAATCCAAGGCTCAAGATAGAAAGTTCAAGGCTATAGTTTGGTGAAGCAGGAAGTTATTTTGGATAGCCAACAAGAAGTTATGAATTCAACCATTACAAGGTAACAACTTGGTGAATCAAAAACACCAAGATCTACATCTACTTCAGAAGCCATAAAAAAGGTAAGCAACTTGGGTGCAATTAGGTTTATTGATTAAACTACAAATTGGATTATTATCAAACTTCGTTAAGGCACCATACTTAGATTAAAAGTTGCAGAAGGATAGATTGCATTATAGTCTTCAAGAAAGTGCAAAAAGGGAGAATTCATTTTAAGGTTTATTTGCACATTAAATAGGAGTTGGATATTTTTGAAAGAAATAAAATTATCATCTACCTATTTTCTATCTAGAAAGCAAGAAGACTATATCCTACAATATTGATTGTAGTGAAAAATTGCAGAGTATCCATTAAGGGTTCATTACAGATTACTCTTGAAAAATTGTAGTAATTTATTAAGTGCATTTAGAAATTACTTTGAGAGTTTATTGGAGCAATAAGGTGAAATTATTGTTGCAATTAAAAGTGCAGTGAAATTGGAAGTATTGTTAAATTCATTTGCACTATACTAATTACTCTAAAAAAGGATTAATTTGTGTTCTTTAAAGAAGGGCACAAAATCATATTGTTGTCAAAGTGTCTAGAGACACTATTGGTGCACAAAACCTACAATATTTAGTGGCCATAGAAGCCATAAAATCAGATCAATTTCCTCCAAGGTTTGGAGAAGAAAGTAACCACCAAAAATCAGAAAAAGGAGCTTCAAATCGAGACTTGGTGAGTCTCAGATTCAAAGTGCACAAAGGGTTAGAAAAAAGTGCAAAAAATTACATCTAAAAAGAGCTTCTATCTACGTGGTTACAAGCTTGGGTTCATTAGAAAAATATCCAAGAAAAAGGAGAGATGTGTCTAATCAAGAAGACAACCTCAAAATCTGCCATTACCTATAAGGAAGTTGTCATAAAACCAAAAAAAATCAGATTGCAAAAGGAGGTGCAAAAAGGTATTTTATATACAAATATTTTTACATTATACTACACTATTCTAATCTACCATACATAGGAAAAAGGGTAAGGTTTAAAGTACCTCAAAGGCACATTCTTCTCAGGGTAAAATAGCCCAAGGTAGTCGTATAATAGCACACTCCATGCAAGGGAATAGAGCCTCTCAAAAGGCTCATATCTTCTACGATTTGGATAGTCGAACCTGCAAGAAAACAAAGCACAAAAGATTACACTAGATGTCCATCTAAGGAGCATCATTGGAGTATTTCAAACTCCACCATAGCATTTCTTGAAGCCCTCAAGATCATTGCCCAAATCCTAGCTCCAAGTCTCCAAAGGTGTTGCTCTCCACTCTAGCTAGAACCAACTCATACCAAGCACCATCGAACAAAGGAAGAGTTGGTCGTGTTGCATTGTTAATAAGGGTATTGCAAAGATACATTGAAGAGGTATTACGTAGAAATCTCATGCACAAAGGGAAGGTGACACTTGTCACCTAGAAGGAAACACTAACATTTCCCACATGAGCGCCCATCCATTGCAAGTTTGACCAAGAAAATATTACAGGGAAGAAGGTTGGTGTGTTAGAAGGAAGAAGACACATGTCATAAAAAAGAATGAGTGCTCATCCAAGACTATAATGCTCATCCTTTACCTAGAAGAAATTTACAAGTGGCAATAAGCATCTTCTCATCCCTCAAGCACTCAAAGATAACCATTGTGACACTTGTCACATATTTCAAGATTTTATCTCTATATTAGGTACCAAAGACCAAGGAGCAAAACAATTCAAAGTCGAATTCATAGAGAATTCAAAGCCAAATTCATAGAGCATTCAAAGTTGAATTCATAGTAGCATTCATGGTAGATTTACATAGCAGCATCAGCATTCATAGCACATTCATAGTAGCCAGAGTTGCAACATGGAAGAAAGGTGAAGAGCATTAAAGGCTCTAGTCAAGGGAGGTCAAAGACTCCAGAATTGAGGTGCCACCATCCAAGCATTGAAGCCAAGGAAGAATCAAAGCATTCCATTGGCTATAGCACCCAAAGAAAGGACATAAAGCTTGTTGTCATCTATGACCAAATTCAGCATCGAATATTTTAGGTTTGCAACATTACAAAGGTAAAACTTTACCTTATTCTAATTTGCTTTCATTAATAGGGAGTTATAAGGTATAATATAAGGTTGAAACATTAAGGGAAATCAACCATATTTGAAAGCAATATTAAAAGGGAAAATATATATTAATAGCCTAATATTTGCAATCTAAAACATAGGAGAAATAAGGATTTCTACCTAGATAAATTAAACTTCTATTATTGCAAATATCATTGTTTTCTAATATTCCATATTAGGGAGTTATAAGGAATACTACACCAAAGTAGGTAATTGGAATATAGAAACATTAAATATCAAAATATCAAAGGCTATAAAAGAAGGTTCAATAAGGAATATCAAGAGTTGGAAACTAATTACTATACTTGTCTCAAACTTACATTAAAGGGACAAAGGAGATCCAACTATTAGAACCTCATCAAAATTAGAAAGTGCTTAAGTTCAATAGGAGAAATAAGGTGTAAAAGAAGTTGATTTTTTCTATTCATAAAACTTTACAAAATCAACCCAAAATTGAACTAATATTCTCAAAAGCACTTTATCTATCATTTAGCATATCCAAAATTACTAGGGAGACATAAGGTATTCTACAAAACTTGATAATAATAGCATTCATTCAAAATTTATCAAGTACTCAATCCATTTGGGAATCATAAGGTGTCTACAAATCTTACAAGGATTTTATTAAATCACATCTCTTAACTAGGGAGTCATAAGGAAGCCTACAAAAACCTAAGCTCTAAAAGGTTTTATCAAATCAAGCTCATACTACTAGGGAGTCATAAGGTAGATCACATAAGAAGATTATATCCCATAAGATACTAGCTCTATCAAAGCACTCTATACTCTAATCTAGAGAGCTATGTCTACCTCAAGCAATACAACAAATAAATGCAAGAGTAACCTCTCTAGAAAGGAAAAAGCAAGTGCCATAAAAATTGGAATCATGAATATACTTATAAAGGGTGAAGCATATTTAGATATTACTTTAAAAATGATTCATAGTGAAGCTTTAGATGATGAATTTGACACCCTAGAACATTATATACAAGCTCAACTCAAAGAAGCAATTGAAAATGGAAAGGATGACATTCCTATTCCTTATATTTTGTAAGCATACTATATATGGCATTACTTACATACAAATGCTACAAAAATAAAAATGTAGAACTAAAAGGATTGATAGAAGCTTATAAAGAGAAAATAGAACTAAGTGAATCATACTTAGAAAAGATATTTCAATCCTCATGCAGTATTGGTACCTCAAGATCTACTAATTCAAGATCTTATCTTGATGTCCTAAGAGATTGTTCAGAAACTTTTGTACATAGTAAGGACAAAGAAGGAGAAACATATTTGCAGGAATCAAGAAGCAAAATCAAAGGCAAATCTAGAGAAGAAGAGGAAGATGAACCAAATAAAGAAGAATTACAATACACAAGTCAATTGATGAAAGAACATGATCAAGCCAAAGAGCATTCACAAGAAGAAGATCCATATTGAATATTGAAATCTTCAATACCCAAATAATGTAATACAAGGGGGTGTTAGAGTTAGAGTATATTACATCATTTGGGTCATGTAAATGTACCACCTTTGGTACATAGTTAGAGTAGGAGATTACTTTAGGGGGAAGTTAGCTAGTTACTTCAAGCAATGTAATAAATGCACAAGTGGCAATGTGCAAGTTGTAATGTGCAAGGTGTCCCCTTGTACAACTAGGTAGAGTGTTGGCCAAGGAATCTATCTTCCTATATAAAGGGCCTCATAGTGGTAGATCAATATCAAGATCATATCAAGTGCATTGTAGTAGATAGTAGTAGTGCTCCTGTATGGAGTACAATGTAGCTCTTTAGCTCATATTAATGGAGTGACCATTTCCTCCATATTGCATTGTATTTCCATCATTTCTATTTATAGTATATTTTAGTCATATTGCAGACTCACTTGCTTTCATATTTATTGCATCTTATTAGGACCTGTGTTAGATCTCTTCCACTGCATATATCCTCAAAAGCTAACATGTTCATCTTATGCAAGAATTTAGCTATCCTAGAACCAATTATAAGGGGTAAGTGATTGCAAAGCTATTGATGAATCTATGGGAGAAACAGACTAAAAAATTAAGCATAACTAGACTATCCCATGTGTACCTAATGGAGCCTCTCCTAAATAACTTCATCACATACTCCCCCAATCTCTCAATTAATCATTTGGAAAAATGTCCTACTACCAAATGTATAAGAAAAGAATAATACAAAAAATAGGGCAATGATTCCTTATTTTTGCAAGGGATTTTTACAATTCCCTAAGCTCTCTATCTATATTATCACTAATAACATTCTCCCATATGTACCCTATAGGTTAAACTCTTATATTGTATTGGATTATTAAGAACAAGACTTTCTTTTCTACATAATTTAAATCTCTAATGCACATTAATATATTGATTATGTCAACATATTCTATAACCTAGGGATAGAGTTTGTATTTATGAATGGGAAAATTGCTTGACATTGGTTCATTATAATTAAAGATCATAGTGTAAAAACTAGTGCAAATAATATGCTTAGACTGAGATGAAAGTACCTTTGGGTTTAGGATTAGCGTGGATTTTTTTCAAATTTAAGATTTATATCCTATCTGGTGTGTACCTGAACACTATATAATTCATAAAATCTTTGATTACTTTAGCCTGTGGATCATAAGCCACCACTAGCCAATATAGGAGGTCAGAGGAAAAATAAACTCTTGGGCATATGAGCTTACCCATATTGCAAACCCATCTATTGTAGTAAGGATTGGGGCTATGTCTATCTCTCTAAGACCTTTTGAAAAGTCCTTTGAGCAGTGTTGGATGAGGTTGATAGTCTTTCTGAGCCAGATGGTAATTGAATGTGGTTGTATTTTCTATCTCCCATTCTTAGCTTGTAGAAATATCTTGATTTAGCCCTGATTGTGAAGCAAATTCTTTGGATTCCTAGGTGGTGGCTTTACCTTACAACCATTTGTATGGAATTGCTTTGATGTGACTTTTAATTTTGGCTACAACCTTAGGCTTAGGCATGACAAGGGTAGAAATTAAATATTCCATAATGATAAGAGACAAGTGCCTCCTATACTTCATTATCCTTGCAGATTGTACGACTAATCCTCAGAGTTACTGCAGAATATTTAACCAAGCATAACAATTATAAGAAGTATACAACAATCCATGAGCACAATAATAAATCAAATATTAATAAATAAGTGCCTCTTCGGGAGGGCAGGTCCCCACCATGAAGGCAAATGCGATATTCACAAGTGAACCAAAATAAGAGTAAATATGATAGATGAATAATCAAAACATATTAAATCATAACATATAAATATCAAATAATTGCTTCCTTGGAAACATAGTCGACGACTATGTTTGGAATGTAACATGACTCCCCTCCTTGAAAAGCTTTGTCCTCAAAGCTGGAAATGTCTGGAAAATACTTTCAGGTTCCCAAGTAGCCTCTTCTTCTGGTAGACCCTACCATTTGATGAGAAATTCTTGGATGTGACGAGATTTCAGTATGCGTGTTTTGCTTTGTAGAATGGCTATCAGCTGGAGATATATACGCCCGTCTGCATCTAGTATTGGTAATTCTAACTGAGATTTCACTTTCTGGTTGATCACCTTTTTGAGACATCATCTGGCATGGTCGTGGGATATTTTGGGAGGTAGTCCCTTTGGTTCTTGGAAGACCTTATCATAGTTCACCATAATGTTTTGTAGATCTTTGGATTGGACTTCTAGTGTATCTTGTGCTTGCATTTCCATACAATTAATTTGAGCACAAAATCCATAACTACCTTTGCTTACTATTTTTTCCATGTTGTGCGAACTTACTATCTTTTATGGAGGTGTTGGAATTCCTTGGAGGTGAATGGTCTTCCCATTTTATTTCCATTCAACAAAGCACTTCTTGTAATTAAAACCGACCATGTTTTCCATTTGTTCTAACCATGCGACTCCCAAGATAACTTTTGAATTCCCTAAATTCATAACAAAAAGAGGACCCTACCAAGTATAACTTCCCATTTGTAATGAAATTGAAGATGTTTTACCTATACATTGAGTGCTACTCCCACTTGTAGTTCTAACTTGAAATTTATCTTGATTGGAGGAGTTGATGTGCAAGTTTAATGCCTTGGCAAGCCTTGTGTCAATAAAGTTGTGAGTACTTCCTGAATCAATTAATACAATTACCTTCTTTAGTTGAATGAATCCTTCTACTTTGATTGTATGGTGAGCTGATGACCCCATAAGAGCATGTATTGAAATTGCCATAGTATCTTCCCCATCTACAACCACCTTGTGTTCAATTTGGTCATCATCTAGGGAATTATCAGGTGAGTTGTTCTCCTCTATTTATTCATCTTCCTTGTCAACATATTCAATTTGAAAGCTCTATCATGGAACACATTCTTGATATTTTGGATGGTGATTGTGACATTTATAGCAAAAATATCTTGATGGTTGATCATTTCTACGAAAAGAGTTGTGATATTGAGGTTGACCATAGGAATCACGTCGTATGGATGTTACCATTTGCACCTTCTTCTCTACCAACTTGGCAATCCTTATACACTCATCTATTTTGGATGGATTTTGTAAGTCCACTTTGAATTTAATGTTCTCTTTCAATCCATTTCTAAAAGCCGCTACCACCACAACTGGCTGTAAGTCTATTGCATAGTGAAGCATACTAGTAAATTCTGAGATATAGTCCCCTATCGATCCTATCTATTTAAGTGACAACAACCGCACTATGTAGGAAGTTGTGGGACCTTCATCAAATCTATGAAGAAAGGCGTCGGAGAAATCCTACCAGTAGAGGTTGTTTCCCATCTCGTGTTTGTACCATGAAAACCATTGATAAGCTTTAGTGCCCAATTTGGTTGCCGCAAAAGGAACTTTTTTTGAATCTCTGAATTGGTATATGTCTAAAATGCCTTCCATTTTGGCTATCCACCCATGTGGATCATGACCTTCAAAGGTGGGCATATCAATGCATGGAAAATTGACTCCAGTAGGACCTCTTTGGTGGTAAACATTGTGCCTATCTTGGTCCTCATTATTCCCTTGTCTATGGATGCGATTTTGGGAAGGTCTATCAAAACCCCTTTGTTGCTCAAAAACTTCTTCATTTCCTAGATCCTCATTATTTCTTTGTCCATTGAGATTTGGGGAATGACCATTATGACCTCTGTGGTGTGTATAGTCTTCATACTGATGCTCAGTACTCCAGTGGTTTGGGATAGGAGGATTTGGTTGGGATTGTCTGGTGAGTAGTTGGGTTATGTTGTCATTCATGATCTGAATACTTTTTACTAATTTAAGTAAGGTTTTGTCAGTGATCTTGGGGCTTCCTGTTTCCACTTGAGTGATGTTCTCATGGGAGGAATTTGGGGAGGTATTGGATGCCATTTTTTAATCAAAGGATGACCTCGATTATAGCTAACAATTCCTAAAGGAGAAGAAGAAATTTGTGTACCTTTTCTTCTACGAGGTCTTCTTGGTGATTCCAAGCTCCTTTCGTTTGGATCCTCAGAACTTGAAAGTTGTTCGTTGATTCTTTTGTCCACCTTACACTCATGCACTCTTCCACATTTCTTGATTTAAAGACTCTTAAGCTTCAGTTTTATCTACAAAATTTGGGTTGTCTTTGGCTAAAATTTTGTTGTTTTTATGCTTTATTGTCGCTCCAACTGCAATGCAGATTTGATGGATCTCTTTGCACTTTGGATTAGAAACTTTTGGACAACTTTTTTACAACCTTTGGACAACTTTTGGACACTTTTTTGACAACTTTTTAATTATAAATTGTTTACTAACCCACAGACTTGGACACAAGACTGTGATGCGAGATCAAATGCAATGGATATGATTTGACCTTCACGAGACACTAAACTATGAGTGCATATGAGATAGATATGGATACTCTATTTCAAACTTTGAAGGACAACACTGAACTGAAGATAAGAGACATCACACAACCTGAAGGTAATTAGATGTTGATACAACCCAAAGATAGGAGATGTCATGTGACCCAAAGGTAATTAGATACTGATATGATGACAAAGACTACCTAGCTAGACATAGGAAGGATGCGCAAGATCCAAACAAGGACAACATGTAGACTTGAAGCCATAGAAGACAAGGGAACATGACCCAACACACAAGACTCAAACAAAGATGACATGCAGACTTGAAGCCACAAAATATGAGGGAACATGACCCAACACAAAGGATCATCTGAAGATGATGACAACTACGCAATTAAGACAAACCAATGACACAGAGGATAGTTGATGACCAACAATGATAGACAAGCAAGGTTACTCGTGGGTGAGAGTAGCTACATGTGACCAAAGCCATAGTTAACACTTTGAAGCTTTCACATTTTAAACTCCTTTGTGGAATCCACATAGTCGATGTGGAATAAATGAGTTGGACCACCAAAAAATATTTAACTCGAATGATGTCACACTTTATTAAATTAAAAATACCTTAGATTTCATGCTTAATATTGTTTTAATCAAGCGCTCTGATTGGTCAGTTTGCACCAGGTTCTTTCGTAGCAAGGAGTGGCTGTTAATGATATGTTTTGAGTTTTTGTCATGGTGTTCAGTTCCCATACCTACGTATGGCCTAAAATAGACCTTTGAAATAGACACAAGGTTGATTTTCTTGGCATGAGATGTCTTAGGACTGGATTTTTCTACTAGACTCCATTTGTTGGTGTAACTAGGCATAAGTTGTGCCTTTGGTTTATTTGTTATAACATCAATTTAGAATATTTTTGACACATCTAACTTTAGAAGAAGGAATATTTAAATTAATAAATCCTTATGCTTTTGAAAAATATTGCATCTTCTTCTATGAGTGGAATAGTCACCATGAATGACTGCATGACACTCTATGATCATAGACGATAATTCAGATGTTCCTAGAGTAGGTCTCGATATTAGCTACAATGCACTCCCTAAATCGATGTTCCTGATACCACTTGATAAGAGATAAGTGCCTCATATAATTCATTATACTTGCAAAATGTACAAATAACCCTCAAAGTTACCGCAAAATATTTAACCAAGCATAATAATTATAAGAAGTATACAATAATCCATGAACGCAGTAATAAATCAAATATTAATAAATCAGTGCCCCTCTAGGAGGGCAAGTCCTCGTTGTGAAGGCAAATGCGATATTCGTAAGTGAACTGAAATAAGAGTAAATATGATAGATGAATAATAAAAACATATTAAATCATAACATATAAATATCAAATAATTGCTTCCTTGGAAACATAGTTGACATCTATGTTTGGAATGTAACACATAACTTGTATTATTTGGATGATAACTGAAATCTTTGGCTCCTCTATAATTTTTGGTCATTTGTCTCACTACAACTACTTACTATAGAGGGATCTATAAATTTGAAGTGTGTATATTTAGTAAATTTGATATGCACTAGCTTTTATTTCATCCAATTACATTCCTTGAATTGACCACTTTACACTTTCTACCTTTCCCTTTTCCAACTATATTAAAAACTCCAGTATGGTGTGCGTATTCTATGATTGGTCATGAGAACTTTGACTAGTGTGCCACCTCGTGTTTGAATATTAATTCTTCGCATGCACCATATTAACTTTATCTTATTTTAGCATGAAAAAAATTATTTTTCTCTACATTATTTCTTTATGAACCCTCATTGGTGTGTACCCTATGCATTTTTTATATTCCCTACTTGTTTATGACATTCCCTATCAATCATGTCAAGAATTTTTAGCTTTTTCAAGGATATACTGAAAAGGGAGTTGTAGGTTATGCTTTAAGACATGGATATGCATATGAAAAGGGACAATCATAATGGATGAGGGTGGGAAAATATAAATTATGACCATTATATGTAAAAATATGTAAGAAATTTAATGGTACCAGGCATATATTTTTTGGCTTGTTTAAATTCACAACAAATGAAGGGTAGTAATTTGTAAGGAACAACAAAAATGAATAGCACCCATAAGTTTTGGAAATATGCATGATCTTTATAAAAATGGGGGTGCCTTTAGTATTTAAAATATTAGGGTTGACTTAGGCATTTTAAAAGTTTATGATTATAATCCAAATTCTAAGTAATAAGGGACAATGTAGCCAGAACCTTATGAATAAAATCAATTGATCATGTTCAGAACTTAGAATTTTAGATTTAAATTTTTGAGACCTAGGCATTTATACCTTAGGGGAAAGACATAAATTGAAATGGGTTAAATTACCTTTGTATTTTCATATTAATATAAGTAGTTAGGTGAAAATGGACTTATTCGCTTGGAAGGGGAGCATATTTTTGACCTTATAGGGAAAATTTATTAAGGTGAAACCTTAGAATGAAAATAATGTAAAATAGGACTTGAAAAGGGATTTTTATTTCACTAGTATGTGATGCTCTGTTATAAATAGATTATATTCCATAATTTGGGTTATGTAAATGTATATTCCAAGGTACATACTTAGGACATTAGATTACTTTAGGGGGAAGTTATCTAGTTACTTCATGCAATTTAATAAATGCACAAGTGTCAATGTGCAAGTTGTAAATGTGCAAGGTGTCACTTGTACAACTAGATAGAGTGTTAGCCAAGTATCCTATTTTACCTATATAAGGAATACCTCATTGTTAGATAGATATGAACAGGGAGATTCGGTGACATAGTAGCTTAGGGATATTAGTAGGTAGTACAGTTATGTGTGGATCACCATCCATTGGTGATGGGTGTAATGTAGTCTAGTAGATTTATTGATGGAGTGTTCATTTCCTCCATAGCTACATTGTATTCATTTATATATCATTTATGTTTATTGCATATATTAGTCATCTAGAATATTTATTTTCTTTCATATTATTATGCATCTCGTGATTGTTATCTCCCTTGGAAGATTATATAAAAAGCTAATAGTGGTATCAGAGCTATGGTAGATCTAGTCTATGCAAGTCTATAGGAAAATCCCCATCATTATTGAACCTAAGTGTTTTTTCAACCTGACACACCATTGGATTAGTTACTATCAAAAGATATCAGAAGAATCTAGGTGATAGAATTAGGGAGAGTCACAAGTGAGGACTGAAAGAAATCTTAGTCCCAAAAAATACTAAGATTGCATTTGACTAGAGTCTTTCTATAGAGTTATAGGAAAACTCATGACGACCAGAACTCAGGATTCAATCCACTAGATTGATAGATCATTTAGTGAAGATCAAGGATATCTAGAATTTGCTAACTATTATCCAAGTTTTCTTTTGTTGCAGATAATTAATTCTTGGAGGATTGGTACTCCTCCTATAATAGAAAGGTAGGAGACTCCAACTTCATTTCTCAAATATCAATGTGCCCTCATAGTGCAAATATTAGTTCCTTGTGGAGGAGAAGAACACTAAAAAATAAGACTTTTGAAGAAAAGGTGTGGTGAATATAGGAGACTAAATATCTCCATTGCAAATTGAAGAAAAGGCCATAGAATCCTCGATACAAAAAATACCATATTAGCCTTGAATAAATTTCCATAGAAGCCTTGAAGTAGAAGCCACAAAAGTCATGATACTAAAAAGGCCACATAAGCCTTGATACAAAAAAGGCCATAGCAACCTTGAAGTAGAAGCCACAAAAGTCTTGATACTAAAAAGGCCACAGAAGCCTTGATACTAAAAAGGCTACAAAATCCTTGATACTAAAATAGGCCACAAAATCCTTGATCCTGAAGAAGAATTTGAAAGGAATATCTGATTTAGAAGTAGATTAAGATTTTGGTATTAACATTTTTGTTGTAGGGAAAGAATATTTAGTGAGTTGGGAAACTTCCTACAATAAATTTAGGAAGGGTATCTTCTTTAGAATAAATTCAACACTTGAACCAAAGGAGATGATAAGAAGATATCATTGAAGGACTTCTAGACTTAGAAGAAGGACTAGGAGAGTTCTTCTCAAATCTAGAAGCAACAGAATCAAATATCCAAGATAATATTACATCACCAACACTTCCAAGAGTAGAAGGTTGAAGAGGTCTCAAGTGAAGACCAAAAAAAGTTGCAAAATCAAAGACCTTGGTAAGGTCTCATTGAACATCCAGAAAATATCTAGAAAAACCTTACTAAATAAATCATCAAAGGAGATATCACTGGAGAAATACACTACCAAGGAGAAGCCCCTGATAGTGAAGGACTTGGGATAATTTTTGCCATTAAAAAAAAAATTGAAAAGAACTAGAATTTGGCTAGGAGTTTTAAATTATAGAATAATAATCCAGTGAAATATATCAAGATATTCATAATCTTGAGAAGAAGATCTTGATTGAAGTCAAAATTCGACAAGAAGACCTGAAAATAGAAGAATCTCATCAAATCTAGGAGATTTGAAGATTACCTATCACAACAAGAATAAACTGCTTCAGAGAGATACTTCTCCAAATCTATATCAAAATGAGAATATTAAAAGAGGAGAATAAGACACCAAATATTAGACTTATGAAATAAAGTTTGAGATCATAATTTGGTGAAGAAGGAGCTATTCAAAAATAGTCTAAAAAGAGTTGCAAAATCCTACTCGAAGCAGCAACTTGTTGATCTTAGACACCAAGATCCACATCCTATTTAGAAGTAGAAAAAGGAGCTATAGAATATTAAAAAAGGTATGAAACTACTAGTTCTAACTAAATCATTAATTAAACTTCTTATCATATTCATTAGAGCAACTTATCTAGATTAAAGTTACATGAAGAAAAGTAGATTACAATATTCAAAAGTGAAAATAGGAAAATGTTCTTTTTAAGGTTCATTTGCATATTAATTAGGAGTTGATTAGATTTCAAAATTATATCTATCAACTACCTATCATCTACTTTGGAAATTGAAAATAAGACTAAGTCCTACAATATTAGTTGTAGTGAATTTGCAAAATAACTTTTAAAGATTCATTTTAGGTTATTCTTGATTAGTTGCAGTAGATTGATTAAAGTGCATTATCTTGAGAGTTAATTGGAGTGATAAGGTGAAATTCTTAGTGCATTAAAAATAAATTCTATTATATTTATTTTGCACTATTATACTACTCTCAAAAGAAATTAGTTTATGTGTTCTTGAAGGGCACAAAATCTTATTTGTATCAAGTGTCTAAAGACACTATTGAAATAGAAGTATGCAACTTGTAGTGGCCAAAATAATCCACCCAAAAAGGTTAGAATCCTTCAAAAATTGGATAAGAACACAACTAACCAAAAACAAAAATAGAAGCTTCAATATCGAGACTTGGTGAGTCTCAAATCCAAAGCATTACAAGATTGGATGCAAGAAAAGAAAATGCAGAAAATTGCATAAACTAAAAATATTCTATCTACTGTATCTAAGATTGGATTTATTATAAAATTATCCAAGCAAAAAGAGGAAGGTGTCTACTCATAAAAGACAACCTCAAAACCCTTGTATTGTAGGAAGAAAAAACTGCCATGAAACCAAAATTTTAGATCTGAAATAAGAGTGTAAAAGAAGGAGGTTTATGTACAATCTATAGTACATTTTATTGCACCATTTTAATCTATTTTTTTACAGCCCAAGAGCAGATTTGTATGTTTCCGCAAAAGGTACAATATCAATAGAAAATCATCCAAGAAAGGCCGAACATAATCACTCTTCTTCCCAAGTAATAGAAGCCACTCAAAGGGCTCATATTGGATGGATGAACCTGCAAAACAAAGCCCACAAGAGGCTATCATAAAAGCTACATATATGTAGAAAAAAAGAATGAACATCTACCAATGTACAACAATGTGAGATGGAAAACAATGTGAGATGGATAACAATGTGATATGGACAACATTGTGAGACAGACAACAATGTGGGATGAATAACATCTACACTGCAAAAATAAGGTGTCTACTTCTACCAACGTAATACAACATCTAAAAGGTTTCTATTTCTACCAAAGATAAATAAAAAACATATACACTACAAAATATGCATAGGTATTAATACATTGAAGGCATAGAAGATAAATAAAAAAAGAGCTACATTCAAAACTTGGTGAAGATCATCCACCAAACGAAGCATCAAAATCACTATTCAAGCTCCATAGCACCTAATCAATACACCTACATAAAACAAGGTTGCTTGCTACTCAAGAAATATAGCAAAGTAAAGGAATGGTAGACTAAAAGACCTAAGGAGTTATAATAATCTCCTTGGAAGGTGTTAAGGTGAAGGTCTACATGAAAAGAGCATGAATGCCACTTGGCATCGATCTTATAAAGAGCACACATTAGAAGAACATCATCTCTCAATGCTCAAGCATATGTTTCAAGAAATTTTCTCAAGCATAAATTACAAGAAAATTCATATCTCAATGCACTAGCATATGTGGTGATACTTGTTATTCTCCTCAAGTCCCACATGAGTGAGAAGTCATTACAAAGTGACAAGAAAAACTAAACAAGAAAGAGTTACGAAGAAGGAGCACCCATACATAACAAACATGACACATGTCACAAGTCTTGAGTTTTCTCCTCTAATAAATGCACTCGAAGTCCAAATATCACAGTAGGAAGAGAGAATGAAATGCAATCAAAGCTAGCCAAGCACAACGTGGAAGGAATGTAGAAGGAGCATTTAAGTCTCCAGGTCTTGAAGGTCAAATATTCCAAATTTAGTAGCGTATACATTCCAGCATTAAATATGAGCATCTCCATTGATTCCAGTACCCAAGGGAACCTTATCATAATTGTTATATTCAGCCAAAGGGAGCATCGAAGAGTGAGGAGACAAAATCCCACTTTATTATTTATTTCAACTTTGGAGATATAAGGGTTATAAACTAAGGTAGCAAATTTAGTTTAGTGAAAGCAAAATCTATAAAGGATAACTTACCAATTTAAAATAATTTTTGCAACTCAACCTATGAGAAATAAGGAATTCAACTTGGATTAATTTCTTTAATATTTTGTAAATATTATTGATTTTCTAATTTTCCAAATATGGGAGTGATAAGGGTTACAAAATCAAACATAAAACCTTAGGTTTATAAAAATAGGTTATTAAATATTTATTTCAAAGTTGGAAATTTATATTTTCTTGTCTCTAAATTTCTCAAAAGGGACAAAAGGATTGAAGAACACAAGCTTATACTGAGAGGGGGGGGTGAATAGTATAAGACCACTTTTCAATTTTCTTTCCAAATTAGTATATGCAATGTATATATAGAAATATCACTAGCAATAATCAAATTAATGCATAAATCACCACACACAATAGAGACACCATAATTTATGTGGTTCACCCAATACGGGCTACTCCACGAAGAAAATATTTCACTAAAATTTTCTCAATCAATCTCTTGGGAATCCTTTCTCTATTACAATTTTATGGACCTCTATCTAAAGGAGATACCAATCCTATGAATCAAGTTCATGGATCTCTATACATAGGAGAACTCCTTCTCCTTTGCTTTGGCTGGTGATCCTCTAGAAGACTATTGCCTCCACTGCATTGGTTTGTGGAGCTCTCTCCACTAAATACTTATTTCCCCACTCATAAGACCTATCCTAACTGCACTGGTTGATGTATCTCTATCCATTGGAAACTATTTTTATCTCTACTCTATCACCTCCAAATATTTATCTCAAATCTACACTAAACACAATCCTTCGGTCTAGCACAAATCTGCTCAATCTCTATATTTTGTCTGGTACAAATCTATCCTCAAGTATGCACTAAAATCTATCCTCAAATCTGCTCAACAAGTCCACATATAACTTGCTTAACTCTACTCAACAAGTCCACATAGAACTTGCTCAAATATTATCAGCAAGTCCACATAAAATTTGCTCAAACTTGCTCAACAAGTCCACACAAAAATTGCTCAAATATGCTCAACAAGTCAATGCAGAACTTGCTGAAATATGCTCAACAAGTCCAAATAGAACTTGCTGAAATATTCTCAACAAGTCCACACAAAACTTGCTCAAATATGCTCAACAAGTCCACACAGAAATTGCTCAAATCTTCTCAACAAGTCCACACAGAACTTACTCAAATCTGCTCAACAAGTCCACACAGAACTTGCTCAAATTTTCTCAATAATTCCACATAGAACTTGCTCAAATATGCTCAACAAGTCCACACATAACTTGTTTAACTCTGCTCAACAAGTCCACACAGAACTTGTCCAATCTCATAGAAACATAAAGAGAATTTTTAGAGACTCAATATGTTCTATACTAATCACAATGCTCAATTACTTTCAATAACTCTTTTAGAAACATAAGGAGAATTTTTAGAGACTCAATATGCTTCAATTTCAACTCAATACTCAATCACTTTATCAACTCAATTTAGAATATAGAATAGTTTATTTTATGGAACTTGAACAATCACTTCACACATCCACTTGACTAGGTTCAACCAATCACTTAATGAAATACTCCTTTCTCACAAACCCTATTCCAAGCATATAAACACCAATTCAAAATTTTTCCAACAATGCTCAATCACAAATATCACATAACAATGATACTCATGTTCTTTTCAAACCTTAGTTCAAGTTATTTTATCAACAACTCACTTCAACAACAATGCTTATAAAACAACTCTCACATAACAATGATACTCATGTTCTTTTCAAACCCTAGTTCAAGTTCTTTTCTCAAAAACTCACTTCAAAAACAATGCTTATAAAACAACTCTCACATAAAAATGATACTCAAACCCTAGTTCAAGTTCTTCACTCAACCAATGGCTTCAACAAAAATACTTATAAAAAAACTCCCACATAACAATTATACTCAAACCCTAGTTCAAGTTCTTCACTAAACCAATGGCTTCAACAAAAATGCTTATAAAACAACTCCCACATAACAATGATACTCAAACCCTAGTTCAAGTTCTTCACTAAACCAATGGCTTCAACAACAATGCTTATAAAACAACTCCCACATAACAATGATACTCAAACCCTAGTTCAAGTTCTTCACTAAACCAATGGCTTCAACAACAATGCTTATAAAACAAGGTTTTAACAACTCATTATTCCAAAAAACCTTGAAGCATTAACTCAACACACTCAATAGGAAACCCTAATCAAGTCCTTTTCACTCCAAAGAAATTTTCCAGAAAAACCAATCAATCAACTCAAATATGGAAGAATGTGCTCATACCTTTTTATTGATGATTAAGGGATCTCATAAATCTGCCACAATCAAAACAATTTATATGCCAAACTCAAAGAGGTTAGAAGATAAATCTCTCCCACAATTTAATGCAAAAACAACCATCAATATACATAAAATATTTTCCAAATAACACCTTATAATCTCCCAATTAAAATAAATTTAACATCCACCAAAATTTAACTCAAAAACCTCTTTAATTAAAGTTTAATAGCAATAAGAACTTTGGCAAAAATCAAATCCACTTTCCTTATAGCTCATATAGCATAAATAAATTTCCAAACAAACAACTTTTCATTCTACCCTTATAACTCCCTTTTACCTTAGGAAATACTTTAGGCAAATAAAAAATTATTTAACAAAAATTACCTTTGCCACTTATGAGATTCGAACCCCCAATCTCTTCTTCCTCGTGTGCCCTAGCCGCAGGATAGACCACCACATGTGCTAGATGTATGTTTGGAACCCAGAGTGCACCTTATGCTCTTTCTTCCAAAATTGGCTCTCAAAACGAGTGCATTCAAAATTTTTTCCTCCACATGAATTGATCGTGGATACTTCCACTCCCAAGGCCCTTGTAAAACATTCATTACCAATGGACCACCACGTCCAATGGGAGTGAGGCTTAAGCCCTCCATTTTTCATCTTTTCCCTGGTGCTAAAAGACAACTCAAATTTGTCTTCTTCCTCAATGATTGCACGAATAATTCTCTCACTTGGTCGCATGAAATTTAATCTATGAAGGGTAAATTTATTGCCCCTTTGGCATTGCTTTTATATATGAATTTCACCTTTTGTCATGGACGTCGGTGCTCCATTAAATTGATGATGTCGATGCCTTCTTAAGACCTTTATAATTTATAAATTATTTAAATTCTAAAAGAATTTAAATTTTATAAATTATTTTATAAACCTTTGAATTTAATAAAAATTAAAGCCTTCTTGAGATAAAATTTAAACCTTTCTTTGTACTCCATGGGTTTGATGTAAATTATTCTACCACCATGGTTTTAATAAAAACCTTAATTCTGCCATCACAATGTTTAAGGAAGCCTTTATATCCTCATAATTATTTTAATAAAACCATTTAATTTTCCACCATGGTTTTAACACAAACCCTTATAAAACCATATTTTGATACATTTTCTTCAACTCTTCACATTGTTCTTGGTGGCAGTAATGATGTACTCCATGGTGTTAATGACAAATTCATGTGTTTACCTTCGCATCAATAACAACTTCTCATCTTGACATCAATGACAACTAAATGAGCTAAAAATGTCCAACAAGGATTCCAACATTAAAACCTCTTCAAAAATTGGAAAAGTGCTTATCTCAATTAGAAGAAATAGGGTGTTAGAAACATTGATTTTTGACTGTACAAAATAAATCATAAAATTGAACTCTATTTTTACAAAAGAAATATATCATACTCTCATTACTAGGGAGTCATAAGGAAGCCTAAAAATCTAAAATATTACTAAATATTTCATCAAATAAAGCTTATATACTTCAATCAGGGTTTGCATATCCTAATATAGGGAGCTACAAAGTAGACTACTCTATTTCAAAGAATTCAGGTTATACAAATGTCTACTAGCATGATAAATGGAATAAGGAAAATACTAATATGGATTAAAAACCTGATGGATTATAATGATGTAAATGGCAAAGAAAATAAAGAACCAATACAATGTGAAATAAGTTCTAAAATTAACAGCTATGATAATTCATCTAATGAATCTAATAATAAAACATTGGAAAAAAATGATCATAAAGCCTTTATACAAAAAAGGAAATATGGAATAGCTTCAATCATGCACATATGGTTAGGTCTTATCAAGGAGATAGACAAACATGATATTCCTAAGATAAACTACAAAATTGCTAGATCATCTTTATTGTGTACTCATTACAATCAATATGGTCATGAAAAATCAATTGTTGGAGTTTTCATCCATGCAAATATTGTGATGGGATAAATCACTCATATTTCTCCTATCACTTCAAACACGGATACTATAAATACTATGAAAGAAGATTACTTCATAGAATAAATTATTATCTTCAATAATTTATTCCAAATGGATCTACTAATATTGAACTCAAGTATGATACTTATAGAAATAGGTCGTACAAAGGAATAAAGGAAGGCAAAAGGATCAATTCAGATCCATTTAAGGCTTGCACTATCATGAGAGCAATGGTCCATAAAATATTTATAACATCAAGGAACAAATAATGGAAAGAGACAAGAAACCATGACATGAAGATTGAAGCAATAGGAAAAGAACCAAATCAATATTGCACCAACCAAGCCAAAATACAAGAAGAATATGAAGATCCATTTTGAAGACTAAAAGTCTTTAATACCCAAATAATGTAATACAGGGGCGTGTTAGAAATAGATTATATTCCATCATTTGGGTTATGTAAATATATCTTCCAAGGTACATAATTAGGATATTATATTACTTTAGGGGGAAGTTATCTAGTTACTTTATGAAATATAATAAATGCATAAGTGTCAATGTGCAAGGTGTCACTTGTACAACTATATAGAATGTTGGCTAAGTATCATATTTTACCTATATAAGGAAGGCCTCATTGTTAGATAGATATGAATAGGGAGAGTCAGTGACATAGTAGCTTAGGAATCTTAATAGGTAGTACATTTATGTGTGGATCACCATCCATTGGTGATGGGTTCAATGTAGTCCAATAGCTTTATTTATGGATTGTTCATTTCCTCCATAGCTACATTGTATTCATTTGTATACCATTATGTTTATTGCATATCTCAATCATCTAGAAGATTTACTTTCTTTCATATTATTCTGCATCTCGTGATTGTTATCTCCCTTGGTATATTATATCAAAAGCTAACATACTCAAACCTTGGGAGAAATAATTATGTGAACCTTAATAAAAATGAAAGGCCTTAGTCTAAAACCCAGACAGTGATGGATATCAACCATAAGGTTGATGACAAGTATGCATTTTTTTAATTAATGGAGGAAACACAACATGAGGACATAAGAAAAATATTGTGGGGTAAATATTGGCTAATTGAGTGGTTGCTATTAATCAAGGTCAATGGAAATAAACTGTGACTGTTAGATGTAAAAATATGTGTACTTTTTAATGAAAAGGAAACAACGCATGAGACATAAGAGACTTTGACTCTTCTAGGAAATATTTCATAAATATCCTTTTTAAAACTTTAGGATGTATAAGATAGCTATGGTGGAGCAAGTTTAACTGATCATGCGATCGAAATGACCTTTGAGTGATAGAGATAAATTGTGACCATAGGATCTAGAAAGATGTAAGGTTTTCATTATAAAAGAGGAAGAATGCATCTAGACCCTTGTGAAAGCAAAAAATGCATATCTGCTTAGGAAGAATATGGAATCGAAGTAAGATTTAGGACTTTATAAATTTTCTAAGAAAAAAATTTAAAACAAATGTCATATACATTAAGGCCAAAAAATTATCTTAAGTAACCATGAACTTAGACCATTATCAGATTATAATTCATGAATTTTTATGGAAATGATGGGTTGCGATGATTGAGAGGAGACAGAAATAAATTACAATAGGATAAATGGAAGTGTTGATGCTTTAATGAGAAGGGGGATATGGACATGGGGGAAACTTAGGAAATAATACATGACCTATGGTATTAACATTAGGTATGAAATTTCTCATGTAAGAGAACTCAAGGAGTAGAAAGTGATTATGAAGATCAACATGGAGCAGCGGAGGAGCAGCGGCGGTAGAGGAGGAAGGGCGATGGTGAAGGGCGGGAACCTTGAACACAACCACCAGGAAGTGACAGGCGAGGATCCAGAGGCAGAGGATGGACAGGTTTCTGTCCTTGAGGTTGGCAAGGTATGGGGAACTGATCCCCCCGACAAAGATCCTGACAAAGGGACCCAGTTAGGAGCAGTGGGCCCCAGAAGAGGCCTGTCGTTTGCAGAAACCCTTAAAGGTAAAAGGAGTGATTTCTTTGAATCACTCCCACCCCTCATCCTAGAAAACAACCGAATAAGGGTTTCACCAAACATCATGGATAGCTTCCTGTCCCTGGAAATGCATTCCTTGGTTGGGAAATTTTTGGGAGGTAGGCCTGACATAGAAACCATAAGGTCGTGGGCCTTTTCCAAATGGAGAACAATAGGACATATGGAGATTGTTGTTCTTGCTAAGGGATTTTTCATCATCCGGCTCAACAATAAGGAAGATGTGAACCACATTCTAACGGGAGGGCCATGGTTTTTGGGAAGGCGCAGCCTCTTCCTCAGACCTTGGGGAGAGGATTTTGATCCTGATACGCAAAGTATTAACACAACTCCTATTTGGGTTCGGCTTCCGAATCTTCCTACCCAGTTTTTCCATGAGTATTTCTTGAGAGGGATTGCCAAAACTATAGGGGAGTTGGTAGCCATCGATCACTCCACCTTAGCCAGGTCAAGGATGACACATGCAAGGATATGCGTGAATGCGAACCTTGATTCTGAGCTCCCAACCTTCGTGGAACTCGAGTATGGAGATTACCTGAGAAGACAACCTGTTGAATATGAGAACAAGCCGACCTTCTGTGTGGAATGCAGAACTCAGGGCCACCTTAGGAATCAGTGTCCAAGCCTGGCAGCCAACAAAGAAGCACAAAAAAATCCTGAGACAAGAGGGCCAAATGGAAGAGGACAGCCCAAGAACCAAGGACCTCGGTTTCCATCAAGCAAAGGAGTCTACAAGGCAGTCAGAAATGACCAACACCACCGAGAGCAAGAAAACCAACCTCAGCATGAGGAGAGAGGAAAGCAACAAGTCAAAAATGATCAGGAAACCTAGGTAAGCCCTTCGATTCCCAGCTCCAATAAGTTTGAAATCCTAGCAGACGTTGAGGTTGAGGCAGACATGATAGAAGAAGAGGACCCTCGGATAGGCCTTCCAAAAAACCTAGAATCCCCGTCAAGGTCAGGACCCTCAAACGGCATCCAAGCAGGCCCTCCTCCAAATTGCCCCTACGGCATGCCCCAAGTCTTAGGAGAATACAGGTAGAGCATGGAGGAAGATGATTCAAGGACAAAAATAATAGGGAGAAGAGCGAATGAAGGGTGCTCCAGCCCTATCCTGCAACAAATAATTCCCCCAAAATTTAGCCCAAAATAGACAAGAAGCTCAACGAAATCCCCCATCGATTATGGTAGTGAAAAAAGAGAGGACGGATGTTAGAGGCTGAACATTATAGGATTAGGCTTGAGAACGAAATTGCAAATGGAAAACAAAGAACTCTATTGTCTCAAGTTATCACAAGCATGGATGATAACAAATCCAACAAACCTCCTCCACCTCAGGGCAGGGGGAGAGGGAAGAACTCCAAGCAATCTAAATGAAGGTTCTCTCATGGAATGTGAGAGGCCTTAATGGCCCACCGAAGCAAAGGGTGGTTAACTCGTTAAGGAGAGAAATTAATCCTACAATACTACTATTACAAGAAACAAAAATAGATGAAGCACAATCAAGAGCACTAGCAAGAAAAATATGGAAGCAAGGGGAAGTGGCTTTCAAGCAGGCAAGAGGAGCATCTAGAGGACTAATGATTTTGTGGGATCCAAAGAAAGTGGAAGGTAGTGTCATTCAGGCTGATGATAGGGTCCTAAGTGTGCTCTTTCATGACATTGACAACAATATGTCATGGATCCTATCTAATGTGTATGCACCCAACACAGTACAAGGAAGAACAACCCTGTGGGAGGTTTTGAGCCACATGAAAGAGGCTTTCCTTAATATCCCATGGGTGATAGCGGGGGATTTTAATATGCCACTATACCCCTCAGACAAGAGAGGGGGGTCCAGCCTTCCCTCCAGGAGCATGGAAGAGTTCAACGAGTTCGTTAACTCAAATGAATTGATGGACGTCAAGCTAAAGGATGCCAAGTACACCTGGAGCAACCGATGTATAGGGAGTCATCTCATCCAAGAAATATTGGATAGGTTCCTGTTGTCGCAGGAAGCAATTTCAGTCTTTGGGGATTCAACCCTCCATTCACTTCCCAAGATTGGGTCGGATCATAGTCCTATTTTGTTGGATGTGCCACAAGCCACTTCCCTTAGGAGACCTTTTCATTTTGAAGCAATGTGGACAAAGCACCCCGACCTTAAGGATCGCATCAACCAATGGTGGCAACAACCCGGTCAGGGAAGTCCTTCCTTCAAACTTTCTCAAAAGTTGAGATCGGTGAAAGACAACCTCAGAATATGGAACAAAGAAGTGTTTGGTAACCTCTTCGAGAATAAGAAAGTCATGGGTGAAAAACTGAGAGCTATTGAAAACATAATCCAAAATGGAGGGTGTGATGAGGCAACCAGAATAGAGGAGAGAAACTTACTATCAGAATACCACAACATCCTGGCATGCGAGGAGACCTATTGGAGGTAGAAATCCAGAGCATTATGGCTAAAGGATGGTGACTCCAATTCCAAGTTCTTTCATGTCACTACCCTGAGGAACAGAAGTAACAACAGGATTAAGGAATTAACCAAAGAGGATGGTTCCACCACCCAAGACATCCAGGAAATCAGGGATGAAGTTGTGTCTTATTTTAGCTCCCTCCTTGGAGATGAAACCCCATGCTAGGCTACAACCAAATATTCCTTACTACAATCCATTCCCCAAATCATCAGTGGTGACATCAACAGAAGACTCATTGCACCCTTTTTAGACGAGGAAATTAGGGTTGCTCTATTTTCTATGGACCCTGATAAAGCACCAGGGCCAGATGGATTTTCACCTCAGTTTTTCCAATACTTTTGGGATATAGTTGGACCTGATGTCTGCTCTACCATCCAAGAATTCCAATCCTCCAAACACATCCCTCAGGGTTACAACTCAACTTTTATAGCCCTAATCCTGAAAGGACCGACCCCCAAGTCCATGGCAGACTTTAGACCAGTCAGCCTCTGCAATGTGTCCTACAAAATCCTCACCAAATCTATAGCGAATCGCATGAAAGAAATCCTACCCTCGATCATTGACCCATGTCAGGGTAGTTCTGTCCAAGGGAGGTCAATCCTTGATGGGGTCATTACTATCCATGAAGCCCTCCACTCAGCTTCTCAGACTAAGAAGGTTGCCTTTGCCCTGAAGTTAGACATGAATAAGGCCTACGACCGCATCAACTAGGATTTTTTGAATGCCATACTTCTAAAATTTGGCTTCCACCCTGAGTGGGTTAGGCTCATCAGAGGTTGCATCTATAAGCCCTGGTTCTCGGTCCTCATCAATGGGATGATGATAGGGTACTTCCAAAGTTGTAGGGGTCTCAGGCAAGGGGATCCTATTAGTCCCATGTTGTTTATCATAGTGGTTGAAGCCCTCGGTAGGACAATCAAAGTTGCCTATGCTGCAAGGCTCATTTCTGGTATCAAAGCCACATCCCTCACCAACCCAGTCACTCATCAACAATTCATCGATGACACCTTGATCTTAACTATGGCTTCTATTGAAGAGGCAAAAAATATTAAACACATCCTAAAGCTCTATGAGGACATGGTAGGTCAGAAGGTGAACTTTAACAAAAGCAAAATTTACTTCCTTAACACCCCTCATCCTAGGCAGATCAAGATAGCAAGGATCTTGGAGTGCTCCATATCTAATCTCCCCACTTCTTACCTGGGCCTCCCACTGTTCATAGGAGCTACAGTTGAGTCAATGTGGAACAATGTACTGGAAAGGATCCAAAAGAAACTTTCAGGTTGGAAAGGACACCTGCTGTCCCAGGCAGGCAAAGCAACCCTGACCATGGCATCTCTCCAGAGTATTCTAGTATATTTCCTATCCATGTTTAAGGCACCGGCCAGGGTATACCACAAAATTGAACAATACCAAAAAAACTTCCTCTGGTCAGGATCGGAAGAAAAATAAAAAATTCACCTTGTAGGATGGAACAAGGTGTGCCGACCCAAAGGAAGTGGAGGCCTGGGCCTAAGAAAAGTTTCACATCTCAACACAGCCTTACTAGCCAAACAAGCATGGCGACTGTTAACCAATGTGGAGAATGAATGGACAATGATCATCAAAAGAAAATATCTCCAAGGAACAAAGTTTTTGAGCAATACCATCCAAAGCAGAGGATCAGCCTTTTGGAAAGCCATTCTAACAAGCAGAGACATAGTCAAAAAAGGTATGAGATGGATTCTAGGAAATGGATAGAAAATAAGCTTCTGGGAAGACAAATGGGCAAGGGATGAAGCACTCAGTCAAGACCCCCACCTAGCCCGATTAAAAGACTATACTATCGAGAACCTTGGGCCAAAGGTGGTAGATTTCATAAGGCAGGACAAGAATAGATCCATATGGAAACCAATCAGAATACAGGGCCTGGAAGCAGAGTCGAAGGAACTTGAAAATATCCTAAGACATCAATTTATCCCTATAGGAGCAAAAGAGGATCACTTAAGGTGGTCAACAATAGAGAGTGGAGAGTTCACTGTCAAATCTGCCTACAAGCTACTGCTCCATCCTGAGGAGCCTTGGTTCCAGACTAAGCTAGTGTGGATCAAGAATTTAATTCCTAAAATATCCTTTTTTTCATGGCTAGTGATTCAAGGAAAAATTCTTACCATTGATAATATGCTAAGGAAAGGAATGATGGTGCCTAATAGATGTTATCTGTGTAGGGCAAGCTGGGAATCAATTCAACATATTTTCCTTGAGTGTCCCATAGCAGTCACTATTTTAAATGGGGTATTCCAAGCTTTTGATATTGCGTGGGTGAGACCAGAGTCCATCCATGACCTTTTCCAGCAATGGCCCAATCCCTTTGTTAGCTTAAGGCTTAGGTTCCTGTGGAAGATTTGTCTTCACCATTTCCTATGGCAAATGTGGCTAGAAAGAAACCTTAGAGCATTCAAAGAGTCAAAATGGGATCCTGGGTCAATCACCAACAAAATCCTAGCCTTTGCAAAAGAAAATGTCTTAATTCATCCTGTTGAGGCACAACCGATTCCCCTTCATGAGAAGATTTTAGCTCAATCCTTAAGCATTCCCCTTGAAGATGGTCCCTGTAAGACTAATCCTAGACTTGAATCTAAATGGATCCCTCCCCCTGTTGATTGGCTTAAGCTAAATTTTGATGGTGCTGCCAAGGATAACCCTGGAAGAGCAGGAGCAGGAGGAGTGGTAAGGAACCACCAAGGTCAAATGGTGTTGGCCTTTGCTGAACACCTTGGAACCATGACCAACAATGAAGCTGAAGCTAGAGCCTTGTGGCGAGGATTGGAGTTGATGCAAGAGACTCAAGGCAAACTCATAGTGGAAGGAGATTCTCAAAACATCATCAACCTTCTGAAGAATGACAAGGAACCTTCATGGAGGATTGAATCCTGCATCAAGGAAGCCAGGAACCTGTTCGGAGTCAAAAAAGATAGGATGGCTCAACATGTCTTTCGAGAAGCTAACAAAGCAGTGGATAAGTTGGCAAACATCGGAGTGGAAGCTAATGGTCTGATCACGTGGACGCAAGATTTCCCATGTGACGTGGAAGAGATTATCCAAAAAGAGAATCAATGACCTATCTGACGTGGACCATGGGCAAGTGGAGTCCTCGTGACATCCTCACTGGACTTTGGGACCATGCCCATTGCAGAAAGGATATGAGGTGGCAGATTTGGAGTAGCCATTCCACCAAACTCATGAGAGTGGCCAGCATGGAAATCTGGAGAAATAGGTATGAGTGCCAAGGGAAAATGACAGCATGGAAATTCGAAGAAATAGGTATGAGTGCCAGTGACACGGTGGAAAAATGGTCATTAGGGTTCCAAGAAAAGACATTCATCATTGGTCGTGGTCTCGATACGAGTGGAAGAATCCAGATCATGATCCTGGTGGATTGGTGGTGGAGGAAGGACAACGTTTTTATGCCAAGCAAGCTAGATCAAGATTTTCCATGATTACCAAGTGGTGGGATCCTAAACGCATCAAGAAGGGGCACGCTGGAATGTTCAAATTGCTGACAAATAAGGCCACGTGGCAAGTCATCCAGGTGGAAGGTGGGTTGCGACACACTCCTAGACATGGCACCCCTCACAATAAAGATATAATTACAAGTCACGAGGATGCCCAAAGATTTCACCACCTTTCTATTTATTCCAAGTGTGGGAGGACGTCGAGCATATTGCAAGGGGGCTGGCAGATCGTGAAGGCTTTGAAGGCATCGAAGTTTAAGGAAAGTATGACTTACATTGAGCCAAGCATGGTGGTCATGGAGCCTATGGCTCAGGCTATCCTAACTGAGAGACGATTCACCCAGTTCTTTGACCTATTTTTGGGAGTGGAGGAAGACATAACCCTTGTTGTTATGGAGTCATGGGAAGATGGTAGAGTGGAAATTTGGGGATGAGATATTGTCATCGATGTTACGTTGTTGGCTACCATCACGGGGCAGACTGTAAAAGGAAGATCCATCCACAGGCAAAAACACAACTGGGAGGTGGAATTACGCGAGTTTAAGGACAATCCCAAAATTTTCAAGGAGGCAAAGAATGGACTGACCAGGGTGGACCTCCCTACCCCGTGGAACTCTGTTATGAAAAATGTAATGGAGTTCATCACAGCTGAGGACCCTGGCAAGGTTCTCCTCAGCTTCCATTATGCTTTTGTCAATTTTTTCCGTGATGTCAATCCCATAAGTATACCCCAATTCCTGCTCAATTCCATGAATTACACTATTAACTCGTGTCGGAGCAAGAAAGGGTCTGCCATGCCACTGCACCAAGGTCTGTATAAGGTCATATACAAATTTGTCATGTTGACTTCTCCCCAAGCTGAACCCCCTACTTTACCTCAAGCCGAAACCCCGGGTGGTCACCATGCAGAAAGTTCCAGGGGTAGGGATAGTCCTAGTCTTCCCAAGCCTCATTCTGCATCCCCGACTAAGAAAAGAGGGGTGGATTTGACCATAAGAGGAGGACCGACCAAGAAAAAGCTGAAAATTGAGGAACCGGGAGGACCCAAGAGATCCTCAATGAGGTTGAAAAACAAGCAAGCGTAGGGGAGTTCCAAACCCCTTGACATTGACTCTGAGGAAGAGGGTCCCGATCCTACAACTATGGTCCTCAAGCGCTTCGTGCTGATTTCCTCGGCTAATGTGATTAATCAGATGTAGGAGATCCATGAGGCGTTAACTAAGGTATTTTTCAATGAAGGATACCAGAGCAACAAGCCAGTGGAGGCTAACACGGAGACTGATGACCAAGAGGAAGACAAGGATGATGAGCAGAACGAGGATGAGGACGAGGAGGAGTAGCACCATGCAAGGCAATACTCTATGTAGAAATGGTGGTTGGCGAGGCCTTAGAAGCTTATCTGAAGCCAAGTTTTGTTTGTGCCCTATGTAGAGGGATTGATGTTTTTTGTTTTTTGTTTTAAGAAGTTGTCTGGTGGGGCTTTTTGTGGGTTGGGACTTCCATGGATTTTTGTGGAGCCTTGTTAAGGGGTGTGATCTTCTGTCTGTCGAGGGTAGTTTAGGCTGATAGGATTTTGTCTGGTGTAGGCCGAAGATGGCCAGTTAGGTTAGAGGACCGAGGGTCCTCAGGTGCTTATGTTGGCAATTTTGGGTACCTTGGGTACATTGCCTTTGCTCAAGTGTAGATGTTGTCATTGATGTCAAGAAGCTTTTGAAGGAATTTGATTTGATGTCAAAAGGATCTAAGTTCAAGGAAGGGTTTTGTGAAAACCAAGGTAGACTAAATAAAAGGTTTTATTTAAAACCATGGACAACAGATTTGAAATGGGTTTTTCTTAAAACCCAAGTTGGCTTTTCGTTTCGTTGAAAAAGGTGCCCCGGTGATGGAGATATTTAATTTTAAATATTTAGTTTAAATTTTATTTATTTAAAATTTAAATTAAAATTTAAAATTAAATTAAAATGTTTTTCCACCGACGAAAATCATGTTTAAAGGGCTGACGTGTTTGGAAATGCATCAAAGTGCATATTAAATGAGGCAAATGATTTCATTAATGTTTGGTGCTGAGAAGTCGATATTAATTCGCGGTGCATTTCATTTTCGACATCGAAGCCCCTGCGCCAGCGAAGGAGGAAGACAAGATTTACGTGGTCAAAGGTGTGACGGGATTGGTCGTGGCACCAAGGAGGAGGTGCACGCGGTGATAAGAACCAATGGAGTTTTGATTAATGCATGCGCCTCAATTTTTGTGAGAGTAAAAGGAGGAAGCAGTTCGTGTTGTGCACGGTGGATGTTCATTGATTGCACTGCGGTCAAAGGGGGGAACAACGTTCGGTTTTTGCGCCAAGGAGGAGACTTGTTCGGAGATAAGAGGGAGGCCCCTCTCCCTTCCTCACGTGGGCATGGATAGCCCATGCATTTTAGCCAAGAAACTTGGCTAGAGGAGACGAAGGGTCAAATCACGCCGAATTCCCTTTTTAGGGGTGTAAGAGGTATGCTCATGAAATGCAATTTATGCGGAAGGGTAGTGAATAAAACATATTTTTTCATTGTCTATGGTATTTCCAAAGTTGGTTTGGGAGGTATAAGGTTAGCAAAATTAATATTATCCTTTTGGTTTTATTAAAGTGTAATGGAGAGAAAAGGGTGTATGGTGTTGAGGATGATTTAAATGCTTAGAATTTATTTTGATGTCAATTATATTTTGGAGGAAGGTCTTTGTTCTATGATTTTCAATATTGTTTAAGGAATAAATTAAATATCCCATGGTGTTGGATATTATTTGAGAGGAGCTTGATGCATGATTAGAAAAAGAGAGATTTATGGTGTTTTTCCTTATAAAAGTATATCATATTATATATCACTGTAAAGCTTATTTCGAGGGCTATTTGACTAACTCATTTAGAAGGAGAAATAAGGTGTATATATAAAGATAACTTTTTTTGTAAAGGGGTTAAAGTGAAGGTTGTTTTCCATTTTTCAAAGTGTGTTGGGGGGGGGATTTCAAAGGGGGTTCTTCAAAAAGGTATGGGCACATTCTCCTATTAAATGTTTATGGTGGTTGATTTCTGAAATATCATTGGAGGGAAAAGGATTGTTTGTGGTTTCCTTTTCGAAAGTGGTTGGGTGAATGCTTCAAGGTTGATGTTGAGTTGAATGGTGTTGGTTGACTAAACCTTGTTTGATGAGCATTGTTGTTGAAACCCAAATTGTTTGGTGAAAAGAACATGAGTATCATTGTTATATGAGATATTGCATGGTTGGCAATTGTTGGGTTGTGTTTCATGTTCTTGAGAAAAGCATACTACATCTATCTTATTCTTTTGAGATTTGAGATTGAGTTGAGATTGATATTGGGAGTTAAGTATAGAACATATTGAGTCTCTAACAATTCTCTTTATGTTTCTATGAGATTTGAGATTGAGATTGGGAGTTAAGTATAGAACATATTGAGTCTCTAACAATTCTCTTTATGCTTCTATGAGGTTGATGAATCACATTGGGTCTCTAAAAATTCTCTTTGTGGGTTCATGCCAAGCAAGTTTTTCTTGATGAACTTGTGAGCAGGTTTTGGACAGGTTCCGTTGGGGACTTGTAAGCAGATTTGGACAGGTTTCGATGGGGACTTGTGAGCAGGTTTTGGACAGGTTCCGTTGGGGACTTGTGAGCAGATTTGGACAGGTCCTAGCAGAGGACTTGTGAAGCTAAGTTTGATAGTTCTATCAGAGAACTTGAGGACAGAGGTGCATTGGTTCTATGAGAAGAACCCGAGGACATTTGTGCTAGATCGAAGGACTATGTTTAGTGCAAATTAGAGGACCAGATTTGGAGGTGATAGAGTTGAGGACAGAGGTCTCCAACCAGAGTAGGGAAGACAGGTGTCTTCTGTGGATAGATTTCCATTTGCTAAGGGCAGCGGAGGAAGAGGTCTTCTAGAGGATCACCAACCAGAGCAGAGCTAGGGGAAGGTATCTCCTTTGAGCAGAGGCTCATAAATTCAGATTGGGGGAAGGTATCTCCTTTGGGCCGAGGCTCATAAACATTGTAATTGGGAAGGTTTCCCAAAGAAATTTGAGATAACTTTTAGAGAAAATTTTTGTGGACGTAGCCCAAGCTTTCTGGGTGAACCACGTTAAAATTGGTGTCACTTTGTGGATGATCTTGTGCATTGTTTTGATATTGCTTTGGATATATTGCTTTACTATTTTGAAGTATAAAGGAAAAAGTAAAAAGAGGTCTTATACTATTCACCCCCCTCTCAGTATAAGCTTGTGTTCTTCAATTGGTATCAGAGCGGGTGCCTTCGAAAAGTTTAACAGCTTGAAGGAAAAGCTAGTAAAGAACACAATGGATTATTCCAAGGGTAAACAACTTCAAGATAGTGATGAGTCTTCTAGTGATGAAGAGGCATATTTCAACAAGAAAGGCAAGTTCTCTAGAAAGCACAAAAGTATGAAAAATGTAAGATGTTTCAATTGTGGAAAGATTGGTCATTATGCTACTAATTGTACTGTTGCCAAGGATGAAAGTGATGAAGATAAACAAGATTGTAAGAGCAAGGATTATGAAAGACATAGGCATCAAAGGAAGAACAAAGATGAGCACAGCAATAAAGGAAAGAGGTATTCTCACAAGCACAAGAAGAGTTTCTACCTAGACAAAGCAAGTAAGTGTTCTAGTAGTGATAGTGAAAGTTCTTCAAGTGATAATGAAAATGAGATGTTGTTCATATCAGAAAAAGAGGAAGAACCGAAACATAGATTCATTATCATGAAATGTCTTAGATGTGGAAATTTTGGTCACCTTGAGGATGATTGCACAAATAATGAATTGGTTTCTAGTATGTATGAGGATGCTTCAAAAAATGATAAGGAAGATGCATGTATGGTTTTTGAAAAGGGTAGCACCTCTAGTGATAAGAAATCTGAAAAAGGCCTTGATGATTCAAAATGCAATCAAATAGAGGATCTTGAAAGTGAACTTATTAGTGCTCTTAGTGCTTTGAAAAAGGAAAGAAAGAAGAATGCTAGACTCAAGGATAAGTTAGATGAATGTTGTATGGAGAGAGATGATCTTATAGAAAGTCTTGACATCTCTATGGCTAAGACACAAGAACTCAAGGATGAGTTAGAGTCTAAGGTTCTTGAGTATAGTGAGTTAGAACAAAAAATGGCTTCTTTGAAAGAGGAAACTAAAGAGTACAAGGATAAGCTTGTACAGGTTTCAAGATAGCTCCAAAAAGGTTAAATCTCTTATCAAAGGTCAAAGAAAGACAACAGATAAAATAGGCCTTGGTTTTGTTAAGCCACACAAGGAACAATTTGGGGAATCTAGTAAGAGACTCCAAAAAGAAAGAGAGTTCTGATGAGGAAAGTATTTCATAGAAATAGTCCGTGAATGATAGATGCACAGAAACAGAAAACAGAATTCAGAATGAGAAGAAGTTTTCAGGACCCAAGAGGTCAAATAAAGGAAAGTTTCAAGGCAGATGTTTTGCTTGTCACAAGTTTGGTCACATGGCTTCACATTGCATGGCTCAAGTGAAGAAGGTAAATGACAGTTTCAGAAGTGCTAGTTACTTTCAAGGGTATTGCTACTCTTGTCAACAATTTGGGCACAAGGTAGTTTATTGCAAGGCAAATAACAGGAACAGATTTGGCCAAAACAGGTTTGGTCAGAACTGGTGGATTCAAAGATCAGGTTTACCATAGAGAAATAACATTGTTACTTGTTATAAGTGCAACAATAAAGGTCACATAGCTAGACAGTGTAGAGCTGAAATTCCAGGATACAAGAACAGGAACAGTGGCATGATCAGGTCCAAGGATCAAGGCATGGACAAGAATAGGGATGAGAACAAGAACAAGAATAGTGATAGGAACAGGAATATGGACAAAGAGTTCAAGAGAAGGCCCGACAAGGAAGTTATAGACACTGATGATGATCAGTGCCTAATGGGAGTTTTACTCCCACCCCAAAATTAATCACCTCATCGGGGAGGTGGGGGAGGGACTAAGCTAAGAGGCTCATTCTTAGTCCCGAGCCCCAAAGGTGACCCTTTGCCATTGATGACAAAGGGGGAGAGATATGAGTAAGGGGGAGAGCTAAACTTCAAAGGAAGATTCTCAGTTGTGGGCATAGTTGGTTTCAGTTTTGGCTCTTGAGAAGTGTTTTTCAGTAAAGGTTTGCCATCAATGACAAAGGGGGAGATTGTTGGCAATTTTGGGTACCTTGGGTACATTGCCTTTGCTCAAGTGTAGATGTTGTCATTGATGTCAAGAAGCTTTTAAAGGAATTTGATTTGATGTCAAAAGGATCTAAGTTCAAGGAAGGGTTTTTGTGAAAACCAAGGCAGACTAAATAAAAGGTTTTATTTAAAACCATGGACAATAGATTTGAAATGGGTTTTTCTTAAAACCCAAGTTGGCTTTTTGTTTCGTTGAAAAAGGTGCCCCGGTGATGGAGATATTTAATTTTAAATATTTTAAATTTTATTTACTTAAAATTTAAATTAAAATTTTAAAATTAAATTAAAATATTTTCCACCGACGAAAATCATGTTTAAAGGGCCGACGTGTTTGGAAATGCATCAAAGTGCATATTAAATGAGGCAAATGATTTCATTAATGTTTGTGCTGAGAAGTCGATATTAATTCGCGGTGCATTTTGTTTTCGACATCGAAGCCCCTGCGCCAGCGAAGGAGGAAGACAAGCTTTACGCGGTCAAAGGTGTGACGGGATTGGTCGTGGCGCCAAGGAGGAGGCACACGCGGTGATAAGAACCAATGGAGTTTTGATTAATGCATGCACCTCAATTTTTGTGAGAGTAAAAGGAGGAAGCAGTTCGTGTTGTGCGCGGCGGACGTTCATTGATTGCACTACGGTCAAAGGGGGGAACAACGTTCGGTTTTCATGCCAAGGAGGAGACTTGTTCGGAGATAAGAGGGAGGCCCCTCTCCCTTCCTCACGTGGGCATGGATAGCCCATGCGGTTTAGCCAAGCAACTTGGCTAGAGGAGACGGCGGATCAAATCATGCCGAATTCCCTTTTTAGGGGTGTAAGAGGTATGCTCATGAAATGCAATTTATGCGGAAGGGTAGTGAATAAAACATATTTTTTCATTGTCTATGGTATTTCCAAAGTTGGTTTGGGAGGTATAAGGTTAGCAAAATTAATATTATCTTTTTGGTTTTATTAAAGTGTAATGGAGAGAAAAGGGTGTATGGTGTTGAGGATGATTTAAATGCTTAGAATTTATTTTGATGTCAATTATATTTTGGAGGAAGGTCTTTGTTCTATGATTTTCAATATTGTTTAAGGAATAAATTAAATATCCCATGGTGTTGGATATTATTTGAGAGGAGCTTGATGCATGATTAGAAAAAGAGAGATTTATGGTGTTTTTCCTTATAAAAGTATATCATATTATATATCACTGTAAAGCTTATTTCGAGGGCTATTTGACTAACTCATTTAGAAGGAGAAATAAGGTGTATATAGAGAGAGATACTTCTTTTTGTAAAGGGGTTAAAGTGAAGGTTGTTTTGCTCTTTTTCAAAGTGTGTTGAGTGTGGCAGATTTCCAAAGGGGTTTCTTCACTTCAAAAAGGTATGGGCACATTCTCCTATTAATTGTTTATGGTGGTTGATTTCTGAAATATCATTGGAGGGAAAAGGATTGTTTGTGGTTTCCTTTTCGAAAGTGGTTGGGTGAATGCTTCAAGGTTGATGTTGAGTTGAATGGTGTTGGTTGACTAAACCTTGTTTGATGAGCATTGTTGTTGAAACCCAAATTGTTTGGTGAAAAGAACATGAGTATCATTGTTATATGAGATATTGCATGGTTGGCAATTGTTGGGTTGTGTTTCATGTTCTTGAGAAAAGCATACTACATCTATCTTATTCTTTTGAGATTTGAGATTGAGTTGAGATTGATATTGGGAGTTAAGTATAGAACATATTGAGTCTCTAACAATTCTCTTTATGTTTCTATGAGATTTGAGATTGAGATTGGGAGTTAAGTATAGAACATATTGAGTCTCTAACAATTCTCTTTATGCTTCTATGAGGTTGATGAATCACATTGGGTCTCTAACAATTCTCTTTGTGGGTTCATGCCAAGCAAGTTTTTCTTGATGAACTTGTGAGCAGGTTTTGGACAGGTTCCGTTGGGGACTTGTAAGCAGATTTGGACAGGTTTCGGTGGGGACTTGTGAGCAGGTTTTGGATAGGTTCCGTTGGGGACTTGTGAGCAGATTTGGACAGGTCCTAGCAGAGGACTTGTGAAGCTGAGTTTGATAGTTCTATCAGAGAACTTGAGGATAGAGGTGCATTGGTTCTATGAGAAGAACCCGAGGACATTTGTGCTAGACCGAAGGACTATGTTTAGTGCAAATTCGAGGACCATCTTTGGAGGTGATAGAGTTGAGGACAGAGGTCTCTAGCCAGAGCAGGGAAGACAAGTGTCTTCTATGGATAGAGTTCCATTTGCTAAGGGCAGCGGAGGCAGAGGTCTTCTAGAGGATCACCAACCAGAGCAGAGCTAGGGGAAGGTATCTCCTTTGAGCAGAGGCTCATAAATTCAGATTGGGGGAAGGTATCTCCTTTGGGCCGAGGCTCATAAACATTGTAATTGGGAAGGTTTCCCAAAGAACTTTGAGATAACTTTTAGAGAAAATTTTTGTGGACGTAGCCCAAGCTTTCTGGGTGAACCACATTAAAATTGGTGTCACTTTGTGGATGATCTTGTGCATTGTTTTGATATTGCTTTGGATATATTGCTTTACTATTTTGAAGTATAAAGGAAAAAGTAAAAAGAGGTCTTATACTATTCACCCCCCTCTCAGTATAAGCTTGTGTTCTTCAGACTTAAGGATCCTGCTTCCCAATGATATGATTATTTTTGTATATAGGTTTTGGATCATCCTTTAAAACTTGCTATTAATGTGTAGGCCTAAAATTTTCACACTCCTTTCCTCTAGGCTAATGGATCCGTGCCTCAGAGGGGAATGGAAAATAGTAGAGCTACACCTCGAAAGAGAGGCACTTAGTTGTACCTTCTTATGGTGATTTTTTGACGAATTAAGGGTTCACCAGGAAACTTTTAACGACAGTTTCCATACCTAGGCTTGGAAGATGTTTGATGCGTTCTTTTTATAAATATTTCTCATACACCTAAGTTTGGACTTTATGCAACTAAACTATCTATATGTGATTTTGATTTAATGAAGACAACAAACAATGAATACAAAATGAAATACAATGCATAAGATTGGAATTATAAGAAATTATAAGCCTTATCTGAGCCAGATGTTCGATGAAGATTCTGAGGGTTGTAGCAGAACAAAATCACCTTTGTTTTGATAGAATCACTTTTGTTCTAGATAGAATCACCTGTGTTCAGACATAATCACCTTCGATTTAACAAAATCGTAGGCGATTATGTTGCAATCCTACAACAAAATAGTTGACAACAAATAGAGGATAGAAAACAATGTTTCTTGCAAATTATAACAGTTTCTCGTACTCCAAGTCACAGATATATTTTAATTTCTATATGCAAATGGATATGAAATGACATGAGAATACTATGATGACAATTCAACCTAATATACTATGGATTTATGCGATTATGATCCTGACTTCATGATGCAATTAACTGGAATGATGGTGAACACCAAGATGCAATATCTAAATATGAATAATAAATTAAATGGACATGATGCAATGCATAGAAAAATAGAAGATTGGAAAATAAATGCAAACAATGATTTGAATCCTTACCCCCAACTGATCTGAATATAGGATCGCCTGCTCTCTGATGAAATCACCTAGTCTCTGATGAAATCACCTGTCACTTATGTCGAAATTGCCTATCGTTTCTATCGATCACCAGGCGATTATGATGGTATTTCGGGTGATTATAACTGAGACCTACAATAACAAAATTAGACAATGGGGGTGCTAGGAAACAAAATTCTATGGCAAATTGATGCGAGGGATTCTTAAGAGAATTTTAGCAGCAATGTCAAGAGATTTGAATTCAACTTGCCAGGGGAAAGAAGGGAAAAAGGGCTAGATTAAATAGGTTAAGGAGAGATTCTAGGAAGTTAGGAGGTTAGACTAAACATGGAGGAGGTTTTGATTCCTCCTATGTTTGCCACATCTAAACTGTTCGCCAACCTCCCTGATCTGAACGACGACTAAACCAGGTAAGACGTTTTGAAACAAATTTTGTCTTTTTAGAAAATTCGTTAAAATTTTGTTTTGGACAGAATCGCCTGGCGATTTTGTCGATCGTCAGGTGATTTTATCGACCGTTGGGCGATTTTGCCCAATGGTCCAACAATTTTTAGTTTGTTGGCATGAAAATCGAGGATATTGTTGTTTTACCATTTTAGCCGACTTTTGGGTAAATTTTGAATAACTTTAATAATTTTTATGATGTTTAGGTAAATTAAATGTGTCAATTTTACCCTACTACATTTTGCCCCCTCTTTAGCGATATTTTGAAAAAAAGGTCGTTAAAGATGAAATGGCACATTTTTTGAGATAGTAGAAAAAAATTGGACGCATTTAAGTTCATAGTTTAATGTTTACTATTTTATAATTTATTATGTTGCCCCCTTCGAGTTTTCACATTAATTTCACTGAATTAGTGAGAAACTCGAAAAGTTTTTATATTGACTTAAATAGTAAAAAGGGTAAAAAAAGTTTATTTCATTTTCATTTTTTTTTACTAGCTGGATAGAAACTTTGCTCTGGAGAGACCAATGGCGGAAGCGACTCATCGGGCTGATTTGGTATGACGAGGGGTGAAGGTAAGCTTTGATTTGGATTTTATTTTTGAATCTTTGGATTTTTAGGTTAAATTTTTATTTTATTTGGATTTTTAGATGGGGTTCGCCGTTTTTCACGGGTCGAGGCAAATCGCTGGAAAATCCTAGGGTTACAAAATTGAATTAAAATTGGGAGATTCAAAACATTTTCACGGGTTGAGGCAAAATCACCCCTATTTTGGCAAAATCGCCTAGGGTTTTACAAAATCGAATTCAAATTTGGAGGTGATTTTGCAAAATCATGCATGATTTTGGCAAATGTAAGTCGATTTTGATAGAATCGAATAATCGATTATGTCAAAATCGAGGTGATTCTATCAAAATCGGGGTGATTTTGACAGGATCGACGATGATTATGTAATTTTAATATATATGATTTTGATGGTATGATTTTATGTGTGGTTTTATGCAGCAAGGTACTCTAAAAAGTAGGGAATGGTGATATGATGGACTCTAGGCGAATTTGGGAGCTTTGAGTGCGGAGGAGAGGACCACCTTGGGAGCGGTTGGTCTTAGGCATGTGGCAGAGATGCCACATATTCCTATAGATATGGCGCTACTGATAGCGCTCATAGAGCAATGGTACCCAGGATCTTCCTATTTTTGGTTGCCCATAGGGGAGATGGCTCCCACACTTGAGGATGTGTGGAGGATTCTATAGGTACCTATTAGGGGTAGGGTGATTAATTCCTTTGATAGTTGAGACCAGGCACTATAGAGGTTAGCAGGGGCTTCTAATCTTGCATTGGGATCAGGAGGAGTGTTTGTCACTATTTTGAGATAGATACGAGGCATATCACCTTTGACATTAGTGCTTTCTAGAGTAGTGGGTGGACTACTCCTTTGTCATCAGAGCAATTGCAGGTTGCCATGGTTGTTGGCAGAGGTGGTGGTAGATATGAGGGATCATCGGATCTAATTTGCATGGGGTCATTTCATTCTTTGCAGACTCTACAAGACCTTGTATAAGGTCATTTACAGGGGTGGAGTTGCCTTAGTTCTCACATCATTCCTACAGGTTTGGTGTTGGGAACATATTGCTATCAGGAGACCAGATGGATTGTCATTGGCTACAGCGGAGGCAGGTAGGCCAAGGGCCTATTATTGGACTGTGAGGGTTGAGGGGATGAGGAGGCTTGACTTAGATGATGTTCGATGTCTATTGGATGATCTAACAGGATATTCCATCACCTGGAGGCCATGGAGAGATCATCCAGGGTGGGCAGAGGATAGAGAGGAGTTAGCTCATGTGAGATGAGTTATTTGGTTGTGGATGCATGCTAGAGAGATGGAGTTGCATCGAGTGGATAGAGTTATGAGATAGTTTGGGATTCAGCAGGGAATCCCTACTACTAGAGATTTTTATTTTGCTTGGACTGTGCAAGATCCAACATCGGTCAGTGGCCCTCCTGATATGCGAAGATTTCTAGATCGATATCCCGATGATGAGCCAGTTGCCACAGTAAAGGGGGATGATGCGGGAGTTATATATGATTACTCTACTTGGTATGCATCCATCCACCCTCGTCGATTGACTCTACGGAGGGGACCCATCCACAAGGAGGTAGAGAGGGTACTTCGACATCATCATGCAGCTAGTGAGCAGAGTAGCATGGGATTTGCACCATCGGGTAGAAGAGTTAGGACCAGGGGTGGCTTCACACATGGTCGAGATAGGGTACAGGATCCTCCAAGGAGGAAGGGGATGAGGACCAGAGGTGGACATTTCTCACATCCACTTGGGGCTCCACATGTTGGGAGGAGAGAGGAGGAGAGATAGATGACTCCTCCTCAGTAGGAGGATAGACCAGATTCCCCTAAAAAGGGGGTGGATATGGGGGTTGGGGAGAGCAGTGCGATGGCTGCTCTACGGGGTGAGGTGGCTCGGCTAGAGAGAGATAATTCTTCCTAGAGGACTAGGATCGAGTCTCTCGAGGTAGAGTTAGCCCAGGCTAGGGCATAGTTACAATAGAGGGCTGAGGTTCAGGGAGTTGGAGCTCCTAGTACTATGGCTTCTGAGTTGAGCGGTAGTGTAGCTGATGTATTGGCTAGGGCTTCTGGATGAGCCACTTTTTATCAGGCTCTATATTTTGTGGCAGTTCTTGTGGGTCAGAGGCAGCCACTTCTTGCGATGTATGAGCCTCCATCTCGCTCGAGTCACTCGAGATCACACTCGACGACTAGGACTGCTACTACTACTGGGGTAGGAGAAGTCTGAGCACCTCGGCCTCCTGGTGGAGATGATGCTCATAGTGCTAGATGATCTATTTGGTTGTATTTTGATGACTGAGTACGTCGATGATAGATATTGTGGCATATTAGTTGATCCTTTTTGTATATATACTTTTGATGATATATATAGCTATCTTTTGTTCTATGCAAAAAATGTCTTTGTTTATTAATTTTGCATTTTTAATTTTAAATGAACATGTTTGTGTTTTGTGTTTAAAACAAACAATTTGATGTTGAGGATACGTTTTTGTGAAAATGTGTTGTTGAAGAGATGATAAATATTGATAGATTTAGCAATAAGTCTTGAAGGATGTTGTGTTGTTATGTGACTGTTGTTGGAGTTCAAAGCTCATGAAGTCACGAAGCTAATCCTGTTGTTATTGCTAAATAAAGTATTTGGGTGCTTAAGAACAATCTTAAGGCTTCTTGTGATGAAAAGAGAATTTTTGATGTTGTTTTGGAACAATGTGTTGATAAATATTTTGAGAATATGTTGATTGAGCATGAAAACTTTGAAAGATGATTTGCGCTAAACAAGGAATTCTTAATTGCTTAAGGATAATGTCATCATCGCAAAAATCAAGATGAAAATGCAGGATGCTATATAATTTTTGTTTGTTTTTAAAATGCAAAATTAATGTTTGATAGATCATTATATCACATGTACAAAAGTTTTTATAATTTTGTAAAGAAATGTACACATTTATTTTGAGGTATGCAAAATTATAAGGATGACTTGCACTAAACAAGGAATTCCTAATTGCTTAAGAATAATGTCATCATCGCAAAAGTCAAAATGAAGATGCAAGATGATATAAATTTTGTTTTTAGAAATATTGGATAGGGAATTTGAACTATTTAAACTATTTTGGACATAAAAATTAGAAATATGGTTTTCACTAAGCAAGGAATTCCTAATTGCTTAGGAATAATGCCATCGTCGCGAAAGTCAAAAAGATGCAAGATGATATAATTTGTTTTGAAAATGAAGGAATAACTATTAACATGACAAAAGAAAAATGGTTTTCGCTAAGCAAGGAATTCCTAATTGCTTAGGAATAATGCCATCGTCATGAATTTTTAAAATGAAGAATGATAAAAGAATTGATGATATTATCTAATAAAATTCCAAAGAAATATTTTAATTTATTTCAAAGACAAATTCAAATTTATCTAGAACCAATGTGTGTGAAGTGCATTCATTATCTATTTTTATCTTATCACAATGATACAAAATCTCTCGAATAACAAATGTGTGTGCTTTGCGAAATTCATTTACCGATTCTAAGTAAGAAAATGATATAGCAAACTTAAATGAACCAATGTGTGTGCATGTGAAGTATTCTTTAACCATGATTTTGTGCATGCATAGGGACTGAACTACTATGCAAATCAAACCACCAAAAGCTAGCTATTCCATAAGTGAACATTGGTCTATACAAAATAAGGTCACTAATGTGATAGACATATCACCACATGAAAAGGAATTACCCAATGTCAAGCAAGTTGGGCACAAATCGCTTGTTATGGGGCTTACCTCATGATTTTCGAATAACTGAGAAATTCCAGGGATTCAAGTTCCATACTCCTTCTTTTCTTCATATTTATAAGGTAGGGATTTCTTGCCCATTTCTGAACAAGGGGATTTTATTGCTTTGGAACATTTTTTGTTGATTTTTCTCTCTTTTATTTTCTTTCATTTTTTTTCTTTTGCTCTCTTTTTCTTTTGTTTTCTTTTGCTCTCTTTTTATTTTGTTTTCTTTTTCTCTCAGGATACTTGCCCAGATTAGACGTGGGGCAAGGGATTTATTTGGGTAGGAAGGAACTTGTCCTTTTACCAATTTCTCAGTATTCTAGACCATGCACATGATAGGATAGTAGGGGAAACCTTTTGCTTAAGGTTTTAAGATTCACTATGTAGTATCATTTTTCGAAATTTTGCAACAAATCATTTTAATGTGTAAAAGTGTGTTCTTGGTTCCAAAAGTAGCAAAATCATTTACAAACTCAGAATTATTTAGTGAAGTAATAGTGTTCTTTGATATAGGAGATATTTATAATCAAAACAACAAAAATCAAAATTATTAATTTTAGCAAAATTTTAGTGCATGGTTCAGGATAACTTTTGAATTGTATCTGAGATAATATAAAATACTACTCATAACTTTAGTAGATAATAATGCAGAGATATAAATAAAACAATGTTGTAGAAATATTTTTGGAGATTTTTGGATTTTGTGAATTTTTTTGGTTGTTTTGATAAATTTTTGAAATGCATGAAAAATTATTTACAACTATTTACAGTGATGAGACTTTTGGATCTATCCATAATATCTTTTTAGGTGAATGATATTCATGGGTTCCTTGAAATATTTTCCATCCAAGGTAACCAATATGTATGCACCTGATCCAAATTTGGCAGTGATGATGTATGGTCCAAGCCAGTTGGGCTCAAATTTACCTTTAAGGTCTTTTGTTGCATTTGTATTTTTTTATTTTCTTTTAAAACTAGATCACCAACTTCAAATGATCTGTTATGAAATTTCTTAGCATATGATATTTTAAGTTTATCTTGGTAGGCATGAAGATGTTCTAAAGCATGAATTCACTTTTCATCTAGAAGCTCTAACTGACTTAATCTACCAGCATGATATTCATTGCCAACTTTCGTATCTTGAAGTAAAAGAGCTAAAGAAGTAACTTCTAATTCGAATGGAAAAACAATTTCAGCACCATAAACCAAGACAAAAGGATATGCACCCGTAGGACTAGGAACACTAGTTCGATAAGCCCACAAGGTAGGATATAATTGTATATGTCAGTAACGACCTATTTTATTAACCAATATTTTTAGTATTTTGATTAATGTTTTATTGATTAATGTTTTATTGGATGCTTCATCTTGGCCATTTCCTTGTGGATAATAAGGAGTAGACCATCTATGTTGAATTTTATATTTTTGACACAATTTTTTAATGTCTTTATTCTTAAAGAAAGTACCATTGTCAGAGATGAGATTAGATAGAATTCCAAATCTACAAATGATTTGATTAAAGATAAATTTAGAGACTTGGATTCTTGTGCAAGAAGCTAAAGGCATGGCTTCCACCCACTTCATAAAATATTTTGTTGCAGTTATTATAAATTTATGACCATCAGATGAGATAGGGTTAATTTTACCAATAATGTCTAAACTCCATTTAGAGAAGGTCCAAGGAGAAGATATAGTTTGGATTTCCTGAGCAGGAGCATGGACAAGGTCAACATGTCTTTTTTTTTAAGTGAAAAACCCCTTGCAGAGCCGCCTTGGTCTGAGAGACCATGAACAGGGGGTCTACACCGTCAAAGTCACCCGAGGGTTGCACCCGACCCTGCCTGCACCAACATTATCAATTGGATTTTGGATACCCAATTCAGATTTTTTGTAGGGTGGAGATTTGAACCTGGGACCTCCATTGGAGGATTGCCCTCTCCTCTCCAAATCACCTACAACACCTGGGTAAGGTTAGCATGTCTTTGACATTTGTCACAATGACACACATAATCATTGGCGTCTATTTCCATGTAAGGCAAAAAATAACCCATTATAAGGAGTTTTTCAGCAGTGGCACCTCTGCTAAAGTGTCCTCCATAGGATCCATCATGGGCTTCACTTAAGGCTTTCTTATATTCTTCTAGGTTTAGACATATTAACAAAATACCCTCAAAGGATCTTCTGTATAAAGTATTACCAACAAATATGAAGTGGACAGCTCACTTATGTAATAATCTACGTTGGTTTCTATCTAATCCTTCAAGGAAAGTCCCATTTTGCAAGAAATTAAAGATATCTATGTACCAAGGTTCTGGGGTGACTTCATTAATCAAGAATACATCCAATGGTTCTAAGAAATATTTTGAAGATATTGTTTGATACTATCAAAAGCTTCTTGATATTCCTTATCCCATTGAAACGAAGTATTTTTCTTGAGTAATTTAAGAAAAGGCTATGTTCTATTTGCTATTTTATCAATGAAACAACGAATAGCCTATAAATTTCCTTGTAAACTTCTTAATTTTGATATGTTATTAGGTGGTGGCATATCATGAATAGCCTTAATATTTAAAGAATCTATCTTGATTCCTCGTATAGAAACAATAACTCCTAATAATTTTCCATATTTTATTCCAAACACACATTTTTCTGGGTTTAAACGTATCTGGTATTCTCTCAACCTATCGAACACTTTTCTTAAATCATTAATGTGATCCTCTTCTTTAGTTGAGCGAGCTATAATGTCATCCACATAATCATGCAAAATATCATACATCATATCATGAAAAATATATGTCATAGCTCTTTGATATGTTGCACCTACATTCTTTAAACCAAAAGGCATGACTTTCCAACAAAAAGTCCCCCAAGGTGTGATGAAAGTTGTTTTAGCTTGGTCTTCAGGAGCTATTCTAATTTGGTTATATCCTAAAAAACCATCCATAAGGGACAACATCCCACTCCCCACTGTAAAATCTATGATTTGGTCCATATTAGGGAGAGGGAAGTCATCTTTAGGGCATGCAGCATTGATATCTCTAAAATCAGTGCAAACCCTAATTTTGGTAGCTTCTTTCTTAGTTACTGGAACAAAATTAGATATCCATTTAGCATAGTCAATAGCTTGTATAAATACCACATTCAAAAGCTTCTCCAATTCACTTTTAACTAGTAGTGCTACTTTAGGATGCATTTTTCTAAGTTTTTGCTTTATAGGTTTAGCATCAGGGCACACTACTAAATGGTGCATAACTACCAAAGGATCTAAGTCGAGCATATCTGCATACGTCCAAGCAAAGATATCGGGATATTCTGTGAGGAATCCCATATATAGTTTTTGTTTCTCTTCATTTAATTCAGATCCAATTTTGACCATGTGAGGATTTTCTTCTGTCCCAATGTTAATTTTTACAAAATTTTCTACAACAATATTTAGGTCTCTTTCAAATTTGGGAGGTGCGGGTGATACCCCCATTTCTTGTAATTCCTCAAATGTGCATTTAGATAATTCTTCTTGATCAATTGTAATTTTTACCATTGAAAATTTACCCCAATCATATCCTGCATATACAAAGGCACAACTCCCAATGTGACATATGCTTCCTTTCTTTGGTAAGCCTAATGTTCGGGGAGATGGTGGTAATTTTGATAGTACTAAAGAATATTGAATATCAAAATTAACTTCTTTTGTTGTTGCTAGTACTGAAGATAAATCTGGTAATACTTCATCTGAAATGGCGTATGAAGTAGATGGATTATCCTCCTTAACTAGCTCTTTAGATGTTGTAAATTCAAATGTTGTAGATGCAGGAGGTGACTCTGTCACTATAGAGTTAGGAAAGGGGTTAGGTATATTTTTAGAAGGTGATGCTGATGTTGATGATTTAGAATATGTTTTTGGTTTAGGAGATGATTTAGATTTGGAAAGTTTTGGTGGTACAGATGAACTAGGATAAACAGAAGACATAGCAGGACAAAATGGAACCCCTATAGGTTCTACCACAGCACACATATCAAATGGTCTAGGATCACCATGAATAGTGACTAGTTGATTTTTAAATTCAAATTTAACACATTGATGTAATGTGGAAGGTACTACTCTCATTGCATTGATCCAAGGTTGACCCAGAAGGATGTTGTACGATGCAAAACAAGGTACAACAAACATAGTCGTATCCAAAACCCTTGGGCCAACTTGCAATGGGATTTTCATGACTCCACATGTTTCTTGGGTTTCATCATTAAATGCCTTAATGATCATTTTAGTATTTTTCATATCTTCTTTCTTGAATCCAAATATTTGAAAGAAATCATATGTACATATGTTTAATGAAGATCCATCATCAATTAGAACTCTCTTAACTCCTACATCCCTAATCATTACTTTAATGTATAAAGGATTATCTCCAAATATACTTTGAGGAGGTATATCCTTGTCTTTGAAATATATGAAGTTTATTTCATCCAAAGTGACAATATTTACTACAGTTTTAGGTTCAATATATTCAGGTACCATCATGATCTAGGGCTACGCACAACACATAGCAAGAATGCAGAAATTAACAATGCACAGGCAAAATTCCAGCAAGCTTCAATTAAAAACAAAAAAAATAGAGGTCTCCTCTGCAATACACAGCAATCCCCCACAAAAATCAATGGCCAAGAGTCCTCCCCTCTTCAATACAATGCATGCGCGCCTTTTTATCCTCGGCCGCCACCTTCTTCTCCATCATTACGCAAAGTGTGGGCCTCCCTCTAACCATCCACACGTATGCCCTGCAGCCGCATGCCATATTCTGCCAGATGCCCCGTATTATCATGGTCTGGGGTGGCCGAGTGCTCTGTGGCCGCCTGTCAAGCCTTCAGAACATCATACCAAGGAATGCGCCTGGTCACTTGTCGTTTGGTGCCACGTGTCCCTGTAATCGCTCCATACTCGCGAGCCACCTGTCACTTCATGCCACGTGTCCCCTTGCATTGGTCTCTACAATCGCCGGCTGGTCAACGTCGTGAGCGTTCTTGTCGCGATATCGCGACGTATTTGCTCCAAGGCTTTTTCTCTCCCCCTTGGTCGCGATATCGCGACGTTTTGACGTTGGGCTTCTCTCTCCTCCTTGGGGCCGCGATTCCGCTACACGTCACGAAATCGCGACGTCTAGGCCCTTCTTAATCGCTCTCCTCCCTTGGGCCGCGAAACCGTGACATGTCACGATTTCGTGACATCTCTGCGTTTCGTACTTGCTGCTTCGTTCCGGGCCGCGAAACCGTGACATGTCGCGATTTCGTGACATCTTTGTATTCCGTACATCTTGGCTCGGAAGTGTCGCGATTTCGTGACATCTTTGCATTGTTGAACCTTGCCTCTGGATATGTCGCGATTTCGCGACATCTTTGCGTTCCGTACACCTTGGCTCGGAAGTGTCGCGATTTCGTGACATCTTTGCATTGTTGAACCTTGCCTCTGGATATGTCGCGATTTCGTGACATCTTTGCATTCCGTACATCTTGGCTCGAAAGTGTCACGATTTCGCGACAGTTTGGCGTTCCGACTGCGCTGCTTGAGAAATGTCACGATTTCGCGACATTTTGGCCCGCTGGAGCCCTTCTTCAAAAAGCGTCGCGATGTCGCGACATTTTGGCCCGCTGGTGCCCTTCTTCAAAAAGCGTCGCGATATCGCGACATGTTGGCCCGCTGGTGCCCTTCTTCAAAAAGCGTCGCGATATCGCGACATGTTGGCCCGCTGGTGCCCTTCCTCAAAAAGCGTCGCGATATCGCGACATGTTGGCCCGCTGGTGCCCTTCCTCAAAAAGCGTCGCGATATCGCGACATGTCACGATTTCGCGACATTTTGGCCCGCTGGAGCCCTTCTTCAAAAAGCGTCGCGATATCGCGACAGTTTCAGTACTTAGAAGAAAATACATTTTTGGGTGATGCAAGATTGCCCTTTGCCTCCGGATGCTCCTGCATCAGACACCCGGGGTGAGTTTGAGAAGTGACCTCACTTCTGACCGTTCCGAGGTAGACCCAAGCGATCAACCTCTGCCTTGGACAACCAAGTTGCATCTTCTATGGGCCTGCCCTTCCATTTGACCAAATACTCAGAATAACTCCTGTTTCGAGTACTGCGACCCTCACGGGTATCAAGAACTTCTTCTATCTCGTCTGCTACTGGGATGACTGCTGGAATGCTCCACAAATCCGAACTTGGCATCTCACTATTTTCTCCTTCATGATATTCGACCAGATCGGAGATGTTGAACACGGGGGAGATGTTGAGCTCGCTAGGTAACTCCACCTCGTAGGCATTGCCCGAGTCCCGTTTGCCAATGATCTTGCACGGCCCAAACTTCTTCATTTTGAGTTTGTTATAGGTCTTGGCAGGAAACCGCTCCTTCCTCAGATAGACCATGACAGAATCTCCTACTTGGAACTCTTTAACTCTGCATTTTTGATCCGCCCTTGCCTTGTACCGAGCATTCATCTTGGCAATGTGTCTTGTCACTTCTTCATGCACTCCTTTCAAGTGTTCAGCAAAGTCTTCTGCCTCAGCACTGCATTTCTCCCTTGTATCTAGCCTTCTTAATTCTGAAGCGTTTCTCGGGCTACTTCCATAGATAATCTGGAAGGGTGACCTATTGGTACTCCGATTGACCGAGCTGTTATACGCAAACTCAGCTTGCGGTAGAACCAGATCCCATCCTTTGGGCTTGTCCCCTACCAAGCATCGCAGTAGGTTGCCCAAACTCCTATTGACCACCTCTGTTTGGCCATCTGTTTGGGGATGATACGCAGAACTGAACTTTAGCTCCGTCCTCAGTTTCTTCCACAGGGTCTTCCAGAAATAACCTACAAACTTGGTGTCTCTGTCCGACACAATGCTTCTTGGCAGCCCATGAAGGCGTACCACTTCCTTAAAGAACAAACCAGCTACATGGACCGCGTCGCTAGTCTTCTGGCACGGGATAAAATGTGCCATTTTCGAAAATCTGTCCACTACCACAAAGATGGAATCATTCCCCCTCTGCGTCCGAGGCAAACCAAGCACAAAATCCATACTAATATCTTCCCACGGCCGCTCGGGTATAGGTAGCGGTTGATACAAACCAGTAGGCTGCCTCACACCCTTTGCCATCTGGCAAATCCTGCAACTCTGCACAAACTTTGCCACATCCTGCTGCAATTGTGGCCAGTAATAGTTTTCACTAACCAATGAGATGGTCTTGTCACGACCAAAGTGTCCAGCTAAACCCCCACTATGCTTTTCTTTAATGAGGTTCTCTCTCATTGAGCTCCTTGGAATGCACAATTGGTTCCCTCTGAACAACATCCCCTCTTGAACCAGGTAATCCAACCACCTACTCCTATCCAACGTAACAGGTGTAGTGCAGGCCTTCCAAGCTTCTGCAAAATCGGGGTCTACAGGGTATAAGTTCTTGAGCTCAGCGAACCCTACAACCTCCACTCTCAGTTCTGTCATCAGACATTGCCTCCTACTCAATGCATCTGCCACCCTATTGGATCTTCCACTCCGATGCTTCAGCACAAAGGTATAGCTCTGCAAGAATTCTACCCATTTGAGGTGCCTCTGATTCAATTTACCCTGGCTGTTAATATACTGCAGCGCTTGATGGTCGGTATAGAGAACAAACTCTTTCGGCAATAGGTAGTGCCTCCACTTCTTGAGCGCTTGCACTATGGCGTAGAACTCTTGGTCATATACCGAATACTTTCGCCTGGCATCATTGAGCTTCTCGCTGAAATATGCAACAGGCCTACCCTCTTGGCTCAATACTGCTCCTATCGCATTGCCACTCGCATCGCAGTCCACCTGGAACACCTTATTGAAATCTGGAAGTGCTAAGACGGGTTGCTCAGTGACCTTCTTCTTCAGCATAGCAAAGCTTTTATCTGCTCCAACTGTCCACTGGAATTCCTTCTTGTTTCCCTTCATTGTCTCAGTAAGAGATGCACAAATACTGCTGAAGTTTCTAATAAATTTTCTGTAGAAACTGGCCAGACCGTGAAATGATCTAACCTCGGTCACACTCCTTGGGACAGGCCATTCTAGGATAGCCTTCACCTTTTTGGGGTCCATTTTGAGACCGTTAGCTGATATAACAAAGCCCAGGTATACCAGCTCCTTCTTCACGAAGTTGCACTTCTTCAGATTGATCAGTAACTGCTCTTCCCACAGTTTCTCAAACACCTTTCTGATGTGCACCAGGTGTTCCTCTAAGGTCTTGCTGAAAATCAGTATATCATCCAAGTAAACAATCACAAATCTGCCCAAAAATTCTTTCAAGACTTCATTCATCAACCTCATAAAGGTACTAGGTGCATTGGTTAGCCCAAATGGCATGACCAACCACTCATACAGCCCCTCTCTGGTTTTAAAGGTTGTCTTCCACTCATCCCCTTCTCTAATGCGGATCTGATGGTATCCACTTTTCAAATCAATTTTTGTGAAGTACTCAGCTCCACTCAAGCAGTCCATGATATCATCCATCCTTGGTAGTGGGAATCTGTATTTAATGGTGATCTTGTTGATTGCTCTTGAATCTGTGCACATCCTCCATTCTCCATCCTTCTTGGGTGCTAGTACTGCTGGTACAGCACAAGGACTAAGACTCTCCCTTATCAGGCCTTTCTTCAACAGATCTTGAACTTGTCGATTTAATTCTTCAGTTTCCACCGGTGTCATTCGATGTGCAGCCTTGTTTGGCAAGCTCGATCCAGGCACCAAGTCGATGTGATGACTGATCCTCCTAACAGGTGGTAAACCTTCAGGAACATTGTCAAAAATGATATCAGGGAATTCTTCTAACAGTCCCATGACTTCCATTGGAATCTCCTTGCATCCTTCTTCCCTAACTCTGGGGATTATAGCATAACACACATGATCCGGCTTCAGGCCTTCCAAAAAAATTTTGCCATCAACTAGACAGATTCGTGCACTGCTGCATACCTTCTCATCAGCCTCCTTCAGGGGTTTCAACTTATGGCGAACTCCATTCTTTGACAGAGAATAGGTATTAGCTCGACCATCATGGACAACACTTCGGTCAAACTGCCATGGCCTCCCAAGCAGTAGGTGACATGCATCCATGGGCAAGATGTCACATAACACTTCATCTTGGTAAGTTCCAATGTTGAACTTCACCAGACATTGTTCACTCACCAGCACCCGATGGTCCTTTTGCAGCCATGCAATCCGATAAGGGTGCGGGTGTTTTCTCCTTTCCAACCGTAGCTTGGAAACCATTTCCTCAGAAACCAAATTGTCAGTGCTTCCATTATCAATGATGATATTACAGACCTTGCCTGCGCACTTGCATCTTGTTCGAAATAGGCTGTTCCTTTGGTCCGCCTTTTCTTCTTCATTTAACAGGGCCCTTCTGATGATCATGGCTTCCCCTCTTTCTGCCTCCTCTGAGTGCTCAGACTCTGCACCTTCGTCTGCTACAGCAGCTCGGGCCTGACCCTCGGGTCTTCGGTTTGGCCTCTCTTGATGCTGCGGGCAGTTGTATGCCCTGTGTCCTTCCTCTCCGTAGTTGAAGCAGGTTCCTCTGAAGACACCTCTTCCAAACCCTCGCCCCGACCTACCTCTTCCTCTTGGGTAGTTGTTGCTCTGACCGCGTGGGCGTTGGGCATCCTCCTCCTTCACTTCTTTTTGCCTTTGGTTGCTGCTAGCTTCTCTAGCTTTCCCAAAATCTTTGTATCTTCCACCAGCTCTTCCACCCCTATCCTTCCCTCTCTGCTTACCATCAAATCTTCTATTTAGTTTCTCCTCCACTTTTAATGCAAACTGATATGCATCTTCTACTGTGCTCATTCTAACCAGCCCCAGCTCTTCTTGAATGCTGGTTCGCAATCCATTTATGTAACGTGCGACCTTCTCTTTGTTTGCCTCCGAATGGCCGGTTCTGATTGAAATCTGGTAGAACTCCTCTGTATATTCCTTGACAGACTTACTAGCCTGTCGAAGACTCTGCATTTTCTTCAATAAATCCAGCTCATAATCTGCAGGGATGAACTGCCTCTTTAGTTTCTCTACCATCCTATCCCATCTGGTGATCCTTTCCTTTCCCCTCCTGTTTCTTTCTAACTGCACTCCCTTCCACCAGATGCTAGCATGTCCCTTCAGCTTGGATTTTGCAAACCTGATCCGATTTGGATCTGATATCTCTTCGTATTCAAAATACTCCTCCATGTCATTAATCCAGTCTATCAACTCCTCAGGGTTGAGGTTTCCAGAGTAAGTCGAGACGTCAAATTTTGGCTTCTTCCCAATCTGGGAGATGGCTCTATATAGCCTAGCCTCTGCTGGGTCCAAGGCCTCTTCCTCATCAGAAGCAACTTCTTCTTCCCACACTTCATCTTCGCTGGGTTCTTCCCTTCTCGGCTCGACTCCTCTTCTTATTTCCTCTTGCAGGGCCTCAACTTGCCTCTGCAGGGCTCTTAGATCGACCTCCTCCCTTCTTGCTTGCCTATTCCTCGCAATACCACGTCCTCTACGCGGAGGCATCCTGCTTTTCCTTCGCAACCCACAACCACGTCCTGGCGCAAACTGCCTCACTGTCGGCGATCGGTTTGCACTCTCAGAACCAACCCGCTCTGATACCACTTGATCTAGGGCTACGCACAACACACAGCAAGAATGCAGAAATTAACAATGCACAGGCAAAATTCCAGCAAGCTTCAATTAAAAACAAAAAAAAATAGAGGTCTCCTCTGCAATACACAGCAATCCCCCGCCAAAAATCAATGGCCAAGAGTCCTCCCCCTTTTCAATACAATGCATGCGCGCCTTTTTATCCTCGGCCGCCACCTTCTTCTCCATCATTACGCAAAGTGCGGGCCTCCCTCTAACCATCCACACGTATGCCCTGCAACCGCATGCCATATTCTGCCAGATGCCCCGTATTATCATGGTCTGGGGTGGCCGAGTGCTCTGTGGCCGCCTGTCAAGCCTTCAGAACATCATACCAAGGAATGCGCCTGGTCACTTGTCGTTTGGTGCCACGTGTCCCTGTAATCGCTCCATACTCGCGAGCCACCTGTCACTTCATGCCACGTGTCCCCTTGCATTGGTCTCTGCAGTCGTCGGCTGGTCAACGTCGTGAGCGTTCTTGTCGCGATATCGCGACGTATTTGCTCCAAGGCTTTTTCTCTCCCCCTTGGTCGCGATATCGTGACGTTTTGACGTTGGGCTTCTCTCTCCTCCTTGGGGCCGCGATTCCGCTACACGTCACGAAATCGCGACGTCTAGGCCCTTCTTAATCGCTCTCCTCCCTTGGGCCGCGAAACCGCGACATGTCACGATTTCGCGACATCTCTGCGTTCCGTACTTGCTGCTTCGTTTCGGGCCGCGAAACCGTGACATGTCACGATTTCGTGACATCTTTGTATTCCGTACATCTTGGCTCGGAAGTGTCGCGATTTCGTGACATCTTTGCATTGTTGAACCTTGCCTCTGGATATGTCGTGATTTCGCGACATCTTTGCGTTCCGTACACCTTGGCTCGGAAGTGTCGCGATTTCGTGACATCTTTGCATTGTTGAACCTTGCCTCTGGATATGTCGCGATTTCGTGACATCTTTGCATTCCGTACATCTTGGCTCGAAAGTGTCGCGATTTCGCGACAGTTTGGCGTTCCGACTGCGCTGCTTGAGAAATGTCGCGATTTCGCGACATTTTGGCCTGCTGGAGCCCTTCTTCAAAAAGCGTCGCGATGTCGCGACATTTTGGCCCGCTGGTGCCCTTCTTCAAAAAGCGTCGCGATATCGCGACATGTTGGCCCGCTGGAGCCCTTCTTCAAAAAGCGTCGCGATATCGCGACATGTTGGCCCGCTGGTGCCCTTCTTCAAAAAGCGTCGCGATATCGCGACATGTTGGCCCGCTGGTGCCCTTCCTCAAAAAGCGTCGCGATATCGCGACATTCTTTTGTGACATTTTGGCCCGCTGGAGCCCTTCTTCAAAAAGCGTCGCGATATCGCGACAGTTTCAGTACTTAGAAGAAAATACATTTTTGGGTGATGCAAGATTGCCCTTTGCCTCCGGATGCTCCTGCATCACATCATTTTGCACAAAGTTTTCATCAATTCTTCTTTGTGTGGGGAAGTTCTTAGGAGATCCAAAAGAGATATTCTTGCTATAATAGTAGCTAATTGTTCATTAATATTATATGGAGATATTTGTTGGGAACTTGTTACATTATTTTTTTTAGTAGGATGTTTTAATATGAATGGATTTGTCTTCTCATTTTGACTTTGATCTTGAGAATTTTGGTTTTGTGCTTGTTGTCTTGTAACAACTCCGATGGTACCTACAATGTTGTCATATCGTGGATTACCAAAATGGGGTCTAGTACTTTCTGCTTGTTCATTTGTAAGCCATTGTTGAGATGATGGTCTAGTAGTTACCCTTCTTGGAAATGGTTCTTCTAGAACTGACAAGTCCATAATAGGTGTGATAGGATCTTATTCATATTTTGAACTGTTTGAATCAATTTCTGCTCCACTACCTGTTTCACTTTCTTCATCACTTTCTAAAAGTGTAATTTGGCATCTTTTCAAGGGTCTCATAGTAACTTGAGATTCTGTAGTTACACATGATGTTTGCAAGTTTTGATGGGGTAGAAAACCACTTATAGTTCCTACATATCGAGTCGAATGAGGAACATTATGGTGTTCTACTTGGTTTACAACTTCTTTACCATGCTTTGGTAAAGGAGTCCAAACTTTGATTTGCATTTTGATTTTGAGTCTTTTGTGTATTATTTTGAGCCTCTTTTGGTTGGAATTTTTCTACCTCCATTTTTCCACTATCAATTAAGTCTTGTATCACATGTTTTAATTGTTTACATGAGTTGGTTGAATGACCATCAGTTCTATGAAAATTACAGTGTAAATCAGCTCTAAATCTAGCCATAGTTGTATCAGGTTGTCTTATCTCAAGAAATCATATCAAGCCTTGTTCTAATAGTTGAGGTAAAACCATATGTAAAGGTTGATTTAATCTCGTAAATTCCCTTGGTGGTTTATCAGGAGCCTTTAATATAAACTTTTTGATAGCTTTCGTAAGATTAACATTTGGGTTATTTCTACTATCAGTAACTCCATCACCCACTACTTGTTTGTTTTTATATTGATTTTTAGAAGTTTTATCTTCCTCTTTCTTCTTAAATTGACCTCTTCTAATAAGGGCATCTTCTACCCTTCTTGCTAAATCAATGGCTTGATCAAAGGTTGTTACTGTAGCAGTAGAAAGTTCATAGGACAATTGTTCTTGCAAGTTGCCTATGAATATGTCTAGCATTTCTCGATGAGGTAATGCAAAGTGTAATTTACCTAGAAGTTGTCTCCATTTTGTTAAGAACTCGGTAAAGCTTTCGTATTTTCCTTGCTTTAAGTTGTATAAATATTTAATGGTCACATGCATTTATATATAGGAACTAAATTTATGGACAAACGTCTCTGCTATTTCTTCAAAATTCCTTAAAGAATTATTTGGTAATTGGTAGTACCATTCTAGGGCCATACCTCCCAAAATTTTAGGGAACATCTTTAATAACAACAAATCATCATGAGAAACATCATGACATGCCATTATAAACATACAAAGATGCTCTATAGGATATTTAGTCCCTTTATATATCGGGAGGACAGGCATGGGGAAATGCTTAGGATAATGTTGGGCTACAACTATAGGATCCAAGGGTTGGCTACACATCTCTCGGTAACTGTACGAGGGACGGTAGGGATCAATTTGGTCTAGGTGAGAGGCTAGTTGTTTGACTATAGCTTCAAGCCCTTGTTGTTGTTGTCCACCAAATTGATTTGGCTGTACCATACTGTTATGCCTTTGATAGTAAGTTGGTGTTGTTGTATGAAGATTTCCAATTGAAACATTATTATGTAGAGTATTTGTGGGAACTATGTTTGGTTGAATTTTTTATTGATAGTTGGTACTTATATCTATTTAGATTTTTGTTATTGACTTGGCATTTGTTGATTAAGAGCTTGAGAAAATATGGAAGCAAATGGTTTCTTTTGTTGTTTAAAACTTACTTTAGTGATGCTAACAACCATACTAGATGACTGTGTTTTTGGATTTGAAACATTCTGATTTAAAGGTACCATGTTTTGAGTAGATGGTCCTGCTTGATCATAATATTTGTCTTTTTAAGGCATATAAGATAATGGATTTGTATGAATCTAAAATGTAGTTGCCAAAGCTGATTCCATATCACCTTCTCCTGAATTATCCATTTGTACTGCTTGAGTAAATTCCCCTATATGATCTTTGATGAATTGAGTAAAACTTGCAAGAGATCCAAATTTTACATTTCCTTTTTCATCTAAAGTGGGTTCATTAGGATCTTTTATTTCACCTTCCTCATTATCACCTTCATCTTCTGAAGATACATAGAATATTTCTAGATATCCTCCTATTGGTGGCATGCCATTGATTGCATCTGTCCATATGTCTATTTTTTTGCCATCACCGATGAGCCACGAACAACCTTTTCTAAAAAAGGATAGCGTTGCACACATATTCGACCATGTAGTAGATCCCTAATCTGAAGTTACATTCATTGTTAGTATATGTTTTGGTGGGTTGCCTCCAAGATACTTGTTCACCATGATCTTGCTCCATAGTGAGTTGCTTTCCTTGATTAATCTCCATATTAGTTTAGCTCCATACACCTCTGGCAATAAGGACAGATGCTTTATTCCTAATCCACCCCATTTTTTGGGTAAGCATACAATATCCCACTTAACCAAATGGAACTTCTTTCTTTCTTGTTCTCTGGCACCTTTCCACAGAAATGTCCTTATTATCTTCTCAAAGTTCTTAATTACCCCTACTGGTGCATGAATAGATGACATTAAATATATTGGGATGGCAGATAAAACTGATTTGATTAGAATCACTCTCCCAACTAGATTCAACCATCTATGGGACCACATATTCAATATCTATATTACTTTGTTGAGGACATTCTCCCATTGCTTTTTGGCATGCTTGCATGGGCCAATTGGCACCCCTAGATACACAAAGAATTCTTTGGATTTGCCTAGTTTGAAGCCAAAATTTTTGGCAAGTTTCCTCCCAAAAGCTACTGAGCAATTATATGCATAAAGGATAGACTTACCACAATTAATAGCAGCTCCTATTGCTATATAGAATTTGTCTAATATCTCTTTCATGTTCTTGGCTTCCTTAATAGAAGCTTGTCCCATTAACATAGAGTCATCTATAAATTGTAGGTGGGTGGTGTTTACTACATTTGAAGTAATTGATGCTCCTTCAATTTATCCCTACGTTCTTGCTTGCTTGATAAGATAGCTCAATGCCTCAACCATGATGACATATAAAGCTGGTGATAATGGGCAGCCTTGTCTTATGCCTCTAGAAGAGTTGAAAAAATCAGATGGTCCTCCATTGACTAAAATTGAGAATGTGCTAGAGTTGATGCAACCTTCCACCCATTTTACCCATTGCTACAAAACCCCATTTTTGGAGGACCATTAAGAGAAATCTCCTATTGAGTCTGTCATAGGCTGTAGCAAAGTCAAGTTTGATCATCATTGTCCTTCTCCTCAATTTAATTGTAGAGTGAATTGCTTCTTGTGCAATGATGACTTCATCTAAAATTTATCTTCCTCTAACCATCTCCCCTTGCTCTTCTGATATGATCATAGGCAGCCATTTTTGCAATCTACTAGCCATTATTTTTGAAATTACTTTATAGGAAAAGTTGCATAGAGAAATGGGTCTGAATCTATCAAACTTACTTGCCTTCTCCTCTTTTGGGATAAGTGCCAAGAATGTCAAATTTATTGACTTTAAAATTTTTCCTATTGTTCTCGCTTCTTCCACCATTGCTAGCAGATCCTCAGCTATAATTTCCCATGCTCCTCTAAAAAATTTTCCTGAAATCCATCTAGACCTAGAGCTTTGTCTAGCTTAAATGAATACACTATCTCTAATCTTAATTCTTCCATACTTCATTAGATGATTATTCATTTCTTGTGTGACTACTTCTGGTATTAATTCAACCACTTCTCTCTAGATTTCTTCTCTATCAATGTTATCATCTGATAATGTGGTTTGAAAATAATTCCTCACAACATTTCATATTTCATTATCCTCTACCATCTCCTCCCCATTGTCTTGCTTGATACATGATATGCGGTTCTTCATTCTGTAAGCAATCAAGGCTTTATGGAAAAACTTAGAATTTGCATCCCCTTTCTATGCCCAAAGCACTCTTGCTCTTAACCTTAATAGATCACTCTCCTCCTTCTCAATCCTTTCCATTTGTGCAATCAACTTAGCTTCCTCATCTCTACTCAAATCTGTATCTGTTCCATTTTGTGCTAGTTTGTTTAATTCTTCCAATCTATCACATATTTCTTTCTTCTTTTCAGCTTCAGCTTTCATTATGCTTCTCTGCCATCCTTTAATTTTATTCTTGATATGTTTCATTTTGCTATAGAATCTGAACATTGTTGTTCCTTCAACTTCAATCTCATTCCACCATTTTTTAACATTTTCTTGAAACTCCTCATGTTCCATCAACTGAGGATTAAATTTGAATGACACATTTTTTGGAGGTTCAAATTCTTGTATCTTCAATAGTATTGGTGCATGGTCTGATCTCACTCTAGATAGTATAAAAGACTCCACTGATACATTTATTCCTAGGATGGATTCATCTACTAAAAACCTATCTAATATTTCTTGAATTAAGGTTGCTCCTCCTCTTCTATTTGACCATGTGAAAATACCATCTTTTGGAATGATATCTACCAGGTTCCTCTCTTCCATCATATCTGATACCATTCTTGAATTCTGGTTTAGACTCATAATTCCTCCTTTCTTCTCCTCTAATTTGAGAATTAAATTAAAGTCTCCTCCTATTATCCAATTTTCAAGGCTATTTGATGATCCATCTTGCCATATTCTTTGCCAGCATTCTTTTGCCAAGGATTGATGAGTGGGTCCATACACATTTGTCAGATGATATATTTTCCTGGATCTTTGGCATTCCAATGATATTTGTATCCAATGTGCATCTTTAACCACTTCTATGAACTTCCATTTTCTTTTGTTCCATATTGTAGCAATGCCTCCTACCTGGCCTCTTAAGCCAATACATTCACTCTGGTATATATTAGTATTCCATATTCCTTCCATAGTTGTCCATTCATTTTTTGCTATCTTAGTTTCCTGAAGAAAAATTATATCAGGACCAAATTCTTGAATCTTTCCCTTTAAGGTTCTTTTTGTTGAGGTAGAACCCATACCTCTTATATTCCAAGAGAATATAATCATTTTCTTAGGCTGTGTGGTACAACCTTCTTACTTTTTCCTCCTTGTCCACTTGGGGGATTTAATTCTGCTATCTTGTCCTCTATACTAATTTGCTTTTGAGATCCCTCCTCAATGGATTTTTGTGAATATGTTTGCAATGCCTCTGACCTTGTGGGTCTTCCTACCTTCTTCTTGGTACTTGTCCCATAGTCTACTTGTGATTCTATTTGACTTAGGGATAGTATACCACCTTGCATTGTTACCTCATCTTCCACTTTTTCACCTTCTGTTCCTTGTTCTTCTTCTCAATTTTTTGTTTTTCCTCTTCTCCTTTTTGAACTTCTTCAATCGGTTCAAACTCCTCATTATTCATTTCTGAATTATTTTCCCTCATTGTAATCTCTTCTTGTGGTTTTTCCTTCTCCAAGGCCTCAAATTGATTTTTCATTGATGTCTCTTTTGTTGTCGGTACCCACTTTCCTTTAGTCTACTTTTTCTTTGATACATTCATAAATCCTTCATTATCCTTCTCATTGCCCTATTCTTTTGATACTTGTCTTGCTTTTCTTGGGAAATTATGGACATAATGTCCATATTCATGGTAGTGGGTGCATTTAAATGGGATCTGCTCATAATCTAGCTCTTGCTTCCATACTTGACCCTGTAGTTCAATTTCAATATGCTCTGGTAAGCCTTCCATTATGTCCATCTCCACACATATTCTGGCATATGTGGTTAACTTTTGTTGTTTTGTCATCTCAGTTGTTTTAATGAACCACCCTAAAGAGTCTCCTATTGCTTTAAAAGATTCTTCCTACCAAAATTGATATGGAAAAAAAGGCATCTTAACCCATATTGGAATGGAGTTCGGAATTTCTTCTCTTGGGTCAAAATTATCATCCCAATACTTCATAAACAATCCACTTCTTGCCATGAACCAGGGACCTCTCTCAAAAATCATTTCCCTATCTTTGGGATTGTTAAATGTTACCAGAAAAACCCTCTTCCTGCATATACTATCTCTGGTTCTTGTGAGATTAATGGGAGCCAATTATTTTTAACCCAAGTTTCAATACCCTTGGGAGATGGCCATAGGTTAAAGAACCAACATATCAGTCCACATTCAGCCAGCTTGTTATAATCCTCTATGAGGTTCTGTTCATCAAACTTTACCTTTGGAATTTGTTCTTTTCTTTTTACAAATCCATCCTTTTTGGGGAAAGAAGAAATCTCCATTTTCCTCTTCCTAGATTCAGCCATTGCTTGTATTATTTCAGCAGGTGTCCTTTTTGGATCAGCCCCTCTGAAGATGAAGATCCCTAGACAACCATTTTGGGAAACCTAAATTATTTATATTTTACCTGTTTTGTCTTCTTCATTTTTGATCTCAGATCTCTATTGTTTTCCCTCTGCTGCTCGTAGGCCTCCTTTGGCATATTTTGGTCATCATAGTTTGAAATCTAGTTTTCTTGCCTATTCCTTGGTTCCACCATGCTCCTCTAGTACTCGCCTTACCTCCTTTCTCCTTTTAAGTATATATTCAACATAAATGGTTGGTTATATAATATTGATAACTTTATTTTTTTCATGTTGCCTTAAGAAAAATAATATAGAATGATAAATTTTATGTGGCATAATACTCATAGGTGTTGGACATTTTGAGTCCCTAAGCTAAAAGTTGTCATTGATGTCAAAAGGACCTATGTAAGTAAGCACTATGATTTTTCTCCACAAAGAGCTTCATGAGAAGCAAAGGTTTTGATCAAAGGTTCTAGAAGGGATGCATGGCATTTGGTTCCAAAAGGAGCTTCAAGGGAAGCTTAGCAAAAGGTTTTTATGAAAACCAAGGAAGGCAAGGAAAGGTTTTATTTAAAACCAATGGATGGCAGATTTGAAATGGATTTTTCTTAAAACCCAAGTTGGATTTTTGTTTCATCAAAAAAGGTGCCTCGGTGATGGAGAAATTTAATTTTAAAGGTTTAGTTTAAATTTTAATTTATTTAAAATTTTAATTTTAATTTTAAAATTAAATAAAAAGTTTTTCCCTCCTTTCTTATTGGCACCGCCGACGTCATGAGGGAAATTTTAAAAGGACCGACGTATTCACATTTAAGTATGGCTTATATAAATAAGCCAAAGGTTTTCCATTTAATATACCTAAGGAGTGTCGCATGATTTTTGAAAACCCAAAGTAGTTCTGCATCTGAATATTGCACAACAAATTTCATGGAGTGTGACGTGGGCAGTCAAGTCGTGGACGGTCAAAGTTTTGGCACCTTGTGAGGAAAGTGCATGCGGCTTAAGGAAGATACTACCCAAGGCACTCGCGTGGGCAATGTTAGTTCATGTGGCTTAGCTACCGCTTGACAACACGATGGGTAGAGGTTTGAAATTCCAAGGCCTTTCGAGGGCTTCTTTGAGGTATGCGCTTCAACTCTGATATTTGTAGGGGTCAACATTTTAATTAAAATGTTTTCTTGGTATGGTTTGATTATGTTTTTGTGTGAGATATAAGGTTGAGCAAGCTTTAATATTTTAATAAGGTTTGATATTTGATTAATGTGAGATATTGCCTAAGAAAGCTTTGTGATTATTTTTTAGTACAAAAGTATTGAAAGGAAGGATATACAATTTTTGATTTATTTTATTTTATGGTACAAGTGGTTTTAGGAGTGATAAGGAAGTTGTGCATTAATTCTTAAGAAGGCTTTCTAATTAAAATCCTTGATAAATATTATTATGAAGGGGAGTAATTTTTATTATTTTGTGATCTTCTAACCCTTGTGAAGATTGGCAAAAGAATATTGTGATTGTGGTAGATTTCCAAAGAGGGTTCTTCATCTTCATAAAAGGTATGGGCACATTCTCCTAATGATTTATTATGGTGGTTGATTTTTGAAAACATCTTTGGAGTGAAAAGGATTGATTGTGGTTTCCTTTTCGAAAGTGACTGGTTTAATGCTTCAAGGATTTTTGGATTGAGAGTTGTGATTAAACTTTGTTTTATAAGCATTGTTGTTGGAGCCCATTGGTTGTGCAAAGAAATTGAACTTGAGTTAGAAGAGAACATGAGTATCATTGTTATGTGAGATTTGTTGTTAATCATTGTTGGAAACATTTTTATTTGATTGATACATGCTTGGACTAGGGTTTGTAAGAAAGGGTTGTTCATTGATATTGTTTTGAGTTGAGATTGAGATTTGAGAATAGAACATATAGAGTCTCTAAAAATTCTCTTTATGATTCTAAGAGATTGATTTGAATTGAGATTGGGATTTGAGTATAGAACATATAGAGTCTCTAAAAATTCTCTTTATGCTTCTATGATCTTGATTTGAGTTGATAGTGGGATTTGAGTATAAAACATATTGAGTCTCTAATAATTCTCTTTATGCTTCTATGAGATTGAGTTGAGATATTGATTGATCATTAAGTATAGAACATATTGAGTCTCTAAAAATTATCTTTATGGTTCTATGATACTGGACAAGTTATGTGTGAGCTTGTTAAGCAGATTTGAGACAAGTCTTTGAGAAGGCTTGTGGATTGATTTTGAGTAAGCTTTTGTGGAAGCTTGCTATGCAGATTTGAGCAAGTCCTAGAGAGGACTTATTGAGAAGATTTGAGCAAGTCTTAGAGAGGACTTTTTGAGCATATTTGGACAATTTTTGTGTGGACTTGTTGAGAATATTTGGACAGGTTTTGTGTGGACCTATTGAGAAAATTTGAGCAGGTTCTGTGTGGACTTGTTGAGCAGATTTGGACAAGTTTTGAGTGAGCTTGTTGAGCAGATTTGGATAGGTTCTATGTGGATCTGTTGAGCATATTTGAGCAGGTTATGTGTGGACCTATTGAGCAGATTTGGAAATTTTCTAAGTGAGCTTGTTGAGTAGATTTGACCAGGTTCTGAGTGGACCTATTCAGAATATTTGAGAAGATTTTGAGTGAACCTATTAAGACAGAGCTTTGGAGGTGATAGAGTACAGAGGACAGAGTCTCAATGGATAGAGATCCAATAGCCAGGAAAATTGAAGACAAATATGAGTGAGGAGTCTTGAAGTGGAGAGAGATCCACCAGTTAGTGCAACAGATAGACAAATTCTTCTAGAATATCACTAGCCAAAGTAGAAGGGGAAAGAGTTATCCTATGGAAGAGATCCACGAAATTGAGATTAGAGGATCAACATCTCCTTTGTACAGAGGTCCATAAACATTGTACTTGGAAATGATTCCCAAAATATTATTTGAGAAATATTTAGAAGAAATATTTTTCTGTGGAGGTAGCCCACATTGGGTGAAACATGTTAAAAATTATGTCTCTCATGTGTGTGATGCTTTGTGTGATGTTCACTATTTTATTAATGCTTATGATACTATTTGAGGAAAATATTTATGTTATACTATTCACCCCCCCTCTCAGTATATGCACATGTTCTTCAATAGGCCCTAAAATTTATTGGTCATGTACTTAATATTTAATGTAATACACACACACACTTACAAGTTCTATGGTTACATGAAAAAACTAACTAGGCTATCATGCATCACTTATATATAAGCTATAAAAATCACCTATGGAGAAGAAAAGCATATTTTTTAAGATTCATTCATTCTCTCAGTTTTGTTATAAAATATTGATTTTTATCTTCTACTCTTGGTGATTGATCTATTTAAAAAAAAAAAATGATAGAATTTATGTTAAAAATAGTTCTTTGTAATACATACCTAATTATTATTATTTTATTTCCACCTTCTTAGGTCAATTTTTTGATAAATTTGATGCTAAAATCTATGTTTAAAGGAAGTGTGTCACATCGATTGACCTAAAACATTACTTTAGAGTGTTTGCCCATCACTTATGTTAGTAGGAAAGTAAAATGCAATATCAAATCACTCTATACTAGTTGGATAATTGTACATTATATAATCCACATACTTTGGATAAAATAAAGAATTAACAAAGGTGAAGTCAAGCTACGAAAAATATCATTGGATTTTAGAACACTCAAAAACTTTGAAAAGCATAAACAAGAGTTTGCTTTCCAATTTGAATTCATTAAGAGAGCACATGCAATCCCTCCATTTTTCCCCTACTATAATTTCTGGTTAGAATGTAATTTCTTAATGATACTTGACAGTATTCACCTAATGAGTAAAAAAATATTATTATTGTGCATGGAAGGTATTTTTAACTTTACACATGTAGCAAGGATAAACATCCTTGAGGATAAATATTTATCCTGATGCCAAGAAATAAGTCCCATCCATCACCAACACTACTACAAATTTTTAATATGGTACTTTTTGTAAATTATAAATTGTTTCTTAAATTATGGCCACTATTCCCTATGCTATTGTTTGGTTCAATAAAAAAATGCATAAAAATTTGTACTAATTAAAGATAAATATGGCTAAGATTATAACTAGAGTGCTAAAGTATGATAAAATTTCATCACAATAAGAGGTAACATTTATTGAAAATCATATATAATAGAAGTTGGTTTTTGGAGAATAAACAATGTTGGACATTTTGAGTCAAAGTTGTCATTGATGTCAAGGAATGAAGTTGTCATTGATGTCAAGGAATATGTCAAGGAACAATGCAAAGGTTAATGGAAAAAGAGCTTCATAATATTTTTATGAAGGCGGGTTTTTATTAAAACCATGGATGCTCAGATAAAAGGTTTTTCATAAAAACCCAAGGAAGCTTTTTGAAAAGCTAAAGGAAGTTTTAATATTTATTTTATAAAATATTTAAATTCAAATTGAATTTAAATTTTATAAATAAATATTATTTATACAAAGTGGTAAAATCAAAGAGGGCTTTAATAAAGCCAAAAATGGTTTAAGAATTAATTTATAAAATTTAAATTCTAAAGAATTTAAATAAATTATAAATATATTATTCAAATTTTGAATACGTCGACATTAAAAATTATTGGAGGCCATAAGTATATAAACTATATGCCTTAGTGGCATAAAATTTATCCTTCATTTGAAAGAAATCAAAGTGGGATGTGTTGTGGTGAATACTCGTGCGGAGAAGAAGACAAATCTTTGTCTTAAGGCGCCAGTGAAAGTGTTAAGATCATTGAGGGCTAAACCCTCATATCCACCAAGGCACATGGCCTAGTGGTAAGCGATCATGAGTTAAGGCATGTGGATGCAGAGTGGTCCATGTTCAATTCATGGTAAGAGCATTTTGGCATGTTGTGCTTAGGCATCGGAGGAAGTGATGTGTTGTCCTTTTTGGTTTCAGCGCATTGGGGGAAGAACATAGAGCATGTTGTGCTCTTCATTTCCCAAATGAGCACCTAACTTGTGCGGAGGTTGGAGCCATGGCTAGTGTGTTGGGAGAAGCTGCATTGAGGGTTTGAATCTCACCTAGGCAAAGGTAATTAATTTTACATTATTTTTTTAAATTGCCTAAGGTGTAAACATAAGGTTTAGGGAGCTATAAGGGGTTATGAAAAGGTGTTTATTTTAATTATTAATTTTTTATTAAATGAAGGAATAATATTTTGAACTTTGTTTTAAATAAAGTTATTGTGACATTATTGGTTTATCAAAAAGTGAAATGAAGAGTGATTAAATTTAAGAGGACTTCTTGCCATTGAGTTAGTTTGAAAAGGAGATTGTATTGATAATATTTTTGGTATTGAATATTGTTTTAGTTGGGAGATCATAAGGTGTATTTGGTCAATCATTTTTGTATATGTTGATGGATGCTTTCTTTAAGATGGAGTGATAAGGTGTATGTGTGTTTTGATATTTTGCATTGTATCTTTGAGAGAGTTTAGTATCTTCTAACTCCATTGAGCTTGGCAAGGAAGTGTTTGTGGTTGTGGCAAATATTTGAGGTTCCTTCATCATCAAGAAAAAGGTATGAGCACATTCTTCCATAATTGAGTTGATTGATTTATTTTTTGGAAAATAAGTTTGGAGTGAAAAGGAATTGATTAGGGTTTCCTTAATAAGAGTGTTGAGTTAATGCTTCAAGGTTTTATGGACTAAAGAGTTGTTGTTAAAACCTTGTCTTATAAGCATTATTGTTGAAGCCATTGATTGTGTGAAGAACTTGAACTAGGATTTTCAAAGAACATGAGTATCATTGTTTTGTGAATATTTTCTTATAAACATTGTTTTTGAAGTGATTTTTTGAGTGAAGAACTTGAACTAGGGTTTGAAAAAAATATGAGTATCATTATTATGTGAGATTTGTTGATAAGCATTGTTGGAAATATTTTGAGTGAAGGACCATATACTTGGACTAGGGATTGCAAGCAAGAATTATTTCATTGAGTGATTGGTTGAGTAGAGTTGGTTGAGCGTAGTCAAGTGGTTGTGTGTGAAGTGATTGTTCAAGTTCAATAAAACAAACTATTCTATATTCTAAATTGATTTGAGAAAGTAATTGAGGTAAATTTAAAGCATATTGAGTCTCTAACAATTCTCCTTATGTTTCTAAAAGTTTGATTAAAAATGATTGAGCATTGTAATGAGTATAGAGCATATTGAGTCTCTAATAATTCTCTTTATGTTTCTATGAGATTGGACAAGTTCTATTATGGACTTGTTTAGTAGATTTGAAGTAAGTCTTTGAGAAAAATTGTGGATAGATTTAGGTAAGATTTTGTGGAAGCTTACAATATAGATTGAGAGCATTTTTGGATAAGTTCTTGTGGGAACTTATTGATCAGAGTGGAAAAATTCTAGAAAGGACTTGTGGACAGATTGGTGTGAGCTTTTGTGGAAGCTTACAAGGCAAATTTGAGATAAGTCTTTGAGAAGACTTGAGAGTAAAGTTGATCAATTGATTTGTTCAAGCCTTGCATTAAGGTTTGGAGAAGATCCAGCAGAGTTGAGTCAAGCTTTGATTCAAGGCTTGAGGATAAATATTGAGGAAATATTTGTGCTAGACCGAAAGACTGTGTTTGGTACAGATTCGAGGATAGATTTTGGTGCAAATTTGAGGATAGTTTTGTGCCAAGCCAGAGATAAATATTGAGGATAAATTTGTTCTAGACTGATGGACTATGTTTAGTACAGATTTCAAATAGAGCTTTGGAGGTGACAGAGTTGAGGACAAAGATCTCCAGCTAAAGTAGGGAAGACAGGTGTCTTCTATGGATAGAGTTCCATTTGCTAAGGTTAGTGGAGGTAGAGGTCTTCTAGAGGATCACCAGCCAGAGTAGATATTAGGATATTGGTGTCTCCTATGGATAGAGATCCATGAACTTGATTTAGGGTATTTATGTCTCCTTTGGACAGAGGTCCATAAATATTGTAATAGGGAAAGGATTCCTAAGAGATTGATTGAGAAAATTTTAGTAAAATATTTTCTCCGTGGAGTAGCCCACATTGGGTGAACCACGTAAATTATGGTGTCTCTATTGTGTGTGGTGATTTATGCATTGCTTTGATTACTGCTATTGATATTGCTATCTATACATTGCATAATATTGATTGGGAAAGATAAGTAAAAAGTGGTCATATACTATTCACCCCCCTCTCAGTATAAGCTTGTGTTCTTCAAACAAGAACTTAAATAAAAGTAGATGCATGTAATTATAAGGGATAAAAGTGTTAGGATTAAATGTGTAGTAATACCATATTAAGACTATGTGGTTTATCCTATAAGAAGACTTGATCAATCCAACGAATATGCTTGACTAATCAAAATTAGTGCTACAATTTTTTTAAATGTATACCTTGCAAAAGTTTAAAATCTAAAATCAACCCCTTCTATACTTAGAAATGTTTCTTATTGAACAAACACAACCTCATTAAATAAGTCAATTCGATCACACTATATTAATATTTTAGAAGATGTGTTATGGGGCCTAAGAAAAAATGTTAGCAATATTGAAGAGTCCAATGAAATACATGACCTACCCACCATGAGCTTCATCACTAGGTTCACCTATAATACCACTCTCATATGTTTGGAAACTTTAAAACAAAACAAACTGAATAAAATGATTATGATATTCTTAGAAAACTTGAAACTTACCTATTTTAGTAACATGTTATACAATCTTAGTGATAATGCATATAGTTAGAATCCACTTCAAAAATTAAATCAAATTATTTTTTTGCAAATATTTGGAACTATGACACCAATATTAAGAAACAATAATGTGCATTGTAAGCATCATATGTCTATATTATCTTAAAAAAAGTTATACAATATTTGTTTGGTCCTGATCTTAGTTTACACTAAAAACATAAAATAGAGTATATATAGTCACACAAAACCACTCTTATAGTATTTTCTCTTATTTGTATAATATTAAAAAAATTATATACATCTCTATCATGGAAATATTGGACAAAATTAAATTATCTATATCATAGCACCAATGATAGGGATAAACATATTTATGAAACCTAGTTATAACAAAAATGACTAAATATCATTTGAATAAGTTTAAAATTTCCTAAGATAAGTAAAGACTAATAATTTAGTATTATACTATGACTTTAATAATAAATAAATAGAATTTAAATAGAGAGTCCACCGAAGAAATCTACACCTCCCATGCATTGACCAAGCTTTCTATAAAAAGAACTCCATGCCATGAGACAGGAGATAAAAAGAAAATGGAAATTGTCTTCAAACTATAACCAGTATATTCTAGATGCATCACATCAATATAAGATACATATATATATATATATATATATATATATATATATATGTATATATATATATATATATATATGTATATATATATGTATATATATATATATATATATGTATATATATATGTATATATATATATATATATATGTATATATATATATATATATATGTATATATATATATGTATATATATATATATATATATATATATATATATATATATATATATATATATATATAGTCATGTTCACATTGAACACATAGGAGTCAAAAATACCAATTATCTATTAGATAATTATTATATTCTTTAGGTATTAATTTAAAAGAAAAAATTTCAAATATATTTTGGTCTATGAATGGTCTTCTAAGCACCAAGAGTCTCTTGGAATATTAAGATATATCTCTATGTATATATCTATACATCATGTTTACCTTGAAGTTGAATGAATAAAATATTTTCTTATTGCTTGTTTCATCATGTGGTATTAGGTCTAGAATATTTTTTAGGACCACATCCTAATATTACTATGTAATGGCACCCTTTCTAATGTGGGGAACCCACCCTAATGATATTATGTAACTTTTTGTAATATGTATGTGGTATTTGAGGCAATTAGAAAAGTGGGGCCACATAATGTAATTATTATAAAGAGAGTAATTATTTGTTTGGTAGAATATTTTATCTTGGCTAGCCACTTGCATGTTAATTTGTCTCTTGAACATTATAGTTAGGGTTATAAAGAGTCTTAAAAAGGCAAGGTGGCATAGATGGATGTATCTCTTTTTACATATTGAATCAAAGTTCTATTTAGGAGGTTGCCCCTTCAAAGAGGCCTATTATTTTGTATTGTGATTCTATTGTGCTTAATATAACTACTATATTTCCATTTTGTATTGCAATATTTTTGTTCTTTCATGATTTATTGTCTGTATTGCAATATTTATGTGAATGTGCTACTCTTAATTGGAAGTTTCCTAATAAGTGGTATCATAGCACTTTCTAGGCTATAATCCACCATGACTGTAATAGTTCCTACCTTGATTTTCTGACCTCTTAGGTAGAATTTTTCTTCTTTTTTATTATTTATTATTATGACTCTACAAAAACTTTGAGCCATAGTTTTTCTAATTTTAGTTTAATAGGTTAAAAACCTTGTGCTTGGGGTTTTAAAATATCATTATTGGGTAAGCTAGATTTCCTATAAAGCATCTAGTGAAGTGATGGGTAATCAAACTCCAATACCCAAGCCTTAGACAACAGTCGTATATGAACTTGAGATACCACATATCTTTGCCTTTCACTTTTTAAAGGGTTTCATACCCAAAAAACCTTACAACATGAAGAACTATTCATGACCAGGGAGGAATATTAGGATTTATTCTTTAGTCATGATCAACTATTCATGACCAGGGAGGGAGATTGGGATTCATGCTCATGATCAACTATTCATGACCAGGGGGATTAGGATCCATGATCAACTATTCAAGGGGGATTGGGCTCTTTAGAGCTGATGGAGACCCCTTAAAGTTTTAAAGAGGGGTTTGATGGCCTAGAGACTGTAGGAAAGGAATAAGGGTTTATTGTTGGTGGCCCAGAGACTGTATGCCAGAAAGGAACCTACTGTTCAATCAGGACAATGGTTTTATTATGAGCTTACATAATAGGATTCATTCTGGATGGATGTCCTTCGAATCATACCGCTTTGAAGAGGTATTCATTCTGTCAAGGACGACTCTCTATCTATAGGTACCACAAAGAAAGAGGGGAATAAAGAACTCCCGGTCTCCTTTCATTCGATTTGGGCCTCTATTCTAAAAGGTTTTTCATCCAAGCTAGAATGGGTATCTACTATAGGGTCTACGGGCCTTGTCAACATTCCAGAGGAAGGACCGGGTGGACGGCCTAAACTAACCTCTAAAAGTAGGGTGGGAATAGCAACAACTATGAATTTGGGTAGGTCTCCCTCGACAAGTCTAATGTATGTCTATTTCATTGAGTGATTGTTTTTTATTCATGAGCATTGAGAAGGAAGGACACTTCCAAAGGCAAAATGCAGTGGGACTGGAGAGACCCCACCCCTATAGTAATCCATTAACTCTGAACCTATAAAATTTTCAACCTCTAACAAAAGTTTTGGGATCATTTTGACAAGTCCTTTCAATCTTGGGGGGGGGCATGGGAGAGACAAGGACCCTGTAATCGAGTGAAAAATGTGGAGTTCGTCATGGAACTAGATAGTATGAATAGATGGGCATCATAATAGAGAATATCTTAATTTCCATCCATCATCCCACGTAGGACTTGCATGTTATCTTAATTTCCTTTAAATTGAATAGTTGGTTATTACCTTTAGGACCTTTAGGACCTCTTCCTTTCATATATAGGGAGCTTTTAAAGGAAAAGGTCGAGTCCTTTTTTCTCTTAAAATAGAGAGCATACGTATTAACAACCGATAGAGAGATAGAGAGCTCTCCCCCATAGTCTTATTACCTAAATTTCCTAAAGGTAATAACCAACTATTCAATTTAAAGGTTTCGTCGCATCTCGGGATAGGTCATTTATGCAGCACTCACCTAATCTCATCTATTAATAAAGCCTTGGGTCAAGGCTTTAAAATATTCAAGTTTTTTTAGTCTTTTTATATCCGTATTAACAATGGCAGATGGGTAGAGGGCCTTTAGGATATCACTCGATCTATTTAAAAGAGTCAAGAGGTCGGGGGATATAAAAGCTCTCTATCTCATTTTTTAAGAGAGGGGGGGAGCTCTTTAAAATGCTCTCTTTAAAAGCTCTCTTTAACTAGCTCTCCTCTCTAAAAAAATCTTGCTTGCTTTTAATATAATATAAAGGGTTGGTCTTAAAAATATGCTTTATGACACCCCATAAAAAATACCTGTATCTTAAATATCTCTATCTCGTAATACTCATAATAAATATTTGCCTTATAGCTACATAAATAGCTTAGATGGTCTTGTGTTGATAATATGATCTAAATATCTAATGGTCTTATGTTGATAAGATCATCTTTGTTAGGTCTATCTCGTAAAAAGATCATATTAATATAATGTGATCATCTGGAGTGTGTAACTCCTCTCTGAAAGTGTAGAAGTTGGTTGTTTGATAGTATATCCCTAAAATACTTCTTTTTTGGGTTCTGATGTTGAGAATATCATCCCCAAGAGATATGGAAAAGGAAATTTGATGACCTCAAAATATATGAAAATGGCTATTAAATAAAACCAAACTCAGGATAGAAAAAGCCATACTGCTTCAACAGGTTGAACAATTAGAAGCAAAAATTGGAGACTCTCCTCCTCTGCCACACCAAGAGGATGCAAGGAGAGAGCTGCAACAAAAGCTCTACAATATATATGCAGAAGAAGAAGCACAGTGGAGGCTCTACTCAAGAATGACTTGGCTGAAAAGAGGTGACGAAGTTGTTCCTCCCCTCCCCGAATTGATAATATCTTTTATCAAAGGCCTCTCGATTTCAAAAGTTGATTGCGATAGAAATTGATTGGGATATAAATTGATAAAAGTGGACTCTTAAAATATGGTGAGAGTGCACTCTTAAGATAAAATAGGGCTATATTTCACTCGACCTTGAAAAGGCAAGGCATCTATTTTTAAATAAATGGGTGCACTCGACCTTTATTTGAGATTTTTAATACGTATAGAAATCAAGATTATTTCGAGAAGGTTTCTTAATATCAATATTTAGAATCTCTTTGAAAAGAAAAGCATATATCTTAAAAGAAAAGGAAAGAGAAATCCTCTCCCAGAAATGGGGTGCAGCACTTTCAAAAATGGGGATTAGCATTTTGAGGGGCTATAAATTTATAAAAGGCAAAGGCATCTAAAATCGAATAAAAGGAAAGAATAGAGGGTAAATGAGTTTGGAGGAGATTAGCTGGAGCACCTTTCCTTTAGAGGGAGGGGTCTGGGTTCGATTCCCGGGTGATCTGATAGGCATAGGGCGAATGCGAATCTCAACACTATGGGAGGCCCCCTTTTTCCCCATTGACCAATAACACAGGATAGTAGCGACAGTAAACAAATCCTATTCTCGAACATCAAAAACCGGAAATCGCTAGAGGGGATATTGATTCCTCCACCTTAGGATCCCACCTTCAAGACGGTAATCTTACGCATGCTAGACTCCCTTTTGCGGATATTGTCTCCCGCTCAAGGGAAGGGCGCCCTAGCAGTTACCACTTAATCTTGGAGAGGAGAGTTGGTAGGGAGCATACCAGTAAATGAACCTTTGTTCGGGGGAGACCAGTAAATAAGCTTCTATATCTCCCCTTCGATTGGCGTTCTACAATGAAACCCTTATTCCAGTGGCCTCTGTTAACCACTTCCCGGGTGTTAACTCCCTCTCAGTGGCCTTTGATTGGTTATGAAATGAACCTTCCCCAACCAGGCTCCTCTAGCCCTAGAGCAAGTATCAAACTATGAGATCTAGTATTAGCAGTGGTTAGTTGCCTTTGTTGATTATTGATTTCAGTGGGGGGCGAACCTGAGAAAATGTGATAATGCTCGATCTTCCCCCTTGCTTCTTAGTTCAAGAATCTATAACTCATGAATAGGCTACACTAATGATCAGGTTGTTTCCACGTATATAATAGACGTTGGCGTCAACGAGAAAATAAGAAGGAGAGTTTCAATCCCCTTATCAACGGTTGAGTCTGTTGGACATAGCTGGAAAAGTGACTCGAGCTATTTCCACTCCTATTAAGTGGCTCGATCATTCAAGTTGCCAAAAGTCAGAAACCCCGGGAAATTGAACGGAAACCCTTTTTCCCTCTAGAGCCGGTTCAAAAAGTGGTCATTTTGAGTCGGTTTGCCAGCTATATGGACCGGAAAAATGGCAACTCAATTCTCAGCTCTAAAGCCAAAATAGCTTGAGTCGGTTTGCCAGCTATATGGACCAGACTTTTGGCCACTCAATTCTCAGCTCTAGAGCAGAAATAGCTTGAGTCGCTTCTCCACATATATGAGACGGAAAAGTGGCCACTTTTTCCACCTGCTCCTTAGTGATTTATGTTTGCTTGCCGAAATACGGGGTTGAAGAGAAAAGGCAACTTGAATCACCGGCTTAAAGGCGGAATTCTGTTTGCTTCGAAAAATACGGGGTTGAAGCGAAAGTCGAATTCTTTTGATACCCTAAGGGCAGAATTCAGTCGCCCTACTCGTAATAAAGCAATTTCCCCTTTTCACGTATAAGGTTAGAGCCAAAAGTCGAATTCTTTTGATACCCGCGGAAAAGGCTTGACGTGGGGAAATAGGGGGTTGGAGCCAAACTAGAATTTTACGAACCTGCCTTTCATAATAGTAGGGGGGGCGGCTCGACTCACTTTTACACATATATGCTGGAGCCGAAATGATGTTTCTCAACCTGCTTAAAGGCGGAATTCGGTTGAGTCGGGTTGCCATCTATATGGTGAGGCGAAATGGTCCCTTTCAAGAGAGCCTCCCTTCTTGAAATAGGTGGAGTCGGTTCTACAGCTATATCAACCCGGTTGAAATTGACGGGATCAACGATTGAACGGCCTATCTTCTTCATAAAGGGGTTTTTTATTCCATTGGCCATTCTCCACGTATTAACCCCTCGTTTATCAAATGGCTTAGTAGCTAATCGAATCTCACTAATCAGCTAATCGAACTAGCGGAATAGAAAGAGGGGCTAATTAGAAAGATGTCGATGTCGATTGGATATGGCGAAATCAAGGAATAAGAAGCATTCATTCCCCAGATAATAATAGGTAGATAGGAGCCCCCAATGAAATAGAGAACCTCTTCGATCAACTCTTTATTCATTTGATGATAATAGGGGGACGAACCGAGCCAAAACCTACCCTATTCAGCGAGCGACGTTTAGTAAATCCAGCTCACCCTCTCACTAATAAGAGGGAAAAATATCTAATCTATAGCTCCATTTCTATGGCCAATGAAAAGATGACCCTTTCTTTAAAGATATTGATTTATTGGAGGGGCGAATAGTAGAAGGATAGAAACCTAATCCGATTTATTGGAAGGGATAGATGGCTATAGTTGAGTTTTGATACTTGGCTCGGGTCAGCAATTGATCTGCTTTATTCGACTAAGCCAAGAATCAGAGGAAACACTCAAGAATCAGTCTTTTCTTAGGGGCCTTCCCTCTCATTAGATTGATTGGGGGTCATGCCCGCCACCCGGGAGCAAGTAATAAGGGAGACTGCCATCAACCATTAATTGCCAACGCCCCGCAGTCGAGTTGATTGGCCCCATTCGGAGGGAATCATTGGTGAAAGCTGACCCTCAACCCGTAGGGAAGGAGTAAACGGCGCCCCCTTGGATTCATAGGAATAAAGGCTCATCACTATCTAATCAGAGATTGATGGATAGCAAGGGGGAGCAGTCCAGTCAACAGATATAGATAGGAATAAAGGCTAATCATTGAATGAGGGAAAAGCCATAGATCTCAAGCCCGGGCCAACCTACTATTCGAGCCCAGGCCCACCTAAATCAATAGGTGGAAAGCGGATCATGGAATATTGAAGGGGGCTCCTATGGAATAGAAAGGACGTTCGTCTGAGAAGCGGGACTGGTTCAACGACTCGAGCAGAGCGAATAGTTGAGGGCAGGTTGGGGCGAGTTCGAAATAGCTGATAAGCAGTCTTGATCGTAGCAGCTATCTCGGGACCAGCTAGCCCGGGGCTCATCACTCATAAGCAGTCACCGGCAGAAACTTTACCCCTGGAATCAAGGGATAGTGAGCGCCGGGACAGAGGAACTGAAACTGCCCAACCAATAGAATAGGCATTGATTCTAGATCAAAGTTTGCCACTCCACCAAGTTCTATCTACTAGAAAGAGAAAGTCCAGGGGAACACCTCGACCAATAGGGAGAGGCTTACATGCCCACCTAGACAGAAAGACACTCACTACCAGAGGAATTGACCGGCTATCCAACCAGAGCAACCAATCAATAGCTACTCACCATCAATGAATAGATAGATAGATAGATAGTCCCGCCTAGCCAATCTAGTTTCTTAAGGGTCATCGATCCGGAATGAAGGGTTTGCCTTATGCACCCACCTACTATAGCAATCGAATGCCGAGCTCGATAACCAACAAAGAAAGGGGGAGGGATAAAGAGCTGGGTCTAGCGATCACCGGATCTCTCTATTTTACGATTATCCGCAAATAACGAAGAAACCAATAGATGGAATGGAGACTGCAGAATGCTAATGGTAAAGGTTTACCGCCACCCACCTATAGAATGAGGGAAGGTCAGCCAGCCATCAATGGCTCACCACCTATAGATTCACATCTAATTGAGATAGATTGATATCAAAGGGATAGCAAGGGGGACCAGTCAATAGATAGATAGATAGGAAGAGTCGGGGCCCGGCAACACTATAATCGAGAGATAGTTTTATTGGAAAAAGTAGGGCCATCTACAGCGAGCAATAGCAAAGGGATCTATTCACTATCACAGGTTGCTGGCCACTTGAAAAGGAAGGCTCGCCAATAGATAGATAGATAGATAGCCGGATCGAGGGATCAATAGATAGAGTGATTCCGAGTCCTATTCCATCGAAAAGATCACCAATCTTACGATTATCCGCAAATAACGAATAGGTGCTCATCACTAGCGGGAAACCAAAGAAACCAATCTAGAGCAAGCAACCACCAAGCAGAGATGGATTGATGGATAGCAAGGGATAGCAAATAATGGGGGAACGGAATCGAGCAGGGAGCCACCATCCACTAGGATTGATAGAATGAAAGGCTCACCACCTCCAGATTCACATCTACTACCAAGCAGTCATAGCTGATAAGCGGTATTGAAGGCCGGGGCTGGCTAATCATTTCATAGATTGATGGATAGCAAGGGATGCTCATCACTGGAATAAAGGCTCATCACTGGCAGAAAGGCAAGCAGTCACGGCTGATAAGCAGAAACTTTACCCCTAGATTCACATCTACTACCAAGCTCACCACTAGAAAGAGGTTAGGCAGATAGATAGATAGAAGGTTGAAAGGCGAGGGATCTAATAATTAGCAGCTAGGAAGGCAATTCATTGGATCGAAATGGGGAAGCATAGATCGCAAGCTAGGGTTGCTTACCACTGGCGGGTCAAGGCATCTTGAATCTTGGAAACATGAATAATGCAATCTATTTCAATTGAAGGAGTCAGCGCTACTATCAACTGGATCGCAAGCTATTGAGCGGGAGAGAGAAGAGGCACATCTCCAAGATAGATAGATAGAAGGGGGGAATCATAGATAGATCGACGTAGGAATAAAGGCTCATCACTTCAATGGTAAGCGGGCAGATAGATAGATGGAATTTGAAGGGTCCCGAAGCAAATGATTAGATAAGGGCCGGGACGCAACCTATCACTATTAGGTGCTCATCAGCGGGAAACCAATCTAGAGCACCAGTCATGGTCAGAATCTAATCATAGATTGATGGATAGCAAGGGATGCTCATCACTGGCAAGCAGTCACGATGGATAGACAGAAGAACTGAAACTGCCCAACCAATGGATAGTGAGCGCCTCCCTTTAGAAAATGAACGACCGGCAACACTCATCCGTCTCCAGTCATTGGAACAGAAACTGGCAATGAGGCATCGATCAGAGGGGAAGGGAAGCACTCAAACCCGCCACCAAGCAATCAAATGATAGATAGGCCAATAGATAGACTGAAGGGGAGTTGACTGACTAGTTAATGATGAATGAGAAAGAATTGAAGAGTCGGGGCCTCCGTATTGAGAGAAAGATGGTCAGATACAGAATTGACCAGCTTCATTATTTGACCATTCAAGGGATAGAGCAAGCAGTCATAGCTGATAAGCAGTGACCGGGATAAACTTTATTGTGAATAGTCGATCGATATGGGGAGGGATTAGCCACCTTTAATTGCCAACCTCCCGAGAGATATTTTAAAAGACCCAAACCTCCTCGAATAGTGAAGGGCTATTTTACTCCAGTTCTATAGCTGGGGAAGGGAAAGCCTATACCGAAATATAAGAGGGCCCTTTATAAAACACTCTTGGTTGTTAATACGAATTAGGTTGTTAATACGTATATAAGAGAATCGACTCCATCTCTTTTCTCGCCAACCTCCTTTGTAAGTAAATAATATTCAAAGTTTTGATGGAGAGGTTCAAGGGATAGGGAAGTAAAGATGTTTTGATGGTTTACTTTTCTTTTATTTTTAGTTTGAAAGGAGGATGTTTTGATGAGAGGTTCGAGGGATAGGGCCTTTCTTTAGTGGGAAAATCTGAGCCCTCCTATACCTTTAAAATAGAGATTTTTATCTTCTATCTACTTAAAGTACCTCCAAAAAAGGAAATAAAAGTAAAGGCACCTCTCCCTATATCAAGAAAAGGAAAGGTTCGGGCCCTTTATTATACTTGTATCCCATCTACCTCTTAGAAAAGCTCGACACTTTGATTGATTTGACCCCACACGTGGATCCACCTCTATAGTATAGAAAAACCACCCCAAATAGTTATTGTTCACCATCTCAATCGAATTTCAAGCAATCGAGAGAACCCGACCCACGAGATCTATAAACTAAAAAACCCACGAGTAAACGAAAGAACCTGGGAAATCTTGAGATGAAAGAACCTACGAGAAAGCTTTAGGAGGTGCCTGCCCTTCTCTACTCTACCCCTTGGGTGGGGGGGAGTAAAATACTCAAAGAAGGAGAGCACACACACGATATGGTTTCATCTATGCAGAGGCACACAGGAGAGCACACACACGATATGGTTTCATCTATGCAAAGGCACTCTTATCACTTGGTAGATCCAAATCCATGGCCTATCTCAGGGGTACTCAAGATTTTTTTTCATTTTTGGTTTCATTTGGTTCATTTTGTTACCATTTCTCTTATAATTGGCTCCCTATCTTTAGTTTTTTTGTCAAAGGGGTTAAACGGGATCCCTCTTGGGGGGTATTTGGTCCTTATAATTTTTAGTAGGTTTCTCGACCTCATCCACCTAAAGCTTTCTAGAGTTGCAAAACACCCCGTTTTAAGATCCTATTTTCATTTTATAGATATGGTGTTATGTTATGTGGGTCACTTTTTCTTACCCTTCAATGCCCCTTTTTATCCTTCTCTTCCTGATCCTATGTATTTCGGACCGCTTTGTGTGCAGAACCCTACATCAACCCCCATATCCACTCCACCAGAGATCAGCTTCTTAGACTTGTGCTTCAAGCAACCGCTGGCCCCTGTGCCAAAGGTTGCAGAGAGCTCTCGTACGAAAAAGGAGTGGGGCCTTATTGTGGGGCTATAGGGAGAACCCCCTAGGGTTAGGATAAACCTTTAGTCCTAGGAATTTTTTTGACCATGTATCTATCTATAGTGCATCATCACAACACCCAAGAAAATCATCCTCTCCTATTATCAAGAGTATGTGCAGAATTATCCTTGAGTAGTGGCCTAAAATATTGGTTTGAACACTATCGTTTGTCACTATGACATAACAAAGTGCTCTAGATAGTGCATACACCTTGGCCTAGAATTACCCTATTTTTGTTGAATGTTAAACCCTAACACCAAGAACACTAACTATAGAATTGAGCATACTAAGAAGACTACACTATCACAAAATTGATTATACTATAATAGAAAAAGGCAAATATGGAAGTTAATAATAGTCAAGATCTAGTTTTCCAGGGTAGTTGTCAGTTATAGTCAGTAATAGTATCGATCAAGGAAATAGTTACACTGACTCTGGTAGATAAATGGTTAGTTATAGTCAAGAATAATATTAAGGGAATTATAAATAACAATAAAAATTGAGTCTACCAAAATAGTGTCAAAAATAGTGAGGAATAGAATCATAACGGGTAGTTTTCAATAAGAAACAAGACAGAGCCTACTAGGGAGTTGCTAGAAAAATAGTAGACAAGGCAATTGTTGGGAATAGAGAAGAAAGTCAATTTTCTTGGTGAAAAATGATTGAGGAGAAAAATAGTTCACTTGACTAAAAATATTTTGGGGTGCCAAAAAATTTCATCTAGAGACCTAGTTCATTATGATAATATTTTTGATGTGTTTGTATTGAATATAGCACCCAACCACTTTTTTGGAGCATTACTAAAAATAATAATTTCCAAAATATTATTTCTATTTCAATAAGTATCCTTATAAGGTCTAAAATCATAATGTATAGCTATAGGCACTAGGGGACAAAAAATGGCATAATAAATAGATCAAATAATCATTGCATAAGTGACTCAATGGAGGAAGCAAGTGGGAACTCAATTAACTGAGGGTCTAAACTAGTTAAGGGATGAAATTAGAACTTTACATGAATCCATAGCCTATGTGATAAGGGAACAAAAGGAGATGAAGAAAGGATTAAATGAAATAATTATAGACTTGGAAGGTCATTTAGATAGTAATACCCACCCATTTGGTTGATATGGTTCTTTTTAATGTAACAACGAAGGGTCGAGCAATTCAGAATGGGAGACACACTTATAATGTATACAAACTTCCCAAATTAAACTTTCTAAAATTCTATGGGAAGGATCCAAATGGATGGTTATGTTGAGCAAAATAATATTTTAGTCTTCATAATATTCTATAGGATATACATGTTGTAGTTAAATATTTTAATATTGAATTGGATGTATTGCAATGGTATTAATAGAAAATCACACTCTAACTTTCTTGAGATGACTTTGAGAAACAACAAATCACTCGATTTGGACCTAGTGAGTATAAATATTTTATAGGAGCCCTTACTAAATTCAAACAAAAATTTAACTATTCGATACTATCAAGATCAGTTTAAAAAATTGGCCAATCATACCATTGGTTTGGATGAAGAATTCATCCAAAGCTATTTTTTAAGTGGTTTGAAGGATGATATTAAAGCTTAATTTAAAATACTTAAGTCACAAACATTACAATAAGCAATAAGGCTCAAGGCCACACCTCCAAGTTTTCACAAAATTTACCACATTTTTTTTTATCAAAGTCAACATCAAATCCTATCAATTGATCATCTTCCATCAAAAAGTTAACTTGAGAAGAGAAGGAACCCAAAATATCCCAAATGTTATGTTATAAATATGATTAGAAGTATTCCCAAGATATAAATGTGTGCAATGAAATTTGTATTTGCTTTATGTGGATGAGACGACAAGAACAAAACTTCAAGATGTGGAAAAGGATCATCAAGAAGAGGATCAAACATAATAGCCCCACCAAAAATTTTGTTGCATGCCTTAGCAAGAATGTAAACCACACAAACCATGGATGTTTTAGGACACTTCAAAGGAAAATAAGTAATAATTGTCATTGATTCTAGAAGCACATATAACTTTATTGATCCAAGAGTGGCAAAATAGGGAAATTGTTATCTAAATAGTTGTAATTCCTTTGAAGTCATGATTTCCAATGGAGGAGCTTTTATTTGTAAAGAAAAATATCAAAATGTCAAGGTATAAATTAAGGAATATAATATTAAGGCTAATATGTTTACCTTACCCCTAGGAGGGTGTGATGTGGTATTGGGAGCACAATGGATGAAAATGTTAGGCCCAATAGTGTGGGTTTTTTTAGTTATGGTGAAATTTAACCAATAGGGAACTGAGTACACTTTATGGGGAATGAATACTAGGGCTACTCAACTTGTTTCATCTTATAGTATGTAGAAACTATTAAAAATCATCCCATGGAGTTGTGGCCCAACTATTTTCTATACAAGATCTATGTGATGGGGCCAGTGGCCATTATGAGGAAGTACATATTTTATTGCAAAAACATACCATATTTTTTTAGGAACCCAAAAGACTACCCCCTCATCATAATCATGACCATGCAATCCAACTCATTCTAGATAGTCTTCCTCTAAATGTCTATCCTTATAGGTATCCATATATCCAAAAATTTAAAATTGAGAAGATGATGTAGGAACTACTCATCATAGGGGTTATCCACCCCAATGTTAGTCCCTATTCTTACCTAGTTTTGGTATATAAAGAGGATATGTCTTGTTGTTTGTGTGTGGATTTTTGAGAACTCAATAAAATAACCATTAAAGAAAAAAATGTTATTTTTGTAATTGATGAGTTGTTAGATGAGTTGCATGGGGCCCAATTTTTCTCAAAATTGGATTTATGGTTTGAATACCATAAAATTCAAATCAAGTAATATGACATTCCTAAAACTACTCTTAGGACTCATGAAAGGCATTATGAATTTTTGGTTATGCTATTTAGTTTGACTAATGCACCATCCAATTTTTAGAGTTTGATGAATTTCATTTTTTTGGTCCTTTGAAAATTTATCCTAGTATTCTCAGATGGTATTCTAATTTATATCTACACTTAGGAGAAGCATCTCCACCATTTGGATCAAACCTTGCAGCTTTTTTTTGATAATCATATTTATTCCAAGTGATCAAAGTGTTCCTTTGGCATGCAATAAGTAGAGTATTTGGGTTACATTATCTCCAAGGAAGGAGTTAAAGTGGATCCTAAAAATATTTAGGCCATTTAAGAATGGCCAAAGCCTCAAACCCCCAAGATACTTTGAGGAATTTTGAGACTCACTATCTATTACCAAATGGTTATATAGAACTATGGGAAGATAACAATTCCTTTAATAGCCTTGTTGAGAAAAAAATCATTTATTTAGTCAGAACCAATACAAAAAGCCTCAAAGGAATTAAAATAAGTTATGAAAACCACCTAGCAATGCTTAATTTTTATAAACATTTTATAATTGAAAGTGATGCTTTTGAAAATGGAATTTGAGTAGTTTTAATGTAAAAAGGAAGACCATTGGATTTCACTAGTAGAGCACTATCGGATAGGAATTTGGGCAAATCCACTTATGAAAAGGATATGCTAGTCATTTTACATGTTTTTAATAATTGGGATCCATATCTCATTGGGCATAAATTCTCAATCAAAATCGACCATAAAATTTCTACATTATTTCTTCAACCAAGGGTAGCCACACCTAAAGGATAGTGATGGGTATCTAAATTATTGGGATATGATTATAAAATCAATTATAAGAAAATATGGAGAACATAGTGGTTGATGCACTATCCTAATAGTATGAAGATTAGAGTATGCTAAATATTATATCTACACCACTTCCTCAATGGGTCAATCAAATTAGAGATAAAATGGCTAGGGATTCTAGTTTGTAAACTCTGATCCAAAAAATACAATAAGAGCCTAACTCATACCCTATATATATCTAATATGGTCAACACTTGAGATATCATGATCAACTTGTTGTTCCTCAAATCCACATATGCGAGAATTCATCTTATAGAAAATGCATGGATCACTAATGATGAGATATTTTGGGTTTCTCAAAACCTATGAAAGGGTTAAACATACTTTCTTTTGAAAGGGAATGAAAAGGGGTATTCAAGATTTTGTGGAAGAATATGATAGGTTCCAAATAATAAAATTCAAAATTATGTGTACCCTAGGTACCCTTCAACCCCTTCTAATTCTAAAATAGGTGTGTACCAACATCTCTATGGATTTCATTGAAGGTTTACGAAAATCTAGAGTAAAATCAGTCATTCTAGTGGTAGTGGATCATCTCACAAAGTATGCTCATTTCTATTCCTTACCCCATCCATACAAAATCTTTGTAGCTGCTCAAATACTTTTAGACTCCATATTTTTTCTTCATGGAACATCCAAATCTATTGTTTCAAATAGGGATCATACGTTTCCTAGTCACTTTTGGAAGAAAATATTTAAGTTACAAGGCACTCACCTCAAAATGAGTTCATCCTATCACCCTTAGATTGATGGCCAAATAGAAATTTTTAACAAGTGCTTGGAAACACACCTTTATTGCCTTACATCAAAACATCATACACAATGGGCTAAATAACTCCCTCTAGTTGAATGGTGGTATAATACTTCATATTACACTACTACCAAGGTTACACCATTTGAAGCAATCTAGTGCTCCTCCACCACACCCTATTCATACATTCTACAAAGATCCAAGGTTCAAGTTCTAGATAACACTCTCAGTCAACATGCAATTATCCTCCAACAATTGAAGAAAAATATTGAATTGCCCTAGAATCGTATGCATCAACAAGTTGATCAACAATATTCTGTGTAACTTTGAAGTGAGGGATATGGTATTTCTCCATATAAAACCCTACAAACAATCATTACTCTAGGTTATAATATACCAAAAAATTATAGCCAAATTCTATGGTCTTTACCAAGTGTTACAAAGGATCAATTCAATAACCTACAAATTGGCCCTTCTATTGGATTAATTATCGCACCTTGGGGATTTGACCTAGTGGACTAACCACCCTGTGAGGTGTTCAAATACAAATATTGTATCAAATACTAACACCTCAATATTTTGGTGTAACAACTCTATAGTGGTATCAAAGCCTCACCCCAGGATCAAATCCCTTTGATTTACATCATAGAGGGGATGTTGGACTAATTGATACACCTTGGGATTTGACCTACTAGACTAATTGTCACCCTAGGCCATGGGACTAACCACCATGTGAGGATTTCAAATACAAATATTGTATCGAAAACTAATGCCTTATATTTTGGTGTAACAACAACTCTATACCTTCTAGCCACTTCCAAGATCCATTTAGTCTTTCATTTCTTCTTCATAAATAAGTTTGTTGACAATAAGGTATAGGTTCAATCCACATTACCAAAATTATATGAAGAAATATCCATCATTTTCAATCCTGAATGAATTTTAGATTAAATATCACACACCCTTCGCAAATGTGTCATCATTTATGTTCTTGTACAATGGTGAGGATTACAATATAAAGATGCCACATGGGAGTCCCTGCAATAATTATAGTACCAATTTTCTCATCTCCAAATTTGAGGATAATTTCTTTTGGAGGAGGGTATGTTAGGACCCCATCCTAATATTATTATATAATTACCTCCTTTATAACATGAGGATCACATCCTAATGATATTATGTAATATTTTGTAATGTGTAAGTGGTACTTGAAACACCTAAATAAATGAGGCTACACAATATAACCATTATAAAGAAAGTAACTATTTGTTTGGTAGAAGATTCTAGCTTGGATGTCCACTTGCATGTCAATCCATCTCTTAAATATTATAGTTAGGGTTATAACGAGTCTTTAAAAATGTAAGGGGGCATCGATGGATGTATCTCTTTTAGCATATTGAATCAAAGTTCTATTTAGGAGGTTGCCCCTTCGAAGAGGCCTGTAATTTTGTATTGTGATTCTATTGTACTTAATATACTTGCCACATTTCCATTTCATATTGCAATATTTCTTTTCTTTAATTATTTACTATGTTTATTGCAATGTTTAAGTAAATGTGTTTATTTTAAGTGGAAGGTTTCTAACAACATTGTGAGTAGGAAGCTTAAGAGTTTCATCACTTCCATTTTCTGTTTTCTATCTCTTTTATTTTCAAATACCCATTGAGAGTTCACATGTACTTGGATTAATTCATTTTAAAATATATGAGTCCATTTCAAGTGCAAGAATATATTTCATTGTTTCTTGAAGATTGACTTATTAGAACTTCAATATGAAATTCAGATATCTAACCTATTCAATGTGGCCAGATAATAAACATCTTCATGTGGCCATGCAATGACTACCAACTAGAGCAAGTTACTTTTTTCTTGTGGAACCACTAAAGTGATTTTTGGCTTAGAAATTTCCTAGATTTAAATAGTATATTTGACCCCAAGACCTTGTAAACCTATAGAGTGATTGAACAAAATTGTAGTGAGCACATCTATCATTGAATTCCTACACTTTTTTCCTTTGAAGAGATTGTAGTTTTGTAGAAACCATATTTTATTTTGGAAAGCATGGAATTATTTTTTCATTTTCCCGAATTAAAAAAGAAGAAAAAACTCAGAGTATTTTTTAATAACTTGGATAGTGTAATTTTTTTTTTGCCATGCATTCTTGATGAAATTTACAAAGATATGTCTTTAAACAAGTTTAGTATATTACAAACTATGGTTGGAATATTCATTTTTAGAAAAGTAATTGTTGGTTGGATATTATCCTTAACTTAATTGTCATTGGGGAGAAACATGGGATGGCAACCATTTGTATAAGAAAATAATTATGTCCAAAATTTTGAAGACATCACTCAAATGGGTCACTTTGTCAGGTGGAGCAAACATGGAGAGCCCAGAAAACATGAATAATTCTAGCAAGAGATATTTTGTATCATAAGGTGGCTAGTAGCATTGGTTGAAAGGTCAATGTGAAGATTTTTCAATGGTGGAGGACTCAACTTCAATTTTTGCTTCTAAATTATTTTTGCTTTCAAAATTGCATTAAGGGTAAAAAGCATCTTTTTTACTTTTGAATGCACATTGAGATATGATAGAAGAGTTAGCATTTTGAATTAAAGTATAAAATTTTAAAATAGGGATCAAGGGATCAAAACCTACCAAAAGACAATAGTTTACTACCGTTTAAAATATTTTTATTTTCTAAGTTCCTTTAGTTCTTAAAAATAAAAAATATATAGATTATAGTGAATATTTTGAAATTTTAGTAAAGGGGTAGTACATTTTTTTTTGTAAAGAAGTGCATTTTTAGAAGTGACCAACACTTGTTTCAAAATTTTCATATGCTTTAGCACACTCATAATATTCAATGCCAATGGCATATTTGACTTACATTTATAGGTAGAACCATCACATTAAGCTACTATATCTATAGTCTAATAAATATTCCATAACAACATCTAGGTATAAAACCTATAAATAATCATGGAGAGATAATGACAATATTTGTTTATGATTATTTCACTCCATTTTCTACCATATTCATCACTATTGCTAAATGTAAATCTTGAAATTGAGAATTTCCAAGCATATACGGAATTTACACCTACATAAAAGGATTTCTCTTTGAGCAAGATTCATTGATAAGGAGAATCAATTTTTGTACTACATTGGTACCTCATATAATAATATTTCACATACCTTAAGGTCTCTCATATATGATTACATATGTCAATAGTACTAGGTTCTTCCATGTATCAATGGATATATTAAGAAGGGTAAATATATAGAAAGGTTCGATATATTGTATTGGTGGTATATTGAAAGGGGGACCATTTGGGAGTCATAAGGAACCCTCATCATGGAAACATCAAAATTATTTATTGTAGAAACATAGCTACTCAAAGGCCTAAATTTTGGATTGTGGATGATCAATATGAGGACCATCCTAGTGATTGAGAAACTCTAGGATATTATCACCAAAAAAATCACTCAATTTGAAGAGGATGAAGGGGCATAATAATAGTTTGATGAAGTAGATACCAAAGCACTAATAATTATCATAATTTCCATACTATATTTAATACAACCATATATTTGTAAAGCATAGACATCCAAGGATGCATGGGATGTGTTTTTTACCATCTATGAATGAAAGATTCAATCAACAAGTCTTTACCTTCAATCTCAACTCCACACACTAAGAGTTCAATATGGATAAAGCATTGAGGAATTTCCTTACAAATTTGTAGAATTAAAAGCAAGATTGAATCCCATGGATAGAAGATAGGATTTTAATACCCATCATACTTAGAGCCTTACTAGATTATTTTCAAGTACTAATTACGTTCTTGTAAGTATCGAATAGGAAGGTGTCCTTTTATGAGTTGGTAAACATGCTTCTATTGAAAGAAGCAAATAATCAGTCAAGGGATCAATTGAAAAAAATGAACTCATTTCCACAAATAATTCATAAAATGACCATTCATCGTCTTCATCATCATTATATAAATAACTTCAAAGACAAACGAGGTATTTTCATATCTATGAAAGAGGACATGATATAAAATAATATCGATATAACTCCATAAATCGAGGGGTTCAAGTCTATAATCCTCCTTCGAAAAAGATATAGTTTGAACCATGCCCTAATCAACAACAAGGGTATGTTGCACATGAAGAACCAAAACCTAATTTTGAATAGAAATTTAAACTAGCACATAAGGTCTTGATGTCCAAGGCAATGAAAAATAAAAGTATTGAATTTGGTATTGTAGACACCTAAAATGCATCATATTGATGAGACTACCTATATGGACGCCTTGTAGACAAAATTACCCACCTTGGGTAGCCCTAGGACTTAAACAGTGATTTTTACCACTCAAGCGAGGGCCATTTCCCTTCACAACCCTGGTCATCCCTCCAAGGGATAGCCTCAAAAGTTAATCTTACCAAGAGAAGGCCCCTAGTCAGTGTTGTCTCACCCCGAGATGGTTGTGCTAGAAGCAAGATTAAAAAAGAGTGGGACATAACTGACAATAAAAACTACCAGTTAAACATATGCATGAACTCACACCACCATTTAGCATATGCATGAGCTCAAATTAGGACAATCGGATGATAAAATCAATTTGCATTAATATTTTGAAGATAGGCATTCACTTTTCTGAATGCAAACTGCCTCTTTGCTTTTTCATGCACAGGATTGTGCTATTATTAGATTTATTTAAAGAATTATATATATTGGCACTCACTCCTCGATTTTAAACCCCTACCTCCATATGAATTTTATTTCTAAGTTCATACATTCATATAGAGTTCTTGAGTTTTCAAGAAATGAAGTGTTGTCAAATTTTCACCATGAGCTTTCGTATCCGAAGGGTTCATGATTTCAAATCTTCAAACCTTCTTTCTATAGAAATTTATGGCATTGAACCACTTCAAATATTGATACTACATTTATATCCTCTACATGATCCAACATTCTTCCTTCTACTTCTAATAGAATCCATCAAGCTACTTCCACAAAGCTCACCAATATAATGATAAGATGCCCTAGATTGAACCCTAAGTCACCCTTGCATCGACCTTGAAAATAAATTAAAATTTTGTGGTTGTCTCAGTTAGATATGGCCCGTAGGTACAACCATCCCACATAGAGATGACCTCTAGGACATAGATCTATTTGCTCATTTATTTTTCTAGTTAGTTTTGACAACAATCTTATTTACTATTTCAACATAGATAGGCTTTAATTTCCATAGGCATATGTTTTTATTTTAGTTTATTTATAGCTGTATTTATCATTACAATGGACCTTATCTCAAAAGGCTTTACATATGCTTTCAATTTTCTATAGTTTATTTGTGTGCAGGTTGTAGGCTTCTACGAATAAGAAAAAATGCCAAAACTTGATATCATCAACCCTTGTGGTGGTCATGAGAAACCCGCTTCCTCCACCTTGCTCAATGGTAATGATCAAAAGTAGGCTTACCCAAAGTCTATAGACAACATCAGCAAGACTCTCCATTTATGAGCTGATACAAAAATTGACACCACAAAGAGAATCTCTAATGGAGATTCTAAAATCATTTGAATTGCAGCCCCAGGACCCTAACTCTTTTATTAATTTTTTGGGGCACATTCAACATTGTAAATAGCATGTTATCATATTTCATGATCATGAGATCAAGTTAAATCCCACTACTAGGCCCGGTCCTCCACTACACATGATTTCTAGTGTAAATCATATTTCCCACAAGTGGGTCTTGATTGATACAGGTTCCTCAATCAACATCATTACAACTAATACATTACACCATATTAGTCTTCCAACCTCACACAATGTAGCATATACATTCACCCTCAAAGCATTTAATGATACTTTATGCTCTACCATTGGAACAAAAGTCCTTCCTATTCAGGTTGGGCTAAAGACTATTCCTACATTGTGCCATGTCTTGGAGGGTGCAATGCAGTATAATATATTGCTTGGAAGACCTTGGATGAGGGACATGAAGTGTGTTTCATCCATATTGCATCAGTGTCTTAAGTATATACATGAAGGGCAAGTTCATGTGGTTCATGTAGACCTTGAGCCCTTCAAGTATTGCAATGTGGTGCACCACCCACAAGAGTCTACCTTGCCATCCACCCATCTAGACATTTGATCTAATGATCCCATCAAGAGTCTAGATCCAGCACCATAGTCATCCATTGAACCATCTCCATCTCCATCATCACCATTGGTTTCTCTCGATATCCCTTCTTCAACCTCGAATCCTCTAAGCAAGAAATTTTTGAAGGAGCCAATCAAGGAGATCCCGCCATCCATTTCTACCATTTTAGTAGAAGATGTTCCAAGTCCTATGGATGAGAAAGAATCATCTATTGCTATGGAAGAGTCATATCAAGTGATGTGGATGAGTGCAACTATAACTATTGGATGAGCACCAAGTGGCATTCGTAGAGTAAATAATTTTATGAGCCACTGCGAGCTTTTGTTTTTTCGTTTGGTGTCAGAGTGACCTACTATTTTTAACAATTTTTTAGGCCTTCTCCTTTTGCAAGTATAGGCTTGCATATAGTCATCGAAAATATCTTTCCGAGCTAGTTTCAACTAGACTTTAATTTTTATGGTTTTTAAATGTCTTCTTGATCTTATGGTGCTACAAAGTTTAGGGTGATAAAAATTTCTTTCATACCCAAAATTATTGTAATATGGAGTGAATTCTCAGTTGAATCCGACACTCTTTAAATCCACCATCACCTTTTGAGACTTTTTGGATTACGTTCAACATGATTGGTGTGAAGAGTTGTGACCTTCAAAGTTTGAAAGACATGTTTACAAGATATTTTTAGGTATAGTAGTGACTCCTACATGCTAGAGGTTGACCCAAGAGGCAACAGACCTCAAGATCCCATTGGGGATTCCAAAATGGACCCTTTTGAGCATGAGTTTTGCTCGTTGTAGCTCCCTTTGATGGAGTAGTGGTGATCTCTTTGGGGCTCTTGAACATAGTCTATCTCTCTTCTTTTCTGAACCACTTTGGAGGAATTCATTCTTTTGGGGCACTTCTCCACTTGTAAAAGCATTGGATTCCAATGCTTATATGGTTGGGAGGGATGATGTGGATATTATAGGCATAGAATATTTTATTGTTATTATCGACAACTTAGAATATCGATTATTAGTTAGTTGGTTCAATTTGTTATTCTGTATTTGGCATCTCGTATGCCTACTTAAGTTGATCAATTTTAATAAAATATCATTCAGGTTTTCTCATTCCTGATCATCAAGCCACACCCCCATCATCAACCCCACCGTAGGTCATGGTTTATTTGGCCAATCCTAGACTCGTTGAGTATATTGTGTAGAATTTCATATTCACTCCACTCATCGAGTCTGTGTAGGACATGGGTAGGCCTCACTTGTCCTCACTACTAATTGGTACCATTGTGCCCTTTGGGGTTCCCTTAAACCAAAAAAAAAAATTCTATGGGGGTTTTGATTATTCTACAAGTTTGTCCCCTATAGAGGATGGTGATGATAAGCCATTTTTAGGGAATGTTAATGATCTGTCAAACCTATATTCTGCCTTATGATAATTTTACCACTACCATTTGCATGGGAATGGTCTTGACCAATATGAATAGGATTTTTGGATACCTTACTAGCCACAATATCATCTCCCTACAAATAATTTTAGCTTAGGGTATTTCATGTGTATGCCATATGAAATCCTTGTAGACTCTCTCCAGCACCTGACCATAGGCTTTGAGGATGAGATTGATGAGAATGATTATGTCAATGTAGGCTACATTCATCTGCTAGGAGATCATATTCCCATAAAATAATTTATCTTGAAGCTTTTGACTCTTCCAATGAGCACCTGAAGAATATGAGGATGAGACAATTTTAGTGCATCTCGATCCTAGCCACATTTAGTGGCTTAGCGATTAGGTTTGTGTGAGCCCTCTTTTGTCCTCTAGTTGAGAACACACGAGTGGTTGTATTTCTAATTGTAGACACCTAAAACATGTCATGTCGAGGTGACTACTCATATGGGCACCCTTGCAGACCATATGAATGATCTTGGACCTCTCCAAGGCAAAAGCAGTGGTTCTAACCACTCAATTTGGGCATTTTGGCCTATCTAGCCTTAGCCGTTGGTGTCACCCATGGCTAGGATTCTTAGCCATGGGTGTCACCCATGGCTAGGATTTTTAGCCACTTTTAAGACCTATGGCTAGCCCTGTAACAAACTTGGGTGACCAGAGCTGAGTAAAATCAGTTGCAACAATCAAATTGCAACAGTTTTCAAGCGGTTTAGGCTTGGAAGCATCCAGAAGCTTCCTCCCAACTGCCAATTCTTGTTCTTGGCTTCTCCATGAAGCTAGAGCAAGGATTTTTGGAGTCTATTTAAGACCCCAATTTCAAAGAGCAAACTCTTCTTCTACCTGGCTATATTCTCTAATGAAGTGCTACCAAATTACTAAAGAATTATTCAATTGCATTATAGCAAAGCCCTATCAAATTGGAGAGCCAATTGCACCTTGTGAAGAGTAACAAGATGCTACCAAAATCCAATTTGATCATCAACTTTGCAACAATGGAGATCTCAAGAGCTTGAGGAGCAAGCTTGACAATTGACACACTTCCATTGCCAATTCTAGTGAATTCAACCACCAATCTATTTCATAACATCAAGGTGACCCTTGATCATCAATTCCTTGGAGGATTTGAGAGTTTTTGGCCCTGGTTTCAAGAGAAAGGGAAGTTTTCCCATAGCCATGGCTAACAGTGCTAGCTACTTTAAGCACCCATGACTAGGGTTTGATGCTCTCTTTCCTCCATTTTAGCAGTAGATTTCCATTTCTAGTTATGCAAGTAGCTTAATCTAGCATAGATTAACATTTTAGCAGACATTTGACCGATTAATTCTAGGATTTAGAGGTAGATTTGCTTCCATTTTCCTTGCATTTTTCAATTTAGACTAGTTTCATGCTTTTCAAGTTTTCTAATGGTTAATTAGGATTCCTAATTGCTAGATTTCATGCTTTATTTACATGCTTTATTACAATTTCATCATTTCTTGCATAGATTGATAGTTTTACAAGCTTTCTTGATTTCATGACATGTTTTATGCAAGATTCCTTTAAAAGCCTCATCAAGAGAGGCATCCTTTGCTTTTAATATTTCTTGTTGTTTCTTGAACGTAGGGTTTTTAGGACTCCATTATCAATGCATTCAAGGCAAAAAATACCTCTTCACAGGAGAGAAGAAGGTCATACTTGACCTAGAGCAGTTCGTGTCATTCTAAAAGGTCTATGGATTACACCTACCCTTGTAAGGGATTTCTTATGATTGTAACATTGTATCACATTGGGTATCCCTAAGAGGGATGAATTTGTAGCCATGAATTGATTCAATTTTAATAAAAGACACATTTCTTTTGGTTATTTCAATTTTGTCAATTTATGTATGTGCTTTATGTGATTTTCAATTGTTACTAGATTAGGTGTATGCTTTTTAGGATCGTATAGAAGGTGATCATGGTGGAACCCAAAATTTATACCATAAAATACTAACTTGCTATATTTTTTTATTGCGGATATTAACCATAGTTGAAAACCATGGTCAATAGTTGTAACCACGGTTTTCAACCATGGGCAATAGTTGCAGCCATGCGTGATAGACACGGTCAGCAAAAAATAGAAAAAAGTAGATATCAAACACCATCATCAGACTTGGATCTAAGGTAGGGTCATTTTCTCCTCTCTATATTTTTTTATCTATGTTTTTACAGAAGCAGAATGCAATAGATGGATGTTAATTAGAAAACATAGCAAAAAGTAGAATGGAAAATTCATAAATGCTTTTTAGTTTTCTACTAGTCGTTGCTAGGAATAGTGGATCTCTGATTGTAGTCCACCCTAGTCTCCAATGGTCTAGGCCATTTTGTGTTTAGAGTTTGCATGTATGAGGCCCAATCAGTGGCCATTTTCCTCATAGATAGTTGCATTCTATAAAACATCATCTAGCATAATCGTGCATTCTCTTAAAATCAAACATTCTTTTGAAAAGCATGTAGGAAAATCATTTGAATGTTGTTTTATGCATTTTATTTTCATGCAAAGTAAAAAGAACCACACACACCATGACACACTTTAAACGCTAGTGAGTTGGAAGTCACATCCAACCACTAGTAGGGTTCAACGATGGTGGTAGTGATTTCCATCCATTGGCCCAACTCCCTCGATCCTTTTGTTACTAGACCAATATCGGATCCAAGATGCCATCATAGCCCATGCAAAATTTGCATGTATTCCTCTTCATAGGGGTGTATCACTACACATGGGTGAACAAGATGAGGATCGAGAGGACCTATGCTCCCTACCACGTGTGGACTTCATTACCACACATTATAGGTGGGATTACGTGGCTTGGAGTTCATTACCAGGTTGTCGAGCTACGAGTATACAAGTGAAAACCATTAAAAAATTGAGTATATCATCAACTATTGAAAAACATGATGAGAGTTAGATTGTAGTATCAACAAATCAAAAACACACTAAACCAATTTTAGGACACACATATAATCCTTAAAAGAGATAATCATATTGTCTACTTTGTGTGTTTCTTTATTATTGGGGTAATCAACATAAGATCCTTGATCTGGGACCAAACCCTAACCCTACTTTTTTATTCTACATCCAACGGATCGAGAATCATGCAAATCAGAGCTATAACAAAAAAGTTATTTTGGTTTTATGATTACTCTATTTTTGAAGCCGAAAATAAGGAAAAAATGCACTAAAATGGTCATAAAATGGTCTAGACAACTCCAAAAATTGCCAAATTTGTTTTTTTGTCTTAGTTATACCCCTTGTGCACCTCTCACAAAAATTTTGAGTCCTAACTCTTCATGCTTCAAAATTTCCCAAAAATTCCTAAAAGTGGGCATTTCCCCACGAGCCCCGGTTGGCCAATTATTTCAAAAATACAAAATTTTGACCCAAAAATCATATTTTTGAGTTATAGCTCATTGTGATCAGCTCATCGCACTGATAATTTTGATATATAACACTTTCAAATTTTTTTGGAAGCCAAAAATTTTCTAAATGGTTGGGGGACCTCCCATGGTGAGCAAGACCTCCAATCTAGAGAGGGAATCAGGTTCCATAACCACTGAACATATTCAAATCAGTCCAGAGGACATGGCCATCCCTGAATGGCATCCTAGGTCTTATCATAGCATCAATACCATCCATAGGGGGCAAACCTTCAAGATATCTCTATTAAGGAAGCACCCATAGGTCCTCTAGGAAACCTTCCTGATTGGAACACCTTGATAGAATTCTATATAAGGAACAATCCACCCACTGAGGAGCCTAGTAGGTCAATATCATAGGTTCACATCCCAACTTGCTCTATACATCAATCAAAAAGTGATCATGAACATACACCATGGCCTAGCTTGGGTGAGCAAACCACCCCATCGAGTCGAGCAAGCCACCCCCTACTCCTCATAGGAGCATTTTCATGCAAGGGAGCATTCTATGTAGTCTAAATATACAAAGCTTACATCTGAGCCTGAATATGCATCATTCCTCATAGATGAGGAAGAGGACCCAAGTCATCCTCCTACTCCTCATGAAGAGTATGTGGGGCAACCATGTTGTGGCTCTACATTGTCAAACTATACAGAGCCCACTTATAACTCAAAATATCAAGTCAATGCAACCTTTAAGGAGCGTGGAAAACAAGTAATAGATCCTACTAGGGGGAAAATACATGATAAACCCATCTATATTTCAAATACGAGGGTACATAGCCCCCATACAACTGAACAATAAGATCATACACATCAGGCACTAAGGCCACAACTTAACCAACAACATACGGATCAACTCCAGTTGGATCAACAACAATTAAATCAACAATGGGTGGACTCACCATGAGCACACCTACAAAGGTTGTATCAATGAAAGATACAAGAACAACAAAAGATACAACAAGAGCAAGTGCAAAATGCATTGCGTAAAGTGGTGCTTACGCCTAGCACCCAGAGGATGCAACAATGCATAAGGCACCCAATGCAATCTCAAAATATTTCACCTCGACCATGCAAAAATTGCGTTCAACATCATAGGTCATTATCTGGTTATCATCATGAACCTCATACTCCTCAATAGTACCAAGATCAATACGATGAGGAATCATATGCAGAGTCCCAATGGGAACATCAGGAAGAAGTAGATGCCTACCATGAATCCAGTTATGATGAGGTACCTAATGATTATACTTATCATCCACCTCAACATCAAAAGTGACCTCCTCTGCCTAATCAAGGGCGAAGAGATGAAGATCATATCATTTCATCAGGGCCATACAAAGTGCTAGCTGATCGGATAAATGCATTCAAAAAACAAAATCAAAGATTGGTTTATCAAAAACCCATGCTAAAGCAGCTTAGAAATCAGCCTTTGCATCCATCAGTGTCATCACCGACATACCCATCGAATTTCAAGATGCCTCAACTTGAAAAGTTCAAAGATGATGAAGATGCACGAGAGCACATGACAAGCTTCATCCATATGTGCTTTAGTCTTCAAGACAATGACCCCTTGATGTTAAGAATATTTGTGACAACATTAGCTAGGGATGCTTTAGAGTGGTATAATCATCTACCACATCATAGCATATACACCTTTGAGCAATTAGCTGATGCATTCCTACAATATTTTGCCTCTAGTGCTAAGGAAATGATAAACTTGACTGACTTGGTTAGCCTTCGTCAACTAGATGATGAGCCAGTCATTGAGTATGGCAATAAATGGAGGAAGGTGATGTCAAAATTACCTTTCACTTTACCCACAACAGAGCTCATTCGAATGTTTACGAGAAGTTGTTCAAAACAAATCTCCCTTCTCTTGCAATTACAATAGTATCAAACATTCGAGGAGGCCTTAGCACAGGCCAAGGTCATTGAAGACATCAAGATACAGGAGGGTGATATTCAACTCCACAAAAAGGAATGGCCAAACAAGAATATTATAGGTGGCAACATGCAACAAATGGTGACCCCAGTCAATCAAGTTGTTTTGAGTATCCTCGAATCCTCAAACCAGGGTGCACCACCTCTACCAATGCAACATAATTACCAAGCTCAGCCTCCTCTGGCCCAAAATCATATGCAATAGAATCAGATACAAGGCCAACAACATCAGCCACAATGACAATATACTGATTTTCCAGAGACATTAGCATCACTCTTTGATCGATTGTATGAGGCATGAAGAATCAATCTTCCAGAGATCCATCCATTGAAACCTAATAAGCGTAGATCAAAGGTGCACAGGGAAAATCTATATTGTGTTTACCATCGACAAAGGGGTCATGACATCCAGACATGTTATCCCTTTAGAGATTTAGTGCAAGATATGATCGAGAGGCAAGAGCTTCAGATAGGAGTCTTCCAAGACCCCTTGCATGCACATGAAGCAAACATAATGCCTGCCAATCAAGTTGAGCAACCTAACTAGGTGCATATCAACTTACCTCCCCAAGAGTTTGTGGGAATGATCAGTGTTGTAACAGAGAAATAGGAGTATCAAAATCAATCTATGCAACCTGTGGCATCATCCAATGTTTCACCTTCGCTTGTCTCATCTCAGCGGGACATTGGCACTGCACAAAATTGCACATCACAGTAGGGGGATTCAGTTTCTACTACTCCTCCTAGTCAAGCCAATCATGGCACATCAAACACAATGCACATTGGGGGTCTTCAAGGTGTCACACCTTCCCCACCATCCACATCACGATCAATGAAGCAAAGTGAGACTTCTAAAGGTATCACACCTTCCTCACTTTCATTGAGTGGCACACACACTGGGGGTACCTAAGGTAGCGTACCTTCCCCTTTAAAAACATAAAAACAAGAAAAAAATCATAAAATATTAAAAATTCAAAAACATTCAAAACATTTAAATTTCAAAAACAATTGAAAAATCATAAATTCAAATATCAAAACATCAAAAATATGGAAAACATCAAAATCCATAAAAATGCACAAAAAGCTCCAAAGGCATCATAAGCCCTTTGGTCAACTCACAAAAAGCTCCAAAGGCATCATAAGCCCTTTGGTCAATTCACAAAAGGCTCCAAAGGTATTTAAAGTCCCTTGGTCAAAATTAAAATCCATAAAAATAAAAAAGCAATAAAATTCTAAAAACATTGCAAAATTTTCAAAATTTCAATTACATTTGCATCATGCATTTTCATTTTGCACATGCATTTCATTTAATTGCATTGCATTAGGCATTTCCATCCATCGCACTTGCATTAGGATAGGTTGTGTTTACAATCTTACAAATGACACCACGTTTGTATTTCAATCATGCATCTATGCATTATCATCATCACCCATCACCCTTGTGAGTAATTGTGTTTTTCAACACAACCCCTCCTGTTGCTATGAAGAATATACTAAGGTTTTTTGGTCATTCAACCATACCTAGTGGTCTTCTCAAGAGTTTGGTAGAAATCTTGCTTTGCTTTTGTAGATGAGGTCTAGTTTTGATAGCACTTAGCATATCAGAATCCTATCACTAATCAAACACATTTAAACAATCCTAATTAGGGTAAGGAAGGATGAACACTACAAAAGTGGTATGGGTCACCTTAGGTGAAAGGTTTTGTTACTTGCTCATTTTGTGAGGAGCAATGGTCTAGAGTAGAGGTCATTGGAAAAAGGACAAGTTTACCCCCTACCCGAATAAATCCCTTGCTTACAAATGAAGGAGCAAAATCCCAGAATGAAATCCCAAAATCAAGTCAAATAAAGATCAAATTCAAAATAAAATCAAATCAGTATCAAATCCCTTGCTCAAATAAAAGAAAAAAATAGAGAGAAAAAAAGAGAGTACTATACAAAATAAACAGTGATTTTTATCACTATATATGAGCAAGTATCCCAATAAATTGAAGAAAAGAAGGGGGTGAGCTTGAATCCCTGGAATGATCAATGCTTGAAAGCCATAGAGTGATCCTCAATCTCAGCAATGGGCTGAAAGAATCCCACCTATCATTGAAGGGGTAGTTCTAAGCAATTTACAAAGTGAGCTAGCTTTAGGTGGCCTGTATTGCCTAGTGGTCTAGTCTAACTGAATCTAAACCTAGGATGAGGTGGACATTTGAGGATCCCCAATCTTAGAAATGGGTTGAAATAATCTCGTCTGACATCGGGGTATGCTTATGTCTTATCTAATATATTCATTTGCACACATAAGGGTAATGAATAGCTTGGTCTTTCATAGCGAAAACTTTATTTTTTAGAAGTCTAGTATGGTCATTATACAACTTTTGATAAGTCAACTAGGGTGTTTGAGTTTCATGGAAAACCTCAAAAATTCCCAAATAGCAACAACCAATTTTCAATGCAATCATCAAATATCAATTTCTTTTATAAGAGTTTGTTTATTAGAAGTATTCATAATATAGGTTAGATACCAGATGGATGTCAAAAATGATATTTAAATGGCCACTGACTATGTTATCCATATTATTTTAATTTACAAAAGCTTATGAATAGAAACAATACATCATTGCATCTCACATATGGGTGTCCAATTGATTAATTCTTATAATAAGATATAGCAATTACAGTTCATGATTGTTATACATTCTGTGGTGTCATCCATTAGATTGTTAAACTCATATTGCATTCATACATTATGTTTTAAGTGATTAAAGCATACATGTCCATTTACAGTAAATCCTCATCATGAAAATTATGCATTACATACATTGCATTCATAACATCATAAATTAGATGCATAAAATTGAATCAAAATTAAACATGCATTTAACAATAAGCATTGCATCCATATGCATACAAAATAGTCCATCTATACATATAGATCATGGAATCTAATAGAACATCTATCATCTAGCTAGTGCATGTCATCCATACATTGCATACATATAGCATAATCACATCATCATGTAGGCATTACATTCATCATTGCATCCATAACATAAAATCAAAACAAAAACATTTGCAAGCATCAACTAGGGCATTATCAGTATCGATCCCCAAAAGCTCCAAAGAAGTCTAAATCTTTGGTCTTTTCATTCAAGTCATAAATGCACATATTTTCTCACCATAAGGAGTTTCATATTGGACATTAAAGCATATCTACAGGTCCAAAATTTCAAAAATTGTAAAATTAACAAAAAAATTAAATAAATCAAAATTCACAATGATTCAACAGATCATCGAACATAGTGATTCAACACAAGCATAATTGGAATTGCTATCATATTGATTCCCTAAGAAGGCCACAATGGCTAGACTGCTCCATGGGATAGAGGTGTACAATTACTATTCATAGTTGAAATCATGGTTGAGTTAGGCCTTGCCAAGTAGTATCAAAGTGCTAAAACCTTAAATTGTTCAAGTCAATCATAGTGGTCAAGTGACTCGTCGCTTCATTTAATTGTCATTACCCTCATCGACTCATCGCTTGAGGGGGTAGTCATAATATCAATTGTCATAATCAAAGTCAATAGAAGATCCCTTGATCGTAGATCCCTCGATCTTGTCAAAAGTGCATTCGTTCAAGAATCATTGTCAAAGACAATCATGCACCCTCCTTGCTTGGGGCAAATAAGCAAAGTATCAAGAGCAAATTCAAGCAAACTAGGTAGCTAGTCTCCTAATTGCCATCAAGGCTAGGATTAGACTTAAGCTTGTCTCCTAATTGCCATCAAGGCTAGGATTAGACTTAAGCTTATCTCCTAATTGTCGTCAAGGCTAGGATTTGACTTAAGCTTATCTCCTAATTGCCGCTAAGGCTAGGATTTGACTTAAGCTTATCTCCTAATTGTCGCTAAGGCTAGGATTTTGACTTAAGATTGCCAGAATCAAGTTCTTCAACTCATCGAAGGCAATGATTCAAAGATGTATACCCTTTTCATGATTTGGGCATCTAATGTTGATCAGATTAATGATCATCATTCAACCTACGACATCATTTTAGGAGGTCTATTTTTTCTCAACATTGTTCGATCTCACAACGCATCTCAAAAGGGGCATCTGTAGACACCTAAAACATGTCATGTCAAGGAGACTACTCATATGGGCATCCTTATAGACCATATGAATGATCTTGGACCTCTCCAAGGCAAAAGCAGTGGTTCTAACCACTCAATTTGGGCATTTTGGCCTATCTAGCCTTAGCTACTGGTGTCACCCGTGGCTAGGATTCTTAGCCATGGGTGTCACCCATGGCTAGGGTTTTTAGCCACTTTTGAGAGCCGTAGCTAGCCCTGTAACAAACTTGGGTGACCAGAGTCAAGTAAAATTAGTTGCAATAATCAAATTGCAATGGTTTTCAAGTGGTTTGGGCTTGGAAGCATCCAGAAGCTTCCTCCCAACTACCAATTCTTGTTCTTGGCTTCTCCATGAAGCTAGAGCAAGGATTTTGGGAGTCTATTTAAGACCCCAATTTCAAAGAGCAAACCCTTCTTCTTGGATATCTTCTCTAATGAAGTGCTACCAAATTATTGAACTAAAGAATTTTTCAATTGCATTATAGTGAAGCCCTGTCGAATTGGAGAGCCAATTGCACCTTGTGAAGAGTAACAAGATGTTACCAAAATCCAATTTGATCATCAACTTTGCAACAATGGAGATCTCAAGAGCTTGAGGAGTAAGCTTGACAATTGACACACTTCCATTGCCAATTCTAGTGAATTCAACCACCAATCTATTTCAGAACATCAAGGTGACCCTTGATCATCAATTCCTTGGAGGATTTGAGAGTTTTTGGCCCTGGTTTCAAGAGAAAGGGAAGTTTTCCCATAGACATAGCTATCAACCATGGCTAATAGTGCTAGTTACTTTAAGCACCCATGACTAGGGTTTGATGCTCTCTTTCCTCCATTTTAGCAGTAGATTTCCATTTCTAGTTATGCAAATAGCTTAATCTAGCATAGATTAACATTTTAGCAGACATTTGACCAATTAATTCTAGGATTTAGAGGTAGATTTGCTTCCATTTTCCTTGCATTTGTCAATTTAGACTAGTTTTATGCTTTTCAAGTTTTCTAATGGTTAATTAGGCTTCCTAATTGCTAGATTTCATGCTTTCTTTACATGCTTTATTACAATTTCATCATTTCTTGCATAGATTGATAGTTTTACATGCTTTCTTGATTTCATGATATTTTTTATGCAAGATTCCTTTAAAAGCCTCATCAAGAGAGGCATCCTTTGCTTTTAATATTTCTTGTTGTTTCTTGAATGCAGGGTTTTTAGGACTCCATCGTCAAAGCATTCAAGGCAACAAATACCTCTTCATAGGAGAGAAGAAGGTCATACTTGACCTTGGAGCAGTTCGTGTCATTCTAAAAGGTCTGCGGATTACACCTACCCTTGCGAGGGATTTCTTATGATTGTAACATTGTATCACATTGGGTATCCCTAAGAGGGATGAATTTGTAGCCATGAATTGATTCAATTTTAATAAAAGACACCTTTCTTTTGGTTATTTCAATTTTGTCAATTTATGTATGTGCTTTATGTGATTTTCAATTGTTACTAGATTAGGTGTATGCTTTTTAGGATCGTACACTAATTATGAAGAAGAAACCAACAATCAAGAAGATTCTAGCCTAGCCAATAACATTGATAATGATTGGATTTAAAAGGATGATGGATCCTATCAAGATCATGATGGCATATCCATTAATTCATCTTACCATGAATCTGATGCAATAGCTATTGCTTTAGATATCTTGGAATATGAATCAGTGACTATTGCGCCCCTTAATGATCTTGATGAGTTCTACCTTCATTTGTTCCCTATGAAGATACCCTTTTTATAGCAACTACTATCACCATAAAATCCAATCATTCCACCTCAGCCTCAGCTATCGTCGATCCATTTGAGGCCACCCATATTTGATAGGATTTTCCCACCAGAAAATAGATATCATATTTCATCTATCAACATGATTTTCTAGTCATCATCATGAAGAGCTCCTCCCCTACAAGTAAATTCTGCCAAAACCACCTCCTACACTTGGGGATGTTGATTCATTAGGTACCTCCTACACTTGGGGTTTCAATAAACTTATCATATAGATTCTCTTAAGGGTGTTTATGAATCTGAACCTCTCAAAATTCTCTACCTATGGGTATTTTATGCATGATACACAATGCATAAAAAAATAAAGAAAATTAGAAAACAAAAATTACAAAAAAAACATTAACAAAATCGTAACAACACAAAAACATTGTATTTTCATTTGCATTTAATTCTACCATGCATTCCATATTGTTGCATTTGCTTGCTTGTATTAGGTATGTTCTTTCATTGCATTAGCATTAGGACTAATTTTCTTCTTGCATGCTAGGATCGACACCACACCTATCTTCTTGTCATATTTCTTAATCAACCTTCTCCATCATCATCATCATTTACAATTTTCCTTATGAGTTTTTGCTTATAAGGGATCCTTGTAAGATAGGATAGATATCGAATGACCATCAACAATGATGTTTAGACATCCATTGACTATTTTACGCACACCTTTTAGTTTAAAAAATATTATAGGGAAAACCCCTAAATTTCACATATCATATCATCTGCATTCCCCTTTATGAGTAACTATGTTTTTTAACACAACCAATAAGTTGCAATAGGGTGTTCACCAGTGTTTTCAGTCATTCAGCCATTCCTAGTTTTCCTTTTATATTTTATAGAAAACTATCTCGATTTTTGAAGATAGGATTTTATTTTGATAGTACCTTGCATATATCAAAATCTCAAACATAAATTCACACATTAAAATCTAAGTTTGAACAAGGAAGGATGAAACTACAAAGTAGTCCTTACCCCTTAAGTGAAATATTTCTCTTGCTCATCCTATTATGTGCATGGTCTAGGATGCTAAGAATTGACAAAAGGACAATATCCCCCTACCCAAAGAAATAAAATCCCTTGCTCCCCCCCTAAAAAAAGTGGTTTTCATCACTAAAGAAACTAAATACCCTTGCTCATCATAAAAAATGAGCAAGAATCCCCAATCTGAGAAATAAAAAAAAGAGGCAGGTAATGATATTGAATCCATAGAATCCTCAATTATTCAAAAGTCATGGGATGATCTCCATTACAATTTGTATTGAATTAAATCTACCTATAAATGGATTAGTCTTACATGTAGTGATATGTTTATCACATTAATGACCTTCTTTTGTACAAACCAATGTCAACTTGCGGATGAGATATCTTTTGATGGCTTGTATTAACTAGTAGTCTAGTCCAACTACATCCAAAATCAAAATAATGATGACCATAGGATGATCCTCATTACAATAATGGGTTGGATGAAACCCGCCTGGAAATGGGGAAATATTATGCATCATTAATGAAAATCACTATGCACACATAGGGATATTGAATATTTGGGTCTTCCTAGAAAATATTTACTTTTAGAGTCTTGTGTAGTTAGTATACATTTTTTGACTAGTCAACTAGGGTATTTGAGTCTCATGAAAACCATGTTTTTTCCCTATAGCATCTTACTAGTTACCTATCCATCATCTACATTTTTATTATATTACATATGGTTGGCTTTCAAATGTATGACTTTTTTTAAAAGGTTAACATTTTGATTGATGACTTTTATACATTTTGTGGTGCTTAAATTTAGGTTGTTGTGCATCTTAGATTCATTCATTATGTTTTAGCATAAAAACATAAAAATATAATTTTGCATAATCATGTCTCAGTACATAATCTATGTGCATATATCTAGGTATACATCTATGCATACACACTACAATGTCTAGGCACACATCCATCATCCACAATCGCATCCATAAGTGCATCCATGCATAACATAAAAATAACTAGGCAACATATGATAGGCCATAATAAAAATCATATATGTGTGTGTGTGTATGTGTGTGTGTGTGTGTGGTAGAATCTGGTACATCATGATATAAAAATTCCCACGGGCTACAATAGAGTGGGTCCTCATGATGAGGCTTGAAAATACCTCCATCATAGTATGTTTTGAACTATTACAAATGCCTAAAAACTCTATGATTTGTCTTATATGCTGATTAAGTTGATTTAAATATGTTGTATATCAAATATTTGCATGATTGATGTGTTTAGGAATATTATGCTCTATTTTTATAGTTTTTTGTATAGTTTTGCATTATTTCAGCAAGATTTATTAATGATGGGCATGCATGGTTTGAACAACAACATTTTAATACCTTTATACTTATATTTTCTATGCAATGATTTATCTAAATCTGGAAGATAGTGCCAAAATACTATAACTGTGCAGCAAAAATAAGATTTCTATGTAAATTCCAGCCAGTTGCCAATGAATGGCAAGGCATGGAATTTACCAATGAGGAAGGATAAAGTCAGTTGGAATCACCTCCTGGGAGCTGGATTTGAAGACCCACCTAAAATAAGCAACCAAAACAAGCATTCTGAAGATGTTTGAGCTTAAATTGCACCTACAACCAGTTATTCCGAAGATCTTCGGAATAACAGGGGAAAATGCTTTCGTTTGACTTTTTGCAGTTTCCATGCGGTTGAAAAGGTAACTTAAGGTTGAGGGAAGATAGGGAAAGTCTCCTACAGCTGTCCCCACCATTCCTTTCTGACCAGAAGATGCAACTCATGAAAAATATCAACTAACGCAACTGACCTGTCCTGAAATATCCCTAGAATAGTTGTAGCATAAATAGGCAAATAAATTGCAAGATAGGAATGGCATATTTTATGTATGTAAATAGATTTTAGATATTTATAAAAGGTGTAGCTCCCATATTGGTTGAGCTAAGTAGAAAGTAGATATTAGTTGTGAGAAAATAGACATTGGCAGAATAGGTTCAGATTTGCAGTGAAGTACAACAACAACATTGTAATGATTTTTCTGGAATAATAAAGTGTAGTTCTTTCATTGTCTTTGTCATATATGAGTGTGTGTGATATTTAGAAAGTAAGAGGAATTCATACCTTCTTCTAGAAAAGGGAGCAAGCCACTTCCAAGCCTAGGAGAAGGACTAACAGGACAGGTTTTCTTCTGATTCCTGCTATAGTAGAATTAGCTGAATATTTGTCTATTTCATATTTTGTTGCACACTAACATTTGTTGCAGTTTTATGATTGATTTATTGTTTAAGATAAACTAGCAATGCTTTCTAGATATATGATATTTGATAGATGAGATTACTTTTTCAGCATATTACAGTCTTTGCTTTTGAATATTTTCATTTCAGTAGTTTTTAGCAGTTTTTTGTATTTCCCTTTTTGTTGTCAACTACTGCACAGAAGATTGACAACCTTCTGAAATAGGGTACTGATAGGATTTAGTTTGTGTGTTTTTCTTAGAAATTCCATTCCTACAAAAGTACTTAGATCTCATTTTTGCAATTGTAATTAGGTTCAATTTCCTATAACTAAAGGATTAAATTTCCATTCTAGCAAATAAATTAGTTTGTTTCATGCAATCTAGAAGTAAAGGTGACCTAAAAACCCCCAACACAATCTATTTTACCAATAAGACCTGCTGCTTCAAAGTGAGTTAAATTGTAGCCCTGTTCAACACTTCTATCATAGATAGCCTTGGACACCACCCCGGATTGATAGATCATTGAGATTTAATGATGTGATTAGTGACACGCATCATTTTGGTATCATTTTCGAGGACACAATGTTGTTAGAAGAGAAGAACAGTTAAATAGTTGTTAATTCTATTGAGCTATGAAAATTTAGAGTAAAATTTGAATATAATAGCTGGTATAAGTAACAATTATTGAATTGCAATTTAGATCATTAAGGAGTAAGCATGAATGAGTAGGCCAAGGGATGAGAAAGGTAGATTTATCAAAATCACCCCTGTACCTACCATAGGAAGGCAATCTTCATGCTTAGGAGGTGAGTTGCCTGTGTTTGAAATTCTTGACAGACTTAAACAAAAACTAGTACCTTCAAGAATTGAAATATCTCTTGAAAAAGAAATATTAGAGGAATTATCTACTAATTCTTCTCCATCTACTTTTGAGTCTATCCGACAAGAGCAATTTGGACACATCTATACCAAGGTTTGGAACAACATCATGGCAGAAATGCTAGAACACCAAGATGGAGGTAGTAATATCCACAATAGAGCAGATAATCCTCATTCTTCTAGGACTTTTGAGTACCCTATTCAATTAAATCCTACGCATAATTCTCCTATGAAAACAATCTCCCCTTCAGTACTGCCAATATTTTGGGGGGTTGTATCTGAAGATCCTGATCAGTTCTTATTTGAGTTCAAAGTAGTGTGTCAAACCTATGATTATATAAATGACAACCAAAAACTCAAAGTTTTCCCTTCTACACTCAAGGATGCAACATTATATTGGTTCATGAGTCTAGAACCAAAATCTATTCGAACCTGGGAACAAATGGAGAGCATATTTTTGGATAAATATCAAGATTATTGTAGGGTAAGAAATAGGAAGGATGAATTATTTTGAATTAGGCAAGAAGATGATGAAACCTTAGAAGATTATCTTGATAGGTTTGCATTTGTTCAAAAAAGATGTGGACCTGTAGAATCTGAAATGTGTAAAGCCATATTTTTGAGAGGACTCCAAGATGAATCCAAAGAAGTATTGGATTTAATGGGAAAAGGGGATGTGAGTACCCTTAAAAATGAAGAGATTGTGGATTTATGTAGAAATTACTCCCGCACTAAACAAAGAAGAAAGAAAAAGAGTGCAAATGGCAATGATGTGAAAGATTTAATAGAGGAATTTGCAAATTTCAAAACTGATATTTTGGTGCAATTAAACACAACACTAGGGGAAATGTCTGCTAAAGCAAGAACAATAGAACCTCTGGCAATTTATTGCCCAAGATGCAGGAATAAACATGCTTTGCAAGAATGCCCTTTAAACAAAACATCCATTTCAGCCATCTGTAGTATCTGTTCAAAAGGACATCTGATTGATAAATGCCATCTGCTACCACAACTCAAAAATGCTTTAGAAACTCAGACTGAAGAACTCAATTATGTTGGACCAAAATAGGGGGAAATTTCTCTCAATATCAAAACACCCCTCATTTTCCTACAAATTGGGGACACAACCCTTGGAATATGCCATGGGGACAGTCAGAACCACCCCAACGCCCTTGGAATTATTCTCCTTGGATAGCTTCCCAAGAATGGCCACAGTCAGGTTGGAGTAATCCCTCCTAGAATTAGAATAATCCCTCCTAGAATCAGAGTAATCCATCCTGGATGCAAAATCAACAACAGTGGGGACAACAATACCAGTCCTATCCAAGGCAACAAAGAAATCAAGGTCAAACTCAGAATTTGTTGCCTGCACCTAATCAAAATTTTCAAGGGAGACTAAATCAACCACAACAAACACAAGAGGTAAAGCAACCTCAACTTCCAGCCCAACCAGTGACTAATCCAAATAACATAAGATAGGCATCTCCTGTCTATGTGGTTGAATCTGAAGAAAATGTTGAAATACATGTTCTTGATTGCACTAATATCCAACTTCATTCAGGAAAAGTCCTACCTGAACCTATTCCAACTAGAAATGAGATGCAAGAACCCTTGGAACCAAGCAAAGTTAAATCAATAGTAGAGAAAGAAGAAGGAGAAAAAAAAAACATAGGAAGAATAATTACCTTCATCAGGGATAATTCCATATCCTGAGAGATTCAATATTATAGCAAAAAATTCTGAATCAGAGCTGGTAAAAGAACTTAGGAAGTTAACCATATCACTCCCCTTATTGCAAGCCATTAAGGATGTGCCTTTGATTAACAAAGTTGTCCAAGATTTGTGTATCAAAAGACCAGGGAGAAAGAAGAAGTCATTCCCTAAAACTGTTCAGGTTGAAGGAAAGATAGTTGATCTCTTGTCAGGGAAACTAGTACCTCCAAAGTATAGTGATCCAAGGAGTCCAGTTATCATAGTTACTATAAGATCAATACCAATTTCAAATGTCTTAGTTGATTTAGGAGCTGCAATAAATGTAATGACCAAGGATATAATGGAAAAATTACAGCTCAAACATCTAAGTCCTACATTTACAGTGTTAGAAATGGTTGATAGGTCAGTTGCAAAACCTGAAGGTATCATTGAAGATGTCCCCATAGAAGTTTCTTCTTGGGAGTACCCTACAGATTTTTTGGTTTTACAACCTAGAAATTCAGCACATGGTTACCCCATTATTCTAGGAAGACCTTGGCTTGCAACTGCAGTAGCCTTTATAGACTGCAGATCAGGAGATATGACAATCTCCAATGGTATTGACTTAAAATAGATTTCTCTGTATCCCCCTGCAAGACCTTCAAATAAATTTACAGGTCAATTATGGTTTCCTGATTTAGATGAAGAACAAGAAGAGATTATCTCCACACTAGCTACTATAGTAGTGAAGGAGCATATAGAAGAGATAGACTCCCATGATGAAGGAGATATTGAAAATGAGACTATCCTAAATGCTCTGCATGAGCAAGGAATGGAGGATGAAGTAGTAAATGTTCATCAGTTGTTAGGAAATGAGGAAGGTCAAAGTTCTGGAAGCAAGCCATCTACACCATTACAAGAAAAATTTGTTTCACTACCACATGGGTGGCATCATCACCTACTCCCTTCTTCTCATTGTTCCATACAAAACATGCTTCCATCAGAAATCAGTGTTCAAAATGAGACAGAAGTTTCTCATTCCCTCAAATATCATCATTGTCCACTAAACTCCTTAATAACCAAGTATGAAGGAGTAAATTTTGTCCTTCCAGGGACAAAATAGATAGAAGTTCAGCCAGGTAAATTTTTGAATATTAATAGTTGGCTTACTAAGGAAGAAGAAGCAAAACTATCAATTGTTTTTGGAAACATATCCATGCTTTCACCTGGGATTACAAAGATATGTCAGGAATCCACCCTGATGTATGCACTCACAGAATCTATACTGAAGATGTTAAACCAGTGAGACAGCCCCAACGAATATTGAATCCTACCTTGAGGGATATTGTCAAAGAAGAAATTGAAAAACTTCTAGAGGTAGGGTTCATTTATCCAATTTTTGATAGTCGGTGGGTCTCTCCATTGGTTATAGTTCCAAAGAAGAATGGAAAAATGAGAGTATGTGTAGACTATAGAGAATTGAATAAAGTAACATACAAAGACCATTTTCCATTACCATTCATAGATCAAGTGTTAGATACTCTTGTTGGAAAGAAATACTTTTATTTTCTTGATGGATTCAGAGATATAATCAAATTCAGGTTGCACCTGAAGATTAGGAGAAAACAACTTTTACATGTCCATGGGGAACATTCGCTTATAGGGTCTTGCCTTTTGGCTTGTGTAATGCCCCAACAACATTTTAGTGAGCAGTTTTAGCAATATTTTCTGATCTGACTACCGACAGTGTTGAAATCTATATGGATGATTTCACAGTATGTGGAGAAACTTTTGATTTTACATTAGAACATCTTGATAAAGTTTTAACTCACTATGAAACATACCAATTATCCTTGAATCCTAAAAAATATTTTATGATGATGGAGGAAGGAATTGTTCTTGGTCATCACATCTCTCCTCAAGGGATCCAAGTTGATCCGAAGAAGGTGGAAATAATCAAGAATCTTCTCCCTCCTAAGACTCAAACTGATGTTAGAAGTTTCCTTGGACACATTGGTTTTTATCGTAGGTTTATTCCCAACTTTAGTACAATAGCCAATCCTATGTTTGCCCTATTGACTAAATATTTTGAATTCTCCTAGACTGCAAAGTGTCAGGAATCATTTGAAGCTCTGAAAGAAAAATTAGTAACTCCACCTGTGTTAAGAGGACCTAATTGGACATTACCATTTCATATCCAGATTGATGCTTCCAATACTGCAATTGGAGCAGCACTAGGACAAATTGATAATGGTGAACATTATGCCATCTACTACATTAGCAAGAATTTGATAGGAGTAGAGAAAAATTATACCACCACTGAGAAGGAATTCTTGGTAGTAATTTATGCTATAAACAAATTTAGACATTACATCACAGGTTATCAAATATTCATTCATACATATCACACAACCATTAAATATTTGATGAATAAACCTATGGTGAGTGCAAGAATTATCCGTTGGTTACTATTGCTGCAAGAATTTGATATCACAATAATCAACAAACCAGGAAAATCTAATGTTGTAGCAGATTTTTTGTCCAGGTTGCAGAACACAGAGGAAGGAGAATTAGTTGAGGATACTTTTCTTGATGAAAAATTATTTGCTATATCTATCCAATCACCATGGTTTGTAGATATAGCCAACTATTTGGTCACAGGGAAAGTTCCTCCACATTTCACTTCAAAATAGAAGAAACAATTGATAAAACAGAGCTCTTATTTTTCATGGATTAAGGGTATACTTTTTAAATGCAGTCCTGACCATGTGTTACGTAGGTGCATCCGAAAGGATGAAGTATATGATATCCTTCGAGCTTGTCATGATGAACCCTCAGGTGGACATTATTCTATAAAAAGCACAATTAGAAAAATTTTAGGAACAAGGTATTATTGGCCATCTCTTCACAAGGATGTAAAAAAGTACATCAGGCATTGTGATGCATGCCAAAGAATGGGGAAACCCACTCACACAAATGAAATGCCACTACAACCTCAATTGGTTTTAGAACCATTTGAGAGGTGGGGGCTTGATTTTGTGGGACCTATTGACCCACCTTCTCAAGGAAAGGTGCATATTCTAGTATGCATTGATTACCTGACAAAGTGGGTAGAGGTGCGTGCTTTCAAACATGCTCGTGAAGAGAAGGTTGCTGATTTCTTGTATACCCAGATTTTTTAGAGATTTGGAGCTCCATGGTCTATTACTACAGACCAAGGACCCCAATTTGCATCTAAAGTTATTGAAGCCTTTACAGAATTATATGAAATCAAACATAGGAAATCATCACCTTACCACCCACAAGCAAATGGTCAGGTTGAAGTAACAAACAGGGAGTTAGAATGGATTTTGACTAAAACAGTAGCTTTTCATAGGAGGAACTGGCTAGATAAACTACCTGAAGTAGTCTGGGCTTATAATACTACCTAGAAATCCACTACAGGTTTTACACCTTATGAACTGGTTTTTGGTAAAAAGCCTCTCTTACCTATTGAATTTGAGCTACTAACATTACGAACAACTTTGGAAATTGGAATTGATTTGTCACAGGCACAAATGGATAGAATTTTGTAGTTGAATGCATTGGATGAACTTCAGTTGGATGCACTACATCAAACTAAAGCAATTCAGGAACAGAGGAAGTTGTGGCATGATAACCACATTCAACATAGGAAGTTTTAGCAAGGATATTGGGCCTTGTTGTTTGATTCTCGCTATGAGGATTTCCCTGGAAAGCTATGGACTAGATGGCTTGGACCTTATCATATTGAGGAGGTATTTGAAAATGGAGTTGTTCATCTCTCTCCTATCGATGACTCATGAAGGAAGTTGGTAGTGAATGGGCATCGCCTTTGGGTATACCATACACCACTAACTAAGGAAGAATTCTTGCAGTAGCTTGATAGTTTGGATGTACAATAGGTGGAAGAGATTCCCTCTTCCATTTCAACTTCAAAAGATTTGGCATGACAATGGAGTTTCAAGAAAAATAGAAAATGAAAAAAATCAGAAAAACAAATAAAAAAAGAGAGAAAAGGAGAAGTGAAAAATAAAAAAAAAAAGAGAAAAGGAGAGGTGAAAAATTAAAAAAAAGAGAGAAAAATGAATAATTCAGTAGTGAAAACCTCTATGAGGCGTTGTTGAGTTGGTGTGCATGAAAACCAGTTTTTCGGCATGCATAGCCTTGAAACAATCTACATCATCATTGTAAAAACTCACCAACTGCACTTGTTTTGAAGTGTTGCAGCAAAAATCAGTAGGATATCATCAGAAGCAACCATCCATCAAAACATGCAAATAAATTGTTCAAGACAGGTATATGTTTCTTGCACTTTTATCATTGTAAATATTTAGTATATAGTGTGTAAGGATTAACCATTAGTATAAAGACATCCATAAGGTTTGGCATATTCAAAACATACCAATCTACTTGAGGAAGAAGAAGGATTCTAGTTTCTGCTTGATCTTCAGAACAGGAATGTCAAAAGTTGCTTGATCTTCAAAATATGTTATCTTCGAAATAGCAGAGTTGGTATTATCTTTGGAATAGCAGAGTTTGTCTTATATTTAGAATAGCAGAGTTTGTCTTATCTTCGGAATAAGCAGAATTCATTTATCTTAAGAATAACAAAATTGTGTTTTATCTTCAGAATAATGAGAAGTCATTTAATCTTTGGAATAAAGAAATTATCTTCGAAATATAACAAGGGCAAATTTTGAAAATTGAAATGTGCGATAGCGGAGGAAAATTATTCCATGTGGCATCTAAAAAGGAGAGAGAAATATTGTTTGACCACATGTGATTTTTTCGACAGGAGTAATCAGGGTTTTTTTAGGAAGGTATATCATTGACCGCATGTTCTTCGCACCAACCAAGAGGGTACGATAATCTATGAAGATGATGATGAATAGTGAACAACCAAACCTGGTGGGTGATAACCAAGTATGTGAAGGATCTGCATGCAGAATGGGCTCATTAATCAAGACAAAATAGATTTCTAACTATTCACCGATGGCCATGTATCCAAAATCAAATTAGTAATATGTGCCACCTTATTTTCGAAGATGGCTCACTTGTTGTGCAACTTGAACTCTCATGATTACGAAAAAAGGTGATAATTTTTGCTAAACTTACCATCCATTTCTGAAGGTGAACGACAAAAAACCTTGTAAGTTGCAGAATATGATAGCAGCATAGTAGTGTGACAACAGAATAACAATAGAGAGAAAATATGGGGTGAAAAATGAATATGGAACCCAAAAATACCAGACACCTCCGAGAGAGCCCAGAAGCATTACAAATTTTTGAAGATGATGGATTGATGCCCTTCCTGGACAAATTTGATGGGTGTTCTGAAGACTTGGCAGTAGATTTCACCCATACATTCAGAAATAACATGGCTCACATCAACGGGATGGTGATTGAGGTAACCCCTAAAATTTTGAGCCAAATCACTGAACTTCCTTTAAGAGGTCTCCAAATTTCTATAATTGGTAGAAATACATTAACAAATGTAGTTGGTCAATTCATGGAAGAAGGAGATAGGGCACCAAAATATTTGATGAACAAGAATACATGTAAAGGAGTAAAAAGAACTAGTTTACAGGGGCCATGGGATGAAGTAGCTATCTGGGTAATTAAATTTTTAACCTGTGAAGGGCAATATGTTATTCTGTCGGGACACCATTTCCAAATTTTGAACCACCTTAGACATGGTAGGCAACAACCCGAAGTTAGGGTTAATTTTCCTTTATACCTACACCAGGAATTATAGAACATGTCTAGACGATATCAGGAGGGTAAGGGAAGTCCTCGCCACCATGGACTTATTAAGCTTATTTGCAGACATCATTTTAGGGGTAATATTATAAGTTTCAATAGATTTTTCTCTGTATGGAGTGAGGTAGTTTATGAAGAAGAAGAAGGGGAAAATGAAGAAGCAGAACATGTTGCCATAGAAGAAGAGGCACCTCAAGAGGAAGAAGTAGAAACCCTCTCCCCTGAACCTTCATCATCAAAAGCCTAGAAACAAAGAAAGAGAAGGGCTGAGACTAGCCCTAGAAAGGGAAAACAAAAGAGAGTCAGGTTTTCTGAGGATGTCACTATATTTCCAGAACAGAACATAGAACAGGGCAAAATTTCTAGTAGTACAGAGGGGGAAACAAAAAAAGGAAAAAGAAAAATTCCATCAAAAACTAAAATTGTTCCTACATCCCCTAGCACTACAAGAAAATAGGGCTTAGAGGAACAATCTGCAGTAAGGGCTCGGAGGTCTTCAAGACTCCATAAAAAGGACACAATAGAAAACATAGTTGAAGAGGAAATAAGAGAAGAAGAGACTGCTCCTACACAACCCTTAAGAAGAAGCCCTAGAAATTTGCAGAAATAACTAGAGGCAATAAAATAAAATAGTCCTGAAGTTATTGAGGAACAACAGGATTTTGTATTTTTTGATACAATAGATACAGGTATGGAGGATTCACCAGATATCCCTGCACAAGACCAAACAGATGAAAATGAAGAAATAGGTACAAAAATTTTTGAACCACAATCTAAAGATAATATATCTACTCATTCCTCAGATTCTGAAATAGAAGAGGAAGAAGAAGACATAAAAGAACATCTGAGAGCTACTAGAAGTGTTATAAGAACACAGATGACATGGATTGAGGAAAAAGAAGTAGCCATTAAAGAAAAAGATAGGCAGATTTTTGAATTATAGTAGGAAATAGAGAAGTTGAAAAATAGAGTGGCACAGTTGGAGCCACAACCTACAGAATCTAGTGAAGGGGAAAATATTGCTCAAATATTGCTTGGACTATCCATGCAAGATGACCTAGCACCAGCTGGAAATTTTTAGCCTCTCCCTCAAATTGCAGTAGTTGAACCTTTTGTTGGGGATATAGAAAACAGGGAAGTGATTGATGCCCAGGCCCCTCAACAGGATGATATTATCCTAGGGGCAGATGAACAATAGGGTCCTCAGTAGGATGATATTATTCTAGAGGTAGGTGAACAATAGGGTTCTCAATAGCCTACAGAGATAGTTGGACTTGGCAATGAAGGTCCAAATCAAATAGTAGCAGATTTGGGACAATCTGAAGTTGTAATTCCCCATTCTAAAGCTGCATCTTTCCATTCCGAAGACACTTCAGAACAAGCCAAAAGTTCAGTCAAAAGTGAACATGAAGAGCCACAATAGCTGACAGCACAAGTGATATCCACCATGGAGGCCTCAGTTCATCCAAACATGAGCAGTCAAGTAAGTAATCCTTTGCATCAGACTTTTGTGCCCAATTTTTCATTTGTTAAACCAAAAGTAGAAATAGAGGAAAAGGGAGTACAGGTAGAGTTGTTACCTAGGTTTCAGCCAGTAGTCAGACCACAAAACATTGTTACTTTAGAAAAGTACAATGAGGATATAGCTCAGTGGGTTTTGAGATATCAAAAGCTTGAAACTCAGGTTAGGGAATTGAAACTGGTGGGAAAATAGTTAGAGAAAAAAGATGCAGAAATCACTAAATTGCAAGGATAGGTAACATACCTCTACCAGGTTGTAGAGTATTTGGTTCAATTCAGATGACCAACTAGATTTTATAGTCTAGTTTTAAAAGAAAGGTATCTTCGATGGCAAGTCATGAGAATCAATTCAAATCTTCCCTATAATCTAGATACTACTGAGGAATTTTTGGAAGCTTACCTGAGTAGCCCAGAGGAACAGAAAAATCTGTTATGTGAACTATTTTTACACAATTTCTTTATTCCAGAAGATGTAACCTTCCATCCTCACATTTTCACAGGTGATGTTCAGTTAAGGGCTTTCATGTCCAATTTGCAGAATCATATTTATTGGAGTCAGGAAAAGAAAAAGAACAAGGAGATTGAAGTGAAGGTTGAATTGTTGATAAGAGTTGTGCAGCCAAATCATAAAATGATCACCAATCAACACTTCACTATGATGAACAAGGCAGATGTTAAGATAATGTATCTAAACAATCTTAAGGATTGTTTAAACAGTTTTCAAAATTTTTGTGCAAATAATTTTATTCCTGCTCTGACATCTTGTAGGGATAGATGGGCAAAATTATCCATGTCATTGCAGAAAAGAGAACCTATCTCCCCTATCAACTTAGAATGGTCTAGAAGAAGAGCATAAGGGGTGACAAAGACTATCCTGACCATGAAGCATCAATGGATAGGTCTGAAGTTTAGGCCTCCCATCATCCTTACTCCTGTCCCTTACTATTTTGACAGTGATCCTCAACCAAGTGACCAATTTCAAGAATGGGTCAAGAAGCTCCAGGAAAGCAGGGGATACTATGTGGGAAACAAATTGTTCTACAGAAGCTGGAATCTGAAAATGGATATGTGTGAATCAGTAGCCCAACAGAATGCATGAGGACATGCATTGAAATAAGTTGGGGGGAAAATGATGAGGCTTGAAAATACCTCCATCATAGTATGTTTTGAACTATTACAAATGCCTAAAAACTCTGTGATTTGTCTTATATGTTGATTAAGTTGATTTAAATATGTTGTATATCAAATATTTGCATGATTGATGTGTTTAGGAATATTATGCTCTGTTTTTGCAGTTTTTGTATAGTTTTGCATTATTTCAGCAAGATTTATTAATGATGGGCATGCATGGTTTGAAAAACAGCATTTTAATACCTTTATACTTATATTTTCTATGCAATGATTTATCTAAATCTGGAAGATAGTGCCAAAATATTGTAACTATGCAGCAAAAACAAGATTTCTATGTAAATTCTAGCCAACTGCCAATGAATGGCAAGGCATGGAATTTACCAATGAGGAAGGATAAAGTTAGTTGGAATCACCTCCTGGGAGCTGGATTTGAAGACCCACCTAAAAGAAGCAACCAAAACAAGCATTCTGAAGATGTTTGAGCTTAAATTGCACCTACAACTAGTTATTTCGAAGATCTTCGAAATAATAGGGGAAAATGCTTTTGTTTGACTTTTTGTGGTTTCCATGTGGTTGAAAAGGTAACTTAAGGTTGAGGGAAGATAGGGAAAGTCTCCTACAACTGTCCCCACCATTCCTTTCCGACCAGAAGATGCAGCTCATGAAAAATATCAACTAACGCAACTGACCTATCCTGAAATATCCCCAGAATAGTTGCAACATAATAGGCAAATAAATTGCAAGATAGGAATGGCATATTTTATGTATGTAAATAGATTTTAGATATTTATAAAAGGTGTAGCTCCCATATTGGTTGAGCTAAGTAGAAAGTAGATATTAGTTGTGAGAAAATAGACATTGGTAGAATAGGTTCAGATTTGTAGTGAAGTACAACAACAACATTGTAATGATTTTTCTAGAATAATAAAGTGTAGTTCTTTCATTGTCTTTGTCATATATGAGTGTGTGTGATATTTAGAAAGTAAGAGGAATTCATACCTTCTTCTAGAAAAGGGAGCAGGCCACTTCCAGGCCTAGGAGAAGGACTAACAGGACAGGTTTTCTTCTGATTCCTGTTGTAGCAGAATTAGTTGAATATTTGTCTATTTCATCTTTTGTTGCACACTAACATTTGTTGCAGTTTTATGATTGATTTCTTGTTTAAGATAAACTAGAAATGCTTTCTAGATATATGATATTTGATAGATGAGATTAATTTTTTAGTAGATTACAGTATTTGCTTTTGAATATTTTCATTTTAGCAGTTTTCAATAGTTTTTTGTATTTCCCTTTTTGTTGTCAGCTACTGCACAGAAGATTGACAACCTTCTGAAACAAGGCACTGACAGGATTTAGTTTGTGTGTTTTGCTCAGTAATTCCATTCCTGCAAAAGTACTTAGATCTCATTTCTGCAATTGTAATTAGGTTCAATTTCCTATAACTAAAGGATTAAATTTCCATTCCAACAAATAAATTAGTTTGTTTCATGCAATCTAGAAGTAAAGGTGACCTGAAAACCCCCAACACAATCTGTTTTACCAATAAGACCTGTTGCTTCAAAGTGAGTCAAATTGTAACCCTGTTCATCATTTCTATCATAAATAGCCTTGGACACCACCCCGGATTGATAGATCCTTGAGATTTAATGATGTGATTAGTGACACGCATCACCTCAGACCTCACACCCAAAAAGAGACAACAAAAATCTCCAAAGGAACTCAACCCCTTTGGTCAAATCAATCCAAAAGGCTCCAAAGGAACCTAACTTCCTTTGGTCACAATTTCAACAAAAAGCTCCAAAGGAACTTAACCCCTTTGGTCAAATCAATCCAAAATGCTCCAAAGGAACCTGACTTCCTTTGGTCATAATTTCAATCAAAAATCTCCAAAGGGAACTTAACCCTGATAAGCCACATAATTGCTCATTTTTTATACTCTTTTCCCCATAATGTGCAACATATTTTCTTGTTGATATAAATATTTTATGAAAACTATATATATAATTAACAGTTTATTTTGCATGTTTTCTAATATTTATCTTTAAGTGTATTTTGTGTAGATTTAGTTGAAATTGTTGCATTTTTGCATGTTTTCATCGAAGTACCATTCAGACCTGTCACTTGCAATTTTATGAAGGAAAAATGTCTATGGAATATCTATGAGAGGTGCAAAGTTAGGTGCCCAAATTCCTTTGAAGCATCTAACTTCCATTCAAAACTTAATTGTTAGGTGCCTACTTTCCATTAGGCATCTACTTCTCGATTAGGTGCCTACTTCTCGTTAGGCACCTACTTCCTATTAGGTGTCTACTTCTCGTAAAGAACCTATTTTTTTTAGGCACTTGCTTCCCATTAGGTTCCTACTTCCCGTTAGGTGTCTGCTTCTTGACTTCTATAAATAAGGTTCCTGCTTCGACTTCTTCATATGTGATGCCTGATTTCCACTAACGCCAAACTATAGCACGACTCTGTGGTAGATAGAACATAAGTGAAACTTCAGCAACTAGCATGAAACAAATTCTAGCATTGAAACCGAATATGGGACAATTTCAAATATGACTCGTCACCCATTTTCCATTTGATACATAAATGATTCATGTAAATTAGGCAAATAAATATCAGACGTATTCTGGAATACGTTGAAATATCATGATATTTTTCCCGATTCCTTCAATTAAGCAAAGTTGTAACAGTGAATCATTTTCTTATTCATCCTAAGAATTGTAATAGGTTTGGTTGTATATCTTATAAATATGCAGGCCACCCCTGAAGAAGACCTCCTGGACTTTTCTTGTAATTATTTTCTACTGCAACTGTTAATAAAATCTCTGAGTATTTTCCTGTAAAAATATTCTAAAGTGTATGGTGATAAACTACCGTAGGTAGAACCTACTGTAAGCATGGGCCCACTTATAACATAGTTCTTACCTATTTCCCCAATTTTTTGTATTTATTTTCATATATTAATTTACTTCTTTGTTATTTCCCCTATTTTCTGTGATTTTCAACAAGGTAGTAATTTAGTTTTTGAATGCTTTCAGTCCTATTTTCTATGTAGCATGAGATTATTGGTTTAAATACAAACTTCAATGAATACCAAATACCCTCCAAACCACAATCTAAGGGACTCATCTCCGAAGGAGAAATTATAAGAATATATTTTGTAATGTTGCACACAAGACTATGAGCTACCCCAGGTTGACAATTAAATGGAGGTAATTAATTGAACCATAAAAAAATAACCAATATTTTGCCCAATATTTTAGTGTTGTTGCCAGGGAGTAGCCATTGTAATTTATTGTTCTAAAGGAAGCATAGTTACAGTAGTTTAGAGTGTTTTCTATAGAAACCTTCATATGAAACTTTGTATGAGTCCACCTAAGAACATGGGACCAGACGGTCATCTCACCATTATAATATCCACCTATGCATTGGTGGGAACACCCACTATTTGCATAGAACCCTTCTAAAAAAATCCAGTAGAATCTTAGAATAGGGTTGGAGATAAGTAGAGTTCAATCTGAGGAAGATCTACCGAATGTTGAATGTTGGAAAGCAGTATTATATGGAACCATATCAAATGTTGACTTATTCATCCTTTTGAAGGATAAAATAAATGAACTAGAAGCATTGATAGTTTCTTTGAAAGTAGCAAGGATAGAAACTTCGATAGTAGATAGAATGGCAGAAAATCTAGAGGAAACATCCACTAGTTTTAGTTTTCCAATAGGAGAGGCAGGGGGAGATCACAAGATGAAACACATCTCTTCTAGCCACCTTCCAACCTTTAGAGGACTACCAACAGAAGATCCAAATTTATTTCTATTTAAATTTGATGTTTAATGTAGATCTATGGATTACACCACAGATGCTCAAAAACTAAAATTATTCTCTTCCACCCTTGATGATTCAAATTTGCATTGGTTCATCATCTTGGGGGATAAACGGATAACTACCTGGGAACAGTTGAAGAAACTTTTTGTGGATCAGTATCAAGATTTTTGCATAGCAAGATATGCGAGAGAGGAAGTCCTAGACATGACCCAAAAGGAAGGGGAATCTATGGAAGAATATTGGGATATATTTGGCTTCAATTTGCAAAGATCATCCCATTCAAAACTAGGAGATAGGTCCCTAAGAAGCATTTTTCTAAAAGGACTAACAAACAAATCCTTATAAGCTTTAAACATGATCTTTGGGGGAGATATTTACCAAAAAAAATGGGATGATATTCGGCAGTTGTGTTGAAACTTTTCAAGAAGAAAAGGTAAGTTGACCCCTAAAAATGTTAAGTAGTCAGCCACTATCACTAAAACAAAAATAGGCAATATGCTAAATGAACTTAAGAGAGAGATGTTATCATCTTTGGCTCTTTAAATGGATACTCTTCTACTTTAGAGAAAGAAGCAGGAGAATGATGCATTATTGGCCTACTTCTATCCTAAATGTAGAGGCAAACACCCCAAAAATGAGTGCCCAAAAAACAAATTTTTTGTATGTGTTATCTGTAAGAAGGATCATAAAATTAAGTAGTGTCTATAGTTAATGATTTCTAAAGAGAAACCTGAAGTAGTAGAGGCATACTTTATGGGTAATAGGAGGAACTAGCAACAGTCTCCTATGGGTAACAATATGCAAACAGGAATGTCATCCTATGGGGCAGTAATTACCAAAACCAAGGTCAAGCCCAACCACCCAACATGGGTTGGTATGGTCAACAGCCTTGGAATCCATTTCCCCAAGGAGTAAATCCTTACACCCCTTACCCTTGGAATAAATACCAACAGCTTGGGCAATAATGGAGAAATCAGAATACTTAGAACCAGTATCCATAGCATACTGCTCTAGCTCCACTACAACCAAGTCTGCCTACTCTTCCTGCTCCAAGGACTCCTCGGTTACTAGCACAACCAACATCAAACCCAAACAACAAGCAGCAGCCAGCCTATAAAATGGAAAATGATATGTACCCTATGTATAATATTAAGGTATATTATGATCCTATCCAGTTAAGGTTAGGAAATTAAGTAGGTATAGAAGTCACTCCTCTTGTAGAATAAGAGGAACCAATAGAAATAGAGAAAGGGGAATCACTCCTTATAGAGGAGGTAGAAGAAGAATCAACACTTGTACATAACAAATAGGAGGTTCCACCTTTTCCACAAAGGTTGTAAGAACCCAAGAAACTAATACAAATAGAGTTTGATATCCTCTCTAGTTTAAAGAACTTAATAGTCGCAATCCCTCTCTTTCAATCCATCAGAGACATACTTATTTATGGAAAGGCCATAAGAGAGTTGTGCCTCAAGAAACCAGGGAGGAAACCAGCTAAAAAAATTAGTTTGGTAGGTCATTTAGCTGACCTCATTCTAGGAAATACCTATAGCCGAAAGCACACAAATACAGGAAGCCCTATGTTAACTATAAAAATAAAAGGTTATATTTTACCCAACACACTAGTAGATTTGGGGGCAGCCATCAATGTCATGCCCCAGGAGACAATGCAAAAACTAAAATTGACTAATTTTAAGCCCACTAAAATTATACTACAGTTGGTAGACAGATCTACAATACTCCCTAAAGGAATATTGGAAGATATCACTATTGCAATAGATGCATGGGAGTATCCAATAGATTTCTTAGTGCTACAATCTAAATATGGACTAGGTGGATACCCATTAATCTTAGGTAGACCTTGGTTGGAAATAACTTATGCTTACATAAGTTGTAGATATGGGAAAATGACCATTTCATATGGTCAAAATATAAATAAACTGATCATACATCCACCTGCACAGTTTGCAGATTTATTGGGAGAACCTGAGGATGAGAATAAAAATATTGGTGGTCTATCAATGATCCAACATGTCATGACACTTGAGGAGTTGGAATATGAAAGTGATGATGATAATATGATATCTCACTTTTTTCAAGGAGAACCCTCCTATCCTCCTCTTGAGTTTCCATTAGTAAAATACCACTATATTCAACAAATAGAAGTTGCACCTGGTAGAATGCTAAACATAGATAACCAATTGATAGCTAAACAACAGACCAAACTAAAACAAACATTGGAAAAACATAAATATGCCTTTGCTTGGGAGTATTCTGACATGAGAGAAATAGCTTGTGAGACCTGTACTTATAGGATATATCTAGAAGATCAGGTTAGACCAGTAAGACAACCATAGAGGAGAATGAACCCAACTATGAAATAAATTATCAAAGCAGAATTACAAAAACTTCTCATAGTTGGATTCATCTACCCCATATCAGATAGTGAGTGGATATAACCATTGGTGGTGGTACCCAAAAATAATGGGAAGTGAATAATTTGTGTTGACTATAGGTTGATGAATAAAGCAACTAAGAAGGACCACTTTCCTTTACCCTTTATAGATCAGGTCCTTGACACCTTAGCGAACAAGTACTTTTATTTCATGGATGGGTTTAGTGGATACAATCAGGTCCAAATAGGGGAGGAATATCAAGATAAAACCACATTCACTTGTCCATGGAGAACATTTGCTTACCGAATTTTACCATTTGGCCTATGCAATGCACCTACCACCTTTTAGAGGGTAGTTCTTAGCATTTTTTTATATATTATTGGAGATACTATGGAGGTATACATGGATGATTTCACTGTATATGGTGAAACTTACTTGCCACAGAAAATTTGGAAAAGACACTTAAAAATTGTGAGGAAACTAACCTATCCTTAAGTAATAATAAATGTTATATGTTGATGCAGGAAGGGATAGTTTTAGGACATAACCTTTCTACAGATGGGATCAAAGTAGATAGAAAAGAATAGAAGTCATCCAAACCCTACCTACTCCCAAAATACTAAATGATATCCATAGTTTCCTAGGATCATCCATTTACTATGGGAGGTTTATATCAGACTTTAGAAAAACTACTAAACCTTTTACCACATTGTTAACTAAATATGTAGAGTTTTTCTGGACTGAAGAATGTGAACAAGCATTCAACACTTTAAAGGAAAAACTAATTATTGCTCCAATCGTCGAGAGGTCCAAATTGGACCATACCTTTTCACATATATGTTGATGCATCTAACAATGCAATAGGCTCAGTACTGGGATAGAAATATGGTGATGATTTTTATGTCATCTATTATATTAGTAAAAACCTCATATGTGCTGAACTTAATTATACTATAACATAGAAGGCTATTAATAAATTTCATCATTACATTACATGTTACTAGGTATTTATACACATTGACCACTCAGTGATCAGGTACTTAACAAAAAAAACCTAGGATTAGTGGTATAATTATCATATGGTTGTTGCTCTTGTAGGAATTTGATGTGACAATAGTGGACAAGCTAGGAAAGGATAATGTGGTAGTTGATTTATTGTCCAAGTTGACACCTCCAGACTATGCAGCTCTAGAAGATCAATTTCCATATGAGCATTTATTTTCTCTAAATGATCAAATACCTTGGTACACAGATATGGCTAATTATTTAGCCACTGGTAAAGTATCCCATACACTTTTACCCCATGAAAACATACTTTAATTGAGAAAATTGTGGATATCTCATGGATTGATGGGTGCTTGTTCGAAAGAGGACCTGATAAAATCATGAGAATATGTGTTTTTAGGAATGAAATAATTGAAATACTGAAGGCTTGCTATGATGAACATTTTGGTGGCCATTTTGTAGGAAGGACTACATATAAAGTGTTGTAGGCCAGTTATTACTAGCCTTCACTATTCAAGGATGCAGCCAAGAATGTGAGCCAGTGTAATCAATGTCAGAGGATGGGCAGACCTACTCTCAAATACGAGATGCCACTCCAACCACATGTTCACATTGAACCATTTGATAAATAGGGGATGGACTTCATAGGACCTATTAATCCATAGTCAGGAGGCAAGAGGTATATCCTAGGTTGTACTAACTATGTGACAAAGTGGATTGAAGTACAAGCTTTGTGTAATTCAAAGGAGAAAACTATAGCATATTACTTGTATTCATCAATTTTTACAATATTTGGGGTCCCAAGGGAGATCACAACTGATCAAGGACCTTAGTTTACTTCAATTATGATCTAAGAACTCATGCAAAAATACAAAATTAGGCATAACAAAACTACTCCCAATCATCCATAGGTGAATGGAAAAATTGAGGTGACCAACAAAGAGTTGGAAAATATCCTGACAAAGATAGTGTAGCAACATAGGAAGGAATGGGCTACTAGATTACTAGAAGCAGTGTGGGACTATAGGACTACCTGGAAGACTACTACTAGTTTCACACCATTTTAGTTAGTCTAGGGAAAAAGTGCCATGATGCCTATAGAGTTTGAAATTAAAACACTTAGGACTATTTTATAATTGAATATAAACTTGGATGAAGCGCAAAAATAAAGAATTCAATAGCTTAATCAGCTATATGTATACCACCTTGAGGCTCTACAAAAAATAGAGATAATTCAAAAAAAAAGGGCCAAGGGCATGACTGCCACACCAAGCCAGAGTAGCTTAAATTGGTAGAATGGACATTAATCTATGATTATCAATTCCAAGAAAGGAAGGGTAAGCTCATGTAGCATTGGATGGGGCCATATGAAGTGACTAAAGTTATTAATAATGGGGTTATAAGGATCGAAAAAATAGATGGTAGCAACATTACCTTAACATTCAATGGCCATCGTCTACATCCATACTATGTATCTGAAGCATACATGATTGAGTCTAGATTAGGCATGGGGAAAGCCCTAGTTAATTCTGATTTTATCTTAAGTCAGTAAGATGTGGACCTAGTTCACATAGTCCCAAAGACAATTATTCTTTCAAAGTTTTCTTTTTTTTTAGTTGTGTTTTTGTTTTACAGGAACAATACCCTTTGTGTAGTTGTTATGCAGCCTAGGAAACCTAGGCCTAACAAGCACAGGATCCATGAACCTTTGCCTTCCAATATTTCTAGGAGAATTTTCTTGTAGTAGGAGTAGCTAGTACCCATTCAGGGAGGGGAATACTAAACCTAAACCTGCACAAGAGTGTTTGGATTGGTCTTTGTGCATAATAAAACACTCAACTATTGGTTTAGGGGTAGATGTTGATTGTATTTCTATTTTTCAATCAAAAGTACTAAAGGGCTTGATCAACTTGACAACGCATATACAAGGACAAGTTAGCACCTGTTAAACAAAAAAGTACCATTTTTTTGTATTTAATGGGAAGGTGCATGCTTCCCATTATGAGATAAGGTGTTTGCTTCCCGTTGTATGGTGAAAGGTACCTTCTTCCTATTTTACAATGGAAGGCACCTGATTCCCATTATACGGTGGAAGGTGCTTGCTTCCCATTATATGGTAGAATGCACCTACTTCCCATTGTACATTTTATGGTGCTTGACTCCTAGTATGTTATGAATATGGAGCCTGCATCCCATTTTCTGGTATATCAATGCCTAACTCTTGGTTTCTCCAAGAGAATGACCGACTTCCAATTTTTGGGAAATTAACACCAAATCTTCTTAGCATATATATGTAAAAAAAATGGTTTGTATAAAGTTTATTTTTAAAAGTACGACACCCAAAATTTAATAAAAAGGTGTTTTCTTCCCATGTTAGGCATAAGCACCTAATTGCTAAGGTGCTTACTCCCCATGTTAAGCAAAGCACCCAATTCTTAAGGTGCCTATTTTTAATTTCCAAGGCACCTGCATGCCATAATTCGAAAAGAAGGTACCTAATTTCCATATGAAAAAAGGTGCTTGATTTTCGTCTACTACGGTCATTTTTTACCTTGACAGAATAACACATCAACATTGGGATGTGGCCCGAGCCACGTAAGCACCCCATTCACGTACAAATTCAAATATACCATGGACAAAATTAAAAGTTGACATCAACCAAATTTTGAGGAGGGGATGTTTGTCATCCTAAGAAGATACATTTTTTCTAATTTTTGTTTTGAATTTTGTAGTATTTATCGAATAAATCACATTGCAGCTACCAAGAACCAACCATGTCAAAGAAAAATCATTGCATGGAAACCATGGCAATTTTTTTCCATTGCAGTTTGCCCAATCATATACCAACCAATAGCAATGCACCACGAATATCTACGCATGTGCACCCACAGAACGAATTTAAGTGCATGTTTAAATTTTTTGTTTTTTGTCTATATTATTTTCATGACCATATGTGTCTATGGAAATGTGTTGGCATAACCCCCCATTATTGCCTTAACCACTTGAAAAAATACACTTGGCATGGTTTTGCATTGCATGCCTTTGATTGGTCGATAGTTTATGGTTATCATCTCTGCAAAATCAGGCACATGCTCGAAGGAAATTTATTGCAGATAACTATAATCACTTTTGATTATGGTAATTAACCACCTACATGCATGAACATAATTTTTTTATTAGTTGCTTACCAAGTACTATGAAGGCACCTCTAGAGAAAGAAAAAAAGAGAAGTGAAACACAATAGTAATTCAAATAGGAATCAGAAGCATCATTGAGTGAATTATGAGCTAAAGGAAAAGCTTGGGGAGGAATCGAAGAATCATAATCTCAAGAAGAGCGAGCCGAATGACTACTTAGGTATTTCTATAGATTTCCAAACACATTTGGATGATATAGAATGTATGGACTACTATCGATTGGTTAGTTAGGTCCAAGATGCAGTAGTGGTAAATGAATTTGCATCATCAATGAGATATGGGGTCGTACACATGTGAGGGCTTGATATTCCAGTCACTGAGGACTATATCGCCAAAGTTATGAGTCTCCCTCTAATAGGGTAGTTCATGTACAAGGAGGATAACCTTAACCTCTAAGTGTAGAGATTTTTTGGAGCATCAATCGAGTACCTGACACATGTTGGCTTGCCAAAATAACACATTCCTAAGTTTTGGAGGGCATTTTTTGAGCAGATCACCGACTTCTTCACATGTTTTAGTAGGTACTCCACACTGAATGCCAATTACATCCATTTTCTCAATCACATACTACATGGGGACAAAATAAATATCTCCCATTACCTTGCATGTGCCCTGAAAGATGAGGCCAGGTGATACCAGGTAGACACCACTTCTACCCTGGCTCACCATGGCTTGATTTCAACCTTGGTGCGATATGCGGAGTCACATAGAAATATGATAATTAAGGAATTTTTGGGTACTAGTGCAATAATAGGGGTACAAGCAGAGGGGGATGTACCAATTCAAAATGAAAAATCATCCTAGGAGGTTATAGAATGATAAGACACAGTGCCTGCATCCCAACCTATAGGAAATACAGGGGAAGCAACACAAGCCTCATCCCCTATTTTTCCCCAATTTAAAGAGAAAGCATGACAAGCTTTGTCTTCATCTGCCACTCAATTTGAAGATGAGGTAGAGTAGTATTTTATACCCATTTCCATTAGGATGCAAAGCAGAAGAACGAAGACATCAAGGGTTGTTTCAAGCTCATCCGATGAGGAAACATCAATCAATGAGCTCAATAGGAAGTACTTGGCCCACATTTTATAGGATATTTCTAGTGGGACAACTTCTCAACAAGAGGTGGCCATGGAAGATTCACCACCAGAAGTCCAAGCGAAGGATTTGCAGCAACAATTGTAGGATTTAATAAAGTAGGATTCCACTTAGGAAGCCAAATTTAAAGAAGAGTGAGCTCTATTTGAGGAGTTTTGAAAGGAGGTTGCATTAAAAATGCATGAATTATATCAAAAAATTTAGTAACTATAGAGATAATTGCAATTACAGGGTAGACTAGAAGGATTTGAGCAACCGAACAAATTTGATGTGGCCATACAAACCTATGGGGCAACAGAGATAACCCCTGCTAATACAAAAATAGAACAAAGAGATGTTGCTACAATGGGAGTGGAGTAGCCCTGTTCTACGTCTCCTTCTATAGAGAATATACTTTAGGAGGATTAAGTTGAGGTTTAGGAGCCTCACAATATAGAATAGCATGCAAAGGAAGGATATGAGGAGGAAAAGGAGATGGAGGTCGAAGAGCCTCAAACTTCAAGCAAGGAGGGAGAGATAGAGCACTCTCCAATTGATGCAAGGGATGTACAACCTTAGGAGGAATAAGTAATCCCTGTTGAGTAGAAATTTTTTGCAGAGGAAAAAGAGGCTCAGTAGCCTGAATCCCTTGTACACCAGGAAAAAATAGTTGCACCAACACACCCTAGGGTACACCAAATCAAGTTGATATCAAAACAAAAATCCACAAGGCCATCTTAGTGATGACCCAGAACCAAAGCAAGATTTTTTGATTTGAAGGTATTGGGTATCAAATCTGATAAGGAATCAGATCTAGATTCTAATGAGGAATGGAAGGCAGCAAAGAATCTATTTGTTGCCCAAAAATAGAAATTTGAGGAGCTTAAGGAGGAAATTAAGGTAAACAAAAAGAATTTGAAGAAGGCCTCTAAGAAATCCCGTAAGGAATAAAAAAAATATGCCAGGAAGAAATCTGGCAAGCCTCATAGAAAAATTCTAGTTGTCCAACCTAAGAAGTTCTGGTACTTGTATGGGTCAAAAAATGGAAAGCCTTCAAGGATGTAGTCATATTTTACATGGATGGGATTTCTAGGACCTGTGCAATAGGAAGATCTGGCATCAAGCAATAGAACTCCCCTAGTGGCAAAGACAAAGGTCAAAGTTGAATTGGATCTTGAACCAACAGGGTTAGATTTACCCACAGCTAGGATGTCCAAGGAATCTAGCATCCCATTTGGTGATAAGAAATCAATGCTTGTGGGTGAAAATTTGCCCCCCACCATAAATATTGGAAAATTTTTGATCCTGCATTCCATAAGGATGCCACCAGTTTCTCTGGTTATTATTTGAATATTAAAAAATGTAAGGTGGCCTAGACTATATAACCACCCAATAAGAGAGTAGGGCCAAGTGAACCAGTTTAGCACAGTAAACACTAGAAATAGTAGGGTCAAGAGACAACCTCTCCCAAGGCACCAAAAGGGTGAAAGCCCCAAGACAAAGAGAAAGCCAAGGTCGCTAAGAAGAAGAGGACATAGACCAACAAGGCTTACTGGGATGTTGTAAACAAAACTAGTAATTACCAGTTCAAAGTGGCATAGGGACGTGCCACCCCTTAAGCATGGGGGGATGATGAGCCATAGAATTACTCATTATGTGTACTTTTTTCTCCATAATGTGTGGCATATTTTTTTGTAGATATAAATATTTTATGGAAATTATATATATAATTAATATTTTATTTTGCATGTTTTCTAATATTTGTCTTTAAGTGTATTTTGTGTAGATTTAGTGGAAATTGTTGCATTTTGACATGTTTTCGTCGAGGTCCCATTCGGACCTAGCACTTGCAATTTTATGAAGGAAAAAAATCTACGGAATATCAATGATAGGTATGAAGTTAGGCACCCAAATTCCTTTGAAGTGCCTAACTTCCATTCAACACTTAACCGTTAGGCACCTGATTTTCATTAGGCATCTACTTCTTGATTAGATGCCTGCTTCATGTTAGGCATCTGCTTCCCATTAGGTACTTGCTTCCCATAAAGTGCCTATTTCTGTTAGGCACCTACTTCTTGTTAGGTGTATTCTTCTTGTTAGGTGCATGCTTCCTATTAGGCACCTACTTCCTGACTTCTACAAATAAGGTACCTACTTCCCAACTTCTTCAGACATGGCATCTAATTTCCACTAATGCCAAACTACAACACGACTTTGTGGTTGGTAGAATAGAAGAAAAACTTTAGCAACCAACATGAAACAAATTCCAGCATTGAAATTGGACATGGAACAATGTCAAATATGACTCATCACCCATTTTCCAACTAATACGTAAATGATCTATGTAAATCAGGTAAATAAATATAAGATATATTTTGGAAACATAATACACTGAAATATCATGATATTTTTCCTAATTCCTTCAATTAAGCAAACAGTTGTAACAGCGAATTATTTTCTAATTCATCCTAAGAATTGTAACAAGGTTGGTCGTATATCTTATAAATATGCAGGCCACCCCTAAAGAAGACCCCCGGACTTTTCTTGTAATTTTCTTCTACTGCAACTGTTAATAAAATCTCTGAGTATTTTCTTGTAAAAATCTTCTAAAGTGTCTGGTGATAAACTACCATGGGCAGAACCTGTTGGAAGCGTGGGCCCACTTACAACAAATTTCTTCCCTATTTCCCCTATTTTTGTATTTATTTTCATAGATTAATTTACTTCTTTATTATTTCCCCTATTTTTTGTGATTTCTAGCAAGGTAGTAATTTAGTTTTTGAACACTTTCAATCATGTTTTCTTAGATGTAGCATGATATTATTGGTTTAAATACAAACTTCAATGAATACCAAATACCCCCCAAACCATAATCTAAGGGACTCATCTCCAAAGGAGAAATTATAAGCATATATTTTGTAAGGTTGCTCACAAGACTACGAGCTACCTCGGGTTGACAATTAAATGGAGGCAATTAATTGAACCATAGAAAAACTAACCAATATTTTGCCCAACAATTCCCTTTGGTCAAATCAATCCAAAAGGCTCTAAAGGAACCTAACTTTCTTTGGTCACAATTTCAATAAAAAATGCTCCAAAGGCAGTTAACCCATTTGGTCAAATCAAAGCAAAAATTCCCAAAGGTACCCAAATTTCTTTGGTCAAATTCATTTCCAAAAAATCTCCAAAGGTACCTAACTCCTTTGGTCAAATCAATTCAAAAAGCTCCAAAGGAACCTAACCCCTTTGGTCACAATTCAAAAAACTCCAAAGGCACCTAGACCTTTGGTCACATCAATTCAAAAGGCCCCAAAGGAACCTAGCCCCTTTGGTCATATTCATTCACCAAATTTGAGTGAATCTTGTATCTAGTGATTTACTCTATAAACCTGGTGATTGCAACGATTGGTTATCCATGAAATTTGGTAGGATGAGAAAATTACCATAAGACCACTCACCAAAAAGTTAAAAAAAAATGAGTAAACCTTGTATCTAGTGATTTACTCTATAAACCTAGTGATTGCAACAATTGGTTATCCATGCAATTCGGTAGGATGGGTAAATTACAATAAGGCCACTCACAAAAAATTATAATAAAATAGGTCAAAATCAAGGTTGTAATGAGGACATGAGCCCTCTAAACTATCGAAATGGTCCTATCAAACCCAAATCAAATAATATTGGTCAAGCAACTCATCACTTTCATATTTTTTCTATTTAATGATCGATTCATCGCTTGAGGGGGTAGTCATATAAATTCAAAAATTCATAATCAAGTTAATAATCAAAACACTTACTCATGCAAATTACGTTCATTCAATAATAATTGCAAAATATAACCATGCCCTTCTTGTTGGAGTATATAACAAGCAAAAACTTAAATTAAACACATAACAAGATAGCTGAAACTACCTATTTGGTATACCTAAGTTCATCATCTATGGACTAGACAACATCTACCTATGGGTAAAAGGTTTACTAAAACCAAGGTCTTCAAATTTTCAAAAGCAATGGTTCTAAAATACATGTTTTTTCCATGATTAGGGCATCTAACATTGATCAGATAAATGAAAATTATCAACCCTCCATTTGAATCTAGATCATCTATTTTTGCTCTTCATTGTGCTTTCACACAATGCATCCTAAAAAGGGGTATCTGTAGACACTGAAAATGCATCATATTAAGGAGAGTACCTATATGGACTCCCTATAGACCAAATGACCCACCTTGGGTAGCCCTGGGTCTTAAAAAATGGTTTTCACCACTCAAACAAGGGACATTTCTCTTCACAACCCTGACTATCCCTCCAAGGTATGGCCTCTAGAGGCCATCTTACTAAGAGACGACCCCCAATCAGGGATTTCTCACCCCAATATGGTCACGCTAAAAGCAATATTAAAAAAAGAGCAGGATATAACTGGTAGTCAAAACTACTAGTTAAACCTATGCCTAAACTCACACCACCATTTAGCATGTGCATGGGCCCAAATTAATACAATCGCATGACAAAATAAATTTGCATTGAGATTTTGAAGATAAGCATTTTTTTTCTTAATGTGAATTGCCTCTTCACTTTTTCATGCATAGGGTTGTGCTATTATTAGATTTCTTTCAAGAAATATATATATTGGCACTCACCCCCCAATTTTAAACCCTTACAAATTTGATTTCTAAGTTCATACATTCAAACAGAGTTCTCAAGTTTTCAAACAATGAAGTGCTGCCAGATTTTCACCATGAGCTTTCACATTCGAAGGGTTCATGATTTCAAATCTTCAAATCTTCTCAATGATGGAAGTTATGGCACCATACCACTTCAAATATTGAGACTATGTATGTATCCTCTACGTATTCCAACATTCTTACTTCTACTACTTATAGAACCCATCAATCCACTTCCACAAAGTGCAACATATTAATGACAAGACACCCTAGATAAAACTCTCAAAAATCACTTGCAAGTTCATGGTCATCTCACTCAGAGATGGCCTGCAGGTATGGTTGTCCTGCATAGATATGACCTCTAGAATATAGATTTGTTTACTCATTTCTTTTCCTAGTTAGTTTTTGCAGCAATCCTATTTACTATTTCAGCATAGATAGTCTTTAATTTATGTATGCATCTACTTTTATTTTGGTTTATTTATAGCTTTATTTATCATTACAATGGGCCTTATCTGAAAGGCTCTACTTATGCTTTTAATATTCTATAGTTTTCTTGTTTGCAGGCTACAATATTCTACAAGGAAAGAAAAGTGCAAGAACTTGATATCATCAACCCTTACGATGGTCACAAGAAACCCGCTTCAAGACATTTCGTGGGTGCGAGAGAGATCCTATGGAGTACACCTTAGTATTTCATGATTGTATTTATTGTATCGAGACTTGGTAGCAAATCCCCTCAAGAGGGATCTTATTGTAACCATTTGAAAAGAACATATTCAATATCAATAAAAGGGACACCATTATTTTATAATCTATTTTATCATTGTGGTTGTATCATTGCTATCTATTTTAGTCTTTGATTTCATTGCTTGGTGTACAGATTTTTTGGTGCTATAGATACATTGATTTAGGTGTTATCAAGCACATGGTTGGAGCTAAAGTGTGATTTGATTCCTTATAATCTAAATATGGGAAAATAGTAAGACCTATAATGTTACAGTGGAAAATATTCCTCTCAATTTGACTAATGGTAAATATATATTTAAAAATGTATTATATGTACCAATATTAGCAAACAACTTGCTATCTATATCACAAATTCTAGAATGATACATGGAAATTAAGTTTTGGGTTGTTAATGGTAAAAATAGGTGTTTCATAAAAAAATGATAATTTTCTAGCAACTATTTCCTATAATAATAGCTTGCTTGCCCTCAATGTCATATCATCTCCTAATGTTGCACTATCCATTTCTAAGATAGATGTCACTTCTCTCTAGCATAGGAGATATGGACATCTATGTTTTGGATACTTAATCAAACTAATTAAGCATCATGTTGTGATAGGTCTAACCAACCTTTCACCCATAATACTAGTATTCTTAGGTTTTTTAGCAAGAAAGCAACATTGCATACCTTTTGAGCTCAATACTCATAGAATAAGAGGACCATTGGATTTCATTTACACCAATATGTTTAGACCTATGCCATCTGGTTATGGTGGAAACAAGTACTTCCAACTCTTTATTGATGACTGCTCACAAAAATATGTGGGTATATTTCCTATCACTCAAGTCATATGCCCTTATGAATTTCCAACGCTTTAAGAAGCTTGTTAAAACAAAAACTAGGTGTCATGTTTGAGTCCTCTACTTAAATCAAGGGGGTATTTACATCCAATAATTTTTCTATGTTTCTTTCCAAAAATGGGGTCAAGCAATAGCTTATTTCTATCCCATAACAAAATGGGGTTACTAAAAGAAGAAATCATTCCATTATGGAAAAGGTTCATTACATGCTCATAGGAGCTAGTCTAGAGTAGCAGTATTGAGGTAAAGCTATTTATACTATGGTGTATCTTGAAAATAGAGCACTAAAAAAGTCACTTGAGGGGATTACATCTAAATAATATTGGTCTAGGAGGAATCCATCAATTGTACATGTTAAATATTTTAGAATTAAGGCATTTATGCATGTACTAAAATAAAAGAGACCAAGTTGGATGTAAAAACTCTATCTTGCATATTTCTTGAGTATGATGAGGTGTCAAAAGCTCATAAAATAATTGATCTAGTCACCAAGAATATACATATAAGTAGGTATATGGTTTTTAATCAAGAATTTTAAAATAATATAAATGCTAAAGATCCTAAGGATTCTAAAGATTCCACATCTATTATGAGCATTGAGTCAAATGAAGAAGTTTATAAAGAAGTTCTAGAATATGAGTCAAATTTAAAAGTGGCTAATGAATCAGTCATAAAATTGGTAGGGGCTATTCCACCACAACAAAGACTCTAAAATGACTCACAAATACTCTCAAATATGGTAATATTTATGTACCACATGATCTAACTTCCACATGACCATGTACTTGTAGTAGTACATGGCAAGAAGTAAATTTGATCTTGATGACTTCTTTAATGGAGAATGTAGAACTAGCCTTAGTAAAGGAAGCACTAAGTTTACCATAATACAAGGAACCCATGTAAGTAGAATACACATCTCTAATTAAGAATGAAATACGGTATCTCTTTGATTTGATAGAAGGAAAGAATCCCATAGGCTACAAATGGGTTTTCAAAATTAAATATAAGGTATGATTCATTGCAAAGGGCTATGCATAGAAGGAAGAAATATACTATGAAAATATATTTTTACCTATAGCAAAAATGACCACCATTTAAGAATTATTTGCACTAGCAATGTAGTTTGGTTGGAAAATTTAACAAATGGATGTCAAAAGTGCCTTTCTCAATGGTGATCTTGAAGAAGTATACATGACACAACCTAAAGGTTTTTTGAAAATGGACAATGTCAAAAAGTATGTAGACTAAAAAAGTCACTATATGAGTTGAAACAACCTATTAGAAGTTGTTATATCAAAATTAATGATCATCTATTGTAGCATGGATTCACCAAAATTCCCTTTGATATAAATCTCTATGTCAAGAAAATTAGAAATAAGATAGTGATCCTTGTACTCTATGTTGATGATTTGGTAATCACTATAATTTCAAGAAAATTGGTGAATGATGTGAAGGATGACTTAAAAAATAATTTGACATAACAAATTTAGGGATTCTACACTATTGTCTTGGCTTAGAAGTTTGGCAAAGGAAGAATCATATTACAGTTACATAGACTAAGTATTCTAAGACATTACTTGAAAAATATAGGATGATATATTGTAAACCTAAGGAAACACAAATGGAGCAAGGGTTACACCTATAAAATATGATAAATCACCTTAGTTATTTTCTACTCTTTATTTTTAGTTGATCGAGAATTTTATATACCTAACAAACACTAAGCCTGACATTAGTTTTGTTGTAAGTTATCTTTTAAGATTCATGCAAGATCCTAAGGATATTCATTGAAAAGTTACAAAGACCATAATTTATTTTAAGTAGAGGAAAAATGGTGCACCTAATAAGAGGAACAATATGCATCTATCTCCTATGTCTCATGAGCATCAAATCAAAAGCATGCAAGTAAAATGGAAGAAATACCAAATAGCAATAAATGAAGTAAAGTAAGTCTATTTCTTATTAAATTGGTGGATCAAATCCAAGGTTACATATAAGTCCCCTTTAGGGCTCAAATATTATGAAATTTTTACAAATTTTTGGTGGCCAAGTATCAAATACTTCAAGTAATTCGGTGCACTTCCAGTGTCTTTTCTCATACCCACAATCAAGGTGGGTGGGCTAATGCTGCCGCTGCTTGTATATTTGATCTTGATATATTTTTCTCCTTCCTAATTCACTATAGAAACATGCACCTACACATAAGGAAACCATAAATATCAAATAGCAAGTATGTGTGATGAAAAACATGCAATCCCCACAGGCACTAAAAGACTAGTAATGATAATATGCATGGATCTTATACCAAATAAACTCCAAATGACTCAAAATTTAATAATTATGTAAAATATATGGTTTTTGGAAGATATAACTGAAAATATAACCACAATTATGTCCTATGGCATGTCGCATTCGTAGTTCATGTTTCCAACCTGTAAAACCCAAAGCAAGCAATTTTTGTCCCTAAACATATCCAAAACACATGAAACTTGGAAATAATACATAAAAGGACATTTAAAAACAACCCATGTGGTAATATTTGTAAAATAAATAAAATTTTTATGTGCTTATCCAGATGACCTTCGTAGACCTGCATAAGACCCTACAAAACACTAAAAATGCGATATATCACTCAATATGGCTCCAAAATACATGAAATTTGGATAGTAGCATAATATTATAATATAGAATATAAATTAAAAATAAAATTAAATAAATAATGCTTATAATAATTCACCATCCCATGGTGGGATGGTTGGGACTGTCATAGACTAGGGACCGTCCTTGGGTGGTACAACCACTAGTTTTGTACTTATTTTATCATCAATTTCTCTGTGAATTGGTTAGTGACCTCCTAAATGGTGTTTTTATCAAATTTTGTGGTAAAAATAACTCATATGGTTTGGTTTTGAAATCAAATTACGCATCCTAGACCACTCGCAAACCTCCTTCGCTAGGTAGATATTCTGAGGGAAAAAGTCACAAAATGGTGAGGGGAAATATTGGCAGCACTCCATTTCTATGTCTTAAACCTCCTCTATATATCTTGTGTGGAAAACTAATCCACTCTATATACAAGTGAGGCCTTTGGGTAAAAATGCATGCGAGGGCATGCATGGCAAGAGGCACCATTTGGCCAATAGGGTGGCATGCATTGGAGGGGGGAGAGAATCTCCCTAATTTACCTCTTACATGTAGCATGTCATGGAATTATGTACCCTTAGGCCTTGCATGGTTGAATAGGTAGGGAAAATGGTAATTTTTGGGTGCAATTTGTCCAAATTTATTTTTGGAATTCAAAGCTTGTGGTCGTCCCACCCTAGGACGGCCAGTTTGTGACCATCACAGGGTAGGACGTCCATAAACTGTGACCATACCAAGGTGATAAAATCAAGCCTATGAGGCCCAAAAGCTCCCAAAAGTGGGGTAGGGCCTCCCAAGAGTTTTTAGAACCACTAGTAAACCTCTGAGGGTTGCCCAAGGGGGTCATATGGTGTAGATTAACCAGTGCTTTTGATTGCCTAATCGAATTGACCAAATTTTAGTGTCTACAGTATTATATCTGTGGTATAATAGAATATGGCCTAGAATATAAGAATAATGATAATTTTTTCCTATAGATATAAATAGACTTATATTATGTTGGATTTGTAGATGAAAAAAGTCAACATTTGTATATTTATTACATCTAGTAACTAGACCTATCACATGGTATAGCAAAAAATATGTAGGGCCATTTTTATCCATAGAGGTAAAATATCATGCTACAGAAGGAGCTACATGTGAACTAATATGGTTGCACAACATACTATCAAATATGGATGTATAAAAATTGACTGACCTTGTTGAATTATGATAATCAAGGTGTTTTAAAATTGATCAAGAATCTAGTATTTCATGAAAGGATAAAACACATTGAATCTCAATATCATTTCATTTGAGAAAAATTTTAGAATCACCAAATATAGCTCAAGTACATTCCTACCAAAGATCAACTTGCAATTATTTTCACAAAGGCACTTGCACATGTCAAATTTGAATTGTTTTGCAATTTTCTTTGTATACCAAATAACATAATATGGGGGGATGTTAGATAATTATTATATTATTTAGGTAATAATTTGAAGGAAAATAATACAAAGATATTTTGGTCTCTAAATTGCCTTTTAAGAATCTCTTAAACTATCAAGAGACATATTTGTGTATATTTTTTTATAACACGCTGACCTTAAAGTTGAATAAATAAAAAAAATTATTGTTGTTCATTCCATCATTATCTAGAAACTTGATTTAATTAATCATAATTTATAAAAAAAAAAATTAATGATAGATTAATATGCTCAAATTTAAAAAATCTCTTTCCATTTTCTCTCCATTTAATAAGAGGTGGAAAATTGCATTATATTTTATATATCATCAGAAGATATAAATCTCCTCATGTACATACTAAACATAGAGTCTATTTTATTAAAATTTGGACAAGCCAAGAGGTCAAGCCAAACCTAGGGTAGAAATCCAAACAAATATGATCACAATAAAATACAAATAATATTTTAAGAATTAGGATGATTTGGTTGAAGCTAAAAGAAGGGCAATTCTAGGGAAGAAGGAAAATATAGGGGTAGAATACAAGAAACATAGGTAGAGAAAAAAGGAAAAAGTAGGATTATACAAGCAACTGACCAAAGTATACAATATAAAATAAGACAAAGAAATAGCAAGTGCAAAAGGCTCAATATATAAGAAATTAAAGTATAATAAATAAAGAACAAAGAGAGAGGAAAGAAGGGAGAGTACCAACCTTAGCTTGTATACCTTATTTGATAGATGATTTTTTAAGAGTCCATAATATTTTATCCTTATCAAATTTATTGATTAAGAGGCTTGACCAATATGGCCTTGAGGTAGGGACTTATTTATAGGATATATCTTGCTAACTAAAGGATAATAATAACAAGGTTTTTCTTATGATCCAAATGGCATAATATTTCCACTAGAAAGAAAGGAGAAGAGGCTTGAGAAATTCTTAAATGTTCTTGGAGGATTTATAGTACCTTGTATTAATAACATAAGTAGTTAGAGAAGAACATGTAGGTGTCTTAATATTTTATAAAGATGAAGTAAATTATCAAATAATTCACCAAACATTATAGAATTCAATGTTGCAAGATAATCAGGAATAACAATAGAATACTATATTTATAGGGTTTTATAATTAACGATCATCTTAACCATAGCATTGACTAATGGGAGGAACCCTCAATGGCTAAGCTAAATTAGGATAAATAAAGGTGAAATAAATATTTTATAGGCTTCCCAAACATTGAGTGCTAGTTAAATTTGAGAAAGTTATATTTTTTATGGAAGTGCTAGTTTATAATAGGGGACTCTCTAGAGTAGCACCCTAGGATGGTAGTATGGTGATTTGAGCAATGTTATCAATTATACTGGTAGAAGATTAAAAGTTTGGAGTTTATAGGGATGTACAAGGCTATCCTAGGTAGTCTATTTGAGCCTATTGCATGCTAGGAGATATGAATAATACTACTCTTAATTTGCTTCATCAAGAGGGTAGGTTCCTAGGGGGTTTTTTATGGTTTAGACCATAAGGTCTACTTACCTAGCCCATTTGTGCTCATACCATGATATTCATCAAATAATACTTATGACAATTTGAATTCTATAATATACATATTATCCCTAAAATATGCCTATTTTCCATGAAGTGTAGTAAGAATGGAACACCTTGGGAAAATAGAAAGTAAACCCACAACATGGGAAAACCAAAGCATAATGAAAACATCATGGGATGCAAATATCACCATGGGTTACTGAGAAAATTTGACTACATATAAACTTGTAGAGTGGAGTGGATGGTTGAATTATATTATGGGATGTAGATAATGTATCAATTCCTTAGGTTGACCTTTTATCCTAGGGGTATATGTCATAGTGCAATTTTTTATAAAACTATTTATAGTAAATTTAATTTATACATGTGATTAAATTGAGATTATATGTGGAAATTGAGGAATTGGTATTTGATTATTGATTTGATGACATTTAGTTTGTATTATTATTACAAGAATATTGTATAGAATGATGATTGAATAGTTGCATTTGATTTATTACACATTTGAGAAATTATGGATTTCATAACAAGACTAACTACTTGAATGTGGTTTGAGTGTCTAATAAGGATTTCCCTCAACCAATATCAAGAGGGAAGATATCTTTAGGGAGAGGATGGTAGATATTTGATAGAATAATGATAGAGATATGTCATGTACACACAATTTATTTACATTTTATGATAGGAAATGGACTGAGTGATTGTTTGTTGTTATAAAAGTTGAAATTTCACTTGATTGCATATGATTTCCTTGCACTAATTTTGCATTATAAATACATGTATAAAATTTTCAAACAATTTAGTGACTTTTGCATAAGTATATATTTTACATAAATTTTAGATCATTAAAACATTTTTTATGGATAATGGGTTTTTAAAAGATCCCAAAACTTGGTTACATGTCGGACAGGGAATATCCCAAACATAACCTTTAACCCCAAAACACTATAGACCAAAATGAATGATCCAACATGAAAACAAAAAGGAGCAATGGGATAGAACCCATAAAAACTACAACCTAATACAGCCTTACGCCTAGCACAAACCACAAAAGAACTTTCCCATGCCACGAGGGACCATCCATAAAAAAACCTATCTATTATGAAAGTGGGAGATAATACTAGTCAACATCATATTCCTTGGAGACCTCCTCCATAGAGGTGGCCATCTTCTAAATATTCATCTAGTTGATGAGTTTACCATCCATCACTAGCATCAATGTGGCTAAGAAAATGATATCATCCAAGTCGGTCATAGGGTCGATATCATCAGTGGAATTAGCAAGGAACACACCAGGGGAAAGAACAACGATTGTATTTTGTATTTTTTGAGCCAACAAGAAAAAATCTAACAAAGTGGTATTCATAAGAGAAGACACCAATATTTTTTTACTTTCTCAATCGAATACTTTGCATGGGTTGAGTGCCTTCTAGGAGTAGGAACGCTAGTGGAAGAGCCCAACAATAATTTTTGCCTTCTCTACTTGTTGAAAGAGCCGACCTCAATTTCAATAGGTTGGTCACCTAGTATGCCATAAATAAAAACTCTATGTGAGCTTAGGATGGGACTAGGATTTTGATTCACCTCGAGACCCCCAGCTTCAACAATCCTCTACTTAGGATGTTGGTTGATATAACTAAATATGAGAAGGTGCAAGCCCTGGTGCTTTAGGTAGGTTGACTTTCCTTTTTGCATGCTATCAATCAAAATCTTTATTGAGTGGAAAAGGTATTATAGTACATTTATCAGCTTGACATCCTTCATGAAGTTGAGAAAGACCATGTGGAAACTCTACAACGATGATGACGGTTCATCAATAATTATATTTTGCATCATGGAAAATAGGACTCTATTCCACAGAGGTGGGAGATATTCCCAAACAAAACCATTGTCTTTTTTGGTGAGAAACTTGCCTTGTCTCTGAATAACATCAATTCACCTACCATGGAGTATTTATCATGATGGATAATTTTACCATCATTGGGAAACCCTATAATTTTAGTTAGGAGATCGATCATAATAGCAAACGTAAGACCCTTGAGAGACACAGTGCCACTATCTCAATTCTGAATAAACTCTCTTGATAATTCAGGGTCACATCCCTAAAATTTCTTTAGAAAGGTTAAAATTCCATGTGACCCTAGAATTTCCTCCATAATCAGGTCAAGCTGCAAATAGTCAGGCTCGATAAGCACCATTATCACCTTCTTATTATGATAAGAACCGAACACACACTTGCCCTAGATCCCCGATTCAAACCACCCTTCCAAAATCTTATGCTTAATTACGTACAACACCATGGTAAAATTGGAATATGTACAGTTTAAAAAATGACCTCCATGGAGCCAAATGTGGGCATGTCATCACCTTTGGTAGAATCGATCAATCTCAATCATTGATACAGATTCTCGATCTTGGAACACCTCGTCTCACGAGCATTACCATACCCAAGAATTATTGAGCAGATGAACCAAGAATTGGGAGAACAACAAGGCAAGGTGTTAAAGTTTAAGAGCTACCAAAGAGAAGTTTATGACCTAAAAGCATGGCTTAAGCTGGAAGTTATCGATTGCCAAATGTGACTTGGGAGTGTGGACCAATAAGGGTGAACCTTGAGATGAAAAATCCTTCAAATAAAAAACATATCCGACCATAGATTTGAAAAGGGCATAACCAACCATTTGAATGGACCTGACAATGAAAGCCATGGATGATAATGAGGTTGGAATTACTCGAGTGGCACAAACAATTGATATTGGGTTGTTTAAAAATCCATCATAAGGACCTATTGAGGAATCCAATGAAAGACCACTAACTAGGGTCAAACCTAATAATGAGGTATCTTATATGGAAAACACAAGCCCACTAGACCTTGGAAGGATACATATGCTCAATATTCCCAAGATACCCACCCAAACGTAAATAAACCTTGGGCGAATACATATGATCAATAATCCCAAGATACCCACAGACATTTCTAGGGCACAACTAGAAAAGGGTCAACCCAATGGTTGAATGGTAGAAGTGGTGACTATGAGTGCTACCATTAGGCTTAAAATAATTAAAAAAATAATTATAAGTCATTGGATGAGCATGTGTTCAATTAACATTGGAGGAAATCCCCATTCCAAATATTCAATGAATCCTGCACTAGACCATGATTAACCATGATGTCATTTTCTTTTTTGCCTTCACGATACATGCATTGAATTAAGACATTTCTAAAGTTGTAAAGACATAGCTTATATTATTCAATCAAGGAAGTGAAATTCCACATAGGTTATGAGGTTCCTTTGATATAGTTAATTGTATCGAGGAAATCTCCTTCAATGATGAGGTTGTGGACTTGAAGCTCCTTAGAATCTTGGATCCCTTTAAATATGGATCTTTCCTCTACAAATTTATTATAATGTAGACCCAAATTCTTTGCAAATGCTATGAAAAACCTAAATTTGTCATCTTAGATGATTCCCCCACAACTAGCTCTTCTAGTATTATCTTTGGTTGCCCCATAAAAATTAAGCTTGAGCCATCCTGGGGGGTGGAGGGGTCCACACCACCAAGGACTTGTCCACATATTGAAAAGGTTTTTTGGTGGGGTTAAGGGATATATTGAGATAGTTGACCAACTTTAGTTCAGCCTAAGATCAGGGACCATCATTGAAAGGTACTGAATTGGCATTTTCAATAGCCATAGAGATGATCCTATAGAAAATTGACTCAGAGTCCCTGTTAATATCCTAAAAGACTCTATTATTCCTCTCAAGCCACATCTAACAAATAAAATGAGGAATAATAAAGGACCACCATGATTTGGGACGAGTAAGTTTGAAAGGGTTGGCCCACTAGAGACAAAGGTCAACAATAGAGTTGAGGGTAACCTAGGAAATGTCAACCAAAGAAAACAAGGAAGAAAAGACCCGAGTAGGGAAGGAAAAATCAATAAAAATATGGATAACCAATTTCCAAGTACCCTAGAAAATATGGCAATGATTCAATAATACCATACCCCGGGTCAAGAGGTTATCAAGTGAGGACCCGATTTTGGGCATCAACCATAAAAGTGGGTAATTTTAGGGATAAGGTGCTTCAACCAAATTTTGTTGGCAGGGAACCACCCAAGGGTGGGCTCTTCCATGATGGAGTAAGTAGACTTGACAAAAAATAGGCTCAACTCACAACATTTCCAAAAGAGGGTATCTTAGGTGGGGTGACTTGGGATGACCTAGAAATGGAGCAAATTAGCAATGGTTTGACTAACGGCTCTTTTCTTAGGATTACCTTCAATATGGGGAAGTTTTTCCACTTGGGAATGGTGGAATCAAAAGAAATGAATTTTCTCACCTTGCTTCTGAACAAGCAATCAAAAATATATTTGGATATACTCAAAGATGGATCATGGATCATGGATCATTAAAACAATTCTTCAAACCATTACAAGAGATATTTTTAGATAGAGTTGATGGAAACATGAGAACATGAAGGAATAAGTCAAGTAAAGTATACCTTGTGATACTTTTTGAGACAATTTATCTTACTTATGGTTTGATCACCTAGTAAAGGCCTTAAAGGATGAAAGAGACATATGTGGGATGATCCCCTTGGCATAAAAAAAAATACAAGAAAAAAAGTTGTTATTTTTTAATACATAAGGGAATTGATAACACCACTGGACATTGCCAATATAAACTCTAGCTCACTGTGTTAGACAAATTCAATCGGACCTCCAACTCTCTAGGTCATCGAATTGGGGTAGCCAATTGATAAACACTTAGATACTACCATCCAACCTATCCCCTTTTAGGTACGCCATGGTTTGAACCTTGGACCTCCCTAGAGAGGACAAAGTCCTAACCACTGTATTATCCTTGTTAGACAAACAAAATTGAGTTTACATGGGTTTTTATGAGGTGTCTTAGTCTCCTCATATTGGGGTTTTAACTTGGTTCTAATGGATGAAAATCCAAGGACTTACCACTATGGTATACCTTGTGGGTCATAAGAAAAATAAAATATTTTATTTAATATTTTCCTTATCTTATTTGGAAGGAAATAAATGCATGGGAACCAAAATATAAAAACACCCTTATAGAAGATGTTATAATTTTAGAACACATCCTAATTTGGCCATGAAATGAATAGAGGTATGAGGAATTGATTGAAAAGTGTTACTTGGAAGTTATTATTTGATAATGAAAGCATTGTTGAATGTTACATCAGTTTTCCATCCATTTTTAAAATTTTAACTATTTTAAAGGAAAGTATTTTAGAGAGAAATTTATTTTGAGATTGTTCCATTATGAGACAAATTGTGCTTGGGATAATCTATAAAAATTATCACTCTACTTGAACATGGATATGGAGAATTAATACTTCCACATATGATTAAAAGTGTTGGTATATACTTTAGAGTATTTACTCATGTAGATAACAAATTCAAACATGGGAAAGTAGGGACAAAGTTTGGATAGATATGTGTTAGTAATTTTGGAAGAATTATTAGAATTTTCTTTATCAAATTTTATTGAGTTCATCAAATTAATTAGGTACTATAGTATTAAGCTACTATCTTAGGTTTTTTCTATTTTTGGAGATGCATATAACCTTTCACATCAATAAATTAAAACCTCTAAATTCTAAATTTTGCTAAGTGACTATTGTAAGACTAATTTGCTCAAAATTATATGATTGTTTAATAGGAGCAAATATCTAGTAATATAGAAGTGTTTGGTTCATAATACTGACGCTATAGCAAATTAGAGGAAAGTGCTCCTATATTGTATTGATTCACTCACCTCCTAGGGTGTGAATCACTCATGGATAGATAAAGAGGTAAAAATATGTACAAACCCCAAGGAATATTTTCTAAAAGTAATATTTTGGCATGTAGTGGCATTAACAAGCACTTTATAGACCTTATATGTGATTTATGAATGTTTATAGAAGAATGTAACATTTGGAAGTTTATCATTTTGCTAAAGATGCCCCCAAATATTTACTTTTAATCAATAGTAAGAATTTATCACCCAATGTAACTTAGGGGAATGTTATCCTATAAACATGAGCCATGGGCTCCATTATTAATATATTTTAACCTTGACAAAGTTAGACCTTCACTTTTTGAGACCCATATTGTAATTTATTCTTCCTAAAGTTAATGAGAAATTGATGCGATTTTTTTCTTTCTATCAGTAGCACCACCCTCCTAGATTAAGGAATGGATGATTGTGTCACTACCCTTTTATCCACTTGTCATTCCTTGTTCATGTTATTTTATACACATGTAATTCCATTATTATTAGTCAATTTCATCATTAGTCTTGATCACACATTTTCCTTGTTATGATTATGACCGTATTTTTTTGAATCTCTCATATTCTAAAATTTTCAAATTTAATTTTCATGCATTTATATTTTCACATTTACTTTTCACACTTTAATTTATTGCATTCATAATGCAATTAGATTATATTAATTAAAAAAAAATTAAGGATGGTGGGTACCCATCCTAAATCTAGATGTTGAAAGAAGTGTTATCCCTTGCTTTATAGATTTTTGAAATAAAATTGCGGCCACATAAGAAGTTGGATATTTTCATTAATCAACATATTATTTTTACAATGCCTAGTGGGATAAAGGAATTGAACTTTATGATGAGATCGAGACTAATATTAAATTAAACTTTAATATTATACATATTTTATCTTTTATGTCTAGTTTTGTATATTCTTTATGAATGATGACTTCACTATGAACCTCAAACACCTAAAATTTTTACAAGGTGAACAAGTAAGTTCCCGATTGAAAAAATTTTCCATTTTTGGTTTCAAAATTGTATTTGCCATTTGAAAAAGTAGTTTGATCAAATTTAGAAATTTTTGCCAAATCCTCATTCAAGAAGCAATTTACTATCAAATTGGAGCAATTCTCCTTGTTTGAGTCTAATTTCCAAAAAAAAATAAAAAATCAAAGTCCAATTTAGGGAGCAATACACTCTACTTAGCTAGTGATTCATTCTAAAAGAGTAAAATTCCTTCAAGTGCAATCCAAAGATCAATTCACCTAGATTCTAAGGAATGATTTACTTAGAAGGTCAATAATATTTATAACTTCTCCAAATGGAGTGATTCATCCTATAATTGAAGTGATTTCCTTGAATGGATTTTTTGGCTTCTCCTTTTGCAAGTTTGTCTAAGTCATATTTTTAGATTTGATTTGCTCTAGTTAGGAAGTAATTCACACCAATTGGGGATTGAGGAAGTAATTCACACCAATTGGGGATTGATTTGCTCCATTTTTCAAAAGCTTTCAAAATTCTCAAAATTAACCCTAGAAATTTGTCCATGTAGGTATGTGTAGGGAGTTTTTTCCTATAGCCCTACTTCACTCTAAATCTCAATCAGAAGTAGGATGAACCAAAGAAGATCATCGATAGGTGCTTCCTAAATTTAGTTAGAAGGAAGGGAATTTAGGAGAAAGGTGGATAAGTCCAAAATCTAAACCAATCATTAGATATTCCATTTTTGGTTGACTCTCATATTCCACCTCAAAATAGCCATATTGAGGGCATTAAGGCCCATAGACCATTGATTTTCAATCCAATGATCTATGAGACTTTTTTGATGAAAGAGTGCAAGAAAGGAGAAAATGCCTTGATGAGACCCAAAGCTAGACATGTGGAGACTAGTTGAGAGCCTAAGGAGAAAGACAACAATATTGATAGATAAGGCCTACCATTTGTTAAAGGAGGTTCCATCCTAGTCAAGGATACATGGTAACTATGCACACAAAGAAGAAGGTAAGTGAAGGAGAATTTAAGAGAATGTATTCCATTAACTATAAAGGTTAACTTTAATAGCCTATCCTATCAAATCCAATCATGTGGAAGCCACATAAATTGACCACCATGCAATTGATATTACCCTTATAATTTGTGCCAGTAAGGAAGGCCATGCCTGCTATGTTAGCTAGCATGGCATTCTAGAAGAAACACTATGAAGACTTAATTATGCAACAATACATAGCATAGCAACCATGATATAGGTTAGCAATAACTTGCCATTCTAAGGACCAAAACCTCCCAACATTAATGGCCCTAGATCTAGAGACCTCGAAGCTACTAATTCTAGTTGAAGTATTTTGGCTATAGAGTAAAGGATAACTTGCAAGACTTCTATGCAATATTTAAAAGGGAAAAACCCTCCTTTTACCATATAAATAGGCCCAAATTTGTAAAATGAAGGTTTTAGGAGATTTTTACTCATGCCTAGTATCGAGCCTTATGGGATCTTCCTTTCACCCCTCTTCTTGATTGTAATAAGTGGAGCTTAAGCCTTGACCCACTATCTAAGAAGCATCAAGCCTCTAGGTTGCATGGCTTATAATAACTTTTGACACATTAATAGAGGCCATAACTAATTCTCTCTATCCTCCTTTCCTTAATATGTTTTCAATTCTTGGTTATGTGAGGTTTAGTTATGTTCATTCTAGCTATTAGACAGTGAATTCCATGTTCACTTATGGCTACTTGTTTTAGTTGGAAGATGGAACAATATTCTTGGTGCATAGCCCCTATAGCTTAGGTTTTAAATTTCTACAAACTTTTAGTTTTCATGCTCTTTACTTTCATTGTAATTCCTTTTCCCTACAAACCCCCTAGCCTTAGATTGTGAAGACTTTCATGTATTAATAATTTATTCTAACAAGGAGCCTACCTTAATTAAAAATATTGGAGGTGGCCCTGCAAGTAGTCCTTCCATCTATGAAACTTCCTATTGTTTCATTGTACATGAGGCATGGGTACCATTGGTACATTAGTTTTTCTACCTAGATGGGCAAGTGCATTCAAATATGACAATAGTAAGTACATGAGGGAACCTATTTTTATGAATTCATGATAAAAAATGCAATGATGGAGAAAATAAGTTCAATTGATAGAATTAATCATGTACCAACAAAGACATAAAAATGGAAAAGAAAAGAATAAATTGCCATGTAGGTTCATCAATTAGAGCAAAGAAGATACTATACCAAATCTCACTTTTCCAAAATAAAAAGGTCTAAAGGATGATCAAATAAGTTAAAATATGTAATTCCAAGAGATGATATTTTGTAGCTTCCCCCACAATAATACCTCTATTGTTTTCAGTCAAGCCTATGCCAATACAAGACCCATCATGACACACAATAATCCTTTATGCAAAATATCATTTATTATGAAAAAAATCCTTCAACTAATCAATTTCTATTGTCCTCCAATAAATAGGACAATGTGAGTCAACCTCTAGCCTCAAATATCTAAACCAATACTCCTAAAAACCTAGCTTTATATCAAGTATACCTAGATCTAGTAAATAATAATATGTTTAATAACCCTATTACAAGAAAATCTATGCCATCCAATGTAAATATTTTAGAAAAAAATTATATTCCTACCCAAATCCAAGGTATTACCTAGACTTAACAAAAGGAAACCCTCTAAGCCAAACATTGCCTTCAACTAGTCAGTTTCTAAAAATCTACAATAATATTTAGCTTCTCAAAATCAACAAATCCCTTAGTATATCTTGAAATACCCACCTCGTTTTCAAAAAATTTAGTCTTCTCCCAATAAATTGTTACCGTATCCTAATCTGTCATCTTTTTAGAATCTAAACCCTCCTTTTATACCACCATATTATAGTACAAACAAATACCATCAAGGATTTACCCAATAGAAATTCCCTCAAATACCTCTATATATAGCATACATATCCCCACTAACTACATGATATACCCCTATTAGATGCAATATGATCAACTTACCTAAAATATTCTAGCACCTTAACCACCTAGGCCATAAAGAACAAATTCTAAAATGGAATTAAAACAACATTGGATCATTTAAACAAGCTCTCCACACTTAATTCAGTTCACCAAATTGAGGAGGGATACATCATGGTAAACTTGTTTATCTATTATTTAAGAGATAAATTTGCTTTATGGTATAGGAGATTGTCATATAATTTTCTCACCAATTGGGAATCAATTATAAAACTATTCATGCATATGTTGGGTAGCATGGGTAATGGGTATTTTTTTAATTTCATTTAAACACTATGCAAAGGAATCCTCAAGAAAATATTTTTTATTACAACACTAGATTCATGAGGACTTTATGTTTGATTCCTCTAAAAAAATTACCAAATTATGAATAGAAATTAACATATATTTTTTTATTAGATAAAAGAAGGGGTTTTGAAAGGATCTCCAAATCTTAATACCAAAAGAGGGATTGGTGATGAGTGTCATTAATGTCATTATTTAATTTTAATTCAATTTTTCAAATATGAGGAGGCATCCTAGGGTTCTGTACATTAGAGACAATGAATTGCAACTTAGATATCAAGACACTAGATTTTTTAAGAAAGCTGGAAAATTTGGCAGAAAGGAAACAATGTCACTTTGCTCCCTTTTGCTTAAAAACTATTTAATTACATAATTAAAAAATTTTGAAGAAAGAAACTACAATACTTTTCTAAATGGATATTACATAAAATAAATATGCTAAATTGAAACCAACTAAGTTAACAACTGCTAAATTTGAATTTGGTGAAATTAAATTGCTGAAACAGAAAAAATTGCTGAAAACTTTAAAGTTGCTGAAAAACTATTAAAAAGTTGTTGAATCTAAAATTATAGAAAATAGAAATAATAAATGCAAACACAAACAGGGGTCATCTAGCTGCAAATCCACTCTTCACACATCACACTTAAAACACCAAAAAAAATAGCGGAATTCTATCTAGAATAATTGAGCAATAAATTGATAGTATTTAGGAAGAATTGCACACAAAACAGAAAGGTAAAAAAAACTATAAACTTGCTAAAATGGCTCCTTCCACAAACCTTGAGAGTGGGTGCTTGCTCCCTGGTTAGTAAAATGTGTTTAACACTCCAAAATCCAAATTCTAATCACTCATTTACTCACAAGTCAACACATTTAAAGAATATTGCACTTTTATAAATATTGCTTATTACAATCTGCACCTTTATAATTTCTATCAACCTATCATTTACTTTATATTCTCCTAACTAACTACTAACTACTCTTGAAAAACTCCAACCAATAGGTGAGTAGTCTTATATGTGACTATATTCCTATTCTAATGTACAAAATCATCAGTTTATTGTACGTGCTTGATTCATTGTATTGTTACAGCAGACATAGTCTATTTCAAGATAGAATCCACTGTGGCAGCCAGTTGTGCACTTATTCATGCTCTTATTTTGGTGATAATCGATCAATAATATGTGTATCATCAACTACCATACATATCCTCATGATAATTTATTCAATATGCCAAACAACTATTTTTAGAACATGTTACAGTTTTAGAACATGTTACAGTTACATGTTAGTGAGTTGGAAATGAGATATTCTCTCCTTTTTGTGTGTCAATCTATTGTGGGATGCTTGGGCATGATTTTAGGGATGTGTGTGTAATATTTCACCTTTCTAGATATTTTTTTGCACATGTCAAAATGGTCAAATATTTGTTGTTTTTGTGTAGGAAAAATTGTAGTCTTTTTGTAGTCGTAGGTTGCACACTTGTCAGAAGTTGTTGGCATCAATTGGGCCACATGGGATCACTTACAATTATGTGGTAATGTGTCCCATGTTGCCTTTAATTCTTTTCAATAGGTTTCAACTTCCTCTTTTGACTTTATCTTTGCCTCCGTATAATATTGTAAGTTGTTGCCCTATTATTCAAGAACTGTTCCTACATTTTTTGCTTTTTAACTATTATGCCCTCTTCCAACCATAAAGTGATTGCTTTGACACCACATCATCTTAATAGCTTATTTAGGTGGAAAATAATTACAAAATAGCTCAACCACTCATAAGTCACAAAAACCTTATTGTACTACTAATTTCATTATGTTATTTTATTACTAAAATCATGCAAAAACAAGACAAAAAATGTAGAAAATAATCAAAACAATGGCATGTTATCTCTTAACACTTAATCATGCAAACATCAACAAAATAATGCACTTTAATCAAATATTTGGCATTTAACTATATTATGTATTGAAATATGGTAGTTTTTATGTCAAAAAATGGTGCAAAAATGAGGTATTATTTGGCCTCATCATTTCCCCCAACTTAACCTGATGCATGTCCTCATGCATCCTAGTGGGTTATAACAATATTCAGGTCTAGCCTTCTGAATAACATCCTCTGTCAACCAAATATAAAATTATTGAAATCGCCAAAATGGTTGAAATGTTAAAATTGCTACAATTTTTGAACAATGTTGTGTGGAAATTGTTGCAATTTTTGAAAAATATTGAAGATGCTACAATTTCTGAAATTGTTGCAATTCTTTGAAAAATGTTCAAAATGTTGAAATAACTGAAAATCTGAAATTGCTGCAATTCCTTAAAAATGCTGAATTGTTTTTTGAAATTTTTGAAAATTGCTGAAATTTTGAAATTGTTGTAATTTCTAAAAAAAACGTTGAAAATTGCTGAAATGCTAAAAAAAATTAAAATTTCTAAAAATTGCTAAAATTCTGAAGAAAAAAATAATATTCTGAAAATTGCTGAAATTTTGAAAATTATTGCAACTTTTGAAATTCTGAAATTTTTGAACAGTTCACCTTTTCATTATCTGCCACCTAAGAAATTTCTTGTTGTTGCACTACACTAAGTATTCTGCAATCAAACACGGGTATTTCACTTTTTCCTACAACTCTACAATTCTGCATTTTGCTTCTTACTCTGTTCCTTAATGGCTTCAATGCTTATCTTGTAATAAAGAGATTGTAACATACAAATATTTTAATTCCTTTATCAAATCTAATTTCGAAGATGTTACTTTTGATATCTTCAACTGTTCAAGATATGGTACTTTCTTTGATGAATTATCTTGTGGGAGGTTTTATTTTTCTTATTTTTGTTATTGTTTCAGTGTAGATGGGTTTTCTTGTTTATTCTTATCAACTCCTATTTCTATAGTGATAGGTGGATTAGGTTCAAGAAATGTTTTTCCTAAACACAATTGATTTTTGTTACAGTCATTGAAATTTATTATGGTTGTATCTTCTAGTTTAGCCATAGAGACAAGGGTTGCCTGTTTAACATTATTGGTATTGGCCATAGGTTGAATTAAAAGTGGAGGTTGTTTTGCTTGTTGTCATTGTCCTTGAGAGATATTATGGGTATGAGTAGGCAACAAATTTAATTATTATTTTTTATACTGATGTTTCCTTTTGTACAATTATTATTGTGGTACCCATTGTTGTCCCTGTATTTTTTTTTGCAACCATGATGGATGTTGTTGATTCCATTGTTGATTCATTCATCCATGTTGAGAGCACTCTTGGTAATATGCCCATGGTGGTTGACTCCAATGTTGTTGAAGTGAATTTGAAGTAGACCATGGTATATACCAAGGATTATTTTCCCAATTTATAGGAAATTGAAAAGCATTTTGATATGGAAATTAAAGAAAATTACCCCTTTGTCTTTGTCCTATAAAATTGAGTTCTTTCATAGGTTGAGATTGTTTTTCAAAGACACTTTTGAGTCTTGGTAACAATTGACATTGATTTGTGGGGTGTCCTTTTTTACAAATGCTACATATAGAATATATAAATGTTTTATTCAAAGGACATTCATGAAGAGAGTGGTTCTTCTTACATATTGAACAATAAATAACTAAAGATTCAGTGGATTCATTTTTTGTGTTCATTTCATCTAATGTTGTGTTAAGATGTTCTAAAACATCAACTTTTAGATTAGCACATTCTTTCATGAATTATTTCAAAGAATTTTTTTGTTACCATTTTTGCATTTTCTATGCCTTGAATGGGTATAAATTTTACAAAGTTCAATTATTTCTTGAAATTCAAGTGTATTCGCATATCCATTTCCCAAAATATCCAATATATCTCTTGATTCATTTTTTTAGTCCTCTCAAGAATATGACTTTACTTAATTCTAATTCAACACCTCCACATCTCTTATGAACAAAATAAAATTTGTCTAGATAGTCTTCTAAAATTTGATCTTCCTCTTGTTTCATTCTAAGAAATTCATCGTTTTGATTCTTTACTTGATAATATTCTTAGTATCTCTCCAAAATTTTATTTTCCATTTCATCCCAGGTTTGAATTGAATCAAGTGTTAAGGTTATAAACCATCATAGGACTGATTCTTTAAGAGTGGAAGGAAATAATTTAAGCTTTTGATTGTCATTGGTGTAGTCATAATTTTGACATACAATATTAAAATCAAATGGAAACATATCAGGGTCTTCATATGTAACTCCCTTAAAATTTGATAATATTGAAGGTGAAATGACTTTCATAAGAGAGTGTTGATTAGGATCTAATCGAATGGTATTTTGGAAAGTTTTGGTAGGTGTACTAGTTGCACTAGGGTCGAGCACATTACTAGCTCTCCATGGATTCTCTTGTGAGCCTACCATTATGGGTTCCTAAAATCTTGTTAAATTATCTTGATTGTATGGATTTATCAAGGGAAGGTGGTGTTTAACTACATATTTTTCCTCCTTGTAATGATTTATCAAGGAATCCTACACCTCTTGAAGTAGATGATTGTGATTCTTTAAAAATTCTAACATTTTTTGGAATCCTAAATTCAGACAATTTTGGAATAGGTTCAACCTCTTGTCGTGAATGTCTTCTTCCTTTGGTTTATGAAAAGTTTATTTTGTATCCTCTAAATCTATCCATACTTGCTATTAAAACAAAACTCTTATTTAAGTATCCTAATGTCCAAAATACAATCCCAAACAATACAATTATTTTCTTGAAAAGTTATTAATTTCACAAGAAAATAATTGACTTGTTTGTTCTCTAACAATACCAATTTGCTCCTCGACAACACCAAAAATTATGAGTGTCATTAATTTCATCATTTAATTTTAATTTAATTTATCAAATTTATGGAAGAATACTAGGGTTGTATACATTAGATACAATGAACTACAACTTAGATATCAAGACACTAGATTATTCTAAGAAAGTTGGAAATCTTGGCAAAAAGGAAACAATGTCACTTTGCTTCCTTTTGCTTAAAAAATATTTAATTACAGAATTAAACTTTGCTAAAGATTGAAATTACAATATTTTTCTAAATGGAGATAACATGAAATTAAAATGTCAAATTGAAACCAATTTAATAATCGCTGAATTTGAAGTTTCTAAAATTAAATTGTTGGAACGAGAAAAATTGCTAAAAACTATAAAAGTTGCTAAAAAACTGTTAAAAAGTTGTTGAAGCTGAAATTGCAGAAAACAAAAATTATAAATGCAGACACAAATAGGGGTCAACTAGCTGCAAATCCACCATTTACACATCACACTTAAAACACCACGAAAAATAGGATAAAATAGGGGAATTCTATCTACAACAATTGAGCAATAAATTGACAATATTTAGAAAAAATTGCACACAAAATAGAAAGCTGAAAAAAACCTATAAACTTGCTAAAATGGATCCTTCCACCAACCCCAAGAGTGGGCCCTTGATCCTTGGTCAGTATAAGGTGTTTAACACTCCAAAATGTTGTCTAATCACTCATTTACTCATAAGTCAACACATTTAAAGAATACTACACTCTTATTAATATTGCTTGTTACAATCTATAACTTTACAATTTTTGTCAACCTATCATTTACTTTCTATTCTCCTGACTAACTACTAACTACTCCTAACTAACTCCAACCAATAGGTGAGTAGTCTTATTTATAATAATTTCTATATTCCTATTCTAACATACAAAATCATCAATTTGTTGTACGTGCTTGATTCATTGTATTGTTACAGTAGACTTAGTCTATTTCAGGATATAATCCACTGTGGCAGCCAATTTTGCATGTATCCATGCTTCTATTTTGGTGATAATAAACTGAGAATAGGTGTATCAGCAACTACCACACTTGTCCTCATACCAATTCATTCAACTTCCCTAAAAATCTGCCAAACAATTACTTTTAGAAAATATTGTAGTTTTAATTGATTTTTTCTAGCTTTTGGATAGTGAGTTGGAAATGAGCTATTCTCTCCTTTTTGCATGTAAATATATTGTGGGATTATTGGGTATAATTTTAGGGATGTGTGTGCAATATTTCACCTTTCCAGCTCTTTGTTTGCACATGTCAAAATGGTCAAATAATTGTTGTTTTGTGTAGGAAAAATTGTAGTCTTTTTGTATCAACAGATTGCACACTTGTCAGAAGTTATTGGCATCAATTGGATCACATGGGATCACTTCCAATTGTGTGGTAAAACATCCCATATTATAGGTTTCAACTTCCTCTTTGTACTTTATCCTTACCTCCCTATAATGTTGCAAGTTGTTGCCCTATTATTCAAGAACTGTTCCTACATTTTTGCTTTTTAACTATTATGCCTTATTTCAGTTGTAAAGTGATTGCTTTGACAAAACATCACCTTAAAAACTTATTTTAGGTAGAAAATCATTACAAAATAGCTCAACCAATTACAAGTCATAAAAACCTTACTGTACTACTAATTTCATTATGTTATTTTATCACTAAAATCATGCAAAAACAGTACAGGAAATGCAGAAAATAATCAAAATAGTGGCATGTTATCTCTTAACACTTAATCATGCAAAAATCAACAAAATAATTCACTTTAATAAAATATTTGGTATTTAACTATATTATGTATTGAAATATGATAATTTTTATGTCAAAAAATAGTGCAAAAATGAGGTATTATTTGGCCTCATGAATTGGAAGAGTCCAAGATCAATCCTAGGAGACTCAAACAAGAACTACTTCCTAACTAAAATAATGTAATACCAAATAAAACCACCAACCAAACCAACCACCAAAAATGATGGAATATAAACCCTTCTCAGGAAATAGGATCGCTATCCAAACAAACAAGATATAGAGAAATCAGAAAGAAAATATAATTACACCTTAGAAGGTGGATTCCTAATGTTTCCTACAATATTTTTAGAGGTAGTCAATTCACCATGTTGTAGTATGATCATACCTTGGATATCTTTAATGAAATATATAGCAACCTAGAGATATATGATCAGAGCCTAGTGCTTCTCATCCAATTTGTTAAGGAAAGGCTATAACTTGGGAAACTTAGGTCCTAGAGAGGGGCACATATCCTTAACATTTACCTTTTCCTCTGATAACTTTCTTTTTCTTGACAGGTGACTAGTCTTCAAAGTCTAACATTTCCATCGTAACAAGGGAGCTTTCAATTTTTATGTCAAAAAATTGTGCAAAAATGAGGTATTATTTGGTCTCATCAATTGGAAGAGTTTAAACAAGGACCACTTCCTAACTAAAATTTTGGACTACCAAATAAAACCACCAACCAAACCAACCACCAAAAATGATAGAATATAAACCCTTCTCAGGAAATAGGATCGCGATCCAGACGAACAAGATACAAAGAACTCAGAAAGAAAAGACAATTACACCTTAGAATGTGGATTCCTAATGTTTCCTACATTCTTTTTAGAGATAGTCAGTTCACCACATTACAATAGGGTCATACATTGGATCTCTTCAATGAAATATATAGCAACCTAGAGATATCGGATCGAAATCTGGTGCTTCTCATCCAATTGTTAAGAAAAGGTCATAACTTGGAAGACTCAGGTCCTAGATAGGATGGCATATCCTTAAAATTTGCCTTATCCTCTAATAACTTTATTTTTTCTTAACAGGTGACTAGTCTTCAAAGTCTAACATTTCCACCATAATAGGGGAGCTTTCAACCTTACCCAAATTCTTGTATAGATAATTGGAGTGTCTAGTATGACCTCCCTTGATACCTGTAGGTGAGGTTGCCACACCTCCACCTAAAATTTTGGTATTCTTTCTCATAGAGGGGTTAGGAGCATTGAAATTTTCCAAATCAGAATTTGAGGAGTCATTGGAAGTAGAGTCGAAAGAGGCCAAAGGTGGATCAAAGGTAGGAGCAATATTTTGGTGCTCAATTTTTTCTAAGGCCTCATCCACCATCACACCTTTATTTTTGGCCACATGCTAAAAAATTAGTAAAATTAAGCCTTGGTGGATCGGGTCCAACCCTTTTCCTCCCCTCACATCCTTCAATTTTTTTTCCAAGGAATGGAAGAGAAATTTAGGGATATTTATGAGCTATTTATGTTGTAACTAGTTTAAAAATATCACATGGAAGTTGTATAGCACATCTCTATTGGAATCAAATGTAAATAAGTCCATGACCATGTTGATAACACGATTCCACAAAGTTTTGAGGGCTTTAGCATCAAAACCATTTTGTAATTTTGAAAGATACTCACCATCATCTAGAAAAAACCTCAATTCCCTAATGAGGGAGTGTTTTTCTTTGTTGTGATAGGAACCATCAATAAGTAGACCCGTCACCTCCCTTATTAGGGCCACTATTATTTCAAACTCCAAACCTCCCACTTGCACCCGACCCTTTCTCCATGAATGAGCTAATGCCTTGGAGAGCACCCTATGATGTCCATGAAAATATTGAATGCACTCCAAAAGGCCACCTTTACGTAAGATCTTCTTGACTTCATCATCCATCACTAGGGATTTCAGCTCCAACTGTAGCTTCTTACCCATTTTTCATAGCAAAAAATAAAGAGACTTGGGATCAACTCCTCCGCACCAACTACAATCCACAGAGATAACGGGAACCCTTTATAGATTAAATAGGCAGAGAAGACTGTTTGTATCCTGACAGGTTGTTCCAATAAGGATTTGAAACTCATGCCAAGGAGTGCAAATAAACTAATTAGGAGGATGACTCCAAGGTGATAACACGCTACCAAAGGATCTAGGTTGAAAAAACCCACAATAGGGCCCACATTTCCAATAGATAATCACGAGTTTACCATCTTCGCTTCCAACCCAAGATTGATTGAAATAACCTATCAAGCAAATTTTCCATGGGGTAAAGAAAGGATTTATTTCCCAAGATAGGGAGGTCAAGCTATCACTAAGCCATATTAAAAAATCACCCTTGAAAATCAGTATAAAAATGATCAAATCCATGCATAGACATTATGAATGGGTATGCCCCAGATTAAGAAAGAGCATGTGAAAATACAACCAATGATGTGGCCTACCACTTTGTAGAAGAGCATGTTGGGTGACCGTCTCCTACATTAGTTGTATCTATCAAGCCAACCCACCAAAAAATATTGCAACCACCACACTATAATTAAATCTCCCATTCCACCACTTTTTTGAAAATGGCCTATCAAACATGAGGTCAAATAACTTTGTGACTCTAAGTTGCTTGTAGCTCCACATAGCCCAATAAGAATCAATTACTTCCTTACACAGCTTATCCAAATGGAAGGTCCAAAAAATGAGGGAAATGGCACTAAAGCTCGTGGAGAAGAAATTAAAATTTAAATTAAAAAAATCTTGAGAGCAACCTAAAACCCAAGGGCTTAAATCAGCAAGAACAGACCCACTAGCCAACAAAATACTTAGTTGAACCCATAGAGTCAGGGATTGGAACCATCAAGTAGTCTCAGAAGGCTAGGGGGAAAATTTGAGTCCCAAATAGTGAGACCCTATTGAGAGAGACCTAAGTTTACCATTAAATCCATTGGTTTATTTCCTTCTCTAAAAATGTGTTGTATCTAGAACTCCTCTCTAGACTATAGAATTCTTGAAGCTTCAAAGATGAAATTTGTAATACTCCAACTTGGGGTTTTAGAGAATTTGATTAAATTGATAATATTCAATGAATCCCCTTCAACAATAATCTTGTTAAAACCCAAAGAATCAATTAAGAGAAGGCCTTGAAATAAGGCCCTAGCCTCCGTAAAGTGAGAGGTTTGTAAAGAAATGGACTCAGCATAAGCCAAAATCAACTCACCTCTTTCATTCCTGATAACTCCGCTAGCCCCAGCAAGACCAGGATTCCCTTTTGAGGCTCCATCAAAATTAAGTTTAACCCAACCACTTGGGGGTAGAGACCACTGCACATAATTTCTCTGATTATAGGGAGGGGGTCCAACATAGTCAGAGACATGAGGAAAGCCAAGGATGCATTCTAGGTTTGCTTTAGCTAGCACTTCCAATCATTTTAGGCATACATGAGGATACATTTTTAATTGTGCTTGCAATTTCCCTCCAATATATTGATTCAGGATCTTTTTTTGGAGTTCTTGAAAGCCCTCTAGTTTATCTCCCACAAAATGCTCCAAAATAGATGCGAAAGAATAACCCTCCAAAGCTAAATGAGTCTCTGAGACTTAAAGGGGGCTTCCACTACATACAAACTTTGATCAAAGAGTTGAGAAAAATCCAAGGAACTCTAGAGAATGAATAATTTTTCCTAGAACCTTAGATGAGAAGGGTCATTGAAAGAAGATATGCATTAAATTTTCATCACATGATTTGCAAAAGATAGCATCTATTCGGTAGGATCATCTCTCTTTTATGTAGACTCTCAATAGTAAGAGCCTTATTCTAGATAGTAAGCCAAAATAAAATATTAACTTTTGGAGTCAGGTGCTTAAACCAAACCTTACAAGGTGGTAGCTAGTGGGGAGAGTTTGAGTTAAGAAGGGTGTACGTTGACTTAATTGAGAACAAGCCATCACTCTTTACTTTCCAAATAATGGTGACCTTTGCATCATGAGACTTTAGGACTTGGATTTTAAGCAATTTAGAGATATCAACCTAGGTTGGTTCTACTTCTCTACTAGAATTGGTTGTTGGGAGGGCCTTCCAAATTCTCCTACCATTGGAGAACTCAATGAAGTCCTCAACCTTGGACCACCCCAATCTCACGAAGAGAGTTTCAGCCACTTCTAGATTAGGATATTGAAAAAGAGAGCCATGTAGTAGCCAGGAATGCTTCTATAAGTCTATTAATCTTCCATTTCCAAAAATCCACCTAGAACCACTAATTAAATTTATTCTTGATTTCACCAAATTCTATCAGAAGAGAGAACCCACTATCAATATAGGGTCTAAAAGGTAACTACCCATTCAATTCAAGTACTTGACTATAATTATATGGGTCCATTCCACATCCTCTTTTTTGATGAGTTTCCAGCCCTGTTTCATAACCAAAGCTTCATTCATCCAATGTAGGTCTCAAATTACCAAACCTCCACTAGCTTTTCTATTGCATACTTGGTTCCATGGGACTAGGTGAAATTTCTTGTGATATTTAGACCTAGCCCAGAGGAATGCTTTTAATGCATTCTAGATTAACTAAAACCTTCACAGGGAGCCTAAACATCAACATGAAATATAAAGGTATGCTCTGTAACGTGGTCTTGACCAGGAGGATCTTCCCTGCTTGCCTCAATAATGTACCTGTATAGCTAGTAAGCTTCTTTTGCATTCTTCCCATAACCAGATCCTAGTAGCTCTCCAAAATTCTTCCCATTATTAGAGGTAAGCCTAGGTAAACAATAGGAAAATCAATAATACCACACCCAAGGATGTTTGCTATCTTTCTTTGTCTAGCCAAAGGGGTGTTCAAAAAGTACAATTTGCTTTTCAAAAAATTTATCTTTTGACCTACCATTTTTTCAAATAATATAAGAATCTTCTTCACAGCCCTTGCCTTCACCACTAACACCACAAAGGATAGAAGAGTCATTGATAAAATTTATGGTGAGATATTGGGCTAGATGAAAGGTTTGGCTTAATTCCCATAATGGTAGGATCCAGAGAATGGATCTCCCTATAACTTCAGCTATGAGAACAAATATATAGGGAGATAAGGATTCTCCTTGATGTAGGCCTCTAGAGCTCTGGAAAAATCCAACTAGGGAACCATTCACCAAAATTAAAAATTTGGTTGAAGAAAAGTAGGCCCTAACTAACTTGATCCAAATTTGATTGAATCTAAATTTTTTGAAGGCCTCTAGTAGGAAGTCCCAGGAAACTCTATCATATGCCTTGTTCATGTCTAGCTTGAGAAAGGTACCTGGTCTTCCACTCCTCTGAACTGAATAAATAAATTCATGCATTGTAATGACCCCATCCAAAATTTATCTATGAGCCACAGAGTCACTTTGTGCCTTATCTATAAGGAGAGTTATGACAAGATTCAATTTGTTGGCTAAATATTTTGAGAGAATCTTATATAGAGTATTGCAGAGGGTAAATAGGCAGAAATCACAAAACTTGCTAGATCCTGTTAATTTTGGGATAAGCACCTGAAAGTTGGAATTTACTCTAGAGAGAATCGGGTGTGAATATTGAATATATATTACCACATCATAGATATTTTTCCCAATAATTTTCTATAACCTCTGGAAGAATAGAGAGGAAAAACCATCTGGCCTAGGGGATTTCAACACTTCCATTCCAAACATCGCAGTCCTAATCTCCTCATCACTAAAGGGTGCTTTAAGACTCTGGTTCATTTCCCCTGAGACCAGCCTTGGAATGGATTCTAACAAGCCTCTTTATACCTCAAATATCTTGATCCTAACAAGGAGCCAAAATAGGTAACTACCTCAGCTCTAATATCTTGAAGATCCATTGTTTTGGTTCCATCATCTTTGATAATTTTATAGATTCTATTAGAGCTCTTATGCCTTAGAGTAGAGGTATGGAATAATTTTGTATTTTGGTCTCCTTATTTAAGACATAATACCCTTTATTTATACTTCCATAGTAGATCCTTTTTAGATAAAGTATTGTGAAGGTCAGCCAACAAGTCCTTGCACCTGGTGTCTGCATATAAACCTTCTACTTCCACAACTGCTTCTAAATATTTAAGTTGGCCTTTGAGAGTTTCTTTCTTTTCAAAGATTTCCTTGAAAACTTTGTTATTCTAGTATTTTAACCTAATTTTATTCAACTTGATTTTATTTATGATTTTGAAATTCCTTCATCCAACACCAAAGCTAACCACCATTCCTTAATTCTTGATTCTAAGTTGGGATGTGAACATCATATGGTCTCAAAAAAAAATGGCTTGGGGAAAATTTCTGATTGCATAGGATATTCTAGCCAAAATTGATTATGATATGACCTAGCTTTAGGAAGGAAAACTAGAGACACATATCCAAAGATAGACAATTCTTGTTTTGAAACAAACACCCCATCTAGCTTGCTAAGGATGATTTAATCCCCATAGGTCTAGAATAGACATTAACATATTACATTAAAGGATTGTAATATAATTTAGCAGTAATAGATTGTAATGCTAATCATATTAATTTAGCCATAGCTTTTGAAGAGGTAGCCTATGCAAAATATGTCTTGATTAGAATAACAAAATTGTCACGTACCCCACTTATGGCCTATACCACTAATATCACCTAGAACCTTCAAATTCTTAGATCCATGCCCTCTATTTATCCCATTACAAATTCCAAATCATCTACTAATTCAACCACTTATCCATATATTATGAAACACTATTATCAAAATTTACCATCGATAGTTTCTTTCTATCCTTCAATGCTAGCTTTACCTACCCTACCACAAATTTAATGATGATACTAAATTCATCTCTCAATATTTAGGATAATGTGAGCTCAATGTGAAATATATTATGGAGGTGATAAATATAATGATGAATCATAATAACATGAAAAATATAGTGGTAATAGAATAGTGGATGACAATAACATAATTAGCAGCTAGGGAAATCCCTTATCTTACAAAGGATTAGGTGTCCCAATAAAATAATGGTGAAAATACAAATTAGGTAAAGAATAATATGGTGAACACTAATTCAAAAATAAATACATTTTGGTATTTCCCATGTAAATTAGGGCATGATCTCATAGATTTTGTAGGGGTGATTAAGTATTCATAAATAAATAAATATGATTAATAATGATAAGCCCAAGGAGTCATCACCATAGGACAAATAGCACTATTAGTGAATATACTATGATAATGAAGCCAACATCTATTAGCCACTTATTTTGAATTAGCTAGTTTATTAGGCACCAAGCCTTGTAAAACAAGTAATCCTAGATTTTCCAAACCCTAACAACATGACTTTTATCAATTTTAGTGTGATTGAAGGATATGAAGACACCATATTTAAGGGTAACACTATATGTGTAAATCAACAAGGGTTTGGAGCTAGAGGAAAGAGGAAAGCATCAAAATAGCAAGCATAAATTCAAAAACAAGATGAAACAAATAAGGGTACTACAATATTGAGTAGGGAAAGATCATCATTTTATTTAAAAGATAAGGTACCAACGACCACATCCCAACAAGATAAATAAATAAAAATATTGGAAAATATTCAATTAATGCTTCCTAAAATGGTATACAATCCAATAAGAAAAATGTCATAGACAAGGGTAAAAATTAGAAAATAAAAAGGGTATCCAAGAGGAGGAAAATAAACCCAAAGATAGGAGAAAATGAGAGGGAAAGGGATAAGTTACAAAAAGAGACTGAACAACGTCGTAGATATTCATCTCTCATTAGTGAAGAGCACGTGATAGCTACTAAGAAATATAGGAAAATCATAGTGCATAGTGAGAGCAACTCCATCTTTAGTCAAGGAAATGAAGAAATTTGCAATAAAGGTGAGCATTCTAAAGGCCTTAGCTCTTCCTAGCAAAGATATATACTAAAAAATATTTCAAATATTAGGAAAGAAGTTATACCAAAAGTAGGCAATCTAATTTTACTCATCCTAGTATAGAAAAACTATATAATATTATAGCAAAATATCTCCCATCCATCCAAGTCAATGCAGTAGATATCCTAATTGTTCTAAAGTCTAAAACTTATATCCATATTGATTTTATGTGACTCTAAAAATTGAGAATTATCTATTGAAGAGTTGCATAGTATATTTAGGAGTTGTTGTGATAGTAATTTCCAAGGCCATTTACAAATAAATCGGACTACCCTTTCCAAAATATGCTTTTAAACAATTTGGTAATGGTCAGAATTCGAATGGATGAAAGTGGAAAGGATTCTAGAGGAAAGACAATAAATGGAGAAGGTGTGGGCCCACTGGGCCTAGTCTATACTGGGGAAGCAGACCCAACATGGTGTTGGAGAATATTATATTATTTTGTACATGCCAATGTATCACCTTGGTACCATATTAGATTAGGTGTGTGTCTTAGAAAAGTGTGAGTTTATATTTCATGTGATGTAATAATGTGCAAAAAATGCACAAGTGTCATGTAATTAAGTGTGCAAGTGTTGTGAGTACGGATGTGCACAAGTGTCCATTATGTAAGAGTGCACATATGTCCTTAGAATAATAAAGTGAAGAGTTTCAAAGAAGAGTGAAGGTCAAAAGTTCTTCATATGAAGAGTCACATACTATTATATATTTGTGATAAAACATTGTAATTGGTATAAAAAATGCATAGCACATAGCATGCATTAGTAGATCTTTATTCTATAACATTTTTAGTATTTTCATGAGCATTTTTCATGTGATTATTCTATGAGTATTTTTGAGTTATTATAGTTTCATTATCATATTTATTGAGTTCTTTATATTACAACTTTATTTTTATCATATAATTACTTTCTTGTTAGATTTACTTTAAGTGTTAGACTACAAAAGCTATCAGTGGTATCACAGCCACAACAAGTTTACTTGCATGGGATTTTTTAAAAGTTGAAAATAGTCTAAGGACATTTCCATTGGCTAAGGAAATACCAGTGAAGTTGAGGACATTACCACTGGATAAGAAAAACCAGTGAAGACAAGTATTTCCACTAAGTTGAAGAAAAACTAGTGAAGGTAAGAATTAATACCACTAGGTTGAAGGACAACCAGTGAAGATTAAAGATACAATATTGAAAATTTTTAGATAGATTGAGTTTACCTATTCCAAGAATAAATTTGGAATAGAAGGCAATCTACAACATAGTTTTAGGTCTTGAAGATAGACCTTGATATTGATAAGATTTTAAAGACTCTAAAAGAGAAGTCCCATAGAAAGCAGATTAAGGAGACCTAAGTAGAAAGGTCCAATTGAAATATTGATAGAGTAAGAAAAAATTGAAGGTAGCAAGAAGACTTCAAGATATTAGAAAGTCTTGAGGATAGTCCTAGCTAAAGGACAACACATAGCACATTAAAATAAGTATACTAGTAGTCCACATTGGACAACAAAGAAACCAAATAATTCATGACAACAAAAGAGTAAGGTAGTATTTGGAATGAAAATAGTGAATGCCACAAGGGAAATATTGAAATCAAGTGAATGCCACAAGGGTAGAATTGAAAGTATTTGAATGTCACAAGAACAACATTGAAGAGAAGCCACAAGGGTAGTGTTAAAGAAAAGAAACAAGTTTAGAGAATGCAAGGTAATATTTATAGTATTTCCATAAGCAAGTGAAGTGTCACAATAGCATCACAACAAGAAGAATTGAAGCTAGATAAGACAACATACTCAGTCAAGAAAAAGACTAAAATCTGGAACAACATTGAAAATAGAGAAAAATATAGATAAGAATTTCAAGAGATGAAAAGGTTTGATACGATTGTTGCTATTTGATGACAAGCCTATAAGATACAAAAAATACCCATTGAATAATGTCATAGTGAAGATTAGTTCTTAGAATTAAATTGAGCATAGGGGAGAACAATCAAAGTATAGAGGATGTAGTAGATACCAACCAAGGAATATAGGGACTAAGCAATGTGCACAAAAGTTTGAGTGACATAGGAGATGAAAGGTTATGTAGCAAACATGTTTTAGAGGAATCAAAGCACCATGGAAGTTAAAAAATAAAATGCAAGAGAAGAGCTATATCCATGAAGGATAAAAAGCCAAGCATCTAGCAAAGTATATCAAGTGCTAAACAATCTTAGAAGTGAGTATTCAAACTTTATTTTTGACATTCAAGAGGAGCATTGAAATATAACGTATTAATGGCTAGAGGGAAGTGCAAGAGACATATTCATTGGAGCCAAGTGTTACCCTGATATGAGTTCCCAAGAAAGCAAAATGCTTCAACTTTACAAGTGTAAGAAAGAGCATCTACCATTCTAGCATGAATTCTACCACATGACAAGAAGGAATAAAATGGGCAACATTTAAAAATATTTAGAGAAGTCTTTAATATTATTTTATGCAAAGAATCCTAATGCACTAAATTTTCACATGATTGTAGTTCAATACTAATTCTTTCAAAGTCAAGGGAAGCACATAATGCAGTACCACAGATCATTCACCAAGTTATGTGTCTTAAGGAGATAAATTAGGGTTTTTAAATATTATTAATTTTTCCCTAAGGTTAAATGGATAAATAAGGAGTATATAGTTTTAGTTATTATCTCTTTTCCTAAGTCTAATGGAGAGATAAGTAGTTTAATAGAGAATTCAATGCCTTAACTATTTTTTTGAGTAATAAGTAGGCTTTATTAATTTTGAAGGTTTAATTTTTACTTGAAAGCTTTATTATTATTTTGAAGTTCAAAAGTCATAGAATATTTTCAAATATTCTTATTCTCCTAGTTTCTAAATAGTTAGGGAGACATAAGGTATCCAACTTCAATTTTTTTTGAAGAATTTAGAAACTTGAAAAATCTGTCATTCATAATATAGGGAGACATAAGTTTCACCATGACATCCAACAATTTTTTTCTCTACGAGTCCCAACTTCTCAAAGGTCCTAATTATGCTTCATGGAAAAATAAATAAAAATCAATCTTGATAGTAGAAAATCTATGGGACATTGTTAGAGGAACCAAAACAAAACCTACTGAAGGTGATAGAGAAATTAAAAAGTATAAATAAGAAGAATCTAAAGCTCCTATGATAATTACATTTGATATTACATATGAGATACAACAATACATAATCTCAACACTAACCTCTACTGAAGCATGGAATACTTTAGCCAAAATATTTGAAGGAAATAATAAAGCTATAGTTTTAAATCTTCAAACTCAATTGCATTCTTTAAAGGTTACTAGTGGTGAAAGTATTGAATTATTTTTAAGAAGAGTGGTAGACTTAAAAGAAAAGCTATTAAATTTAGGTGAAAAGGTAGAAGATAAATTGCTTGTTCAAGTGATCCTAAGGGATATTCCAAAAAATTACAGACACCTAGTTACTTCTCTGCAAATCTTTAGCAAGGATATTTCATTTGATGAGTTAGTAAATATTCTTTAAGAATATGAAGTTGAGAATTCTATCAAAGATGAAATTACTAAAAATGCATTAGTAACTAAAGAGAATACTCAGGATCATGGTGCTTTAGCTTCAAGAGACAAATTTAATAAGAGTCACAGATAATGTCATATTTGTAAAATAATAAATCATAATACAAGTTTTTTTAGATATAATCCAAGGAATCAGATAAATCAAAATTGTCAAGCAAATAGACATACAATCTAGACAATACCAAACTCAATGTCATCCATATCAACAATAATTTCAACAAAAATATGCTTCTCAATATCAAAATAATCAACCACAACTATAGTATAGAGAAGGGATTCAAAAGAGTCATTTAGCTCAAGAAATTCAGGAACTATAAGATACTACAAAAGAAAATGAATTCAAAGATATTTTAGAAAAAATAGTAATACATGTAGAATTTTTTTTAAAGGTACTAATCACTTATTTAATAAGAAAACAAAAATATAGTCAATTGAAGAAAGTAATATATAACAACACAAACTTCTGGATCAACATGAAGACCCATATTGAATACATAAGTCTTCAATAACCAAATAATGTAATACAGGGGTTGTTGGAGAATATTACATTATTTAGTACATGCCAATGTACCACCTTGGTGCCATATCATATTAGATGTGTGTCTTAGATTAGAGTGTGAGTTTCTATTTCATGTAATGTAATAAGGTTCAGGAAATGCACAAGTTTCATGTAATTAAGTGTGCAAGTGTTGTGAGTGTGGATGTGCACAAGTGTCCATTATGTAAGAGTGCACGTGTGTCCTTAGAATAGGAAATTGAAGAGTTTCAAAGAAGAGTTAATGTCAAGAGTTATTCATATGATGAGTCACATACTATTTGTGAAAAAGCATTGTAATTGGTATAAAAAATGCATAGCCCATAGCATGCATTGGTAGAACTTTATTCTAAAACATTTTTTAGCATTTTTGTGAGCATTTTTCATGTGATTATTCTATGAGTATTTATGATTTATTCTAGTTTCATTATTATATTTATTTATTTCTCTATATTGAAACTTTATTTTGATCATATAATTACTTTCTTGTTTTAGTTTAAGTTTTAGGCTACAAAAGCTATCTTGTAGAGCCCCATTTCTCTTCATGTTCCTTTTGTTTCAAGAGTGTGTTCTCGATCTACGGTTTTGCATGAGGAAATATTTAGAAAATTTCTTGACTAAAATTTTGACCTTAGTCCTAACCAAGGTAGGATCCAAGTCCTTGTAGATCTCTTGAAATTAACTATGCCTCATGGAGCCTAGAAATTGGTGGGAAAATTTATGGGTGAATGTCTTGATCTAGAATTTATCCGCCATTGGGAATTATTCAAATGGAATTCATAGGGACATTTGGATATTGTCACACTCCCAAAGGGATTTTTCTCATAAAACTCAACTGTGATGATGATATGGATAGAATCCTATGGGGAGGACCCTGGTTATATGGAAGATGTGGTCTCTTTCTATGCAAATGAGATCCAAACTTCAACCCAAATTCTCAAAGTATCAACTCGGTACTATTATATACATGATTCTATGACACACCTTCCTACCTATTTCTAACTTAACACATGGCCCACTTTACATACCCCATGTAGTGCAAAATCATATGCCAATATGAGTTATATTTAAGGGATGTGTTGATAAGGATGACACGTAATCAACTATAATTGTTTCCTTCCTAGCATACTTTCTATTTTATGTGTTGGATAATATTTTTTAACAACTATGATGCTTATCCAGATAGATATATAATTGATTATAAATAAACCTTCAATCAAAGAATTATGCAATTTTTTGAGTGCAATCTTCTCCATTTGTTTGGGTGTGAGTTTTCTTGTGGATAAATCTACATCAATTGGTATTCAAAGCCACGATAAGAGGTATTTGGGTTTTGGGTTTTGCCTTCTAGTCTCTTTAATTCAAGCTTTTGTCAATTTTTTTTCCCCATACCCAACAATTACACTGCTTGTTGTGTTAACAAGCCTTTTCTAGTGCATCTCTTAGTAGTTGTAATCACTCGCCTTGCTTTACCCTCGGCTCTTGCTATGTGCTCGTGTACCATGTCATCATGGTTTCTGTGCTCCCTACTATGCCCATGACATCATTTTTGTGCCTTCTAGCTGGCCGCTAGATAACATCATAGACACTGCCTGACAGTCGACCTTTGACTTCCATTACATACCCTTCCTCCACTGCCCTAATGTTGATGTTGATCAAGTATGAGATGGTGATACTACTTCAGACCGAGTCTGAGAAGGCCTTCTACCAAGGAATTATTTACGTGCCCTAATCATGCCTCTGAGGTTGTTGTGCTCTTTTTCATGTCTATCATCGCTCTCACTATCGTCTTGGAACTGGTCACGCACCTTCAAGGAGGGAGGTATAAAAACTTTTACATTTTGCATGTTGTAAATTGGCTTGTTTGGCCAATATAATAGCCATTTCATGCGATTTGATTGAGAAAAAAAAAATTATATTTTTCTTCACATATATATTTAAATATTTTTAAGCTTTTATTGTATTAAACAAAAAAAAAAAGCTTTCTAAGTTTTTATTGTATTAAAAAAAAAAAAAATCTTGTAATCTTTTATTTAGTGGCCATCATAGTCTTCACTGGCTCCACTTGGACCCATGGCTACCAATGTAGTAGAAAAATTAGCTGAGGTTACTACCTTAGTTCTTTCTTTGGTCGACATTATTAGAGATATCCAATCACATTCTTCCTCCTCCTCTCATACTCATTCTCCTAAATGTGAAGTCAATATCTATGAAGGCTCTCAGGATCCGGATGTCCTCAATACTTGGATATTAGATATAGAGACTTGGTTTGAATTCACTCAAACCTCAGATGATAAAAAAGTTCCATTTTCCAAGCTCAAACTCTCTGGCATGGCTAAGGTTCTCATTACCGAATGCCAAGGAACTCATAACCCGATCTCCACTTGGGATGCTTTGATTACAGCCTTGAAAGTGAATTTTTATCCATCCAAATATGATGATGATCTCCTCAACCATTGTCTTCACCTTCATCAGGGTAAGAATTAGTTCATTCAGGACTATGTCCATCAATTTAACAAATTACGTGTGTTGCTTCGCATTTCGAATCCCACTACTTCCCTTATTTCCAAATTCAAAAGTGGTCTTCTCACACACTTTTATCAAGAAATCAAGTAAATTTCTTGTACAACTCTTGATGATATATTCAAACAGGCACAACTTGCAGAGGGTAATTTTGCAACACAGCACAAGGGGAACCACTACTCTTCAGGAGGTTCAAAGCCATCACCTCGTCCTCAACAACAGGTGCTACGGAGCTCTTCCTGCTTTCCCCCTTCTCTTATTATCCTACTCCCACTCATCATTCCTCTACTTCTAAGACTATATTTCATGTTTTTTCTTCTTATCCTACTACTAAGTCTTAAAAATTTTGTAATTATTGTAAACATAAAGGGCATCTTAAATCTAAATGTAGATAATTGCAGAAGAAGAAGAAGACCTTGTTTGTACAGTCTGATGAGGGTACCAATGAAAACCCCATCAAGACTACTAGTGAAGAAAATTTCTATGAGGAGTTGAAAGGAAAACTCAATCTTGTAATGAATCACCATTATGATGCTCAAGACCATGATAATATATTTGTCACACGTGCTCATTTATGCCATGACTTTGCAGTCGATTGTATCATCGATAATGGCTCGCAAAAGAACTTGATCGTGCATTCCATTGTCGATAATATTAAGCTCCCTACTTCTCCACATCCTCATTCGTACTCTCTTGGATGGAAGGATAGTGTGACCTCTTCGTATATTTCACACACATGCACTCTTGCATTTGCCTTTGGTCCAAAGTTCAAAGACAAGGTCACTTGTGATGTGACCCCGATGGATTGTTGTGGTCTTTTGCTTGGTAAGCCCTATCAATATGATAGGCATGCTACATATGATGCTTACAAAAATACATACACATTGCAACAAGATAATAAGCACTATCTTATTCACTCAATTCAAGAACCTACCATGCACTCCAATAATCTATTGCTAAGTTGTATACAAGCACGTAAAGCAGCAAATAAAGCACAGGTACTTGCTCTCATTTTCATTCATCCACAACATAAGCACTTTTTAGCAACAGCTTCTAAATCCAATAGACCCAAAGCAATTGATAACATATTGCACAAATATCAAAGTTTTTTTCAAGAGCCCACTTGCTTGCCTCTATAAAGGGCCATTAATCACACTATTGAAATGGTTCCATCTACACCTCTTCCTAATGCCCCCATGTACAAGAAATCACTTCAGCAATATGATGAAATAAAGAAGCAAATTTAGGACCTGTTAGATAAAGGTTTCATTAAACCAAGAATTTCTCCTTGTGCCTCTCCTATTCTCCTTGTTCTAGAAAAATATGGCACTTGGCGTCTTTGCATTGATTTTCGGGCACTTAATAAAATCACAATAAAAAATAGATATCCACTCCCTCGTATTGATGATCTCTTAGACCAACTTCAAGGAGCCAAGTTTTTCACAAAAATTGATCTCAAAAGTGGATATCATGAGGTCTGTATCCATGCTGAAGATACATGGAAGACAACTTTCAAAACAAAAATGGGTCTTTTTGAATGGCTTGTTATGCCCTTTGGCCTCACCAATGCTCCTGCCACCTTCATGAGGCTAATGAATGAAGTTTTTAGAGATTGTTTGGATAGATATGTAATCATATATCTTGATGATATTCTCATATTTTCTCCAACATGGGAGACCCATTTGTAGCATTTGGATCATGTTCTTTCCATACTTCAACAACATCAATTGTATGCCAATTTGCCTAAGTGTTCTTTTGGCCAAAATTCTATTTCCTACCTTGGCTTTATCATTGATGAGCAAGGTATTCAAGTGGATCCTAGCAAAGTATAAGTCCTCCTTAATTGGCCTACTCCTACCACTGCCACTAAGTTACGAAGTTTCCTTGGCCTAGCCAACTTCTACCGCAAGTTTATTCCAGGCTATTCCACCATTGCTACTCCTTTGCATAATTTGACTAAGGCAAAATCTATTTTCAATTGGACTCTTGCCCATTCCCATACATTTTCCACTTTGAAAGATAAGCTTTATTTTGCTCGTGTTCTTATTATTCCTGACCTCAGACATCCTTTTGAGATAGAAATCGATGCTTCTCAATTTTCCCTTGGTGTTGTCCTCAAACAAAATCGTCATCATGTTGTCTATCATTCAGAGTCCTTTCCTATTGCCAAGCAAAATTATTCTACATATGACAAAGATCTTTATGCCTTAGTCTAAGCTATCAAATATTGGCATCATTACCTCTTAGGAAAAGAAACCATTGTTCATACAGATCATTTGCCTTTGCAGTTTCTCCAATCTCAGAATAAAATCCAAGAAGCTCACCACATGAAATGGGCTTCTTACCTTCAGCAATTCCACCTTGTCATAAAAGACAAAAAGGATAGTACAAATTTTGTGGCTGATTTCCTAAGTCATCCTCCTTCCCATGCTTTGACTATTGTTACTACCTCACACTTGGTATTTCAGTATTGGCATTCTTTGTATCCTCATGGCCATGACTTTGCCATAGTTTTTATGCATTTACACCATCCTTCCTCTTAAAATTTGGCCCCTTTTCAAGATTATCATCTTAAGGATGGTTTGCTTTACCACCTGGACAAACTTTGTATACCCTCTGAGTCTCAAAAATCCCTTATTAAGGAGGCACATTCTACTCTTTATGGTGGATATTTTAGCAAGCATAAAACTCTTCATCACTTGAAGTGATTCTTTTACTGGCCCCACATGCATCGTGATATTTTGAGGTATTTGAGGTAGTTTGTTGCTTGTTACAAATCCAATCCATCCAATAGAAAGCTCAGCCTCAGCATGCCTTTGCCCATTGCATCTCGTTCGTGGGAAATTATTTCCATGGATCTAGTTAGTAGTTTTCCTAAGACAGTCCGTCAGCATGACTATGTTTTTGTCATAGTTGATCATTTCAATAAAATGGCTAAGTTCATCCCTTGTAGAAAAACCAATTCCACTGCCAACTTAGCCCAACTCTTTTTTTTATACTGTTTGGCGTTCCTTTGGTCTACCCACTAGTATTGTTTCTGACCGTGATTCTCATTTTTTTGGTCACTTTGGTGTTCATTATGGAAAATTTTAGGGGTGTCTCTTAAATTTTCCATAGCTTTTCATCCTCAAACCGATGGTCAAACTAAAGTAGTCAACTATACTCTTGTCCAAATTCTTTGTATTTTTCACCATTCATCTCCAGCCAAATGGGATTTGAGTCTTACCCACATTGAGCATGCATATAATCGGGTTGTCCATTCCTCCATAGGTCACTCACCCTTTGAAGTATGTCTAGGTTTTCAACCCTTAGCACCTTATGAGTTACCCTTGTCCCTTCCATCTCCTGTCATAGCCCATATGAAAAAAGAGCAAGACAAATCCCATTCCTCCATCCATAATTTACAGCAGCTTCACTCTAACATTATTTCTATTTTGCAAAAAACCCAACAGTAGTAGAAGAAAGCCATGGACAAACACTATGTTCCACATCATTTCCATGTGGGATATAGATTTTGGTTGCACCTTGATCATCGTAGGTTCCAGGGGATAGCCCATAGCAATATCAAACCTATTCATTTTGGGTCATACACTATTGTCTAACAGGTGTCCGAGAATGCTTTTTGGCTTGATATTCCAGCACACTTGGATATCCATGATGTCATCAATTTTGACCTACTCTGACCACACCATGATTCTACATTGGAGATAGATCATGTCATTAGTCATCCTACAAATGTTGTATCTGACTTCCAATTTCCTTTAGAGAATGATCATCTTTTTGACACCAGGATGCACCACACTTGCTAGGGATCTTCGACTTCCTCCCTTGTGGCCAAATGAGGACAGCTACCATATCAAGCCTTATGGATCACTCATAGCCATATGGTTCATGACTTTCCTTCCCTTTTGACCGCATTGGAGCCCAATGCTCTTACAATGGGGAGGAATGATAAGGATGACATGTAATCAACTATAATTGTTTCCTTCCTACCATACTTTCTATTTTATGTGTCGGATAAGATTTTTGAACAGCTATGATGCTTATCTAGACAAATATGTAATTGTTTATAAATAAACCTTCAATCAAAGCATTATATAGTTTTTTGAGTACAATATTCTCCTTTTTTTTGGGTGTGATTTTTCTTGTGGATAAATCTACATCATGTGTAACACCATCCTTAGAAAAAATAGTGACAAGAATATTTATGAGGAGTACATAGACTTAATGCATGTGATCTAGACTTACCAAAGGCACTCCCAAATGATTAATTATTCCAAGTACATATTTAACTAGATGATTAGTCAATTAAAATATTTTAATAAAAGAAGGAAGTTCACCTATACCTCCTACCTAACCTAGTTGATCTTATACCAAAATAAAAGCTAGTTTTCCACTCTCTAGTTAGATTAGGCATAGGCATATGTAAGACCACTAAGTATTATGAAGTGCACTGATTTACCCTATTGAGAAGTGGGAAAGATCTCATGTTTTTTATATGATAAAATGTATGAGTTCATCATGGATAAGTTCAAATGAAAGGCACCAAGATTGACAGATGAAGTATAGAGGAGGATGGTAAAAGGGAAAGGGTCTTAGGGGGACTTCTAGTTTGGGATAACTAAATTCTTCATATACATTATGGATTTTAGTCATTCCCTTTGAGTTTCTTTCAAGGGTCCCAAACTACATATTCAACCTTCAGTATGCTAGGCAACTCAACTATGTGGACCTAAAGTACTTTAAACGGTAAAATAAAACCACCTTTTACCCTCTCTAATTACAAATCATGAGAATCACTCTTAATATGTAGGGTTACATACAATGATAAGGATAATTTTGAAGGAAATATGTCTTAAACAACTCAGATACTGATGGACCTATGACCTAAAAGGGATTTTTAACTAGATCTTTAAATATAAAAAAATGGATACCTTCTTTGCACATGAGAAGAGGTATAATATTTTGATATCTCTTAATACTTTAGGGAGTAATAGGGGTTACAAATATGAAATTCAAAGCTAGTGTGACTACCCCCCATAGTGGTATATTTTTTCTAAAGGTGAAATATGACTTTGACATCAATATCAAGCTAAATCATTAGAGGTTGGGGGCACTTCAAAAAATGAGGTACATAGACAAGAATATTCTAACATGGCAAATAATGAGGTATAAAATAAAAATAATGACAAAATCCATAATATATGGTCAATTTCATGTTAATTTTACTACCACCTAGGACAAGAAACACCCCAAAGGCACCAACAAGGCTAAAATCTTGATGAAATCAATAGAAGAAAATAATTCAACCCCATAGAAGTAAAATCCTATGAAGCAACAAGCATCAATAATCACCATATTAGCTATTCCTATAACTCTAGCAATGGTCAATATAGAATTTAGATAGGTTATGATTAAAGGATAGTAGATGTTTGAAAGATAAGGCTCAATGTTTGGTGAGTTGATTATGGCAACAGAATAATAATAGAAAGGGTAGGTGTAGGCTCAATGTTTGGTGAGTTGATTATGGCAATAGAAAAATAATAGAAAGGGTAGGACACCTACGTTGAAGAGGAAATAGTCAGTCCAATGATCACAACTCTCTCTATCTCTCTCTCTCTCTCAGATTCTTCTATTCCTACTCCTCTTTCCCACTATTTTTCTATGCTTATTCCATCATCCATGAATTCAAAATATGTTTCTCTAAGGTGCAACTCATACCATGATTCTCAAAGAGGCGCTTTACCTCCAATGGTTGTAGTTACAATAGGAACTAACCCAATTACCTCATTATCATATCCACTCATTGAGGCCATTGCATTGCAACCAATAGTTCCATAAGCCATATCACCCTTTTTAACCACCCTAGTCAAATTGGTATCATATCCCACTCCCTCTACTTCCACTTCATTTTAATTGTTATCACTCAATTTTTACCTCTCGCTATGCCTACCACCTCTACTTGCCCACCATCCAATGGAAGGCAACTTAGTGATGACACCCACCATTATTTTTTAAGTAGTCAAGTCTATAGGAGATCCCCCATTAAATTATGCATCTAAAGGGATTGATCCAAGATACGCATACAAGGCTAGACAATATAAGGTTGAAAAGGTATTAGATATCCTTATTGCTAAGAAGAAAGGATAGAAGAAATAATACAAGTGGCTCAGCAATAATTCCTCTAAGGCCTCAATTCTCTTCTACTCACAAATATATAATAAGGATCAATTATATTTCTTCAAGGCATCTAAAAGATACCCCTCCAAGATATCATAAGTTCCATATGACTTAACTACTAGCGTGTCACTACTAGATTTATACAAGATGGAACCATAACAAATGGTTTATTTGGATAACTAACTCACACTTGGCATGATAATAAAATATGTTTAGCTAGAAACTAAGAATGAAGTAGTACATGTTAGTAATAGAAAACTAGAAGTAGAATTGGCTTGGATCAAGGAAAAAAGGGACCAACTCTAAAAAAACAAAGGCTTAAATGTCACTAAAAAAGGAGATATTGAATAAATAAAATGAAGATCTCAAAGCCCAACTTGTCAAGTTTGAACTCATGCAAGATATGACTAAGGAGCAAAGTAAATTATTGATAGAACTAGAATATAAAGACCAATAGATTAAAGAGTTGGAAGATTCAAGGATTGAAGAAATGGAGGTCATTTGAAAACCAACACTCTTTTGGTCTTTTTATTATAGTTCTATCCATAGGCCCACTAATCCACAAGAAATCCATAAAATATTTTGGAAGGAAAACATACCTTATACAATGCATCACATACCACAAAATTATATTTTTCCAAGTTTGATGGTGAAGATCCCTCTAGTTGGATATATCATACAAATTAATATTTTTAGCTATATCAAACTCAAGACACTCAAGAAATCCAATGGCGCTAATGGTTTTAAAAATCCAAGGGAAAAACACCTTCATGGGATAAATTCTATGGAAACTTATTTATTTGATTCAATCTCAGTGTATATGACAATTTTATAGGAGTTTTGACTAAGGAAAACTCACATGATTCAAGAATACCAGAATAAATTTAAAAATTAATAAATATGAGAAAGATTAACTCATGCATTTTTTACAAGTCACATTGTTAGTGACTTAAAATAGGAAATCAAGATAGATAAAAATATTTTCAACCTGAATAATATAATGGAAGTCATTAGGTTAGCAAGGTTTGTCGAAGAAAAAATGATATCACAATGTTGAACATATAAGCCACGCCAATTCAAAAATAAATTGAAGCTTCCAATATTCTCTATTGTAGGAAATAAAACCACTCCCATTAAATGACTAAATGAATAATGAAAGGTCATCGAGATAAGGGCTTGTGCTACAATTATGACAATAAAAACAATTCATGGCATAAATGCACTAAACAAAAATTATACCTACCTGACACTAAGATAATTAATACCTCTCCTCAACTTGAAGCAACCAATGATAGTTTAAATGGTGAACAACAAAAGAATATTGATACTATAAAATATCCCACTCTTGAGATATCCTTATAGGCCTTAGCATGTGTTACTACACCTTAGACTTTGAAGGTATGGGGATATTTCAAAAAACATTGCCCTCTCATAGCTATCAAGAATTATTACATCATAGTCCATGTGATAATGATAGTGGTATAACCACTCATCACAAGGACTATGCATACACTATAGGACAAGGGTAGTTGCAATAATGGTTAGTGGCTTATTATACCAAAATTGGGTATTCTATGTATTTTAATATCTACCATTCAATAATATAAATCATTAAAGCATTGAGTTCTAACATATGGTATCAAAGTAGGTAGAAGGAAGAACCAACTCTCCCTTTGATACCCCTATCCATTTGATCCAAATAAGCACAAGGCACTCTATTAAAAAGAAATTTTAGGGTAAACAACCCTAATGAAGATTGATCAAGATTAACCTCAAAAGAAGAGGTAACCATCTTCTCCGTGAAGCAAATTCCATGGAATTTTTTTTAATATCAGGGCTTTCTAAAAACGATATTAGGATATACCATAGCAAAATAAGTAATCCTAGGATAAGAAATCCTACCAAGGGTCAACTTAAGGTAAAATTTTATGTCACAAATTAGTAAACATAAATTTGAAGGTGATCAAGTATTTGTTAAAAAATTGGCAAGCAAAATAAAACATCTAATCATAAGCACTAGTAATGGTACCAACCATTTAGCAAGCAAAGGAAGACACTAAGATGGTATAGAGAAGAGAAAAAAAACACCCAACACAAGATTTGCACATTCTTGTATTTTATTCCAAAATAGCAGGAACCAATCTCCATGAGGTGCATGAGTTTAGAACATTGAGTAACACAAGAAAAGGTAGCATCCTTCTCGTTAACCAAAAATAGCAACTTTTCAACAAGCCAACTCTCAAGTGCATCATATTCTCAATTGCTTGTATAATATAGACCAATAATATTATATAAAATGCTTATCATAAGAGTGTAATTGCTTAAGATGATCAAAGAAATGCATTGCTTCTTCATTAGAAAACTCTTCATTCCTTAAAAACAACAAAAATACTTTCAAAGGGTCCTAGACGAACACATGGATAATATTATATTATAAAGCAAACACTTGAAGAAGCTTGGACAATAAAGAAGTTAGTTGAAATGACTCAATCAATCAGATGTTAAAAGCATAGCATAAAATGGTGCCAAGTAGCCTAATTAATAGAATAAATAAATGTTGAGCATCCACAAAGAATCAAGATGATATGAGCCAAATAAAATCTTGAATGACACAAATGAATGCTCAAGCAAGACCTTATTCAAGAGACTCATTAGACGATGACAATTCATAAAAAGAAGGTGTTGGGCATTATTTCTTAAAATAAGATGCATCAAAATAAAAGTACAATATTATGTCAAGGGGTGAGGAAGCATGCATAGATCCTATTTCTCTATAGGCCTACTAAAATATTGAAAATCAATGAAGTACTCTCACTCCAACAAGAGATCACTAGACAAAGCAATCAAAAAACTCTCTACCAATGCAAGAATTTCTATCCCATTGGATGTCATGACCTAATTATGGATTGACTATTTAGAAGTTATGGGCAAACAATAAAGAAGTAATGTTATGAAGCAGTCATTAATTGGGTCATTTGAAGCAATCAAAGATTTTAGCACATGGACATATATAAAAAATTATCCCACATTGAAGTGGGAAAGCAATAGGTGTTAAAATTATTGCACTTTACTCTATTTAAAGTGCAAGTAAAAAATGAAAGACTTATTTTAAAAGAAAAGAAAAATGTTGGAATATTCCCTCTATTTTTTATTTTGCCCAACAAAACACGGCATTCCTTGCAAATTCGAGGTATCATTTAAATTATGAGTATAGGCTTATATATACTCGTCGAAAAGCACATTTCAAGGTTGATTTAGTGAAAGTAAAGTATTTAAATTTTGTTAATTTTGATGTCGATAGTGGTGCACCAAATTTTGTGTTGCTCAATTCCCAACTAGAAGGGGAGATAATTATGCTACCTGGAAGACCACACCCATAATATAGGTTAAGTTTGTAGAAGTATGGCAAGTTGTAGATAGAACCATTACCCATCCTTTTACAAAATATGAATATCAAACAAAGTTTGAAAAGGAAAATAAAAAGGAAAGGTTAATCATCATGTTTGGAGTAGCAGATGAAGTACAAGCATACATTCGAGATTCAACCATAGCCAAAGATGCATGGGAGAAACTATAAACAATTTTTGAAGCAAAGAATCATAATCAAATTTTATTTCTTCAAATCCAAGTACATTGCTTGAAGATGAAGAGTGGAGAAAAACTCAAATCTTTCATGAGGAGAATTGTTGAATTATGAGCATCACTACAAGCATTGGGAGAAAAGGTATCTGATGAAATATTAGTTCCAATTATTTTAAGATCTCTCTCTTCTCAATGAAATGTATTTATAACAATTTTAAATATCACTAAGCAAACACCAAGCTTTGAAAAGTTGGTGAATCTACTTTAAAAAGTAGAGGCCTCACATTTAAGACAAGAAGAAGAATAAGTACTTATTACAAATAAAAAATGGAAGCAAGCGTTCAAAAGAGGCATAATACCTCAGTAGTGCTTCCAACAAATAAATAATTCTCAAGGATATTAAAGTTAGAGAAATGATTCTAAAGGATATCAATAGCAAAGAAATATTTTTCACATAAAAAATAGGAATCTTTGTGGTACAAGTAGCCACACAATGAAGGAATGTTGGAATAGCCCATTTACAAATGTATCTCCTTCATGAGAGATAAACCATCAACAAGACAAGTCATCATCATACAAGCAAAATCAAATTTGGAGAAAGGTATAGCAAATAATGTAGTCAAATAAAACCAATTTAAATAAGAAGAAGAAGAAAAATATCACAAAGAAGAATAACATGTGTTTGTTGCATAAGTACAACTAAATTAGCACAATAATAATTGGTATGACTCTAAAAAAACAAAATAAATAACTGGTCAAGAAAATTGAATCCATACAAATCATCCAAATTGTTTTGTAGGAAATAATGCAACTAGGGATATCAAGAGCATAGTTGATCACTCACCCACTAGAAATTGAACAAGAAAGACTATTGTCAAGATAGAAGGAAAACCATTACAAGCACAAGCCATGGGATACCTCTTAGGCCAAGAAGTTCAATACCTCCTAGAATATAGATGGTATGTTCAAATTTAATGTTTGTCCACTTATTTTCCTAGGTACAAAGAAAAACATTTGCAAGATGAATAACCTATTATGACAAGAGCTTTGAAGAACCATGGCATAGATCATGAATAAGTATTTGTAATAAATGTATTTTTGGGATGCTTGATCCATGGAACCCAAAATTCCTATGTATTTTAGTAAGTGATCTACATTAAGGGTGGAATTTCTCTCTTAAATTCCAACATCACCCTAGAACATTTCATCAAGTCAGAAGCCTGAGTAGGAGCTAAGACTATGATGTAATAAGTGGGGGTATGTTAGGAATTATGACATCATAGCCCATGTGAAAATGAGGGTGGTATAACCACCCATAACAAGGACTATGCATACTCTACAAGACAAGGGTAGTTACAAGAATAGTTAGTGGTTTGTTATGCCAAAAATAGGTATTTTATGTATTTAAATATCTACTATTTTATAATACAAATCATCAAAGCATTGAGTTCTAACAATAGCATCCTGTAATATAGTGTAAACTCTTTAATATTATTAATAAATTCTTGATTATTATGTTCATTTTGCAAAATTGTGTTTCTTTTGTAAGTTTTATTGCGGTTCCTATCAATTCTTACAAGCAAAATCATTACGCATGTCATGCCTTCCTCCAACTAGGAATTTTTCTATGTTATTGCTTGAATTATATAAGTATCGCATTCATTGTTACATGGCATACTTTCCTCCTATAGGACATTGTTTCTTACTATTAAATGTATCATTTATGTCAAAAGTGTACAATGTTAAGTATTGTAGAATATCATACAAATGCACATGAAAATATATAAAAGTATATCAACACCAAATGGCTAGTTGTCTTTTCTAGTCAACAAATTATTATTTTTAGAAGTTTTCACCAAGTTTTATAGGGCAACATAGGTATAACACTATCAAGGTTAATATAATATATTTTTGTATAGGCATCTAAATCAAATTTTTATCTATAAAAAAATGGGAAACACACACAGGTAAGTATCAAGTATGTATTTTCCATTGTTTTGCATCATGTATTATATTTTAACATTGCTTTCTTTAAATTTTATCTATTTTAGAAGTATAATGATATCAAAATGATTCAACAATTTTATTCTAGCTACACTTTTAATGCATATTTTTTCCTTTGACTATGTATATTTTTTTCTTGTTCTCAAGGACTCACAATTTATTTTTCTCATTTCATGTCATACGTGGTCCTTAAAAAGGGGTGATGTGTATTCAAAAAAGCACTAGCATTTACATTGTAGTTGTTAGAGAGCATCACACTTCTCACATGAGATAGGGTGGACTAACTTTGTTAATCCTTGGGTAAGATGATGTTGACTTCTTCCTCTTTTCATGTCATCCATATATCACATTCATTTCACTTTGTATTTTATGAGGTTAAAATATATGCTACAAACTCTAAATCCTAAGTCTTTAATATATACATAATATAGGAGATCTCATGACATGGATTGTGAAGTAGATCAACATCAAAATAGATGATTTATGTTTTAGAAACTTAAAGTGACATTATTACACCATCATTTTTGTTTAGAGTTTCTAACCACACATTAGCAAACTTTAAACTTTAGCATCTTTAGGCACAATAGGTCAAGTTTGTTGAAGTATATTACATTAATTGGTACATGCTAATATATCGCCTTGGGTACATCATTAGATTAGGATTTGTTTCATAGATTAAAGAGTTAGTGTAGACACCTAAATCATGTCATGCTTAGGGGAGTTGCTCACATAGGCACACTCATAAGATCATAAGACATAATCTTGGACTTTCCAAGCATCAACAGTGATTCTCACCACTCATTTGGGGCATTTTCAAGTCATCCAATTCTAGCCTGTCAAGACAAGAGCGGCTAGATCCTATCCGCTCAAGCCTAGAGTTGCTAGACCTTAGCCATTGTAAATGACAGCGGCCAAATATTAGCCGTTGCAGATGACAGCGGCTAAGCCATAAGAAGCGGTTTGCCGACAAATAGGCCTAATCACAGGTAAAAGTGGTAGTCTGCATGCAATAAAGGTGAACGAGAGTGACTTTGCATTCCTTTTCATGACCATATCACATGGGAGGTTTTAGTTTGCATTTAGACTTAAGTTAACTGACCTCCAAGGATAAACAAAGGACAAAAGCTTCTCATGCTAACAACCAGTTCACATAGAAGACTCAAGTGGGTAGTTAGATTTCAGTTAACTGGCCTTCAAACATAGATAATGGACAAAATATTCTCATGCTAACTTGCACTATGTATGAGAAATTCATTCCTAGGGCTTGGACATAGACCTAGGGTTTCACACTATAAAAGGTGCAAGCCTAAGAACACCAAAGGGACATATGAGAGAGAATCAGAGAGAGACATCTTTTTGAGGAAAGCTTTCAAGACTTGGAGAGTTCTCTTTGAGATCATGTACACGGTGAAGCTCTGATGGATTGAAGAGAATAACACCTACTATTTTGACATCAGATACAAGCTTTGACCCATAGCTTTTGGGCAAAGAGAATAAGGTTTACCTTAGTGGTCATTTTCTTGGACAGTGGCCCACAAGATTAGCTTAAGCTTTAGACATAAGCATATTTTATTCTGTTTCTTTATGTTTTCACATCATTAGCATAGATTTACATGATTTTATGGCATAGTTTTATCATATTTTTGTTACACTCTTTGATTACTAACAACCTCATCTAGGGAGGCAATCTTAGACACCTAAATGTGCGTTGTTGTTTCATTTCTTACAGGGCCACAGGTACATTAGATGAAGATTGCAACATACGAGAGCAAAAGGGATCCCTCTAGGAAATAGACCTAGAGAAGGAGGCATTTGTAAGCCCTCATACATTTTTGTGTATAGAACCGAGAAGATTTTATAAGCACACCACCTCTTCACGGAAGGGGCATTCCTTGCCTATTTATAATTTATAGTATCAAAATGGGTATCCCTAAGAGATACCAACATGTAACCGAGCTTCAATATCAATAAAGAGATCCATCTTTTGTTATTTCGTATTATATGTTTTTTTCTCTTGTCTTTCCATTTTATCTTTGGTATTTTAAAGAGCATTTCAAGTAGGGTTTAGAAAAGATACTGTTGCATGCATTCCAGGGGTCACTACAGATGGTGATCACGGTGGGACCAACACTAATTTTTCATTTTTTGTCAGAATACTAACTTAGTTTTATGTGCAGGTCTAGCTACTCTGAGCTATAGCAGCCAGAAACTAGTCACTCTAAGCTATAGTGGCCAATAGAGCTTAGTCGCTCTGAGCTACAACGGCCAAGAACCAGCCTCTCTAGTCAACAATGGCCAGAAATGGAGTGCAGTAGAGGTCAAAACACCGACTCTTTGAGCTGGATCGAAGGTTGGCATAGCTTCTCTGATATTTTATAGCTTTTTGTCTACTTCTGTATGCCTAAAATAGAGAACTTAAAACACATTTATGTTTATAAAATAAAAGAATAAAATAATAAAGAATTAAGCATTTCATATATCTTAGATCTTTTTTTAAATTTTCCACTAGACGTTGCTAGGAACAATGACTTATGCCTAAAAATTTCACCCTAGAATCCAACATGCTAGACGTTGTATGTTGTTTGCTTGCTTTGAGGCCCTGCTAGAGGCCATAGTTGCACTAAATAAAGTGCACTCATACAAATCATAATATTTCATATATCTTTCTGAATATTGAAACGTATTTTTGCACTTAGGCATATAGGAAAGATTCTTTGTTGCTATATGATGCACTTTATGTTACACAAGTTTAAAATGAACACCACCCATGCAAATCTCATTTAAACATTGGAGAGTTGGATTTCATCACCAACCTTCAATTCAGTCCAGTGACATTGGAATTCATCTCCTTCCACTAGTTTTTCCCCTAGAGCTTCCTAGAAACGGATTGAGAAAATTACTTATAGTGACACTAAGTTACTTGTGTTCAAATTGTCTCCAACTATTGGAACAATCATTGGTTTAGAGTGGAAGAGATAGGCAAGCCCTCCATTAGGTTTTTAGCGGTATACCCTAGCTTATTTTGAGAAAATCATGTTTGGCATGAGTGTACTTGATTGTCACTATGGATGAGTCTTCTCATTCTTAATACAAGAAAAAGAGAAAAGAAATCAAGAGAACAACACATCAAAAAAATTCAAGCATTTTAGGGCACACTCAAATCGGTAATCAAGATAAAAATTTGTTTGGTATTGTGTGGTCATTCCTAAATTGCAACTCAAAATATCAAGTCATAAAACAACATGGTCAAAATAAGAAGTAAGCACCCTCGGTCTGATACCGAGGGAGAGACAGAAGCAATTCATGCCCATAGGCGGAGTCGTAGTAACATTGAACAACCTACCCATAAGACCGTGAGACGTAGCTCCATGAGCCTAAGGTGTGATAACTCAACCCTTGGTGGACCTCCTCGAGAAACCCCAAGTAAGGAACCACATCATGGAACAAAGTCACATAAACAAAAAGAGGCTTCACATCCATCCTCATCAAGGAGACATGAGGAGACCTCAAGGGCCTCCTCTAAACACACGAAACATATCAAAGATGTGAGGAAGCTTAAAGGGCTTCCTGCTCACATGGACATAACAAAGGTTCTAAAACCCATTATTCACATAATGATGACGAGACTGCTACATCTCCATCCACATGGAGAAAACATGTTACCACCAAGCCCTCTTCATCAAGAAGGCAAACAAGAATTGCAACACCTCAAGACTCATAAGAAACATATTGAAAGTAGAAGAAAATGGCATACCGATATGATGCAAACAAAAATAGATATAGATGCTAAGTCCTACGAATGACGTAGAAACGAGATGTGAGCAAACAAAGCGGGGCCTCCTTTATTGATATTGCTTTTAATATGATTACAATACATCCCCCCTCTAGGGCTCAGAACATTTGATACAATTTGTTACATTAATGGATGCCCGAAAGAAGCCGCGCTTCCAAGATCGGACGGTACGCTTCCAACGTCTTCTGTGTGCCCACACTCGAAGTGGGCGGGCTAAAAGTTGTCACCGCTTGTGTCCATGTGTTCGTCATTCCTTGCTGCCCCTCTAGTATTCTTGGTGGTGAGATCCTATGCACAGAAAGACAACAAATCGTTAATAGCATATGCGTATCTAGAAAAACATGCAATCCCCAAGGCCTCCAGCGGGCGCTTGGAAGATATTAGTGATAAGATTGATAAGTAGATTACAGAATGATATGGAAATGTAAAGGACAATGTCTAGAATTGGTATCACCTAATTTTGCATCGAAGCGGCGTCGGACGGCCCCGTTATGCTCGTTTGCCCGTCGGGGGCCTCTCCAAAGTGAGCGCTCCAATGTCCCACCTATGCTTATCCAAATCACCTGAAACTCATGGGTTAGGCATTATATGTAATTCTAAGACTACCCAGATGCTCGGAATTTGCATATCCTACCCAGATTCTCTTGTATGTGACAGGGGCGCCCTGCGAGCTAGTTAATACATAAAATAATAAAACGATCGTCAAATCATGTCAGAATGAGTTCAAAATTTAATAGAGGCATTAGGATATCATCTGGGACATATTGCAAAAGGAATAGTAAGGAAATCATGCACATATTTCTAATCGCTCTGGGGTGGGACGCTGGGGACTGTCGCAAAACCTGCAAAAAGTGACCTTGCAAATGTCCTGCCCAGAGGCCTCCAAAACTCCTGCAAACTTGTGGTTAGACTAAAAACAGCATTTTGAGATGACCCAGAAGGTCAGATTTGGCAGATTCTGCCCAGGTTATCTTGTATCCGAAGGCGCTCCCTGTAGGTTAGTAGACGCATAAAATGACAGAAACCAGGTCAAATCATGTCAGAAAGCAATGAAATTTGGACAACAACATAAGTACATTAGATATAAAAGAATGCAAAAAGAATAGTAACAAAACCATGCACAGATTTCTAATCACTCCGGGGTGGGGCGATTAGGACTGCAGCAGTTTGGGGGGCGCCCGGGGGTGGGACGCCCACCGTTTAGGGCCTAGTTTTGACACCAATCCAAGTGGGATGGGTCCAAAACTTCCTAGGGGGTTGTGTCGATGAGTTTGGGGTGGGATTGTGGCCGATTGCTTGGGTCTTTGGATCTGGATTGCGTTCCTAGTGTTCACCCGATAACCTCTCTTCCGAAGAGAGAGATTAGGGATGTAGGAAGCACAAAGAGGAATGGGGGTATAGTTTGGCAGCACTTCGTTGCTCCAAATGCTCTAGCTCTCCTCTTTTTTGGGGTGAGGAGGCTCACCTTTTTATAGACCTAAGGGTCTCCTTTGAATGCGCATGCGAGGGTGCCACTTGGCTCATTATGCCTTTTTGGGGGAGAGAAGATTCCTCCCTGATTAGGGCCTCCTTGATTGAGGCCTCCATGATCAGGGCAGGCTTGATTGAAGCCTCTCTGATTTGAAACCTTCCCTCGCAATCCCATGCCTTGAAGGCGGAGTTAGGTGGTAGATTTGGGCTGCCATTTGTCAAGGTTTGACTTTTTTCCAGTCAAACCTGCTAATCATCCCACCCTGGAGCGATTGTTGCTAATCGTCCCGGGGTGGGACGAATAGGATTCTAATCATCCCAGGGTGGGACGAATAGGGAGCAAAGTGCTTAAAAGGTGCAAAACTGACCTCTGACCTTCCAAAACTGATTTGGGAGTGGTTAGGACCACTTTTTAACCTCTGGAGGCTGCCCTAGGGGGTATGTATGCCAATTCGGTCAGTGCTTGTAGTCACATAATCGGATTGGTGTTGTTTTGGTGTCTACAGATGCCCCTTTTTGGGATGTGCTGTGTGTGGCGCAGTGCTGAGCAAAAATAGATGACCAAAGCACTTAATGATTAGGGTTTCTCAGTAACCTAACCAAATTTTGATGCCCCAAGTATGGAAAGGGCACGCATTCTTGAATCCTTGCTTCTGACGAGCTAAGGAGCTTAACTCAAGTGTAACCTTTTTCAGTGAGGTGTACTTGATCTTGGACATTGTTCAGACATGAATAGGCAAAGGGCACAACCTTTTGTCCGAGGAACCTTTTCTTCATGCTTCCAGAATGCCAAGTGTTTGTTTAGCTTGTGATTATTGCTTGTTTGCTGCCCCAAGCAGGAGCGTGATTGTCTTTGTCAATGATTCTTTGAATGCATGCCATTTCCTTGATTGGGTGTGTATTTGTTGATTGGTGACTAAGTGTGACTACCCCCTCAAGCGACGAATCGATGAGGGAATGACCAAAAATGAGAAAAGCGACGAGTCGCTTGACCCAAGATGACGTTTGTAAGGGTGCCTTCAGTTGTTTTCGTTGAACGCTTATTGCAGTTTTCCAACCATCGGACCTATTTTTGGTGGGTTTTGACCCTTTTTTTTATGCCTATTGGGGTAGAAATTATCAAAAATCCTCCTTCCCGTGGAGTGGTCCGGCTATGCTAGCCTTCTTAGGGAGTAGGATAGTGAGTATTTGTGACCCCGATGGTGGTTTTTCATGCCATGAATGTCAGGTGCAAAGGCACCTTTGTTCGGCAGATTTATTGCTATTTTTGGTGCATTTTTTGGATGCAGTTTTTGTTGCTTTATTTCTTGCTCTGTAATCATCCCAGGGTGGGATGAATACCAATTTTGTAATCATCCCAGGGTGGGATGAGCGCTAACTAGAGCGTTCATCCCAGGGTGGAACGATTACAGGCCTAACAACCTATATAAGGACCAAAACTAGGTTTTGGGCTCATTTGCAATATTTTTTTCTTGGCGATTTGGAGCAGTGAGGAGGAGTGCGAGTGTGCGTAGCGGAGCGCTGCTGAAATTTCATGGACATCATGAGTGCGAGAACCGGATCTTCGAGTGGAGGAGCCGAGGTGAGACCGGTATGATGTTCCTTCTCTCTGCCTGTTATTCGTGTGTGTTTTATATGAAGTTTAAAACTCACATATAAAATGTTTGTTCGCTTTATTTTGTTTTTAAGGTTTTAAAAACCTAATTTTTTTGTGTGTGTTGGTTTGATTTTATTCGTATATCAAGTTGAAAACCTAATATAGGAACTTTATTTGCTTTGTTTTTTTTTATTTTATTAGGTTAAAATAACCCAACATGTTTTTGTGCTCTGTTATTTTGTTGTTAATTTTCGTATATTAAGGTCAAAACCCTAGTACACAACTGTTATCTGTAATTTGTTTGTGTTTGTATTTAGGTTTAAAACCCAAAACGTTTTCATTTTATTTTGTTGTTTTTGTTCATATTATGGTTGAAACCCTAATATGTTTTATTTCATTTTTGTTTTTGCCATATTAAGGTTGAAACCCTAATATTTTTTTTTTTTGCGTTCACATTAAGGTTGAAACCCTAATATGATTTTTTTGTTTTGTTTTGTTTTCACATTAAGGTAGAAACCCTAATATGATTTTTGTTGTTTTTTGTTGATTGTACAGTTATTTTCATGTATGTTGTCATTGTTGTATAGTTTTATTTTAATGATTATGTACTTTCGTTGTACATTTGTTTTATTGTACTTCTTATGCTATACTTTTGTTGTACAATTGTAAATTGTAGTCTGTACTTCTACTGTATAGTTTTATTTTAATGTTTTTGTTTATATTAAGTATGTACTTAATATATTTTTTCATTTTATTTTGTTGTTTCAGGTTGTGAAGAGTCGGTACCACCAATCGACTATTTTCTCTGATGCCCGGGATGCCCCGACAGTTGTGGATTGGGAGTGGCTTGATGCCCTTGGGCTCAAGCACGTGATGCGTCCTGGAGCCTGTGGTGGGGGATCGGGCATATTTGACTACCCCGATCAATCTATGGGATCCCCGCACCAACACTTTTCATCTCCCAATAGGGGAGATGACTGTTACTCTGGAGGATGTGTATCGGATTCTACGGATTTCGATAGATGGACTGCCTATCTGGATGACCCACCGTGACCAGCGGACAGTGGTATTGACACGGTGTTTTGGTCCGATGGTGGAGAGGGGGGTGGAGAGGGTTGTGGAGAGGGTAGAGGCTGACTGCCAGATAGGCGGTATTCTGGTGCGGTGGTGGCTGGAGAAGGGCGTATTAGGGGTGAGGCATGCTTTGATCATGACCCTCATCTCCAATATGCTACTTCCTGACTCCTCAGGTGCGAGGTTCCCTTGGAACCTACTTGAGTTGGTTTTCACATTGGTGGAGTGTCCTACATCATCTCCACTTATTATGAGATGGGGTCAAACTTTATTGGCATAGTTGTACGACGAGCTGTACGAGGTCCGCTATCGAAAGCGAAAGGGGATCGGGTGCAGCTATCTCTTGCAGTGCTGGGGGTGGCAGCACATAGCTGTGGAGCGACCGTAGGGTTTGCCTTGGACCACCCGAGGTGAGATGGTGGATCAAGAAATTGGATATGCCAATTTATGGCGGAGGTCAGAGGAGCATGGATAGAGTCGGTGGTGGGCAGGTGACGTAGGTCACTATACTGATGCCTTCTCTCATCTAGTGCCAGGGCAGGTGTTCTAGCGGCCATACCGGGACTGTCCAATATGGCCTAAGGCTAGAGAGTGGCTTCGACATGTGCGTAGGGGTAGATGGTTGATTGGGCGACACGGGATAGAGCAGGAGTACTTCCCATATGTTTGGGTGACATGGCAGTTTGGGGTGTGCCAGGGATTGCCTGGTGATCCCTTGATCTATCGACATCATGGTGATGAGAAGACTCTAGTCTGGCCTACCATTGAGCAACTGGGTGAGGGGTTCGATGTAGTTATTGATGTACCCAACATGGATGATGTCGGGGTGACTACAGAGTATGACCGGTGGTGGATTATGCGGCGATGGCGGAGTGAGGGGCCTCTAGGAGGCATGGATACTACAGTAGCAGGAGGTGGGGGTGCAGAGGCATCGATGGAGGGTTGGGGGGCTCCACTTGATGATGTTGACATGGTGGAGGTCGATGACTTCATCGACGATGGAGATGATTTGGGGGTTTTAGAGCAGTCGAATGTACAGGATGTCCCGGAGCAGTGGGTGCCAGAGCAGCAGGCCATCCCGGAGGTGCCCATGCCTTAGGCTATCTCAGGGGATGTGGAGGCTAGGCTTCATGCTGAGATAGCATGATTGGAGGGTCTCCTACGGAGATGGGAGGAGGAGCATAGAGATGCTTTGGTGGAGGTAACACAGGAGAGGGATCTCCTACGGACTCAGTTGGCACAGTGGGATAGTGCATTGGTTGTGTATCACCAATGAGATATGGAGTGGGGTCGGTACCGGATAGAGTTAGAGACAGAGGTTGTCCGCCTCGATGGATAGTTGCCTATGCTTGATGGAGGTGGTTCGTCATGCCGTACGAGAGGTAGTGAGACTAAGCAGTCTACATCATCTCATCGTAGGTGGCTAGGTGAGGGTAGTGTTGGTGGGCAGGGTGCGAGGGTTGGCAGTAGCTGCCCTGAGAGGTCCCATAGGACCCATACTATTAGGGGTAGTTCTAGTCGCATCGATCCTGCATGATCATGGTGGCCGACTCCCTAGGCTTTGGGGATTTTGAGTTTTTGGTTTTTGTGAGGTCATAGGACCTTCTTATTGTAGCCTTGAGGGCATTTTGACTTGATATATATACATGACTCTTTTGGTTTGATTATATACTTGTCATGGTTTATTGTTCTTTATGCACATTTATTTATGTTGATGTATGCATATGCTATTATGACTGTGGATGATTTTAACTATATGATATAGATGTATGCATATGGAATGGATGGAATGATTTGTTGGTATACAGGTGGTGGCACCATAGACTGTATAGGATTTACTGGTTTTTTGTACTATGTGATTGCTTTATGGAATAACTTTTGCATTTGTAATTTTTGTTTTGTATTTTTTGATGGTGATGTAAGTAATGAAATGTACAACAATTGTTTTAGAATGTAGTTAAGGTTTTTCTGAGACTCAGATGCTTTAACTAACTAGTCAAGACTGTACATTATCTTACAAGACTTTCGAACAAGGTACGAATCAGACTTGAGTTTGACCAAGTTATTTCACATCCTTGTGTGTGCGATTGAGTTCATTTATGTGGTATTCGTAAGGATACCGTCAGTGCCAGGTAGGCTGTCCACCAAACCTATACTGAGGATCACCTAATTAGCTCCACTAACTCCTTTGTTGCATTTAGTAGGATTAATCTACGATGCAATCTAGGATACCATAAGCTAGCTCATCCACATGCAAACATTGATCTATACATATGCCCAACAACTAATGCGATAGATATATCGTCATGCGGGAGGTTTGCCACCAGTGACCAGCAGGCTATCCACCAAACCGGGACTGAGGATCACCTCATGACCTTTCGAATGCTGAGAATTCTAGGGATTCAATAGTTACTCCCTCTCTTTTAATGGGATATTTGCTCAGTAGTGATGATAATCATTGTTTATTTTGTTTGAGCTTGGGATTTTGAGTAGTGATTAGAATCGCTATTTCTTGTGCTTTTTGATTTGTGCACTTTTGATATTCATGTTTGGAGTTGGAATTATTTGTAGTGGTAAAAACCACTATTTATTTTGGGGAATTGAAGGAAGTTTTCTTGTCCTTTTGCCAATTCTCAGCATTCTTGGGGTCATTCGCACAGGGGGATGAGTGAGATAACATTTTCACTGTATGGTATCCTGGACCACTTTGCAGGTTTCATATTTTGTTCACACAACTTGGGAATTTTTATGTGTTTTAAGCTTGTGTTGGGATGCTATGTAACAAGGCATGATCCAAGTAAAACTCTACCTTGTAAAAATCGGTCTGACTTTGTACAACATTTGGCTAGAAATCTAAAGACAACTGAATGACGAAAACCCTAAAGACATTAGAAGACAACTGACTATGATATGGCAAAAATGTGAATGGCGTTATTCTTGTTGGATCATTTACAAAATGGAAAAATGTGGAAAATGATGGAATTGCCGAGTAATTACAGTCTATGGTGCGTTTGACATGTATGACCAGCAAATATGCAATGTATGTATGCGATGCCTAATGCAGCTTTTTTTTTTTGTGTTTTGATTTTTAAGATTATGCATGAAAGTGAGATGCAATTTTTTTGTTATTTTTGATTATCTGTTGTTTTTGAATATTCGTTATGGATGGTTTAACCCGAATGGGTGTGGACCAAGTGATTCTTACGGATCCTTGGAGGTTTTGACCAAAGGGATTATAGATACCTTTGGGGCATTTTGGGTGACCAAGCGGTGGCGAGAATCCTTGGAGCTTTTGGTTTGACCAAAGGGATTATAGATACCTTTGGGGCATTTTTGGTTGACCAAGCGATTGTGGGAACCCTTGGAGCTTTTGGTTTGACCAAAGGGATTATAGATACCTTTGGGGTGTTTTTGGTTGACCAAGAGATTGTGGGAACCCTTGGAGCTTTTGGTTTGACCAAAGGGATTATGGATACCTTTGGGGCATTTTGGGTGACCAAGCGGTGGCGAGAACCCTTGGGGCTTTTGGTTTGAACAAAGGGATTATAGATACCTTTGGGGTTTTTTGGTTGACCAAGCGATTGTGGGAACCCTTGGAGCTTTTGGTTTGACCAAAGGGATTATGGATACCTTTGGGGCATTTTGGGTGACCAAGTGATGGCAAGAACCCTTGGGGCTTTTGGTTTGACCAAAGGGATTATAGATACCTTTGGGATGTTTTTGGTTGACCAAGCGATTGTGGGAACCCTTGGAGCTTTTGGTTTGACCAAAGGGATTATGGATACCTTTGGGGTGTTTTGGGTGACCAAGCGGTGGTGAGAACCCTTGGAGCTTTTGGTTTGACCAAAGGGATTATAGATACCTTTGGGGCATTTTAGGTTGACCAAGTGATTGCGGGAATCCTTGGAGCTTTTGGTTTGACCAAAGGGATTATAGATACCTTTGGGGCGTTTTTGGTTGACCAAGCGATTGTGGGAACCCTTGGAGCTTTTGGTTTGACCAAAGGGATTATGGATACCTTTGGGGCATTTTGGGTGACCAAGCGGTGGCGAGAACCCTTGGGGCTTTTGGAGTGGGCCATGGCTCTCTAAATGTTGAATGGCCTCAAATGACTGATGTTCAAGGGTTCTAGTTCCTTGATTCCTTCAAGAGAGGCGAGCCGGTATGTTCCAGGTCCTATTTTACTATCGATTACATAAGGACCTAACCAATTTGCCATGAACTTGTCCCTTAAATGGGGTGGCAAGTTAGAATTTTTTTGGTTCTCTTTTAAGACCAGGTCACCGACCTGAAAGTCCCTCAGGTGAACTTTCATGTTGTATGCTTTCTTAAGTCGCTCTTGATAGATACGTAAATGCTCGAGAGCATTGATGCATCGTTCATCGAGTAACGTAAGCTGGTCTAACCGGGCCTGCCATGTAGTGTCATCATCGATGAACTCTTGCATTGATATGCACAGGGAGGGTATTTCCAACTCGAGAGGCATGACTACCTCGGAGCCATACACTAGCAAAAATGGAGTTGCCCCAGTGGGCATCCGAATGCTAGTGTGATAAGCCCATAGGGCAAGTGGTATTTGGATGTGCCAATCCTTATGACTATCTGTGACCATATTTTTAAGGATGGCAACTAGCATTTTGTTTGATGCCTCTGCTTGCCCATTTGCCTACGGATAATAGGGTGTCAAAAAACTGTGCTGAATTTTGTACTTTGTTGTCAAAGCACGCACATATTTGTTCTTAAATGATGTCCCATTATCCGAGATGATCTTGGATGGAATACCAAAATGACATATGATGTTATGTAAAATGAACTCCGTAATGTGGGGCCTAGTCGTAGAGGTAAGCGGAATTGCTTCCACCCACTTAGTGAAGTACTTTGTGGCCGTTATGATAAACGTGTGATGACCTAACGACGCAGGGGAGATCTTTCCGATGAGATCTAAGCCCCACTATGAAAATGGCCAAGCCGATTGGATTGTCTGTAAGGCCTGAGAAGGTACGTGTGTCAAGTTAGCATGGTGTTGACACTTCACGCACTTTCGCACATATGCACAACAATATCGCTCTAAATATGGCCAATAATAGCCCATGTGAAGAATACGCTTTGCGATGGCCATATCACTGAAGTGGCCATCGCATGTACCATCGTGCACTTGGGTGATCGCCCAAGTGGACTCTTGCTAGTCCAAGAAATAGGAAATCAAGTTTAAATGATAAAGGCATTGGAGCCCCTTGTGGTGTGAAAAACACGATTCCCATGCCACCCTCTTGCTCACATTTAGAACCATCAAAAAATAACATTGTCAGCTTGTGACTTAGGCTCATCGGAATCTGGCAATTCAAAGACATGGAAGACCCCATCATCAGGCATCTCTATGATCAGAGGTTGATCATCTTTGAGAGGAGCCTCTGCTAGTTGATCGACGATGACTTGACCTTTGATGGACTTTTGTCTAATGAATTTGATGTCAAACTCTGTCAACAACATGATCCATTTTTTTGTGTGACTACTGTGATAAGTATGACTCATCATGTACCACAATGGATTCTCCTTAGACACAACATACATCGTATTGCTCAGCATGTAATGGCGTAGCTTTTTGGTCGTAAATACCACCGCCAAGCATAGCTTCTCAACATATGCATAGTTAAGTTCATAACTGAATAGGGTGTGGCTAAGATAATAATTATCCTGTTCTTTATGTAATTCATTTTTCTAGGCTAGCATGTCGCCCAGTGCCACCTCAATAGCTAAGATGTATAAATAGAATGGCACTCCTGGTCTAGGTGGTTCCAATACTGGCAATGAAGCTAAGTATTGTTTGATGTCGTCAAAGGCTGACTGGCACTCGTCATCCCAATGAAATGCTACCCCCTTGTGTAATAATTTATTCATGGGTCGGCACTTATCAGATAATCATGCTATGAAGCGCTTGATCGACGTGACCTTACCCTGCAAGCTTCTGAGCTGCCTGATGGTGGTTGGGAGAAGCATTTTAAGGATTGCCTTAACTTTATCTGGATCTACCTCGATGCCTCATTTTGATACTACAAAACCCAAGAGTTTTCCAGATGTGATGCCAAATATGAACTTCTTGGGGTTTAGCCTAACCTCATGTTCGATGAGGCAATCAAGGATCTTGTGTAAGTCATCGAGATGATTTTGGCACAAAAGAGATTTGGCCAACAAATCATCCATATAATCTTCCAAAGTTTTATGCATGTGATCATGGAAGATGTATGTCATAGCACGTTGGTAGGTGGCACCAACATTTTTAAGGCCAAAGGGCATGACCTTATAACAAAATGTCCCCCAAGGCGTAATAAACATTGTTTTTAGTTGATCATCGGGATTGATACGAATCTGGTTGTATCTTGAGAAACCATCCATGAGGGAAAGCATTTCATGGCCTGTTGTAGCATCTACCAATGCATCGATGCTAGGCAAGGGGAAATCATCCTTGGGACTCGCTTTGTTTAAATCTTGAAAATCGATGCATATGTGAATCCTCCCATCAAGATTTTTGATGGGTACCATGTTGGACAGCCATGGTGGGTAATCTACGTAGATGACAAACTATGCATCCAATAGCTTTTGTAGCTCGTATTTGACCATTAAGGCCACTATTGGGTGCATCTTACATAGCTTTTGCTTGACTAGCTTGACTGTCGGATCAAGTGTTAGATTATGCGTGACTAGTTGTGGGTCTAGCCCCGGCATGTCTTTGTAGGACCATGCAAAAACCTCCTTCTTTTATTTGAGAAGGGCAATGTAATCGACTTGCTCTTCGGGGGATAGACTTACCCCTAGCTTGATGATTTATGAATTCATTGGATCAGAACCAATGTCTACATCAATTGTTTCTTCGACTGACATGTGGGATCCATCCTCCAACTAGTGTGGATTTGGGATTAGGTGGATATCATTTGCTGAATTTAGATCTGCGTTGGGAATTTTAGGTTCCTCTTCAGGATGGAATATATCCTGAGTCTGTCCTGGGGTGAAATGAAACATCTCACCGCAAGGCCAGTACTCTGATGGGGATGGTGGTGAGTTAGCATGATCTCAGTCTATGGCATCTAGGTCTAGATACAATGGTCATGTTGGATCAGCTAAATTGTGTATGGGGGTGGTTAAATCAATGGAGATCATGTTGATGGAATGAATTTGGTCTTCATTGCCACGTGGGTGTTGATTAAAAAATTCTTGGTGATCCTTGTAACCCATATCTGGCTTTGTGGGTACTAGCACAAAAGGATCGGCCCTATGTGCGAATAGAAGTATAGGGTCTACACTTGGCACTGATGGCCCTATAGGGTCTCTATGTGGGAGGTGCTCCCTATATGCCTAAAGTGGTGGATGAAGCACTTGGTTTAACTTTACTTGGTTTAAATGCCACCTATGCCTTGGTCCCATATTTAGATATTCAAACATATCATTGATGTCTATGGGGTATTCCTGTTGCCTCATATGGATGAGATATGCCATCTCAGTCTCATTCTCATAGTCACTATTTGAGATCGATAGGCCTTCATTGGCTCTGACAACTATGTGCCCCTTTGGCTGGTATAGCCTCCCACTAGGCATTTCTTGATCACTATCCTCACTCTCTATGAAAACCAAAAATATGGCATGCAGGTAGTCGATGTTGAAGAAGATATTTGGATCTTCTTCCTCCAGTGGATCACTTGGCCTTATGGCCGGCATGGGAGGCTTGTTTTGTTTGAGCAAGTTGATTTTGTCCCTTTTGGGTTGTTTCACTCTCTACGAGAGTGCTAGATTCTCTGGAGGTATCAATTGCCTGATCGAAACATTAAATGGGAACATTGCCATGAAGTTCTCCTGATATTCATCAATGGGTGTCACCTGCGAGTGATCGTTATCAAACTCAAAAGGGTCCCAAGGTGCTACCTCATAATCTGACTCATCTTTAGAAGACCTCCCTTGATCTTGTTCATATCCCTCTTGGAGGTTACTTCTTGAACTTTCCCCTTCCTCGATCAAATGGGAGGGGTTGTTGAGGTCAACAAGGTTCGTTGTTAACAATGGGAGATAATCTCCCAATGTGTATGTTGTGTTGGGATTGGCATATGGATCTTGTGCCAACCCATCCTTGTTGCCTAGACCTAGGCCTTGCATGGTTTCTACCAAGATTTTGAGGGGCAAAACGTGGTTGAACCCTACTCCTGATTTATCATATTGCATCTGGTATCTCGGTTGACAAAGAATGTGCATTCCTTATTCGTATCTGCCCAATCCATATCCATGCCAATTACATTGGTCTAGGTATTTCAAGGCAAATATCAGGTTGGACAGATAGTCAACATTCTTAGCAGATGGCTCTTCGTCCACTTCCTCTTGTAGGTAGGGTTCAATGCCATTCTTGAGGCCCCCATATACAAAATTGGTATGATTTGGTGGGTAGCCTAAAGGGACGATAGTGTCGATGGGGAGGCGAGGTCTCCCCATATCTTGCATGGATTCAAACACAGGTGTTGCCACAATGTTCTGCACTAGGTACTCCTCCAGTCCTGTATTGGCCATCTCAATAGTAATCATTAGTGGTTGAGGGGGAGGGAATGGGAGTTCTCCTTGAGTCCACTCCATGTTGGGTGAACTAGGTGTCTTGACTTCCATTCGACTGGGCACCTCTTCGATAGAGATGGTTGAGACTAATGGTGGTACCTCCTCTAGGGTCTTATTCCCATTGTCCTTTGGTGTGGCCACCATAGGTGGCATCATTTATGAAGGAACAAACGATGAAGATGGGCCAGGTTGGTGAGTTGAGGGACTCAACAATGAGGATGTAGGCAAAATTGGACCCTATGTCGATGGATTCAATTGAAAGTCCAAATGTGTCGATGGGAGGGTCGATTGTGGCATCAGCTGCATCGCATTGCAAAACTTAAAGGGTTCTAAGTCCGTTGGGACTACATGTACTTGCCCTTCGTATGTGTATTTGAGGCATTAATGGGCTATCGAAGGGACACACTTCATGTCCCTGATCCAAGGCTGGCCTAGAAAGATATTGTAGGCCATCTCACCCTCAAGGATGTGACACAACGTAGGAATGGTCTTTTGTCCTACTTGGATGGGTAGGACAATTGTGCCAACCATCGAGCATAACGCATCGTTGAATGCTCAAAGAGTGTAAGTGGATGCCACAATGTGGGATGTTGGTAGCTTAAGGTGTTTTAATGTCGATGTCATGATTATGTTGCTAGATGATCCATTGTCCAACAACACCCTCTTGAATGGAATCCTGTTGATCCGCGCAATGACACGCAGGGGTGGATCCACCATATCACCAGTCACTAGTTTCAATTCATCTTCCCTGAAGGTTATAACTGGTTTTGTGCATTGTCTCACATGTCCCATGAAATTATTGAAAGAATTAGCTTCGTGGGGTTGTAGGTCAATGGCTTTGAGTATCTCCATCAGAGCCTCCCTATGGGGCGGTGATTTTTGGATGAGCTCATAAATGGAGACCCTAGCTAATGTGGTCCTTAAAATTTGAGTAAGTTTAGTCCAAATCATGGCCACTGGTCTAGGCAGGGGAGGTTGCGTAGGGTGTTGTGGAGGTTGTGATGTTGACGAAACATCTCTTGTAACTACAGTGGGTGCAGCCATGTTTGGGTATCTTTTGTTCCAATTCATGATGCTTATCATCCCTACGTATCCTTGCATGGGGCAGTTTTGTGTTACCTCGTTCACTTGTAAAGTCTTTGCCTATACATCATGGGTAGGCAAGGGGTCTTTGAAGACCTCCATCTATTGGTTGCTCAGCACCATAGGACTATCTACCATGAGCGTTTTGTTGTTGAAAGAATGTCTATGGAAGCACAGGTGCATCGGGTGTGATGCAAACAAAAGCAGATTTAATGCTAAGTCCTACGAATGAACAAAGAACAAGTGCATGAAAAGGGAAAGCGAAGCATGAATGAAATGAGATATAAAGAAAAAGTAAAGTGTAGCATCTTTTATTAATTTTTCTTGTGATCAGGTTACAATACATCTCCCCCCTTTTCAGGGGCTCGGAGCGTTAGATATAGTTTTGTTACACCAACGGATGGTATGCTTCCCTTCGAGATCTTTTGCATGCCCACATTTGAAATGGGTGGGCCAAACATCATCGCTACTTGTGTGAATGCATCTATAGTTCCTATCGCTACTTGTGGGAATTTTGATATGACCCAGAAGGTTGGATTTTGCTGATTCTACCCCGATCGCCCTATATCCGAAGGCGCTCCCTATATGTTAGTAAAAGTGTAAAACAATGAAAACACAGTCAAAACAAGTCATAATGCTTTGAAATTTGAACTACAACATATATGAAACACACAAAACATGATGTAAAAGAAATATTATAGAAATTAGATGTATATTTCTAATCACTTCGGGGTGGGGCGATTAGGACTGCAATAGTGCGAGGGGCACCCGGGGGCAGGATGACTGCCATTTAGGACTTGGTTTTGACACCAATCCACTTGGGATGGGTCCAAAACCTCCTACGGGGTTGTGTCAAAAAATTTGGTGTGGGATTGTGGCCAATTTTTTGGGTTTTGGGTCCGGATTGCGCTCCTAATGTTAACCCGATAGCCTCCCTTTCGAAAGAGATATCAAGGATGTAGGAAGCACAATGAGGGTGAGGGTATAATTTTGTAGCACTCCATTGCTCCAAATGCTCCTGCTCTCTATTTTTGGGGTGAGAAGACTCACCATTTTATAGACCTAAAGGTCTATTTTTAATGTGCATGCAGCGGTGCCACTTGGCCATCATGCCTTCCCAAGGGAGAGAATATTCCTCCCTGATTAAGGGCTCCATGACTACCCCTTTGAGCTTTGAAATGCTCACTCACACTCCCATGCATTGAAGGTGGAGTTGAGTGGCAGATCTAGGCTACCATTTGTCAAGGTTTGACTTTTTCCTGTCAAACCTGCTATTCACCCCACCCTGGAGCGATTGTTGCTAATCGTCTCGGGGTGGGGCGAATAGCATTCTAATCGCCCGAGGGTGGACCGAGTAAGGAGCTGGGTGCTTGAAAGGTGCCCCTTTTTGGGATGCATGGCACAGTGCTAAGTAAAAATAGATAACCAAAGAATTTAATAATTAGGGTTTCTCAGTAACATAACCAACTTTTGATGCCCCAAGTATGGAAAGGGCACTCATTCTTGAATCCTTGCTTTTGACGAGCTAAGGAGCTTAATTCAAGTGTTAACATTTTTCGATGAGGTGTTACTTGATCTTGGACATTGTTCAGTCATGAATAGGCAAAGGGCACAACCTTTTATCTATGGGAACCTTGATTTCATGATTCTAGAATGCCAAGTGTTTGATCAGCTTGTGATTATTTCTTGGTTGTTGCCCCAAGCAGTAGCTTGGTTGTCTTTGTCAATGATTCTTTGAATGCATGCCATTTCCTTGATTGGGTGTGTATTTGTTGATTGGTGACTAAGTGTGACTACCCCCTCAAGCAACGAATCGATGAGGGAATGACCGACATGAGAAAAGCGACGAGTCACTTGACCCAAGATGACTTTTGTAAGGGTGCCTTAAGTTGTTTTTCATTGAATGCTTATGCAGTTTTCCAACAATCGGACCTATTTTTGGTGGGTTTTAACCCTTTTTTTTTTACGCTTATTGGGTCTAAAATTATCAAAAATTCGTCCTCCCGTGGAGCGGTCCAGCTATGGTAGCCTTCTTAGGGAGTAGTATATTGATAATTTTTGGCCCCAACATCGGTTTTGTATGCCAAGAATGTCAGGTGCAAAGGTGCCTTTGTTCGGCAGTTTTATTTTTGTTTTTTGGTGGGTTTTGACCCTTTTTGTGATGCCTTTTGGGGGTGAAATTGTCAAAAATCTATCCTCCCATGGAGTGGTCCAGCTATGGTAACCTTCTTAGGGAGTCAGATAGTGACAATTTGTAACCCCAACATCAGTTTTGTATGCCAAAAATCACAGGCGCAAAGGTGCTTTTATTCGGCAGTTTTATTGTTGTTTTTGGTGCATTTTGGATGCAGTTTTGGTTGTTTTTTATTTTCTTGCTCTATAATCGTCCCAGGGTGGGACAAATACCAATTTTGTAATTTTCCTAGGGTGGGATGAGTGCTAACTAGAGTGCTCGTCCCAAGGTGGAACGATTACAGGCCTAAGAGCCTATATAAGGGCCAAAACTAGGTTTTGGGCTCATTTGCAATTATTTTTTCTGGAAATTTGGAGCTGTGGGGAGGAGTGCTAGTTTGCGAAGTGGAGCACTGCCAAATTTTCATGGACACCATGAGTTCAAGGACCGAATCCTCGAGTGGCAGAGCCGAGGCGAGACCGGTAGGTGCTTCTTCTTGTTTTTTGTTTGTTTTTATATGATTTTTTACAACTCGTATTTTATCATTGCTCTTTGTCATATTAAGGTTAAAACCCTAAATGAATGTTGTGATTTTATTTGTTTTTTTTTTTTTTTTGTGCATCATAAGGTTAAAAAAACCCTAGTTTGAATTTTTTTGTTTTGATTTGTTTTTTGTTCATCATTAAGGTTAAGAACCCTAGATGATTTTTTTTGTTTTAATTTTTTTTTTGTTCATCATTAAGGTTAAAAACCCTAGATGATTTTTGCAGTTTAATTTGTTTTTTTTGTGTTCATAATAAGGTTAAGAACCCTAGATGATTTTTTTTGTTGTTTTAATTTTTTTGTTTACACTTAAAGTTAAAAAAAAAAACCTAGGATAGTTTTAATGTTTTTGTTTTTGATTTTTTGTCCACACGTAACGTTAAAAACCCTAGGATGATTTTGTTTGTTTTATTTGATTTTTTTTTTGTGCTTTATTGTACATTTTAGGTGATTTATCTGTACTTTTGCTATACAATTTTGTATTTTTATTTTTCGTTTGTACAGTTTAGTTGATTTATCTGTACTTTTGCTGTAAAATTTTGTATTTTTGTTTTTCGTCTATACAGTTTATTTGATTATTTTTGTTTAAATTAAGGTTGAAACCCTAATTGTTTTTTGTTGTTTTATTGTTTTTGTGTACACTGTTGTTTATTTGTTTTTTTGTTATGTTTTAATGTTTTTGTGGTGTTTTTGTTTTTTAGGTTGTGAAGATTCGGTACCATCATCCAACGGTATTTTTTGATGCGCAGGATGCGCTGACTGTGGTATACTGGGAGTGGCTTGATGCCCTTGGGCTCAAGCAAGTGACGTTATTGGAGCCTGTGGTGGGGGATCGGGCATATCTAACTACCCTGATCAATTTGTGGGATCCTCGCACTAAGACCTTTCATCTCCTAACAGGGGAGATGACAGTGACTCTGGAGGATGTGTATCAAATTCTACGGATTTTGATAGATGGGCTACCCATTCGGATGACTCCTTGTGATCAGCATAGGGCGGTGCTAACATGGTGCTTTGGGCATGCGACGGAGATGGGGTTGGATGGGTCGATGGAGAGGGCAGAGGGGGACTACCTGATTGGCAGGATTCTGGTGTGGTGGTGGTTTGAGAAGGGCTTATTAGAGGTGAGGCATGCTTTGATGATGACTCTCATCTCTAATATGTTGCTTCTCAACTCCTCAGGTGCGAGGTTCCCTTGGAACCTCCTGGAGGTGGTGTTCAAACTGGTAGAGTGTCTGATAGCAATGCCACTAATTATGAGGTGGGGTTAGACACTACTGGCATAGCTGTATGACAAGCTATATGAGGTCCACTATTAGAGTCAGAAGGGTATTAGGTGCAGCTACCTATTGCAGTGCTCTAGGCGGTAGCACATAGCTATGGAGCGGTCGCAGGGGTTGCCTTGGACCACTCGGGGGGAGATGGTGGATAGGGAGATTGGCTATGCTACTCTATGGCGGAGGTTTGAGGAGCAGGGGCAGATTCGATGGTGGGAAAGTGTTGTAGGGCACTATTTTGATGCCTTCTCATGTTTTACCCTAGGGGAGGTGTTCTGGTGGCCATACCGGGACTATCCAGCTTGGCCTGAGGCTGGGGAGTGGCTCTGGCAGGTGCACAAGGGGAGGTGGCTGATCAGGACTACTTCCCATACGTCTAGGTGACTCGATAGTTTGGGGTGCACCAGGTATTTCCTGGTGAGCCCTTGATCTATCAACATTGAGGCGATGAGAGGACTCTAGCCTAGCCAATTATTGAGTCGTTGGGTGAGGATTCAGATGCAGTGATTGATGTACCCAATGTGGACAATGTCGAGGTCACTGTAGAGTATGACCAGTGGTGGATGATGCTGTGATGGCAGGGTGAGAGGCCTCTAGGAGGTCCAGATGTAGTAGCAACAGGCAGTGGGGTTGCGAAGGCACCATGGGATGGTTGGGGGGCTCCACGTGATGATGTGGATATGGTGGAGGTAGATGACTTGACTGGGGATGATTTAGGGATTCCAGAGCAGTTGGATACATAGGACGTCCCAGAGCAGTGGGTGTCAGAGCACCTGTCATCTCAAAGATGCCCATGCCTTAGGCAGTCTCAAGGGGCATGGATGCTAGGTTTGGTGCTGAGATAGCATGATTGGAGGAGCTACTACAGAGATGGGATGAGGAGCACAGTGCCAAGATGGATCGCCTACGGGCTCACTTGGTGCAGCGGGATGAAGGATTGGCTGCCTACCATCGACGAGATGTGGAGTGGGGTCGGTTCCAGGTGGAGTTGGAGGCCGAGATTATCTGCCTTGGTGTACAGTTACCTAAGCTCACTGGAGTTGGATCTTCACGTAAAATGAGAGATAGTGAGACTGAGCAGTCTACTTCCTCTCATCACAGGTAGGTGGGTGAGGGTAGCGCTAGTGGGCATGATGCGAGGGCTGGCAGCAACTGCCCTAAGAGGTCTCATAGGACCCACACCACTGGGGGTAGTTCCAGTCGCACTGATCCTACATGATCATGGTGGCCGACTCCCTAGGCTTGGGGTTTTTGAGTTTTTGATTTTTTTGTGAGGTTAGAGGACCGACTTATTTTAGCTTATGAGCACTTTTTCCAATATATATACATGACTTTCTTTTTTATTATACACTTATTGTGATTTATCGTTTACTTTTATGCACATTTATTTATGTTTATGTATGCATATGTTATTATGAATGCGACTGTTTCTAATTATATGATGTATGCATATGGAATGGATGAAATGATTTGTTGATAACTTGGCGGTGGCACCATAGACTGTACAGGATTTACTTGGCTTTCTATACTATGTGATTGCTTTGTGGAGTGACTTTGCATGTGTGAATTTTTTTGTTTTGTATTTTCTGATGGTGATGTAATAATGGAATGTGCTATAGTTGTGTTAAAATGTAGTTAAGGTTTTTTTGAGACTCAGATGTTTTAACTAACTAGCCAAGACTATACATTTATCTCCCAAGACTTTTGAATAAGGTACAAATCAGACTTGAGTTTGACCAAGTTATTTCACATCGTTGTGTGTGCGATTGAATTTGTTTGTGGTAGTTGTCAGGATATCGCCAGTGCTAGATAGGTTGTCAACCAAACCTGTACTAAGGATCACCTAATTAGCTCCACTAACTCTTGTATTTAGTAAGATTAATCTATGGTGCAATCTAGGATACCATAAGCTAGCTCATCCACATGCAAACATTGATCTGTACACAGTTTAATGTGATAGATATATCGTCATGCGAGAGGTTTTTCCGCCAGTGACCAACAGGCTATCCACCAAACCGGTACTGAGGATTACCTCATGACCTTCTGAATCTTTGAGAGTTCCAGGGATTCAAGTTCGACTCCCTTCTTTTCTTTACTTTTATTGGGATACTTGCTCGCGTATGTAGTGATAAAAATCATTGTTTATTTTTATTTTTATTTTCTTTTGACCAAGGGATTGGAATTTTGAGTGATGAGAATCACTATTTCTTGTGCTTTTTGATGTATGCACTATGTGGGTTTTGATGTCAAAATTTGGAGTTTGTACTTTGACTTTTTGCATTTTTTTTTTTTTTTTTTTTGCGATATTTGCAACTTTTTGGGATTCTTGGGGAATTGGGTAGGGAAGATGCTTGTCCTTTTGCCAACTCTCAGCATTCTTGGGATCATTCGCACAAGGGGATGAGTGAGATAACATTTTTACTATATAGAATCCTATATTTCTTTGTAGGTTTCATTTTTCTTGCACACAACTTGGGAATTTTTTGTGTTTTAACTTGTGTTGGGATGCGATGTAACAAGGTGTGATCCAAGTAAAACTCTACCTTTGTAAAAAAATTTCAGACTTTGTATAGTTGGCTAGAAATCTAAAGACATCTGAATGACGAAAGCCCTGCATACATTAGAAGACAACTGATTATGATATGGTGAAAAATGTGGATGGCGTTTATTTTTTTTGGACTATTTACAAAGTGGAAAAATGCAAAAAATGATGGAATTGCCGAGTAATTACAGTCTATGGTGCATTCGACCTGTATGACCAACAAATATGCAATGTATGTTTGCAATGCCTAATGCAACTTATTTTTTTTGTGTTTTGATTTTTAATAGTATGCATAGAAGTGAGATGCAATTTTTTTGTTATTTTTGATTATTTTATTGTTTTTAAGGGATTATAGATACCTTTGGGGCATTTTGGGTGACCAAGAGGTTGTGGGAACCCTTGGGGATTTTGGCTTGACCAAAGGGTTTATAGATACCTTTAGGGCGTTTTGGGGTGACCAAGCGATTACAAGAATCCTTGGAGCTTTTGGTTTGACCAAAGGGATTATGGGCACCTTTGGGGCATTTTGGGGTTGACCAAGTGATTGCAAGAATCCTTGGAGCTTTTTGGGGTGACCAAAGGGATTATGGGCACCTTTGGGGCATTTTTGGGTTGACCAAGCGATTGTGGGAATCCTTGGAGCTTTTGGTTTGACCAAAGGGTTTATAGATACCTTTGGGGCATTTTGGGGTGACCAAGAAATTGCGGGAATCCTTGGAGCTTTTGGTTTGACCAAAGTGATTATGGGAGTCTTTGGATCATTTTTGGGTTGACCAAGCGATTACAAGAATCCTTGGAGCTTTTTGGGGTGACCAAAGGTATTATGGGCACCTTTGGGGCATTTTTGGGTTGACCAAGCGATCATGGGAATCCTTGGAGCTTTTGGAGTGGGCCATGGCTCTTTTAAATGTGGAATGGCCTCAAATGACTAATGTTAAATGGTTCTAATTCCTTGATTCCATCAAGAGAGGCTAGCGGGTATGTTCCAGGTCCTATTTTATTGTCAATTACATAAGGACCTAACCAGTTTGTCGTGAACTTGTCCCTTATATGGGGTGGCAAGTTAGAATTTTGTTGGTTCTCTTTTAAGACCAAGTCACCAACCTGAAAGTCCCTCAGGTGAACTTTCGTGTTATATGCTTTCTTAAGTTGCTCTTTATAGATACGTAAATGCTCGAGAGCATTGATGCGTCATTCATCGAGTAATGTAAGCTGGTCTAATCGGGCCTACTGTGCAGTGTCATCATCAATGAACTCTTGCATTGCTATGTGCAGGGAAGGTATTTCAAACTCATGAGGCATGACTACCTCGAAGCCATAAACCAGCAAAAATTGAGTTGCCCTAGTGAGCGTCCAAATGCTAGTGCGGTAAGCCCAAAGAGCAAGTGGTATTTGAATGTGCCAATCCTTATGACTATTTGTGACCATATTTTTAAGTATGGCAACTAGCATTTTATTTGACGCCTTTGCTTGCCCATTTGTCTACGGATAATAGGGTGTCAAAAAACTTTACTAAATTTTGTACTTTGTTGTCAAAGCACGCACATATTTGTTCTTAAATGACGTCCCATTATCCGAGATGATCTTGGATGGAATACCAAAATGACATATGATATTATGTAAAATACTCTGCAATGCAGGGCCCAGTCGTAGAGGTTAGTGGAATTGCTTCCACACACTTGGTGAAGTACTCTATGGCCATTATGATGAACGTGTGATAGCCTGATGATGCAGGGGAGATCTTTTTGATTAGATCTAAGCCCCACTATAAAAATGGCCAAGCCGATTGGATCGACTGCAAGGCCTAAGAAGGTACATGTGTCAAGTTAGCATGGTGTTGACACTTCATGCACTTTTGCACATACGCACAACAATCTTGCTCTAAATATGGCCAATAATAGCCCATGCGAAGGATACACTTTGCGATGGCCATACCGCTAAAGTTGCCATCGCATGTACCATCATGTGCTTGGGTGATTGCCCAAGTGGACTCTTGCTGGTCCAAGCAACGGAGGAGGATCCCTTCATAGCTCCAATGATACAAAATGTCTCCTAGCAAGACATGTTTTATCACTTTTTGTTTGAATGATCTTTTCACGGCATGCGATAATCCAAGTGGTAGGCTACCTAACTTGAGATAGTCTCTTATGGGTGTGTACCAATACTGCTGATCAGAAACCTCGATGGTATGAATGGCCAATACCTCTTAAAGTTTGTCCCTAGAAAAAGTTGAGTGGGAAATAACTTGTAAGAATAGCGTTGTGTTGCTATTAAGAGGGGTCAGGGAGAACAAGGACACCTAGTTGGCATGATTCAGACTATCATGGATTCGAGAGAACCTATCTTGAGATGGTTCAATCTAGATCAGGTGGATTCCTGGCATTAGGTTAGAGCTTGCACGCTCCATCATGGATTGAGATAATGTTTTGACTTGAATGGTTGTCATTTCACCAGAAGGGTCTTGTGGGATTAGTGACCCCAAGGAGGCCATAGTGTCCACAAAACAATTCGATGATCAAAGTAGTGCCTCGATGTCGTACCATTCAAGCTTTACAAAGAGTTTATCCATAAGGGCTTTGTAGTCCTACAGAATTGGGAATTTGCATTGGAATACCCCTTTCACTTGGTTGACAATTAACAGCGAATAACCAAAGATATTCAAGCGTTTTATGTTCATGGTGATGGTTGTCTGAAGACCTATGAGTAAGGCTTCATATTTAGCATTGTTATTGATGCACGAGAAATCAATTTTAAATGATAGAGGCATTGGAGCCCCTTGAGGTGTGAAAATTATGATTCCTACGACACCCCCTTGCTCACATTTAGAACCATCGAATAATAAGGTTATGTCGACTGTGACTCAGGCTCATCAGAATCTGGCAATTTTGAGACATGGAAGACCCCATCATCGGGTAGCTCTATGGTCAGAGGTTGATCATATTTGAGAGGAGCCTCTGCTAGTTGATCGATGATGACTTGACCTTTGATGGAATTTTGTCCAATGAATTTGATGTCAAACTCCATCAACAACATGATCCATTTCATCGTGTGACTACTATGATAAGTACGACTCATCATGTACCACAATGGATTCTCCTTAGACACAACATATGTCATATTGCTCAGCATGTAATGGCATAGCTTTTTGGTGGTAAATACCACTACTAAGCATAGCTTCTCGACATATGAATAGTTAAGTTCATAACTAACAAGGGTGTGGCTAAGATAATAATTAGCTTGTTCTTTATGTAGTTCATTTTTTTGGGCTAGCATGGCACCCAATGCCACCTCAGTAGCTGAGATGTATAGGTAGAACGACACTCCTGGTCTAGGTGGTGCCAATACTAGTGGCGAAGCCAAGTATTATTTTATGTCGTCAAAGGCTGACTGGCACTCATCATCCCAGTGAAATGCTACCCCTTTGTGTAATAATTTATTCATGGGTTGGCACTTGTCAGATAGCTACGTTATGAAGTGCTTGATCGATGCGACCTTTCCCTGTAAGCTTTTGAGCTGCTTGATGGTGGTTGGGAGAAGCATTTCAAGGATTTCCTTGACTTTATGTGGATCTGCCTTGATGCCTCATTTTGAGACTATGAAACCCAAGAGTTTTCTAGATGTGATGCCAAATATGCACTTCTTGGGGTTTAGTCTGACTTTGTGTTTGATGAGGGAATCGAGGATCTTTCTTAAGTCATCAAGATGATGTGGGCGCAAAAGAGATTTGGCCAACAAATCATCCATATAATATTCCAAATTTTTATGCATGTGATCATGGAAGATGTATGTCATAGCGCGTTGGTATGTGGCACCAGTGTTTTTAAGGCCAAAGGGCATGACCTTATAACAAAATGTCCCCTAAGGCATTGTGAACATCATTTTGAGTTGATCATCGAGATTGATATGAATCTGGTTGTATCCCGAGAAACCATCAATGAGGGAAAGCATTTCATGGCCTACTATAGCATCCACCAATGCATCGATGCTAGGCAAGGGTAAATCATCCTTGGGGCTCGCTTTGTTTAGATCTCAAAAATCGGTGCATATGCGAATCCTCCCGTTCGGCTTCTTGATAGGTACCATGTTGGACATCCATGTTGGGTAATCCATGCAGATGACAAACTATGCATCCAACAGCTTTTGCAACTTGTCTTTGACCATTAATACTACTGTTGGGTGCATCTTACATAGTTTTTGCTTGACTGTATTGACTTTCAGATCAAGCGTTAAGTTATGTGTGACTAGTTGCGAATCTAGCCCCGGCATGTCTTTGTAGGACCATGCAAAAACCTCCTTCTTCTCTTTGAGAAGGGCAATGTAATCGGCTTTCTCTTTGAGGGATAGACTTACCCCCAGCTTGATGATTTGTAGATTCATTGGATCAGAGCCGATGTCTATGTCGATCATCTCTTCGACTGACATGTGGGACCCATCCTCCAACTGGTGTGGAGCTAGGATCAGGTGGATATCATTTGCTGAATTTAGATCTACGTTTGGAATGTTGGGTTCCTCTTCAGCATGGAAAATATCCTGAGTTGGTCCTAGGGTGAAATGAAGTATCTCATCGCAAGGCCAGTACTCTAATGGATATGGTGGCGAGTTAGTGTGATCCCAGTCTATGGCATCTAGGTTTAGATACAATGGTCATGTTGGATCGGTTGAATTGCGGATGGTGGCGGTTAAGTCAATGGAGATCATGTTGATGAAGTGAATTTTGTCTCCATTATCATGCGGGTGGTGACTCAGAAATCCTTGGTGATCTTTGTACTTCGGATCTAGCTTTGTGGGTATTGGCACAAATGGATCGGCCCTATGTGTAGATAAAAGGATAGGGTCTACCCTTGGCACTGATTGCTCTTTAGGGTCTCTGGGCAGAGGGTGCTCTCTGTATGCCTGAAGTGGTGGGTGCAGCACTTGGTCCAACTATGCTTGGTTCAAATGCCACCTATGCTTTGGCTTCATGTTTAGCTATTCAAACATGTCATCAATGTCTATGGGGTATTGTTGCTACAACATATGGTTGAGATATGCCATCTTAGTATCATCTTCATAATCGCTATCGGAGATCCATAGGCCTTCATTGGCTCTGACAACTTTTTACGGCATTGATGCTCGTTCTATTCAAGCAAGTTGATTTGGTCCCATCGGGGTTGTTTTGCTCTCTACGGGGGGACCTAATTTTCTTGAGGTGGCAATTGCTCAATTTGAGCATTCAAGGGGAACATCACCATGAAGTTCTCCTGATAGTCATCTATGGGTGTCACTTGCGAGTGATTACTATCGGACTCGAAAGTGTCCCAAGGTGCTACCTCATACTCTGACTCATCTTCTAAATATTTTTCTTAGCCTTATCTATATCCCTCTTGGAGGCAAGTTCTTGAAATTTCTCCTTTCTCGATCAAAGGGAAGGGGTTGTTGAGGTCACCAAGGTTTGTTGTTAACAATGGGAGATAATCCCCCAATGTGTATGTTGTGTTAGGATTGGCATATGGATCTTGTGCCAACCCATCCTTATTGCCTAGCCCTAGGCCTTGCATGTTTTCTACCAAGATGTCAAGGGGCAGAGGGTGGTTGAACCCTACTCCTGATTTGTCGTATGGCATCTGATATTTTGGTTGACAAAGAATGTGCACTCCTTGTTCAAAGATTCCCAACCCATATCCATGCCAATTACATTGGCCAAGATATTTCAAAGCAAATTCTAGGTTGGACAGATAGTTGACATTCTCAACAAAGGGTTCTTCATCCTCTTCCTCTTGCAGGTAAGGTTCAATGTCGTTGTCGAGGCCCCCATATACAATTTTTTTCTAATTTGGTGGGAAGCCCAAAGGGACAATAGTGTCGATGGGGAGGCGAGGTCTCCCCATGTCCTGCATGGACTCAAGCACAAGTGTTGCTACAATGTTTCATACTAGATACTCCTCCAGGTCCGTATTGGTCATCTCAACGGTGATCGTTGGCAATTAAGGGGGATGGAATGGGAGTTCTTCCTAAGTCCACTCCATGTTGGGTGAACCAGGTGTCTTAACTTCCATTCGACTGGGCACCTCTTTGGTAGAGATGGTTAAGACTAGTGGTGGTATCTCTTCCAAGGGCTTCTTCCCGTTGTCCTTTGGTGTGGCCATCGTAGGTGGTGTCATTGGTGAAGGACCAGATGATGAAGATGGGCCTATTTGGTGATTTGAGGGACTTAACAGTGGGGATGTATGCAGAATAAAACCCTATTTGGATGGATTCAATTGAAAGTCCAAATGTGTCTATGGGAGGGTCGACTGTGGCATCAGTGGCACCACATTACAATACTTGAAGGGCTCTAAGTCTGCTGGGACTACATGCACTTGCCCTTCATATGTGTACTTTATGCATTGATGGGCTATCGAAGGGACACACTTCATGTCCCTGATCCAAGGCTGGCCCAACAAGATGTTATAGGCCATCTCACCTTCCAGGATGTGGCACAACATAGGAATAGTCTTTTGTCCCACTTGGATGGCCAGGACAATTGTGCCAACCATCGAGCATATCGCATCATTGAATGCTCGAAGAGTATAGGTGGAGGCCACAATGTGAGATGATGGCAACTTGAGGTGTTTCAATATTGCTATTGTGATTATATTATTGGATGATCTAGTGTCCACCAACACCCTCTTAAATGGAATCCCGTTGACCCATGCAATGACATGCAGGGATGGATCCGCCATGTCACCAGCCACCAATTTTAGTTCATCTTCTCTAAAGGTGATGACTGGTTCTGTACATCATTTTACATGTCCCACAAAGTTGTTGAAGGAGTTTGCTTCATGGGGTTATAGCTCGATGTCTTTGAGTATCTCCATTAGAGCCTCCCGATGGGGCGGTGATTGTTGGATGAGCTCATATATGGAGAGCCTAGCCGACATGGTCCTTAAACTTTGGGTAAGTTTAGTCCAAATCATGGCCATTGGTCTAGGTGGGGGAGGTTGCGTAGGGTGTTTTTGAGGTTGTGACATTGATGGAACCTCTCCTGTAGCTGCAGTAGGGGCAGCTGTGCTTGGGTACCTCTTGTTCCATGTCACTATGCTTATCATCCCTACATACCCCTGTATGGGGCAGTTTTGTGTCACCTCATTGACTTGTAGAGTCTTTTCCTGTGCATCATTGGTAGGCAGGAGGTCTTTGAAGACCTCCATCTATTGGTTGCTTGGTGCTACGGGATTATCCATCGCTAGCATTTTGTTGTTTATTAGATATTTCACTAATATTTTGAACATCCAACACGTGTAAAGGTTGTGTCCTTTCTGTCGATGAAATCTACAATATAGGTCTTCCCTATAGCCCTTAGGTTTTGGTGTGTTGGGGTCTACGGGTTGAATTTCTGGCAGGTTTATCAAGTTTATAGTAGACAAGTGGCCAAACAAGGAGTATTTAGACTCTGTGAAGGGTGTGAATTGTCGCCTAGGGTGATGCTACTGATTTTGCTCTTGCCTATGATTTTCTTTCTCATAGCTGTCAAGAGGAACTGCCTGATAATTAGCCTTTGGGGGCTATGTCGTATGTGTAGGCTTTGGTATATTTATGGGAACCTCATTGACCACGATGGGTTTCGATTGTGCGGACCCAGTTTTGGCATTTTTGGGCCACTCTTTCTTGTGTGGCTTGGCAATATCGCAATCCTGTATCTTGATCTCCTCAATTATTCTGGCTTGCGCTATGGCTTCCTCGAGAGTGGCATATTGTTGCAACTGCAATAGCACGGAGATCAACCTTAGGTAGCTCTTTGAGAACATTTTGGTTATGTTGGCCATAGGAGGGAGGTAAAGAAGCCTTGAAAGCAATGTCCTCCACCAATTTTTGTAAGCCGACATGGTCTCTTCCTCATACTACCTGAGACTAGCTAGGTCGCTTAACGATGCCTTCTTCTTGGTGTTGAAGGCAAAACGTTCAAGGAATGCATCCACTAGCCTGGCCTAGGTTGCTGATGCTATGCTTCAGCAACTGGGTAAACCAATTCGAGGTAGGGCCTGCAAACATGGTTATAAATGTTCTTAGAAACAAAGAATCGTTGTCCTAAATGCCAAAGCATTGACTCAAGAATCTTGTCACGTGCTCTTGGGCATCTTCATCCCATCTAAAGATTTCCAATTGAGGCATTTTGAAGTGTTTAGGGTATGGGGGTGTCGGCACTGAAGGATGCATAGGGTGACTATGGAGATAGCGTAAAGTGGGCTTTTGGGGCCCAGAAGTCCTGGTCTCTATAGACTCTAAGCACTCTAGTAGTGCTTTGTATGCGTCGAAAGATTTGATCTCTTCCTCCTTGGTTTTTTCCCATTGTGAATTACGGGGAACTTGAGGCCTATGTAGGGGTAGCCTAATAGCACCCCCTACCTTGGTAGGGCATTTCATCTTGCTCTTCTTCTTGCTCAAATTCCTTATAGGATTCTTGAGGAGTTCCTGGACATGACCTATAAACATGGGTGGGTGCCCACGTAGGATTCCCATCATTCGCTCTAGGGGTTGCCTCCCACTCAGGTATAGGAGGTCTTGAAGGCAACGCTTGATAAGGTCATGGAGACCTATCTCGTATCAAGGGGTTAGGCCTCTCATAAAGCTCTATCTTCTATGTGCGAGGGGTTGGAATCCTCTCATGCATAGTGTTCTGGAGCAACTCATCCATCTGACGCTGAATGCATTCTTTGCTAAGATGGTACAAGTGCTCTAACTATTATTGATCTTTCTCAAGCTGCGTGATTTGTGCTTGGCGGGCAGCATGTGTAGCAAATTCCAAGTCGATTTGTTTCGATGTCTTAGGTCTAGGGGGTTTAGATGCTTCCCCTACATGTCTATATCGGTCATGGTAATCTGAGATCTCTATAGGTTGTTTCCCTCTATCGAGGTTAGCAGCATTCACCCAAGGCTCTGGCCTCAGTAGGTGATCCTGATAAATAGTAGGTGTGGAGGCGCATTGCTCCCGCATTGTGTATTGAGGAATATAGTGGTTTTTCTCATGCTCTCTTTCATATGTGTGAAGGGGGTGGGCAGAGTTGGCTCGCCCTATCTGAAGAGCCTTGTGCTTTGGGTTTGGTCTATTGTTTCTTACAGTAATGAGGGGTAGAGGAGGGATGATATAATCATGCATCCCCTCCTTATGGACCCTATGCTATTCTAGCACTTCATCACATGGTGGCCACTCATAATGAGTGTCTAAGGGGGCTTTCCTATGTATGTACTCCTCATGAAAGGGTCTGTGTTGAATGGGAGTGCCCCTCAAAGGGGTGCCTCTATAGTCCTATTCCGTCATGGTATGATGTGGACTATTTTGTGGGTCATGCCACCAAGGTGATATGACTAAGTCCTTAGAGCTATAACGGAGGCGACTTGTGCCCCCTTGTACACTTTCTGCCGCTTCTGCCCATGATTGGGCTTGGCTATGGGTTTACACCATGGTGGTGGTTCTCTAAAATATATGTTTTTATCTTCTTTATGATTTTTTATGCTACACTAAACAAAGGGGCCACACAAACAAAGAAGTGATTATCTTGTTTACAGATTAAATGTGTGCCCTAAATCTGGTTCAGTGTGTTTTAATTTTTATTTTGTTTTACATGCAATATAAGGGCTCTTATATATCCCAAAATGGTCGCCCCTTCAATATACCACTGCCAAGCCGTTATATCGAACCTCTCAATATACCCGCCCTTACATGAGGGAAACTATTGGTACGTGAGAGTAGAATGGCACGTGGAACATAGGTAGTATGGAAGGGAAATCGCTCTATTTTTTACACCTACCATAGAATACTTATCCTCATGTGTTGGGAATCACCCCAGCTACACTTGGTCAGCTTTCGTCAGGATTTACGTCTAGCAACAGTCGCGATCGGGGTTATGTATGCAAAATTCAAGCCAAGGTGGTGATGAAATCCACCGTTGGTCTTGATCAAGTGTTGGGGTTCTATGACCAACTCCTTGATGTTTATATTATCACGTGGTGTGTGTGGTTTTTTTTACTTGTGCAAAGAAAGAAAACATGCAGTAAAATTTTCCATGCAAGCAAAGAAAATAGAAAAATCATAGAAATAGAGACAGAAAATTACAGAGGATGTTCAGAAAACCTACCTCTTCTCTGCCCACACCAGATGCCCCTGAGTTTTTGCTCATAAAATGCATAGATATTTGATCCTCCTGGGGTGGTACGAATAGCAAATATGTATTCTTCACATGGTGGGATGAATGCCTATTCGTCCCTGGGTGAAATGAATACCAGCTCTGTATTCATCATAGGGTGGCATGAGCAGCAGTCTAGCGCTTGAAGGATTAACACCTGCAACCAAAAACACAAAGTTTTGATCAAAATCTTGATCCCAAAATTAGGGGATAGAGTCCCATCGTGATCGCCACTGAAATCATGTCTACGGAAGCACAGGTGCACTGGGTGCGATGCAAACAAAAGTAGATGTAACGCTAAGTCCTATGAATGAACAAAGAACAAGTGCATGAAAAGGGAAAGTGAAGCATGAATGAAATGAGATATAAAGCAAAAGTAAAGTGTAGCCTCTTTTATTAATTTTTCTTGTGATCAGGTTACAATACATCTCCCCCATTTTTAGGGGCTCGAAGCGTTAGATATAGTTTTTTTACACCAACGGATGGTACGCTTCCCTTCGGGATCTTCCGCGTGCCCACATTTGAAATGGGTGGACCAAACGTCACCACCGCTTGCATGAATGCATCTATAGTTCCTTGCTGCCCCTTCAGTGTCAATATCCTGTATTTAGAGAAATATCAAATGATTAATAGCACATGCGGATGGAGGGAAACGTGCAATCCCCAAGGCCTCCGATTAATGCATACATAAAATAATTAAAAAAGTGATCAAAACATATCAGAATAAGATGAAACTTGAAAAAAAGCATGTAAACATCATCAAGAACACACTGCAAAAAGAACATTCAAGAAATCTGCTATAGATTTCTAATCGCTCCGGGGTGGGACGATTAGGACTATCATAAAACATCCGAGAGCGACCTCCCAAATGTCCCATCCAAATGCTTCCAAAACACCTGCAAACTTGGGGTTAGGCAAAATAGGGAATTTTGAGACGACCCAGAAGGTCGGATTTTGCTGATTTTTCCCTGATCACCTTGTATCTGAAGGCACTTCTTGTATGTTAGTAAAAGCGTAAAACAATGAAAACGCAGTCAAAACAAGTCAAAATTCTTGGAAATTTGAACTGCAGCATATATGAAACACACAAAACATGTTGCAAAATAAAAAGTAGATAAATCATATGTATATTTCTAATCACTGTGGGGTGGGGCGATTAGGACTGTAATAGTGCGAGGAGCACCCGAGGGCAGGACGATCGCTGTTTGGGACTTGGTTTTGACACCAATCCACTTGGGATGGGTCCAAAACCTCCTAGGGGGTTGTGTCAAAAAATTAGGTGTGGGATTGTGGCCAATTGTTTGGGTTTTGGGTCCGGATTGTGCTCCTAATTTTCACCCGATAACCTCCCTTCCGAAAGAGAGATCAAGGATGTAGGAAGCGCAATGAGGGTGAGGGTATAATTCAACAGCATTCCATTGCTCCAAATGCTCATGCTCTTTCTTTTTGGGATGAGAAGACTCACCATTTTATAGACCTAAAGGTCTGCTTTGAATGTGCATACAGGGGCACCACTTGGCCATCATGCCTTCCCAGGGAAGAGAAGATTCCTCCCTGATTAAGGGCTCCATGACTACCTCTATGACTGTCTCTTTGAGCTTTGAAATGCTCACTCACACTCCCATGCATTGAAGGTAGAGTTGAGTGGCGAATCTGGGCTTCCATTTGTCAAGTTTGACTTTTTGCCTATCAAACCTACTATTCGCCCCACCCTGGAGCGATTGTTGCTAATCATCCCTAGGTGGGACAAATAGCATTCTAATCACCCTAGGGTGGAACGAGTAAGGAGTAAGGTGCTTGAAAGGTGACAAATTGACTTCTATCCTTCCAAAACTACTTTGGGAGTGTTTAGGACCACTTTTTAACCTTTGTGGGCTGCCCTAGAGGCTAGGTATGCCAGTTCGGTCAATGCTTGTAGCCACGTGATCAGATTGGTGTTGTTTTGGTATCTACAGTTGTCTATCAAGTCCTGCACTAAGTGTTTGAATTTCCAACAAGTGGGTATTTCGTGTCTTTTCTATCAATGAAATCTACAATATAAGTCTTCCCTATAGCCCTTAGGTTTTGGCATGTTGGGGTCTATGGGTCGACTTTTTGACAATTTTATCAGGTTTTTCATGAACAAGCGGTCAAACAAGGAGTCTCTAGACTCCATGAATTGTGTGAATTGTCGCCTAGGGCGACGTTGCTAATTTTGCTCTTGTTTATGATTTTCCTTTTCATAGTTATCAAGAGGAACTACTTGATAATTAGCCTTTGGGGGCTATGTCATTTGTGTAGGATTTGGTATAGTTATGGCAACCTGATTGATCACGGCGAGTTTCGGTTGCGTGGGCCCATTTTTAGCATTTTTGGGCCACTCTTTCTTGCATGGCTTGGCAATCTCATTGTCTTGTATTTTGATCTCCTCAATTATCTTGGCTTGCACTAGGGCTTCTTCAAGGGTGGCATATTACTGCAACTACAATAGCACGGAGACCGACCTTAAGAAACTCTTTGAAAACATTTGAGTCATGTTGGCCATGGGAGGGAGGTAAGGTAGCTTTGAAAGCAATGTCCTCCATCGATTCCCATAAGCAGCCATGGTCTCATCATCATACTACTTAAGGCTAGCTAGGTCACTTAAGGATGCCTTCTTCTTGGTGTTGAAGGCAAAATGTTCAAGGAACGCGTCCACTAGCTGGTCTAGATTATTGATGCTATGCTTCAAAAACTGGGTAAACCAATCCGAGGTAGGGCCTACGAATGTGGTTATAAATGTTCTCAGAAGCAATGCATCATTGTCCTAAATGCCAAAGTATTAACTCAGGAACCTTGTTACGTGCTCTTGGGCATCCTCACCCCCTCTAAAAATTGCCAACTAAGGCACTTTGAAGTGGTCGGGGTATGGGGGTGCCAAAACTAAAGGATGCACAGGGTGACTACAAATTTGGTGTAAGGTGGGCTTTTGGGGCCTCAAAGTCTTAGTCTCCATAGACTTTAAGTGCTCTAGTAGTGCTTTGTATGCATCAAAGGATTTGATTTCCTCTTCTTTTTTTTGTTCTCATTGTGAATTGCAAGGAACTTGAGGCCTATGGAAGGGTAGCCGGATAGCGCCCCCTACCTTAGTAGGGCATTTCAGCCTACTCTTCTTCCCACTCAAATTCCTCATAGGCCTCTTGAGGAGTTTTTTGGCATGACCTATAAACATGGACGGGTGCCCGAGGAAGACACCCATCATTGGTTATAGGATTGGCCTCTTGCTCGGGTCTACGAGGTCTTGGAGGCAATGCTTGATAAGGTCATTGAGACCTGTCTCGTACTAAAGGGTTGTGCCTCTCATAAATTTTTGTCCTATGCGTGCGAGGGGTTGGAATCCTCTCATGCATAGTATTCTAAAACAACTCATCTGTCTGGCATTGAATGCGCTCTTTTTTGAGATGATACAGTTGTTCTAACTATTGTTGATCTTGCCTAAGTTGTGTGATTTGTGCTTTGCGGGCGGCATGTTTGGCAAATGCCAAGTTGATTTGTTCCACCATCCTAGGTCTAGGAGGCCTAGATGCCTCCCCTACATATCTATCTCGGTCATGGTGATCCGAGATCTCTATGGGTCAATTTCCTCTATCGAGGTTAGCAGCATTCACCCGAGGCTCTGGCCTCAATAGGTGATCTTGATAATCAATAGGTGCAAAGGTGCATTGCCCCCGTGCGGTGTATTGCTCTTGAGGAATATAATAGTTTTCCTTGTGCTCCCTTTCATACATGTGAAAGGGACGGTCAGAGTTGGCTTGCCCTATCTGAAGAGCCTTGCGCTCTAGATTTGTCCTATTAGTTCTAATAGTAATGACGATTGGATGGGGAATGATATAATCATGTGGGCCCTCCTTATGAACCCTATGCTGCTCTAGTGCTTCATCGTGTAGTGGCCACTCATAATGAGTGTCTAAGGGGGCCTTCCCATGTGTGTACTCATCCTGAGATGGTCTATGTTGAATGGGAGTGCCCCTCAAAGGGGTGCCTCTATAGTCCTGTTATGTAGTGGTATAGCGTGGACTATGTTGCGGGTCAGGCTGCCAAGGTGGTATAACCAAGTCCTTAGGGCTATAATGGAGGTGACTTGTGCCTCCTTGCATACTTTTTATAGCTTTTGCTCGTGATTGGGCTTGGCTACGGGTATACACCATGGTGATGGTTTTTCTAAAAATATATGATATTTTTATCTCCTTTACAATTTTTATGCTATACCAAACAAAAGGGTACCACACAAACAAAGAAATTATTATCTTGTTTACAGATTAAATGTGTGTCCTAGATCTGGTTCAGTGTGTTTGATTTTTGTTATGTAAATCTTGTAAAGAGAAATTTGTTATACATACATAATGAGGGCTCTTGTATCTCCAAAATGGTCGCCCCTTCAATATACCATTGCCAGTCCATTATACCAAACCTCTCAATATACCCACCCTTACATGAGGGAAACTATTGGTATGCGAGATCAGAACAGTAAGTGGAACATAGGCGGTACGAAATGGGGATCGCTCTATTTTTGACACCTACCTTAGAAGACTTATCCTCATGCACAAGGAATCACCCCCGCTACACTTGGTTAGCTTTCATCAGGATTTACATCTAGCAACAGTCATGATCAGGGTATATGTATGCAAAATCCAAGCCAAGGTGGTGATGAAACCCACCGTTGGTCTTGATCAAGTGTTGGGGTATTAAGACCAACTCCTCGATGTTAATTTTATTAGGTGTGTGTGGTTCCTTTTAATTGTGTAAAGAAAGAAAACATATAGCAAAATATGATTTTCACTAATGTAATGCTTTAAAGTATGTTTTATCTTTCAGAGAAAATTAATAGCAAAAAGGAAATCACAAAACCTAACTAAAATTGAAACCTATAATGAGGACTTGCCATTTGTGCAAGTATCATGCAAGCAAACCAGAGAAAAATGCATTCCTAATCAAGTTCCTTCCATTTAATTTACTCTATGTTTTTATTTATTTTTTCTTTATTGCAAGAAAGGAAAATAAACTACTTAACCTTTATATGCAAGTGTCTGAAAATAAAGCAAAGAAAACAAAAAATTATAGAAACAGAAAGTAGAAAAACATAGAGGATGTTCAGAAAGCCTACCTCCTCTCTGTCTAAACCAAATGCCTCTGAGTTTCTACTCAGAAAATACATAGAGATCTAATCATCTTGGGGTGGGACAAATAGTAGGTCTACATTTGTCACAGGGTGGGACGAATACATATTCATCCCGGGGTGGCTTGAGTAGCAGTCCAATGCCCGAATGAGTAACACCTGCAAAGAAAAACCACAAAATTTGGATCAAAAACTTGATCCTAAGAGCAGGGGACAGGGTCCCACCATGATCACCACTGAAAGTAGTAGAAAAATGGTGTACCGATATGATGCAAATAAAAATAGATATAGATGCTAAGTCCTACGAATGCGATGAGCAATGCATGAAGGAAATGACGTAGAAACAAGATGTAGGCAAACAAATCGGGGCCTCATTTATTGATATTGATTTTAATATGATTACAATACATCCCCCCCTATAGGGCTTATAACATTTAATACAATTTTTTATATTAATGGATACCCGAAAGAAGTCGCGCTTCCAAGATCGGATGGTATGCTTCTAGCGTCTTTCGCGTGCCCACACTCGAAGTGGGCAGGCTAAAATTTGCCACCACTTGTGTCCATGTATTCATAATTCCTTTTTTCCCCTCTAGTATTCCTTGTGGTGAGATCCTATGCACAGAAAGACAACAAATCATTAATAGCATATGCGTATCTAGAAAAATATGCAATCCCCAAGGCCTCTAGCGGGTGCTTAGAAGATATCAGTGATAATATTGATAATTAGATTATAGAATGATACAAAAATGTAAAGGACAATGTCTAGAATTGGTATCACCTAATTTTACGTCGAAGCGGCGTCAAACGGCCCTGTTATGCTCGTTTGCCCATCGGGGGTCTCTCCAAAGTGAGTGCTCCAATGTCCCACCTATGCTTATCCAAATCACCTTAAACTCATGGGTAGGCATTATATGTAATTATAATACTACCCAGATGCTCGAAATTTGCATATCCTACCCAGATTCTCCTATATGTGATAGGGGCACCTTACAAGCTAGTTAATACATAAAATAATAAAACAATCGTCAAATCATGTCAGAATGAGTTTAAACTTAAATAGAGGCATTAATATATCATCTGGGACATATTTCAAAAGTAATAGTAAGGAAATCATGCACATATTTCTAATCACTCTAGGGTGGGACGCTGGGGACTGTCTCAAAACCTGCAAAAAGTGACCTTGCAAATGTCCTGCCTAGAGGCCTCCAAAACTCTTGCAAACTTGTGGTTA